>CAMZMU010000073.1:40188487-40788487 GCA_947311845.1 Poa pratensis
CCAGGCAGCCGTCTGGGGAAGGAGAACTCCTCCACACCATCCTCATCACCAAGGGCAGCCGCCGCCACCGTGGGCTGCTGCGGGTCGCCGCCTCCACTCCGGGCTGCACCTCTTCATCAACCTCTCCATCTTCTCCAACGACTTCTCCACCGTTTCCATGATGAAGGGGGAGTAGTCCACCCCCTGGACTTTGGGTTTGTGGTGGTAACTTGATCTAATCTCTCTATGTATCATTGTTGGAGTCACATATGATGTGCTTTGCATAAGTATGGATCTATCTATGTAATTCTTTGGTGGATATTGTGCTATGAGATGATTTGTATACATTTACCGTTGTGTTGGAGCTTTTATGATTTGTCATACTTTGGAGATATTCTATGATACATGTGATGGTTTGATTTATGCATAATGCCTTGTTTATCCTTGTCATGAGGTGATTGACACACCAAGTGTGGATAGATGAGAGAGATGTGGTCATGCACACGAAATATGAATCATTGCACTAGTGTTTAGAATATTGTCCATTATGAAGTATGATGTATGTAGGTACGGGATGGCTGATGTGACAACGGCATATGTATCGAGTGACATGTGAAGTACAACCCAACATCCTTTATCTGGGGGTAAAAAGGAAAAGTATGATGTGGGAGTGAGAGCAACCACGCTAGCCTTACGAGGGCGACCTAGCAACACAAATGAGTACTTCTTTCAACTATGTGTTTTAGGACATATAGCCGTTATAAAAGCTACCATTAAAACATGACAATTGTGTGTACTTTATCTATAACATGATAATCACCGTAGATGGGAGAGGATTAAGTGAACCCATGAATCCATGCCATTGTTCCTATAAGAGAAAACATTTGTCTTGTCCTCTTGCATTGAAGAGGATTGGGACACTTTTACATTCTTGTTTTGTTACATTCATCCATTAAATCAAACCATCTTGTTCCTTAACTTGTTTAGTGCATAATCACTAAAACTTGTGACATTTAGTTGTAGGGAATAGATAATTTTCCTTCTTGCTCATGCGGATCGATACCTTACTTCCACATGAGAGGTGCTACAGTGATCCCTGCTCTTGGGGGTTATCAGCACCGCCGCCGCCAAGGGTGGTGAAGACGTGACCCTAGATAAGAAGCCGGCGACTGGACGCGGTCCACCATGAAGTTGTCCAGGCTGGACGGGTACGGCGGGATGGATGGATCCCCTCCGCCCAACTGCTAACGACGCGCCTCCCGGAGACGAGGTAAGCCCTCAACCCAAGGAGGGCGAGCGCGTATGCTTCCCCGACTTTGTGAATAGGGGATTCTCCTTCCCTATTCACGATTTTGTGCGGGCTCTGATGTACGCGTACAAGGTGCAGTTGCACGATTTTACGCCCAACTCCATTATGCACATTGCTGTGTTTTTTGTGCTGTGTGAGTGTTTCTTGGGTGTGCACCCACATTGGGGTCTTTGGAAGAAGATCTTCACTGTGGGGAGAACGCCGAGAAGAAAGGCATTTATGCTGTTGGCGGCTTAACATCCAGAGCCGCAAGAAAGTCGCATATTTTGACATTAAGCAAGTCAAATCTGCGCAAGATTGGAGGCAGAAGGTTCTACTTCACACCAACCAAGAGGGACTGCCGCGATTTGATCCCCACGCACCTCTGGTGAAGACAGGGCTTGGCTGCATCAGACCACTGCTGCTGAAGAGGCGGAGGTGAAGCCTTTAATGGCCAAGATTGCCAAGCTTATGAAGACTGCGGGCCACGAAGTGAGGCCTGCATTTGATTTCGACCTTCATCAAGAGGGTGTGCAGCTGCTGCGAGTGCGAGCGCACCCCATTTGGGCATTTCAGGGTCCACAGGACGACACGTTTGGTGCCTGGCCAAACTCTGCCGGCACCTGATGATGTGGAGAAGCGAGTTCGGTCGATCACCAAGCTGACGGCGAACGATAGCTGCCCACTCTCGATTGTCCTGTCGACGCTTTTGACAGTATGATTTTTGTCGAGTGATAGCTCATGGCTAGATTGTGTACAGGGTCATGTTCCCCTGAAGCGCCTGCCCCCACTACCCGAAGATGGGAATACCGCGGAGACAGAGTATTGCTGGCTGATCATAAAGCCGATGATATCTCACTCGCCTCCGCGCACACCCCTACAGAGGAGGCAGAGGACTCTGAGCAAAAGGAGAGGATGAGCTTCCACTCCTGAAGCGCCGTCGTGCAGACGAAACGAAATCGACTGCAGAAAGCTCGCCTCCGCGTGCCACTCGAGGCAAGGATTCTGATTCTTCTTCGACTGACTCGGGGGAGCTTAAGGAGAAGTCCCCTTCGCGTGCAGCCTCACCGGTTTGGTCGCCGTCATTCAAGCGTGTATAGATTATAACATGCTGATTCTCTCGGATGACGCGAACCTCAGTAAGTTTTTGCTGGAACACTATGTGTCATAGGTTAAGCTTTATGCGACTAATTCTGATATGCGTAGGCTGGTCGAGGACGAACCACCCAAGGTTGATCTACCACCGCCTGCGCCTGAGGCAACGCCCGTTTCTTCTTCGGGTGTGAAGCGATTCGCTCCGAGGCCCAACATACTTCCCCGGCAGATCCTCGACCCGAGCCTCAGGAAAACATGCCTTCCTCGTCGGGTGAAACGCTGCCTGCACGTTATAACCACGTAAGTGTGATGTGCTCTTTTTTGATTGTGTTTTGATCAACAGCTGAAGCCATGTATGCACTGATTTTCTGAGTTTTTTATGCTGTACAGTCATTCATCCGTGCTCTCCTTGAGTCGGGTGACACATATTTGCAAGTGGAGCAGGAACGCGATCAACTGCGAGTCAGAGTGGAGCAGTTGGACCGTAAGAATTTCCGCCTCTCCTTTTATGCCCTTTTTGTTTGTAATGTTCTGATTTTTGCTAAAAGGTGGCTTGTGCCATTCGCAGGTGAGAAGGCAACGTCTGCCACCCGTGTGCAAGAGCTCGAGAAGAAACTCGAGGATTCACAGAAAAAACTCGAGGAGGTGGAGGCACGCGAAACACTGCAAACTCATCGGCTTCGCGCGCTGTCCCAAGTGCTGGGAGGTAATGTGTTTGAGAGAATATTTTGTGTTTGATCTGACTACCACCAGTAGTATAACTTATGCTTTTTCCAACAGAAACTATTGGTGCCGAGCCTGCCGTCGATGAGGGCTCATTCGAGGATGCGGCGTGTGCCTTTGACAAAATATGTGCCGGCACTCGAGAGGCTTTTCGCCGGTCCAAGAGTGCACTGACTTCTATATATCAGACTGTGCTACCTGCCAATCCACCACCTAAGACAGTGGAGGACTTGGCTGACATGTTTGCACCGGGGACAACCACCCTGGCGAACTTCGCCCGAGCCCAAATGGTAGGTGGATCTGAGACCACCCTCATTCTGTTAAGGGGCAACGGTGTTGCGGGGGATTTTGCGATAGCTCTGGCTGGTTTCCCGAAGAGCTCTGGTGGAAAACCAGCCATTACGGACGCTATGAAGATGGAAGCTGGAACACTATCGAAGAAGATGGTGACCATGCTTGAAAGCGTGCCGCGGCTGTGTCTGAGCGTGCCGGTTGTGCTGCTAGGGCTAGGTCTGAGTCGGTGCCAGACGTAGCATAGTCGACAGTTTATGTCTTTTTATGCTTTTGCTTGTAAAGAACTCGAATGCCGCCCAGGGCTTTTGTTTAATATGAATTGCATCTTTTGCTCTGCTTCATGCTTTCGTAATGCGTGTCCTCTTCGAGAACAGCCCCCGAGCCTGCTTGGACGGGGTTTATGCAAGTGTGATGTGAAACTTACTTGAAATATATTTTGTGTAGTCTGAAGGTCGTGCTGCGACAACTGGTTCATCTGCAAGCAGCTCCAAGCCCAAGCACACTCGAAGCGTGAATGACCAGAAGCTGATTGAATATCTCACGCAGAAATTCACAGCTATGGAGGCAGAGCTGAAGGAGACCAAGGCTTCCCTTGCTGATCTCCAGTCGAGACCCTCACCCTCTACAGAGCGAGAGTTATTTTTGCTGGCGGAATTGGACAAGGTGAATCTGCAGCTCGAGTGTAAGTTCACCCGATACACACTTCGTCTTTTGCTTCGGCAGGCTCGATATATGAGCTGATTATGCTCCGAATGTGCAGGTGCCTGCTTTGATAGACAAAAGGAGGAGATTCGAATACGCGAGCGATTGGACGATCAGGCCAATAGCCAGAGTATACCCATCACCCCTTTTGGTCAGATAGGGATAGGAGTCAGACACTTGTGACTCTTTATGATCGCGCCTGGCGTGTAGCTGTTGTGCTGGAGAGCTGTAGGCAAGCCTTCTCCAGGATACACCATGCGTTGTTCCCCCTAAATGAGCAGCCGGAGGGTTTGCCGGCCCTGCTAGCAAAATTTCGCAAGGGCAAGGCCATCAAGAAGTTTGCGAGAGAGCGACTCATCAGTGGAGCGAATGTGGCACTCGTCTTTGTTCGGACACACCACCCGAACCTTGATCTGAAGAAGATTGCCCTAGGACCAGCACCTGTACCTGGCGGTGGTCCCGTGCCTATGGAGGAACATTACAAGGAGACCCGCGTGGATGCCCTTGTGTTGATTCATCATGTATTAAAGGAGGAGGAAAAATGGGCTCCACCCAAAGATGAACCTGTAGATTAAGGTTTTATGTATAGGGGTCAGCCCCCGAGTGTAATTTTGCCACTTGTGTATATTTTGTTTATGTGTATGTGCGCAGCCCCGAGTGTATCGAGTGGGGTTTATGAAAAACACAGAGTATGGAACATAAATTGCACAGCCCCCGAGTGCTCGAGTGAGGCTGTGAATTTTTGCGATGTTTGAAGCTTCAACTCATGATTTTGAGCAACTTTTTCGTTTATGTATGATTTTATGACCCAGCCCCCGAGTATTCAAGTGCGGCTGGAGTATTATGTTTGAAGGAGCGAAAGCTCATGCTTTGAGACAACGCAGCCCCCGAGTATTCGGGTGAGGCTAAGTTTGCGCGAATAAGTTATGCGAGTAGTAAGCAGGGAGAAATATGAGGAATCATTGATTATATTCCATTTTTTAATGTTAGCTGCAGGCCGCCTCATTAAAAACCTTCCAGTCCCCGTAGGTACCCTGGTAAGGAAAAGAGCGCGTCTGAAACCTACAGCCATCCGACATATGTGCCTATTACATTGTGCGACTGAGCAATCTGAGCATAGAAATGGCGCAGCTGCGCAACGTTCCAAGGATTGTGCGAGAGTTCGCCTGTCTTCGCGTGCTTCAGTCTGTATGCTCCACCACCAATGACCTCGGTGATGATGAAGGGTCCTTCCCATGGAGAAGCGAGTTTGTGCACCTTCTTTTGCTTCAGTCGAAGTACCAGGTCGCCAACCTCAAAGGACCTGGTACGCAGTCGACGGCTGTGGTAGTTGCGGAGGTCTTGCTGATAGACAGCTGTTCGTGCTAGCGCCGTGTCGCGTGCTTCTTCAAGCTAGTCAACTGCATCTTCGAGTGCTTCATCTCCTTCTTTGTTGTACGCTTCGACTCTTGGTGTATTGAACCTTACATCTGATGGCAGGATTGCCTCTGCACCGTAAACCATGAAAAATGGGGTGAACTGTGTTGAAGCGTTAGGAGTTGTGTGTAGGCTCCATAGCACAGATGAAAGTTCTTCGACCCAAGCACCCGCGGCTCTTTTGAGTGGCACCAGAGGCGTTTCTTGATTCCGCTCGTCACGAGTCCATTGACATTTTCGACTTGGCCATTGGACTGCAGGTGTGCCACGGATGCATAGTTGAGCGTAATATCCTGCTCTTTACAGAAGGATCGGAACTCTTCAGCCGTGAAATTTGTACCGTTATCAGTGATGATGCTGCTTGGCACACCAAAGCGGTATATGATGGATTTTATGAAATTGATGCTGTAGTGGCAGTCGAACTTGTGATAGGGACTGCTTCAATCCACTTGGTGAACTTGTCGACCGCCACCAGAAGGTGAGTATGCCCTCCATGGGAGGATTTTTTGAGTGGCCCGACCATATCGAGCCCCCACTGGCGAAGGGCCAGGCCAATGGTATTGTCTTCAACGCCGATGCGGGTGCGTGCGGCTTTGTGGCGAATTTTTGACAGCCGATGCACCTTTTGACTATGTCCTCCGCGTCTTTGAGTGATGTGGGCCAGTAGAAGCCTGCGTGAAAGGCTTTGGCTACGATTGATCGACTGCTGGAGTGATGCCCGCAGGTACCTGCATGAATATCACGAAGGATGGCCTGGCCATCTTCGAATGCTATGCATCGTTGGAACATACCTGATATGCTGCATTTGTATAGTTCGCCGTTAATGACGGTGTGCTTTAGATCTTCGGTGAGCGTCTTGACTCTGTTATGTCTTCAGGTACCTCGCCGCGGAGTATGTATGCGAGGAAATGTTGAGTCCAAGTTGGCTCAATGAGGAGTACCTCGACTGGCGGGTCTCTGTGCTAGGTGCTTTGCTTTTGACTGGTGCGGCTGATGTAGGAGATGTTCGCTTTTTCTGATGGACCTGTGCTCGATGCGCTCGAGGAAGACTCCAGGTGCAACTGGTGCTTTGGTCGCGCCAATGTTGGCTAGCTTGTCTGCTTCTTCGTTACTCTCGCGCCCTATGTGCCGCAACTCGCAGCCTTCGAAGCTGCCCTCCATTAGGTTGTACAGATCACAGTAGGCGATCATGTTATCTGCGATTGCATTGCAGGCCTTCATCGTTTGCTGCACCACAAGATTCGAGTCACCATAGATCATCAGTCGAGTGCACCCGAGGGCTTTGGCCATCCTCATGCCATGGATCAGGGCCTCGTACTCTGCTTCGTTATTGGATGGTAACTCTAATCGCATCTGCAGGATATAGCGAAGCTTGTCGCCTTTTGGTGATATGAGGATGACACCTGCGCCTGCGCCTTCGTTCTTCTTTGAGCCGTCGAAGTACATAGTCCATGAGTTGGACACATGGTGCTCCGGGCAATTGAGCTTCGATCCACTCGGTATGGAAGTCAGGTATGACTTGTGCTTTGATGGCCTTAGGGTAATCATACTTGATATCTCGTGGTCCTAGCTCGATGAGCCATTTTGCGACTCGCCAGTTGCGTTGGGGTTTGTGAGGATGTCTCCAATCCCTGAGGTGCTGATTACAGTGATCGGGTGCTCTGCGAAGTAGTGCGTTAGTTTCCTTGAGGACATGAACACGGCATAGGCCAGCTTTTGATAGTGCGGGTACCGCTGCTTTGATATGGAGAGCACTTCACTCAAGTAATAGATGGGCGTTGTATGCTTTGGGCGTGTCACTCCTCCCTGCGTTCGACTACCAGTACGGTGCTTACCACCCTATTAGTTGCGGAGACATATAGGTATAGCGGCTCTCGTTCCCATGGTGCGACAAGGATTGGAGGGCTTGTGAGGACTCGCTTGAGACCGTGAAGGCTGCTTCGGCTTCTGACGTCCACTCGAATTTGTCTGCTTTCTTCAGCAGTCGATAGAACGGGAGTGCTTTTTCGCCTAGTTTGCTGATGAATCGACTGAGTGCTGCCACTCGACCCGCTAATTTTGCACGTCATGGAGTTTTGAAGGCCTTTGCATCATCAAGATGGCCTGTATTTTCTCTGGGTCCGCCTCGATTCCACGAGCCGAGACTAGATACCCCAGGAGCTGCCCGGCTGGAACGTCGAACGTGCACTTCTTCGGGTTGAGCTTGATGTGGAAGCGTTTGAGGTTTGCGAATGTCTCTCGCAAGTCATCGAGTAGTGTGTTTTCCTCCCTTGTTGTAATGACGATGTCGTCTACATAGACCTGGACGTTTCGCCCAATTTGCTTCTTGAGGCAGTCTTGCATCATGCGCTGGTAGGTTGCGCCTGCGTTCTTGAGCCCGAAAGGCATTGTTGTGTAGCAGTAGACCCCGAGTGGGGTTATGAACGCAGTTTTCTCTTCGTCCTCTTCCTTCATCCTTGTCTGGTGGTAACCTGGGTAAGCATCCAGAAGGACAAGCGAGCGCAACCGGCGGTGGAGTCGACGATCTGGTCGATTCGAGGTAGTGGAAAGTGATCCTTTGGACAGCATTTATTGAGTGCTGTGAAATCTACGCACATCCGAAGGATATCTGTGTGCTTCTTCTCTACAAGTACGGGTTTAGTGATGGCTCTAGGTCAATAGTGCCAGAAACAATGCTTGTACGTCACACGTCAGTTGGGAACCCCAAGAGGAAGGTATGATGAGTGCAGCAGTAAGTTTTCCCTCAGTATGAAACCAAGGTTTAATCGACCAGTAGGAAAACGAGGTTTGCTTCGAAGGTGTTGGTGAAGGAGTGTAGTGCGGCGCAACACCAGGGATTCCGGTGCCAACGTGGAACCTGCACAACACAACCAAATTACTTTGCCCCAACTTAACAGTGAGGTTGTCAATCTCACCGGCTTGCTGAAAACAAAGGGTTAAACGTATCGAATGGAAAATGATGTTTGTTTGCATAAAACAGTAGAGAACAATGATTGCAGTAGATTGTATTTCAGATGTAAAAGAATGGACCGGGGTCCACAGTTCACTAGTGGTGTCTCTCCAATAAGATAACTAACATGCTGGGTAAACAAATTACAGCTGGGCAATTGACAATTGATAAGTGCATATAACATGCATGTGTGAGCTGTGGTGTCTACTATGAGATTCATTTGGGCATTACGACAAAGTACATAGACCGCTATCCAGCATGCATCTATGCCTAAATAGTCCACTTTCCGGTTAACATCCGTACCCCTTCCAGTATTAAGTTGCAAGCAACAGACAATTGCATTAAGTAATGTGCGTAATGTAAACAATACATTCATCCTTGAATAAAGCATTGCTGTTTTACCCCTAGTGGCAACAACACATCTACAACCTTAGAACTTGCTGTCACTATCCCAGGTTAAATAGAGGTTGAACCCAACTATCATGCATAAATACCCCCTCTTGGAGTTACAAGTATTCACGTGGCCAAGGCTTCAACAAGTAACGGAGAGCATGCAAGATCACAAATGACATAGACATGATAATATAATATTCAGCTCCACATAGGTATCAATATAAGTCAGATCCCAGCAAACACAACATGTAGCATTACAATAAGATGATCTTGATCATGATAGGCAGCTCACAAGATCTAAACATGATGGCACAAGTGGAGAAGACAACCATCTAGCTACTGCTATGGACCCATAGTCCAAGGATGAACTACTCACGCATCACTCCGGAGGCGGGCATGGCGATGTAGAGCCCTCCGGTGATGATTCCCCTCTCCGGCAGGGTGCCGGGAAGAGCTTCAGAAACCCCCCGAGTTAGGGTTGACGACGGCGGCGGCAGCGAATATGTTCTGGATGAAAGGCTCGGTGTTTTAGGGTTTTCGCGATGTCGGCGGACCCCCGAGGGGCCCAAACCACCTGGCGGCGCGGTGGGCCCACTGCCGCGCCGCCATGGTTTGGCCACCTCGTGGCTCTCCTTCGTCTCTCCTTCGGACTCCGTGTACGTGCTGGAAAAATAGGGACTGGCCTTTTGTTTCGTGCAATTCCGAGAATATTTCCAGAAGTAACTTTCTGAAACCAAAAACAGCAGAAAACAGGGAACTGGCACTGTGGCATCTTGTTAATAGGTTAGTCCCAGAAAATGCATAAAAGTGATACGAAGTGTATATAAAACATGTAGCAAATGGTATAATATAAGCATGGAACAGCAGAAATTATGGATACGTTGGAGACGTATCAAGCATCCCCAAGCTTAGTTCTACTCGTCCTCGAGTAGGTAAAACGATAACAACAAATAATTTCTGAGGAGACATGCTTTCACACAATCTTGATCAATATATTGCAAGGCTCATGTGATGAATGAGTTTGCTAACAAATAGATAAAGAGTAAACAATGAATCATATAAGCAAAAACTTTTCATGAATAGTACTTTCAAGACAAGCATCAAAAAGTTTTGCATAAGAGGTAACTCATAAAGCAATAGATTCAAAGTAAAAGGCATTGAAGCAACACAAAGGATGATTAAGTTTCAGCATTTGCTTTCAACTTGTAACATGTATATCTCATGGATAGTTGTCAACATAAAGCAATATAACAAGTGCAATAAGTAAATATGTAAGAATCAATGCACACAAAGTTGACACAAGTGTTTGCTTCTAAGATAGAAAGGAGTAGGTAAACTGACTCAACATAAAGTAAAAGATAGGCCCTTCGCAGAGGGAAGCAGGGATTAAATCATGTGCTAGAGCTTTTTAAGTTTTCGAAAGCATATAGAGAGCAAAAATAAGTATTTGAGAGGTGTTTGTTGTTGTCAACGAATGGTAGTGGGCACTCTAACCCCCTTGTCAACCAGACTTTCAAAGAGCGGCTCCCATGAAGGACGTTATTCTACCAGCAAGGTAGATCATCCCTCTTCTCTTTTGTTTACACATGTATTTTAGTTTCTTTATAGATGACACTCCTCCCAACCTTTTGCTTACACAAGCCATGGCTAACCGAATCCTCGGGTGCCTTCCAACATTCACATACCATGGAGGAGTGTCTATTGCAAAATTAAGTTGCTTACTGATAAATCAGGGCAAAACATGTGAAGAGAATTATTAATGAAAGTTGTAATTAATTGGGGCTGGGCACCCCGTTGCCAGCTCTTTTTGCAAATTATTGGATAAGCGGATGTATATGCCACTAGTCCAGGTGAAAGTCTGTCAGAAGTAAATGACAAGATTGAAAGATAAAACACCACATACTTCCTCATGAGCTATAAAACATTGACACAAATAAGGAGTAATAAAGTTTTGAATAGTTTAAAGGTAGCACATGAAATATTTACTTGGAATGGCAGGAAATACCACATAGTAGGTAGGTATGGTGGACACAAATGGCATGGGTTTTGGCTCAAGTTTTGGATGCACGAGAAGCATTCCCTCTCAGTACAGAGTTTAGGCTAGCAAGGTTGTTTGAAGCAAACACAAGTATAAACCGGTACAGCAAGAATCACATAAAAACATATTGCAAGTATTATAAGACTCTACACTGTCTTCCTTGTTGCTCAAACATTTTACCAGAAAATATCTAGACCTTAGAGAGAACAAATATGCATCCCAAGTCTCAACAAGCTCTACGGTAGTTCTCCACTACTAGGCTTTAACTACATGATGCAAGAGCTTAAACATGATCTACTTGAGAGCTCAAAACAATTGCAAAGCATCAAATCAAAACAAGACAATGATCTACAAGAATGCATATGTCTTTTCCAATACCAACTACTACATGTAGCATTTTCTTTCTTCCAAACAAACACCAATAATTTATTTAAACATAAACTCTCCAAATGATAATATAATGCAGCAAGAGAGTATTTATAAACAAGTGCTAACAGCTCGAAGAGATGCATGAAAAACAGGAGCTAAAAGCACTGCAGTAGCTAGTTAAGAATACTCAACAAATATAAGTGAAGAACATGAGTATTCACATGAAAAAGCGGAGCGTGTCTCTCTCCACACAAGGATTGCTAGGATCCGAATTTATTCAAACAAAAACAAAAATAAAAACACACAGACGCTCCAAGTAAAGCGCATAAGATGTGAAAGAATTAAAATATAGTTTCACTAGAGATGACCTGATAAGTTTGTTGATGAAGAAGGGGATGCCTTGGGCATCCCCAAGCTTAGACGCTTGAGTCTCTCTGAATATGGTTGGGATGAACCACGGGGGCATCCCCAAGCTTAGGCTTTTCACTCTTCTTGATCACATAATATCACCCTTCTCGCTTGATCCTTGAAAACTTCCTTCACACCAAACTCAAGACAGTTCTCATTAGAGGGTTAGTGCATAATCAAAAATTCTCATATTCTGTAATGATACAATCAATCCCAAAGCTTCTGGACATTAGCTACAGCCACCAATGCTTTGTGGAGCAAAGAAATCCACACAAACACAGTAAAAGAGCGAATGCAAAACAAAAGGCAGAATCTGTCAAAAACAGAACAGTCTGGAATGACGAATTTTTTCGAGGCACTTAAGTTGCTCAGATGGATCTGGCCTAAAATAATGAAAGTTGCGTACATATCTCAGGAATATGCGTGATTTTTCTCAGAATTTTTTGAATTTTCTACAGGGAGATAAGCTCAAATCCGTGACAGCTAAAAATCTGTCACTGCGCAGAAATCCAAATCTTGCATCAACTTTCAATATAGAACTTTACTTGGCACAACATTGCGATAAAATAAAGATACAAAGGAGTTGCTACAGAAGTAACAAAACTCCTTGAGAAAAACTAAAAATAAAAGATAAAGGGTTGCCTCCCTAAAGCGCTTTCTTTAATGCCTTTAGCTAGGCTAAAAGATTTTAATGATGCTCTCATAGGAATAGAACTTGAAAAACAAAAGAGAGCATCAAGAGGCAAATATCAAACGCATTTAAGTCTAACCCACTTTCTATGCAAGGGAACCTTGTAACAAAATAAATTATTGAAGCATAAAGCAACTAGCATAGAAAGATGAAACAAGTACAACTTCAAAACTTTCAACATAAAGAGAGGTGTTTTAGTGACTTGAAAACTTTTACAACCATATTTTCCTCTCTCATAATAACTTTCAGTAGCATCATGAACAAACTCAACTATATAACTATCACATAAAGCATGCTTTTCATGATCTACAAACACATAATTTTTATTAAGTTCAAAAACAGTGGGGTCATTAAACCCACTTTTGACAATAGTAGTATAATAAATATCATTAGGCAATATAGGACCATCATCAAGAGCATTATCATATATAGCATTAGGGAGCCATTGTTTTATTTCTGAAATTTCGTTTTCTTGAGTCAAGGAGCTTGTTACGTAAAATTTATCAAAAGGAGATATTTCAAAAGAATCATGGCATTCAACAATATAACACTCTTCCTCCTTAGGTAGGCATGGAGGGCAATTAAATAGTGTAAGAGTTGAAGAGTTACTGTCATTAGAAGGTAGATCCTCCTTTTGTTCTTCACTCTCCTCCTCTTTTTCATCCAATGAGATCACAGTTTCAGCAATTTCCTCTTCCTCAGGTTCCTGCAAGGCACAAGTTTCATCTTTTTGAGGAAACATCCTCTCAAGATGTTCAGTAATGTAAGAATTATTATCCTTGTAGGTATCACAACAATATTTAAGTATGGCAATACATTCAGATTTATAAGGGGCATCAGTTTTATGTTCAAGATAAGAACTAATTTCAAGGGCACCCTTAAAAACAATAAACTCTTCAATTTGTTCAAGATTACCAAAATCATAGTTTCCTTTAGCATAGGCAGCCAAGGTTTCATTATCAGTATACTCACATTGGAAAGGGAGATGTTTGTGCCTTCTATAGCAAAGAGATTCATTAAAGCAGTAGGATTCATCATATGTAGAACACAAGTTCTTAGCAAAACCATTCAATCTTCTTATTTGTTCCCATAGATGTTTTCCTTTTGGAGAGAAGCGGTAATTCTTATAACGAGACCCAGTTTCATAGAGATAAGACATTGAAAACAACTAGTCATAATAGTAATTCGAAATAAAAAGGAACTAATTTTTTTGTGTTTTTGATAAAGAGAGCAAACAAGACTAAATAAAAATAAACTAAGCAAGACAAATAACAAAGTAAAAGATTGGGTGTGAGAGACTCCCCTTGCAGAAGCAATTCGGTTTTCCCCGGCAACGGCGCCAGAAAACGTGTTGGTGGCTCTAGGTAATAGTGCCAGAAACAATGCTTGTACGTCACACGTCAGTTGGGAACCCCAAGAGGAAGGTATGATGAGTGCAGCAGTAAGTTTTCCCTCAGTATGAAACCAAGGTTTAATCGACCAGTAGGAAAACGAGGTTTGCTTCGAAGGTGTTGGTGAAGGAGTGTAGTGCGGCGCAACACCAGGGATTCCGGTGCCAACGTGGAACCTGCACAACACAACCAAATTACTTTGCCCCAACTTAACAGTGAGGTTGTCAATCTCACCGGCTTGCTGAAAACAAAGGGTTAAACGTATCGAATGGAAAATGATGTTTGTTTGCATAAAACAGTAGAGAACAATGATTGCAGTAGATTGTATTTCAGATGTAAAAGAATGGACCGGGGTCCACAGTTCACTAGTGGTGTCTCTCCAATAAGATAACTAACATGCTGGGTAAACAAATTACAGCTGGGCAATTGACAATTGATAAGTGCATATAACATGCATGTGTGAGCTGTGGTGTCTACTATGAGATTCATTTGGGCATTACGACAAAGTACATAGACCGCTATCCAGCATGCATCTATGCCTAAATAGTCCACTTTCCGGTTAACATCCGTACCCCTTCCAGTATTAAGTTGCAAGCAACAGACAATTGCATTAAGTAATGTGCGTAATGTAAACAATACATTCATCCTTGAATAAAGCATTGCTGTTTTACCCCTAGTGGCAACAACACATCTACAACCTTAGAACTTGCTGTCACTATCCCAGGTTAAATAGAGGTTGAACCCAACTATCATGCATAAATACCCCCTCTTGGAGTTACAAGTATTCACGTGGCCAAGGCTTCAACAAGTAACGGAGAGCATGCAAGATCACAAATGACATAGACATGATAATATAATATTCAGCTCCACATAGGTATCAATATAAGTCAGATCCCAGCAAACACAACATGTAGCATTACAATAAGATGATCTTGATCATGATAGGCAGCTCACAAGATCTAAACATGATGGCACAAGTGGAGAAGACAACCATCTAGCTACTGCTATGGACCCATAGTCCAAGGATGAACTACTCACGCATCACTCCGGAGGCGGGCATGGCGATGTAGAGCCCTCCGGTGATGATTCCCCTCTCCGGCAGGGTGCCGGGAAGAGCTTCAGAAACCCCCCGAGTTAGGGTTGACGACGGCGGCGGCAGCGAATATGTTCTGGATGAAAGGCTCGGTGTTTTAGGGTTTTCGCGTCTCGGGGAATAAATAGGCGAAGGGGCGATGTCGGCGGACCCCCGAGGGGCCCAAACCACCTGGCGGCGCGGTGGGCCCACTGCCGCGCCGCCATGGTTTGGCCACCTCGTGGCTCTCCTTCGTCTCTCCTTCGGACTCCGTGTACGTGCTGGAAAAATAGGGACTGGCCTTTTGTTTCGTGCAATTCCGAGAATATTTCCAGAAGTAACTTTCTGAAACCAAAAACAGCAGAAAACAGGGAACTGGCACTGTGGCATCTTGTTAATAGGTTAGTCCCAGAAAATGCATAAAAGTGATACGAAGTGTATATAAAACATGTAGCAAATGGTATAATATAAGCATGGAACAGCAGAAATTATGGATACGTTGGAGACGTATGAGTTAGCCACCCATTGTGATTTCTTGATTTCTCTGATGAAGCCTGCTGCGAGTAGTCTGTCGACTTCGGCTTCGACTGCGGTTCTTTTCGGGCCGGATATGCGACGCATTGTTTGCTTGACTGGTTTAGCATCTGGAAATAATTGGAGAGAGTGCTCGACGAATTGCCTGGGAATACCTGGCATGTCAGCTGGACACCACGCAAATATATCCCAGTTCTCACGGAGGAATTCGACGAGCGCGCTTTCCTATGCGATAGGCAGACTCGAAGAGACATTGACTGTCTTGGACGGGTCAGTCGGGTGCACCTGATGCGACCTTGTGTCATTGGTGGCGTTGAATGCTCTGTCGACTGCAACCTTCTTGTGCTCCGGCATAAGTGTTTGATCGTTGGAGACCGCTAGATCGGCGAGTGTTTTTTCCGTGCCGAACATCTCAGGGATTTTGCTGAACTCTCGGTCGCAAGAATCGGATTTTTGGAAGTTTCCTTTGACTGTGATTACTCCTTTTGGTCCAGGCATCTTTAATTGGAGGTATGCGTAGTGTGGGACCGCCATGAATCGAGCGAACGTCGGGCATCCAAGTATGGCATGGTATTGTGACTTCCAGTCGACAACTTCGAACTCAATCGACTCGGTCCTGAAGTGGTTCTTGTCCCCGAACGTTACGTCGAGTTGTATGGTGCCTTCTGGACTTATTGCTTGCCTGGGACGATACCGTGAAAGGTATTTGAGGATTTTGGTAGGTTTTTGACTGACTGTTCATTTTGCGGAGCGTATCTACGAAGATGATGTGTATGCCGCTGCCACCATCCATGAAGACCTTGGACATGGCATAACCTCCAATTTGGGCGTCGAGTACCAGAGCGGAGTGCCCTGGACGAATGACCGATGGTGGGTGGTCCTCTTTGCTGAAGCTTATTGCAGTTTCGGATCCCTTCAAGAATTCAGTTACGGCAGGAGGTGACATGACCGCCATGTTTACTTGTCGAGTGTGAAGTTTTTGCTCCCTGTTGGAAGGGCGACCTTTCTGTATCATGTACATCTACCCTTGGGGCGGAGGGTACTGAGGTTCGTCCACCCGAGGTACGGGTTGTATGGCACCCGCGATATTTCCGCCTGTGGCAGGCTGTGGTGGTGGAGGTGGTGCCATCAGGACAGGCACATTGTTTGGCTGAGGCACAAGTGCAGGTGCGGGTGCGTGTGCAGCTGTTGCCTTTCTGAGTTGTACGTATTTAGATGCTAGTTGGTCGAATTCTCTGCAGTTTCTCATCGAGTTATTGGAGCGCAATTTTCCGTCTTCCCCTTGTACAGGTGGAATCTGCAATCAGCATCCATCTTTTCTTCGAATGATCGCTCGGTTTGTGCGCTGGAGCGCGACTTGCGCCAGTTTTTCCTCTTGTAGCTGTCACTGCGTTGGCCGCGGTCTCGACTGTCCCGGCGATCATCTCGACTGTCCCGGCGATCATCTCGACTGTCCCGTTGATCTTCTGACCGTCGGTCGCTTCTATCTTGGTCGTTGCGGGGCGTGAAGAACCCAGCCGCCATGAATTCGGGTATGTCGTCGTCGTAGTGACATTTTGAACGCTTCCGCCTTCGGTCATCTCTGTATGAGTCTCTGCAGCTTCGACTACCGCTTTCGTGATTGTCACGGGGTGAGGACCCGCGTGTGGTGCGCGCCATGTCCTCTCCGTCTGCCCACTCAGTCGCGATCTTCAGGAGATTAGCCACAGAGGTTGGCTTTTGGCGACCAAGTGCTTCTTTGAAGTCTCGCCTGGCGAGGCCCATGATGAAAGCATCCATGGCCATATCTTCTGAAATTACTCCAACTGAGTTGCGTATCTCAGTCCATCGTCGGATGTATGACCTCAACGTTTCGTCTGACCGTTGAACGCAAGCTCGCAACTCTTCGAACGTTTTTGGCGCTCACATAGAGGCTCGAAGTTTTTGATGAAGTCTGTGCGGAAGTGATCCCACGAGTCGTATGTTGATGGAGGTAGAGCCTTGAGCCAGTCGCGGGCTGTGCCTTCGAGCATGAGTCGTATGTATTGCATGGCTGTGATATTTGTGCCTCGCTGACACGCGACAGCCAGCCTGTAGTCTTCCAGCCATCCTGAAGGTTCCTGTCGACCCGTGTACTTGGGCTATTCAGATGTGAGTTTGAACCCTTTGGGCATCTGATGCATGTAAAATGCATACATAAACTTTGCATTATTTTAGTTATATTCCAGTCATATTTGCATCATATAAGGGTTATATCACTGTTTTATAATGATTTTGGGAATATTTGATATGTTTCCTATTTTTTATGGAATTAACCCTGCGCAGGCAGAAAACCCTATTTCTATATTTTAATGTTTCAGGGACCCAAACGACGTCCAAATGACCTGGAAATTTACGAGCATCAGTTTTTGGAAGGAAGAAGACTTGGGAGCAAAGGAAGCGAACAAGTGGAGGCCCGAGGCCCAAAAGAGGGTGGCCCACGCGGCGAGGTACATGGGCCGCGTGGGACCCACCATCTGGAGCCTCGAGGCTCCGTTGCCGTCTATAAAAATAGTTCCCCGACGTTCTCTGGAAGGAGCGTCGCAGAAACACAGAAACACCGAAACAGAGACCTGGAGTTGCAGATTGAAGGGGGAAAACTCCGGCGGGGCGCTGCCGGCGTGGTCTCCATCTTCTCCAACGACTTCTCCACCGTCTCCATGATGAAGAGGGAGTAGTCCACCTCTGGACTATGGGTTTCTGGAAGTAACTTATGTATCTCTATCTCTTGAGCTTCACTAATTAGTACCGTATGAGTTGCTGAACATGATTACGGTCATCTATGTAATACCTTTGTGGTGGATCTTTTTATGAGTTAATATATTTTGAGATTGCAATGGTTTTGTTTCAGTTATGAAAGTAGATGCATATTATGTACCCCGTTCTTATTTACTTGTCATGATCAAGCATGTTTATGAGAGCGTGTGAGGGGGAACGTGTGCATTAGTTGGAGTACCGGGGGTGGCTAGTGCAGTGAACGTGAGAGAAAGTTATGCGATCCACTTGGGTATCTCTACCTTACTTTGTTGCCTCACTAGGGATAAAAAGAAATACCATGCTACCGGAGATGTGGGTGTGACCATTGCCACTTCCTCCATAACTAGATCTAGCATGTTCTTATTTTAACTTCATGTCATGATACTTATTGCTATACTCTGAGTTATCTTAATTACTGAGGTGTTATGATTTAGTTCGCATCTTGGTGGAGTATAAGTGAGACTAATAACCAAAAGGTCTCTATGTTAGGACGTGATGCCCATATAATTATAACTTGTCATTAAACTGTTGTGTTGCAATCTCATATGTCAACTCTAGTGTTTCATTGTCTACCACTTTATTAAAGAGAGAGTGCATTTGTGAAACCATGAACCCCCGGTCCATTTTTAATCATAAGAAACACATTTCCAACGACTTTTACCACTTTTCCATTTTCTGCCATTTAAAAATCCGAAAATACAAAAACACTTTTACATCTTGCATTCATCATATAAAACCCAAAAATATCATTTATCATTGCTACCACCATCCTTGCATATTTATTTACCACCATTGCATATTTATTTCTTGTCTGCATTGCATATTATCTTGATATCATTCTCACACCTTGTGCTTGACAACCACTAGGTGAGGTTGAGGACCAAAACATTTACTTTGTTTTGTAGGTAACCAAAAGAAGGATAGGAAAGATAAATCTTCACTACTGATTCCCCGAGAGTTCGATATTAAACCCTCGAGTCACCCCTCGTGGGGAAAACACATCTTCCACATACTACACACTCTGCACTTGGAGTCTCAACCTAACCCATTTAATTTTTACGCAGGTAACTACGTGAAGGGCCATCAAGACTATTTTCTGGCGCTGTTGCCGGGGAATCATTGCTGAAGGTTTATCCAAGGGTCCCCTGCACTAGCTCTGTTTTCTGGCACCGGGTTTATCCAAGTATATCTCACCAAGTCAATTTCATCACCAACTTGTGCTAACACCTAAGCTTGGGGAGGTTGCACCTACGTGAGCATCATCTTATCCATCTTTACCTTCAAAGCAATTTATCTTGTTTTGTCATTGTCTTGCATTTGTTATTTCGGTTTTGCATTGTCTTAGTATCATTTTATTTTCAGTTTTTATCTAAAACATAAAATCCATAAAAATTAAGTGTTGTTTTTAATATGTGTTTTAAGCTATGGAGGAAGGTTATGTTAAAACTATCGGAGCTTATTTGGTAAGGAAACTTGAAAGCTGAATTTTATTTACTGTTTTATCTCAGTGTTACTATGGCATTTATGAATCGTGCCTCGCTGCATCTTGCTTTATATGAAAGTACTTATGCTAATGCTCCTAAAGTGGTTGAAACTACTGTGTCTGAGGTACCTAAAGTGGGATTTAAAATTCCCATTGGTCATGTTAAAAGAGTTATGAAAAATCCATTTACAGGGGATGGAACTAAGTCTGCACGTGAACACGTGGAGACAATTGAAGACATATGTGGTTTATTTAGGCTTCCTAGTATTTCTGATGATCAGGTAAAAATGAAGCTATTATATTTGTCTTTATCTGATAATGCTCGTATTTGGTTCAGGTCTTTGGATGAAGAAGTCACTATTGAATGGAGTATTTTAAGGGAGGTTTTCTTTCTTAAATATTTTACTCCTAAAGAAGCTTATGAGAATCCATGTTATGATGAGTGTGAAACTGAAAATTCTATGGTCCTATATGATAACCCATGCTATTATGATGAAACTAATAATGCTCCTTTACTTTTTAGTAATACTACTAGTGAACTTATTGATGATAATGAGGAGTGTTGCTTAAATATGCTATATGATAATTCTTTAGATGATGGTCCTATGCTTATTGATAATCCTCCATGTTTAGAAGTTACTAAATTATGTGAGGATAAAAATGATATACTTGCTGTTTGTGATGTTACTCTTACTCATGAGAGTCCTACTCTGTTTCTAGATTCTCCTAATTACACCATAGAGGAGAAATTTGCGTATGTTGAGAAATACTTATGTGGTTTGCAATTACCTTTAGTTCCAAATCTTTGTTGCAACCATGATATTAAACTTGATATTGATCTTAATAACTATTTTGAAAGAGGGAAGCATGCTAATGAATTCCATAATAAATTTAATATCCTCTTTATGTGCCTAAGTTATCTAAGTTGAATGATTCTTGTGGTTATATGGTTGAATTTATTTCTATTACTTGCAACTATTATGAAAGAGGAGGTGATAAGTACCCTCTTTATGCTACTAATAATTATAGGATGCAAGTAACTATTGTTAATATGCATTGGAAAACTTCTATTTATTGTGATTCATTCATATACAAAATGCCAATGCATAGAAAGAAAGTTAGACTTCGTTGTTATTACTTTTGTGTTTTGTTTTTCTCTCAACTAGGTTCAACTTGAATATTATTTTGATTGGATTGAGAACACCATGGGACCCTGGTATTGTGCATGAACACTTCCAAGGAAGAGGGACACACCAAAGTTCAAGCTCCCTCATGAGCTTCGTCCACTATAAACATCAAGTAAGAAGCCTAGCTATATGGCTATAAAGAAAGCGCTTTACGGGAGGCAACCCGGTTGTTTTTATTTATGATTTTTTTGTGTCCTCTTGCTGTAACAAGAGACTTTGTGTTTAGTTTAGTTTCTGGAATTTTTAATAAAGTGCCAAGTTTTACTCATTTTGGTTTCAAGAAGTTGCTTATAGCGTTCGGAGATTTTATTCCTGCACGAATCTGTGCACGGTATGATTTTTAATTCTTATTCTGTAACTCCGAATGAGCTCATATTTGAAATGTAGTTGCAACTTTTCATCCTCTGTATGCATGAATTTTTCGGAATTTTCGACAAAGTTAAGTAGGGTAGAAAAATACGTTTTGCTGCTGCTGTTTTTCTGGACAGATTCTGTCCCATTTTGTTTGATGCATGCTTAGAACTTTTAACTTGAACCTTTTTTATCCAATTGAGTTTATGAGTAGGCATACAACATTATACACTTTCTGGACATTCATATGAATTTTTGTCTAAGGATTATATGCAGCAAGAAATCTATTTGTTTATCACTACTAATGCACCCCACAAAAAAGAAATGGGAGAAACGGTGTTTTGAAGTTTTTTCACAGGGATTAGAGGAGATGCACCAAGAGCTATCCAAGGATGGTGAAGACCATAAGCTTGGGGATGTGAAGACAACCCCACTGGACCTACACACTCTCGGTTTGCACACGTCTAACTTCTGTTTTTCGATCGAAACACTTTATCGCATAAACTTGGAGCGTCTTTTTGTTTGTTTTGGTTTGATTTTTATTTTGTGAGACCACCACACTATCATTTATATATGAGAGAGCTACTGGAAATTTGGGTTGAATTATGTTGGATGCTATTATTAGATTGGGAAAAGGGATGTTGGAGTTGATTTTAAAAGATACATATAGTTGCATGATTCATGAGCTTGTTAATGAGTAATAATTTGCAAGTATTTTATCAAGAGCTATCTTTTATTCATGTTTTGATGCTGAATGTTATTTACTTGTTTAACATGGATTAGTTAGTTCTATGGACACTCATGCATGCATTTAGATGGTCAACTTTCTCCCTCTTGCTAGCCCAAAAATTCCAACAAGCAAAAACTTGTTTCCAACACCTTCAACCAAAGTTTTTCCAGTGAGTCCACCATATCTACCTATTAGCTTTATGCTATTCCGAGTATGTTTATCATGATATTTGTGTTATCTATACCTCTGAATGAAAATGCTTGTGTTATTGATTTTTGTGGGAAAGTTGGTTATAGAGCTCTCTCGAACTTGATGCACACTTTACTTTCATTGCATAATAAAACATGACCCATTGTGATTAAAATTATGATGTTGTGGGCTTGACAAATGTCTTTGGTTGAGAGTTAGCTCATATGTGCTGTCACATGGCAAGCTTTCAACATGCACTTCATTTCATTTAGTTGATATCATGTACTTTTGTTTATGGATGCTTACCATGGGTGAAATAAATGTGGAAATGAAGTGAGTTTAAATGAGTTTGTATAAATGGTTAGAGAGACGCCTGGGCCGCTAATCTAAGCCATGCATCATTCATGGTGGAAATTTACTTACATGCTATGGTGAACCTTCTGTGATACACCTTACAATAAAAAGCTATCTAATGGTAAATAAAAAGGGTGTTGAGATTGTTCATTGTGTTTGTTTGTCTTGTCATTTTGATATGGGCTTGTTCCATATCCTGGGACAAGAGGTACCCCAGTTGACGCTCTTAATGATACTATTATTACTTACAATGATATTTAACTTGAACTTGCTTTGTTTCCCAAGTTGAGTAACACATGGAGTAGGTACTTGTATTCAAGGGGCATGAGACTTTCAACCTGTACTTTGTCAAGCACACTACTCATATTTGCTTTCACTTTAAACTTAATCATTCAAGATGCTATGATAGGGGAATGAGAGCTTGACACCAAGGATTACCACATTACAATCATTAACTTAAGTAGAGAAGTTCAGAAGTTAGATGAAACTTATTCATGCTTTACCTCTACTCATATATATCTTTCCAAAGTGTCCACCTTTTATATTCAGATTTTCATCAATACTCTATGACCATTGTAGGATGTTCTTACTTATCATTATGCATACATGTGGTCCATAGTACTTTCTTTTATGTTACACTTTGTGAATTATCATTGAACATCCTTGCATTGAATACTTGATATCACTTCATAAACTATCTTGCATATTGCTACTCCTTTTAAGAATGAATCATTTGACTCTATGTAGCAATAGTAATCATCTTTGATATCCATTGTTAGTATTAAATTGCAAAGTCCATGTTAGTTTTATCACCTTCATACTCGAGGACGAGTATAGGTTAAGCTTGGGGATGTTGATGCATGTAAAATGCATACATGAACTTTGCATTATTTTACTTATATTCCAGTCATATTTGCATCATATAAGGGTTATATCACTGTTTTATAATGATTTTGGGAATATTTGATATGTTTCCTATTTTTATGGAATTAACCCTGCGCAGGCAGAAAACCCTATTTCTATATTTTAATGTTTCAGGGACCCAAACGACGTCCAAATGACCTGGAAATTTACGAGCATCAGTTTTTGGAAGGAAGAAGACTTGGGAGCGAAGGAAGCGAACAAGCGGAGGCCCGAGGCCCAAAGAGGGTGGCCCACGCGGCCAGGTACCTGGCCGCGTGGGACCCCCTCTGGGCCTCGAGCTCCGTTGCCGTCGATCTTTTCCCCACGACTCCGTTTTGACCTAAAACCGACTATAAAAATAGTCCCCCACGTTCTCTGGAAGGAGCGCCGCAGAAACACAGAAACACCGAAACAGAGACCTGGAGTTGCAGATTGGAGGGGGAAAACTCCGGCGGGGCGCTGCCGGCGTGGTCTCCATCTTCTCCAACGACTTCTCCACCGTCTCCATGATGAAGAGGGAGTAGTCCACCTCTGGACTATGGGTTTGTGGAAGTAACTTATGTATCTCTCTCTCTTGAGCTTCACTAATTAGTACCGTATGAGCTGCTGAACATGATTACGGTCATCTATGTAATACCTTTGTGGTGGATCTTTTTATGAGTTAATATATGTTTGAGATTGCAATGGTTTTGTTTCAGTTATGAAAGTAGATGCATATTATGTACCCCGTTCTTATTTACTTGTCATGATCAAGCATGTTTATGAGAGCGTGTGAGGGGGAACGTGTGCATTAGTTGGAGTAACGGGGGTGGCTAGTGCAGTGAACGTGAGAGAAAGTTCTGCGATCCACTTGGGTATCTCTACCTTACTTTGTTGCCTCACTAGGGATAAAAAGAAATACCATGCTACCGGAGATGTGGGTGTGACCATTGCCACTTCTCCATGACTAGATCTAGCATGTTCTTATTTTAACTTCATGTCATGATACTTATTGCTATACTCTGAGTTATCTTAATTACTGAGGTGTTATGATTTAGTTCGCATCTTGGTGGAGTATAAGAGAGACTAATAACCAAAAGGTCTCTATGTTAGGACGTGATGCCCATATAATTATAACTTGTCATTAAACTATTGTGTTGCAATCTCATATGTCAACTCTAGTGTTCCATTGTCTACCACTTTATTAAAGAGAGAGTGCATTTGTGAAACCATGAACCCCGGTCCATTTTTAATCATAAGAAACACCTTTCCAACCACTTTTACCACTTTTCCATTTTCTGCCATTTAAAAATCCGAAAATACAAAAACACTTTTACATCTTGCATTCATCATATAAAACCCAAAAATATCATTTATCATTGCTACCACCATCCTTGCATATTTATTTACCACCATTGCATATTTATTTCTTGTTTGCATTGCATATTATCTTGATATCATTCTCACACCTTGTGCTTGACAACCACTAGGTGAGGTTGAGGACCAAAACATTTACTTTGTTTTGTAGGTAACCAAAAGAAGGATAGGAAAGATAAATCTTCACTACTGATTCCCCGAGAGTTCGATATTAAACCCTCGAGTCACCCCTCGTGGGGAAAACACGTCTTCCACTTACTACACACTCTGCACTTGGAGTCTCAACCTAACCCATTTACTTTTCACGCAGGTAACTACGTGAAGGGCCATCAGCATCCGTGTCTCGCGGACGCGTCGAGTGAAGCACTGAGCTCCGTGTGGCTCAGGCTCCTGATCAGAGTACGAGTCGCTACTGTAAGATCTGCGTGATCTGCTCCTGGACCTGCACCAACGTGAGCCGCTTCTTTCCTTCGAGTGGTGGCGGCGATCACTGCGATTATGCTCTTCACGACGCTAAGGCGAGTGATTTGATCTGTTGGCACAAAGTTTTTGAGACTATGGCACGATCTCGACTCCCTCCTGGAGTTTTTGGGATTTGGCGTATGGCCTTCGCCGCTAAGGCGAGTGATTTGATCTGTTGGCGATATAGTTTTGCATTGGGGTCATCAGCTGGAGGCTTGATTGCCTCTAGGTATGCTACAGCGGTAAAGAGAGCACCCGCAGCTGTTTTGGGTACTGGCACTCCCTCCTCGTCGTATGTCATGAAAGAGTGGCCTAGGTTGCGGGTGAGTGCTGCCCTCTCATCTGCCGCGAGGTGTGACAGCTTGATCTGGGTCTTGTGTCTGCTCGCCGGTGGAGCTCAGGGAGAGCTGTCTTCTTCGCGCACTCGACAAGCTAGCTTGCTTTTTACGTTCTTCGAGTGTTGCTCTGATCTGCTGCAGTCGAAGTGATTCCTGCCAGTTGAAGTACTGGAAGGTCAACATCTCCTCCCGTGTTGCGTCTGCTGGTATCATTGTGCACTCCGTGATGACTTTATCTGCTTCTGCTGCCATCTCAGCAGTAATTGTGAGATTTGTGACTCCATCTGGCATAGTAACCGTGCACGGGAACTCTGTAGGCCTGCGACTGGCCGCAGCATCAGATGATTTTGTGGCGAAGGCAACGTAGACCTGCTGGGGTATCACCCGAGGGTATGTGTATGTGTTTTCGAGTCCCGTCGTGGACTCGACGTCTTCGTCAAGGCTCATGTCGGAGTCGATATGCTCGTCGAGTAGTCCGTCTGGACGGATCTCGCTGTCGATGTCTTCATCGCCTATGCTCATCTCGTGTCGGCGAAGTTGTTATGAATCTCGAAGTCGAGGTTGCTGTTGGTGCAGATCTCGGAGTCGACGTGGTTGTCGATATGAGTTTCGGGCTCGCCGAAGTCGCTGAGGGAGATCCCGCAGTCGAAGCTATCCTTGAGTGGGAGACTGAGCTCAGGATCGTTTATGCGGTATGCTGATTCGGCCTCCTCACCTTGGAGTTCTTCAATGAGCTCGTTGATCTCTCGAGTCGACATGGTTGTCGCAGACGAGCAGGCTTGGAGGATCGACGATGGTATGGATGCAGTTGATGGATCCGCAGTCAAAGGAGCCACAACCGATGGAGCCTCGGGTGCAGAAGTCGCGAGTTGGCGTGGATCTGTCAAGTCCTGCACACCAAGCTTGTTGACGAAAAAATTGAACGAGCCAACGGTTAAACCCAAACCTGACTCGAGATCGGCGAACGTCTCCTGGAATTCTGGCGAGTGTGGCTCGAAGTCCATCAGAGGATCTGATGTGCTTTTTGCAGGTGAAGCTGGCGTGCTGCCGTTTGTCGAGTGAGTCGGCGAGTTGCCGTGTGCCGCCCGAATCGGCGAGTTCTGGTTTGTTGATGCAGCCGGCGAGTTGCCGTTTGAAGATCTGACCGGCGAGTCGCCGTTTTCCGATGGAACCGAAGAAACCGTGAGTCCATCACTATTCTTTCCCACAGACGGCGCCAATTGACGAGGGGTTAACTCATCAAATCCCATGGTTAAGGACCTAGGGTTGAGATTATGGGGAGAGAACGTGGTAGTACTGGTAGTTTCGTCGGCTGACAAGCAGAGGCAAAGATTTACCCAGGTTCAGGCCTCCGGAGAGTAACACCCTACTTCCTGCTTGTCTGGTATTGATCGTGTGAGATTATGCGGTTACAGGGGAGCTCCGGCGAGATGTCGATCTCGCTAGGGCTTTTGGTGGTTCGAGTATGGCTTGTCCAGGATCGACGGCCCTCCCAGCCTTTATAAGAGGATGGGTCTCGGGAGTCCGTAACCGACCCTGTTTACATGTAAGGAAAGTATAAACCGACTATGCCTATGTCTAATCTTGGAGGGTACTCCATCTTGTTGGGCCTTTCGTCATGGGCTTCATGTAGACTCTTGATAGTTGGGACTTAGTCGACACGTGCACCAGGTATCCTTATGGTAGGGTACCCGAGATGTATATCCTTGTCATCTGCAATATCAAAAACCCCTAAAAACTTGTCAGCTAGTATTTACAGTGATTCCTTGATCAAAACTACTTGTCAACACCTTCTGCTCCTCGTTGGGTTCGACACTCTTATTTATCGAAAGTACTACGATACACCCCCTATACTTGTGGGTAATCACGCTACAGTTATAGGGCGCTAACGGGCGGCATTTAGGTTTCGCGATCCTATTTGCTGCTCGACGCGAGCAATAGGAAGCTCTAATACAGCGCACGCTACTCCGGGCCAGCCAGTCTAGTTATGGATGGGCCGGCCCAGGTACCTCCTACGCCACGCCCTGGTCATTGTGGTTTGTTTTTTTCTCGTTCCCATGTCCAGGGAAAATATTATATTATGTTTGATGAAAAAATGTTCCTGGATTTTCAAAACTGTCACAAACTGCACTTGGAATCTCGACCGGTGTTGGTTCGGAAGTAAAGAGAGGTTGGTGGGAACAACGAGCGTTGTGCTTTCAGATCTCTCACTTTGTACAAGCACCATGAGGCCAGCGCTTAGCTACAAGTCAATAGGTACTTTTAGCACCATGATGATCAAGTTAATAGTATGCCCATGTTTATATGATGTAAAACCAAATAAGAACGATCAAGACTTCATTCATAAGCACACAAAAATACTATTGTGAAATCGTGACTTTACAATCACTATCAATATATGTTACCGATATAGAAATATTGTTATTACTCCCATCCGATGAGTCTATATAAATTGCTAAAGACCCTTTCTTTCCACGTTGCAACATATTTGCCGGTTGTGAACATCGGTCGATTGGGTAATCCACCAATCTGCTTTCGAAGTTCCTTCTCCAACCCTAATTTATCACCACAACTTGTCAGGTCAAGTTCCTTTAGCTTCTCCAGAGACTTCACACTAGACAAGCCCTGCTCATTGTTGTACAACTCAAGGCATCTATTCACTCGAAGTTTCTCGAGGGCGGGCAATGCGCCATGCTCGATGTGTATGCTTTTGACTTTCTCAAGGCCTTCAATGTCAAGATCTATGAGCTTTTGGAATTTAACCTTGCCAAAAGATAAAGATTCCTCTCCAAAGGATTCCTCCAGAGCGCAAAAAGAATTATCGGCAAAGTCCCAATCACCTCAATGTCCTCCTGCTTCAACCCTGTACGCAGCAACTTTATCTTGGATAAATTGGTGAGGGAACTCGTCCAACTAGGGAGATTGCTTAAATGGCCACACAACCGTAGTGAGACGAGACGTCTTGGTGGTGGTTCAATCGGGCCTTTGAGAAACTCAAGCGACTCATAGTGCACTTCGAGTTTCTCAAGTCGAACAAGACTTGATATCGAGCTGCTTAGTTCCTTCCTTGCTTCATCAACTACATCAAAATGCACTCCTAATTTGCGCAAGTTAGTCAGCTTACCCAGGTTTCTTACATCTTGCATGCCTGCCATGTGCACCACCCCTAGCACTTGTAGGTTACTTAGCTTGTCGATTTTATCAGGAGCTTTTACACTGAATTGACATGCACAACCCGACTCACACCCTTCGTTGTAACCACCTTGACACATGCATACCAAGTCTGCCAAAATCCCCAAAGGTTGATGTTAAGGTTTTCGTTAGTCTTCTCTTCTCCCATATTCTCTGCTGCAAAGCTGACACCAACACGAAGATAACATAGTTCTCCAGATTGGTGATACCAGCGGGCAATTGTGTCACCTTTGTTTCTTTAACATCTAACGTCTCTAGGAACCTAAGATTTTGCAAAGAAGAAGGAAGTTCTGAAATATCTGTTCCTCGTAGACCAAGGTACCTTAAATGGGTAGCTGCCCGATGTACTTTAGATCTTCATTCTTTAAACCAATTGTATCCTCCAAGTCAAGAACCCTCAGAATCCGTAGTTTATGGGTAATGAGAGATACAGGACACTTTCCAATGACTGTCAGTGATCGTAAACGAGTCAACTTTATGCTTGCCATCTTCTCCTCATGCCTCTCCCGCCTTGCCACTACCAAATGGCGTACATCACTTTGTGGAACCTCATTGCGGTGCTTATCCATGATGAAGAGCTGAAGCTCCTTAATAGACATGGGCAAGAATATTTGCAGTACTAGGTCATGAACACGACAACATTCGCTTTTCATGCTTGCCCTGGCTTTGTTGGAAGGCTCGATCATTCTCTTATTGATGAGCTTATTGTAGTGTCTCCACGCGACTTCTTCAAGGCTCGTATTAGATGGCTTTTGCATGCATACTTCTGCCATCCACCGCCGCAATAAGCGGGTACGCCTGATCTCATGGTTCCGGGGGAAGATACCGACCATGTACAAGAAGCAGAACTTGACATGATATGATAGTCCATCATAGTTCAAGGAGATAACTCTCTTGACATCATGGGCAGCAGACTCCAACTCCGGCCTAAGATGCTCTTGTAATTTTGTCCATTCACTGCTTGTTATGGGCCTCTTAGCCAATATACCTCCGATGGCAGCTATGGCAAGCGGAAGGCCCTGACATCGCTCTAAAATAAATTTGGCTTTCTTCACTATATCTTTTGGCAACTTATAGTCAGCGTCGTTGTACACCTTGAGTTGAAAAAATAACACAAAATAAAAAATTAAAATCTAAAGTAAATAGGTATTTACGAATTAGCTTATTCTAAAAATAAGAAATAAGAAGCACACATGTATATCTATGAAACTCTGAACACACACCCATTTTTGCTTCTTGAAAACTATACAATTCAGCATCCCTCTAGTTTTCCTTCACATCTATTTCCCAAAACAACGGGTAGCCCTAGTTTTATCATCTCATGATTTCTCACTTCTTATAATTGTCGACTCAGAAATATGAAGTTCGAATAGATATAGATGGTCATGTAATAGGATTAATTAATGCTAGCTTACGCAAACCAATATGTGGTTGGATGGCTAGGAGGCTGGTTGTTCCCCACCAGATAGTTCAAACCCCAAATTTAACAAATGTGTCATAGGAGTGAGTGTATACGCATGTATGTGAACGTGTGCATCTTTACTGTTTTCTAAATAAATTCTTGCTTACTTAAAAGTCAAATAACAAAAATGAGTGTGTAAATATCTCTTTCATCGTTGAATCTATGTGTAAAACTAGGCTTAGTGGGGACTCGGGAGGTGGTCTCACATTTTTGGAACTAATAAATAGAAAAAAGTGTAACCACGAAGTGAATGATTTTCTACTTCTTTGCCTGTGGATTTTAACATTTTAGAAATTTCTACAATTTTGCTACGTGCCAAAATATATTATTTCTCGAAATTAAGCACTACTTGCTGCGTTCCATATTATTAGATGTTTTTTACAACCAATATAATAACATATATATTTGAACAAATTTAAATTTGATGACATAAAGGCAAAATATTTCCGAATTTTTTTTCAAACAAAGATATTCTGGCGAAGTCGGGAATACTTTTGGTATCCGGCCTGTCTAATAATCTGGAAGGAAGCAGGTGTTAATTAGTAGATAGCGAACTGGGCTGGGCCCGACTGGGAGCGCACCTTCTGGCACAGGAGTTTCTGGCCTTCCTTGTATGGGAGTGGCTTGAGCTCGTACACGTCGTCCCGGGCACACCTCCGGGCAACATCTTCTTGGAGTGTCGTCACGAGAACGACGACCCGGCCGCCGGCGTGGTTTGCGGCGAGGCACCGCGATACGTGCTCCCAATCCTCGTGCGAGGACACGTCATCCACGACGACCAGGCACTGGTTCTCCTCGTCCACACCGATCTGCTTCTGGAGCAGCCGCCGAACTCCTCGGCGCCCTCCAGAGCACGTGGCACGGTCACCCAAGCGCGGCGGTCGAAGCGGCTGATGAGAACGGAGTCGTCGTACAGCATGCGAGCCAGGGACGACTTCCCCACCCCGGCCATGCCCCACACCGCCACGACGGTCGCTCCGTCCCGGCGGACCAGCTTGACCAGGTCTTTCTTGTCGTCGTCCCGACCAACAATGGCCTGATGGCGCCAGTCGTCCGGGAGCGTGGAGTCGGACAGGGGCGGAACCAGGATTCATCATTAAGGGGGGCCAAACATGCTAATCTTTTGTTAGAGGGGGCCAAACATACAATTTTCTTCCAAATCATAGCTAATCTAGCCTTATATGCATAAAAATTTGTTTGATGTAACCATGCATAGGGGGGGCCACGGCACCTGCTTGCCACCCCCTGGTTTCGCCCTTGGAGTCGGAGTCGTCGTCACAGTGCTGATCGTGGTGCCGGCCGCGGTCGGTGCCGACGATGGCGTTGTACCGCTGGTTGAGCACGTGAAGGGCCTCAACCCTGGCCGAGAGGGCCTTGATCCGCTCGGCGACGCGTGGGAGGTCGGCCGACAGCCACTTGAGCAGCACGAACTCGTCGAGGCCGTCCTCGATGTCGAAGGCGAGGTTTTGCAGCAGATCAACCCATCTGTTTCATGAATAATAATGCTAGTGAATTGGTCGCGGCGTGCGACGTCTTTGCGTGTTGCGCCAAGTTGCGAGAAGTTCACTTAGGGCTGACTCATCCAGCCCAAACCAAGCGGGAACGTGAGGTCGGTCTGACGGTTTCTTCTCCAAGTTGCAGTCATGCCGGAACTTTCCTGCTCCAAGTCGCTGCTGAAAGGACGTGCGTACGTTTCAGTCATACGCGGGAGGCCACCCTTTGATAGTACGTGTCCCGCACGCGTCTAGTAGATGCGATCCTGTTGCTTGCTCTAAAAACGTCTCTGATCGGACCCCTCATTTCCCCGACACGTTCAAGCGGAGAGCCAACGTGAGTAAAACTGTCTCTGACCGGACCCCTCATTTCCCTGATACGTTCAAAACATGGTCACGAAACCAAGTTATACATTAGCGACACGTTGTTCACTCCGTCATGACAGACGTTAAGTCGCTGAGTGACAGTTTTTTTTCTTACAAAATGTGCCCTATATTTTTTCTTCGCATCTATTCATTCATAGTATATAAAATAGGCGTCCATATATTTCTCATTTAAAGTCTTCGAGTGAACATGAAGAACATTCTTAATTCCCTATATGACACTTGCTCGGGCATCTCTTACTAAAGAAGAAAGATGATTTTACCTAGTTTATTGTGGTCCCGATGCCATACAGTATAGATCTAATATATTTTTTTACCATCCCTGCAATCTTCGTCTTTGAGCAACAAGCTGTCATCAGTGAAAAGAGGGTTACTGGCCGATGAGCCTTTACAAACTCCCTGGAATTTCGCTATCAGTGTTGTATACTAAAGCAATTGCATAAATTCTGGTTCGATCACAGCGGAGAAGAAAAGTAAGGCGATCCTCGAGATACTAGGGGTTTTTTCTCACCGCCATCGACGCTTTCGGTCTGCCCACCTCTAATGGTCTACCAGGCCTACGATGGACGGCGGACCCTGTACTCTGCCGACGGGAGGGCTCTTGTTTTACTTTGTTTTTGTGTCTTCACCGGCGTGGTGAGACGGTGTTGACATCGCGGTGCCAGAATAAGATTCTCTCCCCTATTCCCGCTCTGGGTGCACCTGACACCAACGGAGGGCGCGTAGAGTTGTATGCGCGACGGCTCTCAGAATCCTGTCAATTTTCGTCTTCATTGGTGTGGTTGCAGGTCAACATCTTCCAATCTTCGGTCCTCATCTTTGGTTATGATTGTTGCTTTGTTGCGTTGGTCCTTTGGTAACTTAGCACTACGAGTACAAGCTCTACTACGACAAGTTTTGCACGACTCCGGTGAGGGAGGGACGAGGATGACTATGCGGCTTCGGCTCGCTTTCGTACTACTTATTTTTTAATTTTATTACTGTAAGGTTTTTTTACTACTATTGATAATTTTCAATAGATCTTTTCGTTAAAAAACTCACAATTTCATACTCCCAAACTACCAGGCAAACTAATAGTAGTGCCCATCTTTTTTTTTTGAGAAATAGTAGTACCCATCTGGGCCAGCTCTCTGGGTTCTCGGTGAAGACTGAGACCCGAAGCAGCCAACAACATGGAGCATTATGGGACGGCCCAAGCCCAAAGCCCGATGACATTGCTGCCTGCACGGCTGCCCGCCCGTGGCTCGAAACACAACGACCTTTCCCCTCGTTGCCCAAAATTTGAACGCCGCCGCCCAAATTGCCCCATTCCCCCACACTCCCGACTCCCGAGTCTCCAACAATCGAAAGGCAATGGCTGAGCCGAATTCGTACGAGGAGCAGCGCAGGAGGCAGGTGGAGGACAACAAGCGGAAGTTGGAAGAGCTGAGCCTGCACCGCCTATTCGCCGCCGTTCGCGAGGCCACCGTCGAGCCTATGCCGGTCAGATCGACCCCTCCTTTCGTGACCAAAGGTCCTTCCTTCTCTGCTCCGTTATCTTATCTTTTACCCCGTCTGGTTTGTTCGGCCCCGCAGAACAAGAAGCTCAAGCCACGGAATCCTCGCCCGCCGCCGGACGCCCCGATCCGGCGGTCTGGCCGCATCACCGGCCTCGGCAAGCAGCCGGATTACCACATCGGAAGGGCAAACCGCACTACAAGAGCCGTATTGACGAAGCCAGTTCCAGTGTTCGCGACCAACGAAGAGAGAGCCTACGCCATCACCAAGGCTGAAGGTCTCAGAGACCAGCTAGACTCCCACTACCCAACCTTGGTCAGGCCCTTGAACCTGAATTATGCCACAGGAAGCTGGCTGGTAAAGCAGGAAAACTTCTATTGTCGCGATTCACAATTTGTCATCATCCCATCTGCAATGTAATTTCTTATTGTACGTTGATTTGGATGAATATCTTGCAGCACATCCCGCGGCAGTTCAGCAAGCGGTATCTCCCGTGGTGCGATGAGATGATCTTTCTGGTGGATGAGTAAGGTGTCGAGTTTCACGTGCTTTACCATGCGTACAGTAGTGGTCTCTCCACCACTGGTTGGAAACCGTTTGCCATCGATCACAAACTGGCTGATGCTGATTGCTTGGTGTTCGAGCTGGTTGAGAGGACAAAGTTCAAGGTGAGATTCTAAAAGTTGTTTTTGATGCCCTGTTTGGAACTCGGGATATCTAGTGAGATTTGATGAGCCATTTCTTGTGAACTTTCTTCTTAATATGTTGCATAGCGATATGATTGTAGAACTTTTTTGAACTTGCTTGGTGGGTTGCAATCTTGCTGGTATCATCCACATGAATGTTGAAGTCCAGAGTTTTTTAGCAGCTCATCCACTGGAATTGTACATGAATCAGAAAGGAATCTGTAAGACCGAATAATGGGGACAATTCATGTATATTATTTTTTTACTAACCATGCAACCTCTACTATTAAAATGATGCAGGTCTACATAATTAGAGCAAGTTCTTATGACGCAAAGGACCACTGAAGACGCCTTAGCTTCAACTATTGCGAATGCAGCAGGTAAGTTCTTGTCACTGTCTACATAGACTTCACTAGTTCTCAATATCAATTTAGTGTTCAAAAATCTTGTTCCAGTTTTTTTTCTGCTATGTAACCAGTATCAGATCATCGCTGGCCATGTCCATTTGGCCAACCAAATTTATGGAACAGCTTATGACTCATAACTGAACTTAACCGCGTTTCTTGAATTGCAGATAGTTGTATATATAAACACTAGCCATTTCCCAATTGGTTTCAGACTTTAAATGTGTGACCCTTTGACCTTATGTTCTTTTAAAATACTAGGAGAAGAATTAAGGGAATCATGACCTGACTACAGGTTTCATATGCAATGGAACTGGGGATATAATCCCTGTTGCTCTAAAAAGTTATTCTCTGATGGATGGATGTTTTCCGGCCAAACTAAGATGTTCATATCTTATAGAGATTGTCTTTGATGTTTTGTCCTTCCCTACCCTAGACATCAGTACTGAACTCTATTCTATACCCATTTTAGCTTTGTAGTACTTGATAAGAAATTTGTGCGTGATCTTATTACATTTATTAGACATCTTCAGATTACATTTGTTTTCACCAATTGGTTTCGCAGTTTTCCATGAAAGGTACACCCTTAGCTGATTCTGAATACAGCACTACAGTAGTACCTTGACGTGTTTGCTCTAGCGAAATCCTGTATCAGCCGAACAATCCTATACCTACAGTACATTGTTTCTGGCATTGTATATGACCATGATTGTGTAGTATCTGAAGGAAATCTTTTATATTTGGGTACTTATTTGTCCATGACCTTTGGCAAACATTTCTTTTTCTTCTGCTTCTTCCACTTATCTCGTATGATATAGTGATAGTGACCCGTTTCCTTGTTCTTTTTTCACCCAGCTTTGCAGGTGTTCTAGTGATTTATCCACCGAAACTGGATACAGCAAGTATGCTGATGGATAGTGTTTTGAATATTAACCTAGTATGCTCTCCTGGCTGTCTATTGACCTGTTTTGAGCGTACCTACCTCTAAAGGGATCATCTCTGGTGACTGACGACATTTTGTAGTAGAGATTTGTTATGTGATCGTAAATGCAACTGGATGTGGGAAGCCCTCCTAATTTCCCTTCAATCTCATTCCTGTGACGTCTGAATTTACGTGTTCGCTTCCTCTGATCTGAATGGCACTAGAGCCATGTGGAATGTATTGCTCACAACCACTCTCAAGATGTGCATGTTATCTAAACTTTCAAAAATATGTCATTAGATTTAACCTTAAAATCTACAGTAGATTGTCTAGCTTAAAAATAGTATACTTGTTTGTAAATGTCTGATTTGACATATACTAGCCATTCTCCAAGTGTGCAAAACGACATGGTCTTTAAGAAGTTTGCAAATTTGCATACTTTGTGATTCTCTTCACCATAAAGAACTGTTCCCTGGCACACCTTCAGTAAAACATTAACAAGGCGTACAAAGAAATAGGACATGCTTGTAATGTCATCAGCCAAGTCTGTGTGAACTTGAGAAGTATGTCATATTTCTATGAAAACATCAAAGGAAATAAGTTTGTTCAAGATCAAAAGAGTGCCCTCGAGAGACTAGACTGATAGTAATAGTAGTGCGTCTTTGGTTGAGGAGAGTTGTTCACAAGCAGTGGTTATGAGCTCTTTCTTGTGGATGTTCAGAATACATAATTCCTTCATTTCAGTTGCACTAGTGGATTGAATAACCTTTGCTTTAGTTCTAACAAAGTGCATGTGTTGTTGGTTAATAAAAACACGAGTTTGATAGAGGGACGAAAGATACAAAAAGTAGGACAAAGAAAGACCCTATAAGTGAATGAAATGCATATCCAATTATTTGCAGGAGTATTAGAGAGAGAGATAGATAGAGAGAGAGAGAGAGAGAGAGAGAGAGCTATTCTTAGGTCAGTTCCTGAAATCCACTTTTTTAGTCTTTAGCTAAGCTAAGTAAGTGTCCTTCATCAAACTTGCATAAATGTCACTTTAGGGGGTCAATCTTTCATCTTGGAAGAAAAGGTACTCCTCCTCATTAAATTGAGAGTACATTAGGAAAAATAATTACATAAAAGATAGCATACATGCACTCAACCGACAAAATTAAACTATGAGTGAAATGAAAGGCATTGTAGCATTTCCACTTATCCAATTCTTTGCAAGAGCATTAGAGAGAGAGAGAGAGAGAGAGAGAGAGAGAGAGAGAGCTATTCTTGGGTCAGTTCCTGAAGTCCACTTTTTTGTATTCTTTAGCTAAGCTAACTAGACCTTTATCAAATCTGCATAACTACCACTTTAGGGGTCAATGTCAATCTTTCATCTTGGAACCTAAAGAAAAGGTACTCGCCCTCATTAAATTGAGAGAGAATAGGGCGATACATACGCTTTCACTCATACATTAGCAAAAACTAACTAGATAAAGAGACGAAATAAATCATGAAAAAACAATATATTGCACCACACACATGTTTTCCAAGAGGTTACATCGGGAGATGATGGTAAGTTGCTGGAGATGATTATGGAGATCAACATAAGGATGGCAGATGGGGAGATGCCACCAGAGGCGATTATGGCCGTGACTCACCCTCCAATCTTCTCTGGCCGTGGCATGCACAACCTTGTTTTTTGTCTTGCAAGGCGTCGTCACTCACAAGAAATCTTTGCGAGGGTATATATAAAGGTTTTTAGGTCAAAACAAATGTTGTAGCGAAATAATTGACGCAATCCCACAAGTGGGGCAAACTACACCCATTGGGCACAACCAGCCTCCTAGGACTCGTCGAGGGGCCTCCCCGGGCTAGTCCCATTGTTGTCCTTTCCGCTTTTGAAAACAAACGAACGCCGTGATTTTTTCGTGAATTGTTCCGGATTCAAAAGGTTCCTAAAAGTTAAAAATACCCGAAATGGGGTTTTTGTCTTCCAATATAAAACAACAAACTAGTTGTGATTTCTTGGAATTTCAACTAGGGACAAGTTTAGAATAACCATACAAGTATCAAGTTTCACAAACAAGTCACCTACTTGTAATCAATACAAATATAATATTCAAACAAATTCAATAAATCACTGATACACTGAAATATAATCATCTCTATGATTGCCTCAACGGTATATTTTAACACTCTGTGCATTCGGCCCGAGAAAACCAAGTCAAGAATGGTTCTCCCGCCACCAACACCATCACCAAGTGGTCTCCTCTCTTAGTTCCCATGCTTTTTCCATAGTACAACCCCATAGGCTGTCCTCTCCAATCACTCTTGGATAGGGTTTAGTTCTTGTTATTTTCAACCATGTACAGAGTTTGTACGAGTTTAATTAAGTTGAAGTCTACTTCAACTGCAACACATAACAAAATAGAGCAACAACTTAAATTGGCTCAAGCATAACTAAAGACACATACGAGCCGGTCAACCCAGTCCAAATAGTCCACGTGATAAATCGAACAACGCAATTCCACATGTCTTTTTTGCATTGTGGGTGCACAAGATACAACATAATTTATGTTTAGAATTTATTTCATATTTTTTAAACCTTCAAATTGGGACATCCTATAATGGGGTATGGGCGCAACTAATTACGAAATATTCGCATTCGGAGAAAACTAAACAGCACTATGGATGCGAAAACGGGACCCAATTATCCCACCTATTCTTCATTTTGTACATGTCTAGTATAAAAAAATTGTCCAGTGTTTTGTACTAGGCATGTATAAAATGAGAAATAAGTGTTAGGTCCCGTTTTCACATCAGCTCGAAAATGACGGAGTAGCACAAAAAAAAACAAGTCAGAAAGATAAAAATCCCAATAATCAAAGCCCTAGTCCCCTGGGAAAGGAGGGCAAAAGCTCGAAGATCAACTGCCCCGAAAATTGGAGGCGCGTGTTTCCGAAATTTGAAAGCCGCGGCCGAAATTGGCGGCACAAATTGTTGGATCCAACGAACCCACCTTTTGTTTCCCCTTCTCTCGGTGGTCTTGTTCATTGCTTCTGCTGGGAAGAAATAGACCTAACAGGAGAGGAAACCAAGAAAGAGGAAAGATATGGCCGAGGTGAATTCGTACGAGGAGCAGCGCAGGAGGCAGGTGGAGGAGAACAAGCGGAAGCTGGAAGAGCTGCGCCTGCACCACCTCTCCGCCGCCGTCCGCGAGGCCGGCGCCAAGCCAAAGCCGGTCCGTCAGATCGATCCCCCACTTCACCTCCACTCTTCCTTTGCTCCGGGTCATCCTTTGTCTTCACTGTGACTAGTCTTGTTTGGTTGGTGTCGCAGAAGCGGAAGCCCCCGCCGCGACGGGACATCGCCGATGTCGGCCCGCCCCGGCGTTCCGGCCGTATCGCCACCCTCCCCGAGCAGCCCGACTATCGCGACAATGTACATGCTCCGCAACTAAGGTTCCTATTAGCCGATTACAAGTAAGATCTAATCACACGGTGTAACTGAGGGAGACTGGAAATGAACCCGCAAATCAGACTCTATCACTCAAGAGGTGGTTCTTCTAAGTTTCCATTTTATATTCCTGCAAGAAGCTAATATACGAATAACTCTCAGGTAAAGCTCGGCACCGTCAAGTCACAGAAGAAAAAGGAAGTAAAACCTGATCATGCGTACGCCATTACCAAGGCTGAAGAGCTACAGGATAAGCTTGGCTCAGATTACCCTACCTTTGTCAAGCCCATGACCCAGTCTCTTAGCATGCTGGTAAGGAGAAACTTCCTTAATGTAATGTTACCATCCCCTCTGAGAGATGCTTGGTTCTTGGATGTTGATTGATGGGATATGTGGCAGTACATCCCGGCGCAGTTCAGCATGGAGCATCTCCCAGACCGTGACACGAAATTCGCTTTGGTGGATGATGATGACGAGGAGTTTGACACGCACTATCGTCCACACAGTAGCAGCCTCAATTTCGGGTGGAGAGAGTTCGCTGAAGATCATGAGCTCGTTGATGGTGATTGTTTGGTGTTTCAGCTGATCAAGAGGACATTGTTCAAGGTAAGATTTTTAGTTGGTCTTCATTGCTATGGATTTTTTGCTGATTTTATTGTGTTTGAGATGCCGCGCTATGATTCTTAAGAAATTCTGAAATTTGGTCGGGGGACTAAGGTACCATCCTTATGATAACAATGATGTGAATTCTCTAAATTATCACACAGGAAAAACTGTTCCTTACATTATACTTACACAGATAACTGAAACTAGCAAACTCTTATTATTCACATTGGCAGAATAGAATTAGAACGGGCCTGTTTGAAATACCAGTTTTAAATGATATTTGCAGGAAACAGTGCATTCCAAATGTCGGTTTTACCTGACATTGGCAGGAAACAATACAATTCTCGACACCCGTATCATATTCTTCTTTTAAAGCGGATATAAGAAATGCTTCTAAGCTCTAGATATCAGTTTTCTTCCTGACCTTCTTTCTATTGTGCAACTTCAATTTACTGGAAGATTCTGTTTCTAAGGCCTTACTGTACGGTGAAAGTCCATGCATGCTCCTAACTGTGTAAATTTTGGCACGTACAAAATTTGCAGGTCTACATATTCAGGGCAAGTTCGTACTATGTGAATGACGATTAATGAAGCAATGATCAGGTAGACTGCCTTGTCAATTGCCTGCATTGGTTGAATACCTGAGTTTGATGTTTACAATATCTAGCCCCAAGTGTTTTCGCTGTGAGTGTGTTTCCTACATTGCAGTTAGCTGTTGTAGTATCGTAGACATGAAGAATAACTGCACTTATTACCATTTCCCCTAGGTTTGTATTTCATTGTGTGATCAGCAAAAAATCAAGCTTATTTTGTTTCTTTCTGCTAACTTTGCCGAAATTGGATGACCACAATCAATTTAGGAAACTTAATCTCTTAAGGATGGATGCTTCTCTGTGGCCAAAAGTATGTTGACATTTTACGCAATTTGGATGGATTGTTTTTGTTAGTAACAACACATTTTCTTGGCCCTGCGTCTTCTGCTTGTCTTGCCCTTCCTGAGACATCAATACTTGAACTGCGTACACAACTTTTCTACATAAATTTGTGTATAAATTTGTACTTTGGTACCAGATAAGATACTCATGTTTCTTGTATGTTCGTTCACTTTTGCAGACATTTACATGTTAAATATTTTCCTTGTATCAACATGAAAGTTACACTCTTGGCTAATTTTGGAAAACTAGTACATTACTAGCTTTCCTTTTGAAACAAAGAATTTATTAATCTGTCGGCCTCTGCATCAAGAGAATGCACACAATAAGTTGTTTTCACGTATTTACGGTGTTATATCTGAGGGAAACCATGTTAGATTGTTAGGCTACTAGTAGTTATTACATCTTCCGGTGCTTATTTGTTAATAGTGGCATTTTCAGGTTGCTGTAGAGATTCAGCTCTACCCTGAATTGGATCCCAAACAAGTTGGCAGATGGATAATGTTCGAAATATTAGCTTCGCAGTCTCCTGGTTTATTTATCTATGGCCTTCTCCTGAACTCACAGTTCAGAAATCTTCACTGTCGTCAGGGTTAGTTATGTATGCATGGCAAATGTCGGAATTTAGTAAAACTTGCCATGTAACTGCAAGTCCTATGGCAACTGCTGACATTCTGTATATTCTGTTACGAAAAAGCAAGTGTGCAACTTGACATGCGATGCCCATCATGATATCCCTTCGATGCATTCTTTTGACGTCAAATCCATTCTGCTCTGTGATTTTTTTGTTTTCCTTGACAAATCGTTTTCACTCTCGGAAACAAGATTTGCTTCGTTTCTGTGATCATAGGTGCATGTCATTCCGCGGGTAGTTTCAACTTTCGACACTGGAAGTGTCCATCGATGAGTGTAGTTTCAACTAATCTGAGTCAGCTATGGCCATGTGTATCTAGATGCACATGCTAGCAGAGGGTATAACATGGGCGGCATATAGACGTGTGCACTTGACACGTTAGGTGTACTAGTGCACTAGGCACCTAATTAACATTGCCAATAACCATGAAAATTTCTGAATTTTATTCACAACAACCTATATCTGCATTGTCGCTGAATTAAGATTCTAAACTTGACCCACATGTAAATTTTTGAGTAAAATGCTTCTGGAGTCTATCAAGTTGTGGAGTTGGAGCGGATTGGTCACCTACTAGGAAAATGCTAACTATTGGTCACTAAGTTGTGTCAATGTTGAATGTTAGTCATTTTGTCACTCCCACCGTTAAAATGCTGACGTGGACGATGTTTTTTTATAAAAAAGACCTTAACCTTCTATTTATTCTTATTACTCGGTCCTTTTCTATTTCTTCGCAACAACACGTTCGATCTTCTCGTACAGCTCACAGAGGTACGAGCCCGTCGTTGCGTACCCGGTGACACGCCCGTACGGTCCTCAGTCGTACGAATACGATTACATGCTGGTCCCGGCGTCGATACAAACTTCTAGGTACATGGCCGGTCGGCGTCCGCCTTCTCGGGGACCACATTCTCGGCGCCGGCGAGAAGAAGGCGATGGTGGTTGTCAACGGAGAGCCGTATAATAACGAGGAGAAGACGCGGGAGGAGAAGGGCGCCGTGCAGGTGTGCCGGAATGGCATCCCCGGCAGCGTAGACCTGCGCGCGCACGCGTCGAGCTCCCGCGCGTGGCCACGTACCGGCGCGGTCTCCCGCGCGTCGAAGGCGACGGCCTCGCCGGAGCCCGCGTCCCGGACGACGATGAAGGCGCCGCCGCCGATCCCGCTCGACATGGGATGCACCACGCCGAGGCAGAGCGCCGCCGCCACGGCCGCGTCTACCCGTGCCCGCTCGCGCGCAGAGCGGCCGCGCCCACCTCCGAGCACCGCCCGTCGTCCGCCGCCACAGCGCCCGCGCCCGACTGCACCTCGTGCGTGCTCACCGGCGCGCCGTCCACCCTGCTCCGGCACCGATCGGGGGCAGAGCCCAGGAGCGGCAGCAGGACGCTGGCCAGGGCGAGCAGGGACACGGCGATGGCCAGCGCGCCGCACGGGCGGCGGGTCCGGCAGCGCCGAGTCGCGTCCGGCGTTCTGACCAATCCGCGCCATGGCCGGAGAGATTCCATGGACGGACAGAGCAAAGTGGAGGAGGAGGAGAAGCAGATGATTCTTTGGATGGTGAGAGCTGACAGTGCCAATGGGAGTACTCTGTTTTGATTCCTTGGAACGCGGTTAATTAACATCGCCCATAGATGCTTATTTTTACGGTTTCTGTGAGCTGTACGAGAAGATCGAACGTGTTGTTGCGAAGAAATAGAAAAGGACCGAGTAATAAGAAGAAATAGAAGGTTAAGGTCTTTTTTATAAAAAAACATCGTCCACATCAGCATTTTAACGGTGGGAGTGACGGAATGACTAACGTTCAACATTGACACAACTTAGTGACCAATAATTAACATTTTCCCAGTAGGTGACCAATCCGCTCCAACTCCTCAACTTGATAGACTCCAGGGACGTTTTACTCTAATTTTGTTGTTGTTGTGAATAGCACATAGATGTCTAAAAAGAATCTGTCTGCAGTGACTGTCCGGACGAGTCTAGAAAGCTCTTGGACTGAACTCACCCGAACGCCCATCCGGACCCGTCTCCATGATATCTTTTCATATAACTCATGGGTAAATTCTGATCACTCGTCTGCAACATCAAAACCCACTTAGGGTGAAGATGTATTCCTTTCACTATGTCCCGCAACGACATTCAGTGAAACTTAACTGTACGAGACTCACAGATCAAGGCATAGTCGATTGTTTTGTGGATAAGTGTAGCTCATTGTCTAGGTGAATGTCCAACCTTAGCCAATTATCACTAAACTATAAATATATCAAACAACAAATTAGAACTAAATTCAATCTAATGTGTTTATGAGATCGGTTGGGAATTGTTTAGATTTTGTGAGTCAAGCCTCGTTTAATCTCATGAGTTACGAACCATTTACTCAATTAAATTCTTGAAAAACTCAAATACACTTTTGACTTGCATGGCGCGTACATGGTGTTTAGTGCCATAGCGGTGAGCTGCTCTACTCTTCGCCTCTCACCTCGTCACAATATACACGCACGCTCACTCACCTCGTCCGTCCGCGTTTCGTTTTGTGAATCGAGTTCACAAGCTCTGGGAGTGCGTGTCAACAAGGGAGTGTATGCATGCCATGTTTTTGGGGGCGTGACGATGAACCAGCACGGTTATATACACCCTTGTTTTCATGTCCGGTGCAGCCCCAGTTCCTGACATTTCAGCCACCGGTGATGCAACAAGTACAACAGCTCCCTTTGGCGATGCAGCAGTTCGCGCAACCGCCGGGTCCTTTGCAGGGTCAGCTCGCCACCGCGCCGCTGCCCACCGCGGTCTCCTCTACTGCTGGCACTGTGGCGGAGGGTGCTCCGGCTGTGGTGACGGCGCCCAAGCCTAAGGGAAGCGGTAAAAAGATGGTTACTAAGTGCTGGAAGTGTGCGGTGGATACTCATACTACAAAAGGGTGTCCGGTGAAGCACTATTGTCTGGTCTGTGATAACGGGGATCATCCGACTATCAGGTGCCCAACACTGAAGCTGCCTAGACCCTCAGCTTTTACTTCTGGTTATGGTACGGAGGAGACTATCTTTACGCAGTTACCTGATAGCGTGTACAAGCCCCACTTGATTCCATCGAGCTCCCCACGGCACTGGTGAAGATTGTCGGGGTTTCTGTGCCTGCGACGGCTGTGCAGAGTTTGTTCTCCAGGATGTGCCCCTCGAGCTCGTCATGGACATGGGAGGCGGTAGCCCATGGTTCTAATGCTTTTCTTATTGGGCTTCCCTCGGTCGGGGATCTACAGCGGATGGATGGGATGCAGATGGGCGTACCTTCCTTTGCAGCCACAGCCACTGTTTTGATCTGGAAGCAACATGACTACTTGCCTCTAAGGGCGCTCGAGCAGGTGTGGGTGCATGTTCAGGGGTGCCATACCCTCTCAGACACTTTCTGGGTATTTGGGCCATTGGCTCGCTCATTGGGACGACTCTGGATGTTGATCTTGTCACACTCAGGAGCCAGGGGATTGTGCGTATTCTGGTAGGGATGCCATGTTCGAAGCCGCTTGACAAGCAAATTGACCCGACAGGACCTTATATAGGTACAGCTTGTGTGGTCAAGTTGAAGGAGTATGTGTTCATTTTCCGGCGCGAGGTTGCGGACTTTGTGCCTGATCCTGAGTTTGTCCCTTTTTCTGGCGAGGCGAGGGTGATGATGTTGATGATGAGAGTGGGGGTCTGGAGGAGGGCATCGAGGGCCCAATGGATACTTCTGGTTTCAATGTGTCTCAAACTTCTAGCATGGAAGTGGATGCTAACCAATCCTCCAGAGCTACAGTCAATGGAAAACAAGCTGCTTATACTACTCCGACAAAGAACATGGTTTTAACTCCCTACAATCCTAACCCGCAGACTCCCCGTGGAATTGAGATTGTTTCTCGGATCCGTCGGGAGTCGCCGGAGTTGCTGCGGGTTTCCTCTGATCAGCAGGGTTCATATGGTGGTGCTGCCTCGCCAGTTTTTCTCTCTGCTGCCGACGGGGTGCTGGGCGACCTCCATGGGCCGGCAGCGTCATCTGCTGCTGTCCGCGCGGAGGATCTGCGCCTTGGCGCTGCTGGGCTTGTGGCCCATGGCGCGCTGGAGGAGCTTTCAGAGCCCGTGTTGGACTCGGCTGCGTCGGCCCATGCCGCGGTCGGATCGGCCTCTGGGGCCTCTGCTGGGACGGCTGCTGCGCCCGCATCCCAGGCGGAGCAGGCCTTGGCTGGGCTTGACACCACGGCCCAGGTGGCCGACGCGGCTGTGATGGGCCTGGGGGAGGCGTCTTCGTCGCCTTTGCCTCCCCTGGGAGCTTCGGTCTTCAGCGACATTGGGATGGGGCGGGTCTCGAATCCAACTCTGACCCCCCCGTCTCGTACTTCATCGCCACCTGAGGATGGTATGGTTGGGCCGGCTGCTACGCCAACTATGCCGACCCATGCCATGTCACCTCGCCCACCTCCTCCTATTGCGGCGGGTTTGATCACTCCACTCCGTCGTAGTGGGAGGTTTGGGGTGGACGTGGATGGGGCTTCCGCGACAGATGAGGATTCCTTGAAGAGGGCCATGCGCTGCAAAGCGGCACTCAACTTGGATTCCAGTGGTACGGAATTTAAATCAAAGTCCTTTCTTTCGTTTACTCCGCTTTCAATTCAGTCTAAACTCAATAGTGTAGGTTTTAATCTTGGTAGTAGTAAGAGTATGGTAGAGATGTCAACTAATGTCTTGAGGCATATGGAAGTTGACCGTCTAACGATTATTCCTAAAGCTTTGACGGTGTTGACAGCCACCTATTCGGATGATGAAGAAGCGAGTACCTCTTCGGATGGTCACCTTCTTTCTCATCTGATTGGTGAAGTGTCGGGGGAGGGTTTGGATGACGACGGCTTGAGCTCATTGTATGAGTTAAAGGCGACATGTTGGAAATCTAAATCCACCTCCAACAAGTACCGGAAACGGTCCAAGTTATCCAAATCACCCATTGTTTCCCAATGAATGGCATGTTTGCAAATAGCAGAGGTTTTGGTGACCTGGCTAAACACTTGCATTTTGCTGGTTGTATTTGGGATCCTAACTTGAATTTTTTAGCTATTTCAGAGACGGGTAGACGTGAGTTCCCGCAATCTCTATTGAACCGACTTTCGGGCGGTATAGAGTTTGACTGGTACTCGCGCCCCCCTCATGGTCACTCTGGAGGCATTTTACTAGGCGTCAGGACTGACACCATGGAAGTGTTGGATGTTACGGATGGCGATTTTCATATCAAAATGCACATCCGTAATAAATCTGATAATTTCATTTGGAGTCTTGTTGCTGTGTATGGGCCGGCTCAGGAGGTGGCTAAGCCCTCTTTTCTCTGGAGTTGGTTAACCTGGCAAAAGATAACCCTCACCCTCTTATCATTGGTGGGGATTTCAATTTGCTACGTTTTCCATTCGAGAAAAGTAAGGGACGGTTCGACAACCGTTGGCCTCTTTTGTTCAATGCGGTCATTGACAGCTTGAACTTAAGAGAGATTACGATGGTGGGGAGAAAATTTAATTGGGCTAATTCTCTCCCTGAACCCACATACGAGAAACAAGACCGTGTCTTGATGGATACTGATTGGGAATCAAAGTTCCCATTGGTGTCTGTCCGGGCTCTATAACGTATTGAGGGGTTGTCGGATCATGCTCCCATTCTTTTGACCACTGGAATGCCTAGACCGCCATGTAAACCACGGTTCAAATTCGAGCTTGGATGGTTGCACCGCGAGGGTTTCCATGAGATGGTTAAAAGAATTTGGGAAAGACCAGTTGTGGGTGACACGCCTATCCAGCGGTGGAACAATAAGATACGTGCTTTACGCACTCACCTTGTTGGTTGGGCTTGCCATACGACCGGGCTACTTAAAAAAGAAAAGATACGTCTTTTCTCGATAATTGATGCTCTAGAAGCATTAGCAGAAGTTCGGCTTCTATCCGAGCAAGAGATTGAGCTAAAGAGCCAATCAAATGCACATATAGCGAAACTACTGCATGAGGAGGAGTTAAAATGGTATCAACGTTCTAAAGCACAGTTCATCCTAGAAGGGGACTCAAATACTCTCTATTTCCATAGCGTTGCTAATGGCAGGCACAGGAAAAAGCGTATTCATTCTCTAGTACAGGATGATGGAACGATTGAGGGCCATTAACAACTAAAGGCGTATATTACAAATTACTATAAGGGCCTGTTCGGTGACCCAGAGGAAGGCAACTTCACTTTGGATGAGTCCAGAACAGAGGATATTCCCCAGGTTTCAGCTGAGGAAAATAGCCTACTCACTAAACTCTACTCAGAGGAAGAAGTGAGAAAGGCGGTTTTCCAAATGAAACATAATACAGCTCCTGGACCTGATGGCTTCCCGGCTGAGTTCTACCAGAACTTTTGGGATGTTATCAAGTCTGATCTGCTTCAACTGTTCGCCTGTCTGCACCATGGACAATTAGACTTGTTTCGTCTCAATTTTGGTGAGAATATTATATTACCTAAAGTTAACGAGGCAGAAAGGATCCAACAATTTAGACCTATATGCCTCCTCCTTAACATTAGTTTTAATTTTTTTACCAAAGCAGCGACGATTCGTCTGAACAGTGTGGCAGATCATGTGGTTCGTCCGTCTCAGACGGCTTTTATGCAAGGCCGCAACATCCTAGATGGGGTCGCGGTCCTGCATGAAACAGCGCACGAACTACATAGGAAAAAGTTGAATGGGGTAATACTTAAAATCGATTTTGAGAAAGCTTATGACAAAGTTAAGTGGTCTTTCCTTCAACAGACCCTCAGAATGAAAGGTTTTTCTACTGACTGGTGTGCGTTGATTAATAGCTTTGTTTCGGGAGGAAGTGGAGCCATCAAAGTCAATGACGACACTGGCAAATACTTTCAAACGAAAAAAGGACTCAGACAGGGTGACCCACTATCACCAATACTATTTAATATAGTGGCTGATATGTTGGCTATCCTGATCGAACGTGCTAAAGTCGAGGGCCAAATTGAAGGGGTGATTCCTCATCTTGTTGATGGTGGCCTATCGATCCTTCAATACGCTGACGATACAATTCTTTTCATGGAACATGACATCGAAAAAGCTCGCAATCTCAAGTTGATTTTGTCAGCTTTTGAGCAACTTTCGGGTCTGAAGATAAACTTCCATAAAAGTGAATTGTTTTGTTTTGGCGAGGCTCAAGAAAACGCCGCCTTGTATGCTGAGCTTTTTGGCTGTGAGCAAGGACAATTTCCTATCAACTATTTGGGTATTCCGATTCATTATCGGAGACTTACAAATGCTGAGTGGAAAAAGGTGGAGGAAAGACTTCAATTACGTTTAAATAGCTGGAAAGGCAAACTCTTATCCCTGGGTGGAAGACTGGTTCTCATAAACTCAGTACTAATGAATATGGTACTGTACATGATATCATTCTTCCAGTTGCCTAAAGGAGTCTTTAAAAGATTGGATTACTTCCGATCTAGATTCTTTTGGCAGGGGGATTGTGAGAAGAAAAAGTATCGACTGACTAAGTGGAGTGTGGTTTGCAGCCCTAAAAACCAAAGAGGGCTCGGAGTTCATGACCTTGAGGTCAAGAACAGAGCCTTGCTAGGTAAGTGGCTATTTAAACTTCTGTCGGAAGATGGAGTTTGGCAAACCCTCCTTAGGAGAAAGTATGTGGGAGATCAAGCTGTTTCTCAGGTTCTTTGGAAACCTAGCGATTCACACTTTGACAACCCACAAGTATAGGGGATCGCGTGTAGCCTTTTCGATAAGTAAGAGTGTCGAACCCAACGAGGAGCTAAAGGTAGGATAAGTATTCTCTCAAGTTCTATCAACCACTGATACAACTCTACGCACACTAAACGTTTATTATCTAGGAAATAATACTAGACTATATACGGGTATGAGAGTAGTTTTGCAAGATAATAAATACAAGAAAGTAAATGTTAGTGCTGCAGCAATAAATACACTAAGTAACCATATACTAACAGTACCATGAGTGTGGAAAAGTGGTGGTAATTGTGGTGGCTTTGTCCAAGATTAATTAGTGAAGGTACTTGGTTCATTGTCTTCGATGCAGTTTTCTATGTGGGAGAGGCTAAATATACATGCACTCCACTACTTGGGATTACAAGTACTATATGATTGGATTGTTAGAAAGCATCCGCAAATACTAACAATGCATTAAGGTTTCCCCAACCATAGCCTTAAGTTCAAGGTCCTCTTACTCCCATACGTGCAACTAATCGGTTCGCGTTCTCAGGTTTCTGTCACTCCGGCAGAACTTCCCCCGCTTCGTTACAAATACTACCAACCCTAGGGTGTTTGATCCATGCGCGCACAAATATAATGGACACCAAAGGACAGCACCATATAGACATACAACTCTAATGAACCTCATGCATTCAATTAAGCAATCAAAAGACAAATAAACTACGGAAACATGATGTAAATCATAGGATAAATATTATAGCATCAAACACCATGTTTACATAGGACGGTACAGAGGTTTGTGGGAGGATGAACCACTGAATACAAGGAGGAGATGGTGATGGAGATGGCGGTGAAGACGGCGGAGAGGGGCAGCGCGGCGGCGCAGGGCGGCGGCGGCGCCGGCGGTGCGGGGAACTCCTTTCCCCGCCGCCGGCAAGCTTGGGGAGCGCCGCCCCTTAGCCTCCCTCCTTCATGGCTTCTTGGGAGCCCTCCCCCATGGAGATGGGATCCATGGGGGAGGCAAAAACGTGGCTTTTGGTGGCTGAAATTCGTGGGTGGAGGAGTCCTCCACGAATTAGGTTTCCTCCCTTTATATATCTTCTCGGATTTCCGTCACCCCTTTTAGGGTTCCACCAAAACGGGCCTACAGGCCGCGTCCGAACTCCGATTGGGCTGATCTCGGGCTTAAAATCTTCGTATGGAAAATTGTGACAACTTTCGTAACAGCCAGGTCTCCATTTGACGTCATCTTCGAGGGTCAAACTGGCAATCTTCGTAAAAAGTTCTCAGACAGATTTCAGGAAAGTCCCAATTCGACTCCAACAAGGTTTCCTCTTGTATTCTTGATAATTTCTACACATCAAAGAGTAAAACAAGAACATTGTGCACTTTTGCAACTATTAGTAGGTTAGTCCAAATAAATAATAAACTTAATATAAAACAAGTGCTAAAAGCATAAAAATGGCATGAAACAATCAAAAATTATAGATACGTTTTGGACGTATCAACATCCCCAAGCTTAATTCCTGCTCGTCCTCGAGTAGGTAAATGATAACAAAATAATTTTTGATTGTAAATGCTATGATCAGGTCTTTAACAATTGCATGATGTATGGATAATAAAACTTAGCAATCATGTTTCCTAATGAAAAGTATCAACGAACTAAGAGCTTATAACATGAAATTTATAAACATCAACAAGATTGTAATGACCATAATAAAGCATGATAGAGTGGTATCTCGCTTGCCCTTAATTGTGGAGCAAAACATAAATGCCAAGGCACCTCTGAAGTTCAAGTGAAGACTAGATATAGAGATATCAAAGATAAAAGCATCATGGTTATACCTCAATTAATCGTATTCTGGGACAAGCACATTACACTAAGAACGACAGCTATGCTCTCGAAGAAGTGCTCAAAGAAAGGATGGTGACTCAACATAAAAATAAAAGATTGGCCCTTCGCAGAGGGAAGCAGGGATTAACACGTGCTAGAGCTTTTTGTTTTAAAAACAGAGGTAAAAATGTTTTGAGAGGTGTTTGTTAATTGTCAACGAATGGTAGCGGGTGAGAACAGTATTCTACCTGTCAAACGGACTTTTAAGAGCGGCTCCCATGAAGGACGTTATTTCTACCAGCAAGGCAGATCATCCCTCTTTCTCTTTGGTTTACACACATTCAGGTATTTCACTGTTTGTCATTGCTTACTGATGAATCAGGGCAAAAGTGTGAAGAGAATTAATTGGTTAAAGTTGTAATTAATTGGGACTGGGCACCCCGTTGCCAGCTCTTTTTGCAAGTTATTGGATAAGCGGATGTATATGCCACTAGTCCAGGTGTAAAAGTCCATTTGACAAATAGAATAAAGAATAACCACACTAATTCCTCATGAGCTAGTAAACATTGACACAAAAAGAGAAATATTTTGAAGGTTTTAAAGGTAGCACATGCAAATTTACTTGGAATGGCTTGAAATACCATGCATAGGAATTTTTTGGTGGACTCTTTGGGATAACTTGGTTTTAAGGATTTGGATGCACGAGCAGCATTCCCGCTCAGTACAAGTGAAGGCTAGCAATAGACTGGGAAGCGACAACCACGAGAGCGATAACGGTCATAATCATGCTTGCGACAAAATAAAATTAACGGAGGCATAAAAACGATACTAAAACTCTGAGGCAAAATAGATCATCAAGGCTTAATTGACTTTTATTTTTCAGTCATAACATGTGTGAGCATGTGCCAAGTCGATTCAAGTGAATTATTCAGAGGAGGATACCACAATACCATACCATCTTATGAACAGGACAATGCATGTTGATATCAAAATAACATAATATGCACTATTAGCTAGTTGAGACTAACCATAAGAAAACATAAACTACTAAACAGTATTATTCACACATCATTTTTAAGTTTCAACAAGTAATCCATTAACCAAGTAAACATTGAAAACAGAGGATAAATAAAATATGTGACGATCCACTTATTAATGTAACTGGTGTTTGATGCTAAGATAAATAGATAATAAAATACAGCCGCTTCAAGTTTAGTTAAGTTCCTATGTTGCTCAAAAAACAAAGTTTAAAGGTTTGCAAACCGTGGGGTTATTGATGAAGAGGGATGCGGGGACATCCCCAAGCTTATGACTTTGGTAATTCTTCAATATTCCATAGTTTGGTGTTCCTTCATTCTCTGTGAAAAAACTTCAACACAAAAACTTTCCCATTCTTTTCTGCGGTTAGACATTAGTACAATAGATAATATTTCCCAAGTGCTACTATTAAACCAAATAAAATTTTGTTTTTAAGTTACAGAAAGGTTGCTTAAATGGCCAACTTATAAATGAAAGGTAAGAACCATTAAAAATCAAATGAAAACGAAAAGAGGCCACTCTTGCAACAAAAGTCAGAATCTGTCCAGAAAAACAGCAGCTGGAAAACGCAATTTTTAGGTGCACTTAAACATGCCCGAAATTTTAGCCAATTTTTGTACATGCAGAGGATTAGGTGCTACAACATCAGTAATTTTTTCGTGATTTTTAGAGCTTCCAGTAAAATATGAAAAATCGCGCAATAAGCAGTAGATACCGAAAACAGAAAATCACTTTTTACATATGTATCAACTAAGCTAAATGGATAAAACTTGGTACTTTATTTTTGATAAACTAAGAAACCAGAGGCTAAGCAAGACCTAAACATGCTAGCTACAGCAAGGAAAACTCTAAATAAAAATCAAAAGTAAAACCCAAATAAAATTAAAATAAAGAACCAAACAAAGAAGCAAAACAAAAGAAAATATTTTTGTTATTTTGAATTTATAAGTGAAAGTAAAGAAGCAATCGAAACCAAATAAGGAGCCTAATAAAACTAAAGAAGGTAAAACCAAGACATATAAAAGCAATTATAATACAAGTTAAGACAATACATATCATGTGGACGGGTAATATAGAGTATGAACGAGACAACCTCATGTTAGTTGATGAATAGGGGGATGACTCGGGCATCCCCAAGCTTAGATGATTGTATCTTCTTGAATATGTTCTTGGGATGCACCTACACATCCCCAAGCTTGAGCTCTTGCGTCTTCTTATTCATCTCATATCACCATATTGATTAGATCTTATAAGCTACATCCACATAAAACTTCACAAAACTCATTAGTAGGGTTAGTACTCATTAAATAAAATCCACTCATGTTCAAGCATTGACAAGTTTTATAATTTTTACTCAACATTAGCCACTGTATATACTAAGGTGTTCATGATTTCCGTTGTCCGTCGAAAAACTAATGAAACTAACAACACCAAGTACAATATTGAATAAACAAAGAAATCTGTCAAAACTGAACAGTCCGTAAAGATGGCATTCAACGAGATAGTTAAGTAGCTCAAATCGAAAAACTTTAGTCTAATGAAAGAAAGATAATAATCTCAGGTTTATGCACAAAAATTTTCAAGTCAAAATACTATTCTGAGATTTATCACGATTTTATTTACAGAGAAGCACAAAATCTGTCTAAACAGAACAGTCAGTAAAGATCGAATTTTTCGACCTATCTACGTACCTTAAATCAGAAAAAGTTAGTCTAATGAAAGAAAGCTAATAAGCATCACTTTGCACTCAAGAAATTTCAGATCAAGATCACGTTCTGGTGATTTTAAACATTTAATACGGTGGAGCACAGAAAATCTGTTTCTGGACAGCAAAGTAAAACTATCAACTTTCAATTAACTAAAGACTATAATTAGCATTTTATTTTTATGTACAGAGGTATATACAATATTTACATGTTTTTAATGAAAAGCTTCCATGGAAAGATTTGTTTTGGTTTCATAGGCATGAACACAAGTGTTCAAGGTCGACCCCCATTTAACCATTACTCATCTTTCCAATCACTTTTCTTTTTGAAAACGTTTTTAGATAACAACTACACCTAATTTTTTTTGTAATTCGCATTCCCTATCCATAGTAAGATAAAGAACAACTTAATACTGAAAATAAAAACTACTTAGAGATAAAGCAAACAAGTGCACACAAGAACATTAACCTACGCTATGGCTCCCCGGCAACGGCGCCAGAAAAGGTCTTGATAACCCACAAGTATAGGGGATCGCGTGTAGCCTTTTCGATAAGTAAGAGTGTCGAACCCAACGAGGAGCTAAAGGTAGGATAAGTATTCTCTCAAGTTCTATCAACCACTGATACAACTCTACGCACACTAAACGTTTGCATTATCTAGAAATAATACTAGCAATACGGGTATGAGAGTAGTTTTGCAAGATAATAAATACAAGAAAGTAAATGTTAGTGCTGCAGCAATAAAATACACTAAGTAACCATATACTAACAGTACCATGAGTGTGGAAAAGTGGTGGTAATTGTGGTGGCTTTGTCCAAGATTAATTAGTGAAGGTACTTGGTTCATTGTCTTCGATGCAGTTTTCTATGTGGGAGAGGCTAAATATACATGCACTCCACTACTTGGGATTACAAGTACTATATGATTGGATTGTTAGAAAGCATCCGCAAATACTAACAATGCATTAAGGTTTCCCCAACCATAGCCTTAAGTTCAAGGTCCTCTTACTCCCATACGTGCAACTAATCGGTTCGCGTTCTCAGGTTTCTGTCACTCCGGCAGAACTTCCCCCGCTTCGTTACAAATACTACCAACCCTAGGGTGTTTGATCCATGCGCGCACAAATATAATGGACACCAAAGGACAGCACCATATAGACATACAACTCTAATGAACCTCATGCATTCAATTAAGCAATCAAAAGACAAATAAACTACGGAAACATGATGTAAATCATAGGATAAATATTATAGCATCAAACACCATGTTTACATAGGACGGTACAGAGGTTTGTGGGAGGATGAACCACTGAATACAAGGAGGAGATGGTGATGGAGATGGCGGTGAAGACGGCGGAGAGGGGCAGCGCGGCGCGCAGGGCGGCGGCGGCGCCGGCGGTGCGGGGAACTCCTTTCCCCGCCGCCGGCAAGCTTGGGGAGCGCCGCCCCTTAGCCTCCCTCCTTCATGGCTTCTTGGGAGCCCTCCCCCATGGAGATGGGATCCATGGGGGAGGCAAAAACGTGGCTTTTGGTGGCTGAAATTCGTGGGTGGAGGAGTCCTCCACGAATTAGGTTTCCTCCCTTTATATATCTTCTCGGATTTCCGTCACCCCCTTTTAGGGTTCCACCAAAACGGGCCTACAGGCCGCGTCCGAACTCCGATTGGGCTGATCTCGGGCTTAAAATCTTCGTATGGAAAATTGTGACAACTTTCGTAACAGCCAGGTCTCCATTTGACGTCATCTTCGAGGGTCAAACTGGCAAACTTCGTAAAAAGTTCTCAGACAGATTTCAGGAAAGTCCCAATTCGACTCCAACAAGGTTTCCTCTTGTATTCTTGATAATTTCTACACATCAAAGAGTAAAACAAGAACATTGTGCACTTTTGCAACTATTAGTAGGTTAGTCCAAATAAATAATAAACTTAATATAAAACAAGTGCTAAAAGCATAAAAATGGCATGAAACAATCAAAAATTATAGATACGTTTTGGACGTATCACACTTCTGGGCAGGACTTATGTCCACAAAGAAGTTCTTTTTCCCACATGGATCTTTCCCAATTAGGGATGGATCGGAAATTCGCTTATGGGAGGATAAATGGCTAGGCCAATCTACCCTCAAAGTACAATATCCGGCTCTGTATTCTATTGTACGAAACAAAAGCGACACGCTCGCGAAGGTGTTAGGTTCTTACCCACCAGATGTTTCGTTCAGAAGAAGTTTACTTGGATCAAGACAAGCATCCTGGAATGCTCTGCTCATTCGATTGGTTTCAGTCCAACTATCAGAAGGTCCAAATAAATTTCAATGGAATCTTACGACGAATGGTAAATTCTCGGTTGATTCCATGTATAGAGCACTAATTCTACCTGAAGTTCCAGTCGATAGTAGAAATAATAATAAAATTTGGAAGATGAAGATACCACTAAAAACTAAAGTGTTTGTGTGGTATCTTCGTCAAGGAGTAATTCTTACAAAAGACAACCTTGCCAAGCGCAATTGGCACAGAAGTAAAAAGTGTGTCTTCTGTCATCATGACGAGACTATTACTCACTTATTCTTCCAATGCGAGTTCGCCAGGTCTATATGGTCCGCCATCCAGATAGGTTCTACCTTACATCCCCCAATATCGGTTGCAAATATATTTGGCAGCTGGGTAAATGGGGTGGATCCTAGGTTTAAACTCTTCAGTAGGGTGGGAGCGATTGCTGTTATTTGGTCGCTATGGCTATGTAGAAATGACAAGGTTTTTAATGATAAAAATGCTTCTGTTATGCAGGTTATTTATCGGTGTACAGCTACGCTACGTGCATGGGCGGCCTTGCAGCGTGTGGAGCACCAGGATTTATTTATGGAGGTGGCGTCAAGACTGGAGGCTGCGGTCAGGGAGTTATACTCCCGACATGGATGGCAACATAGACTCCGGATTGAGCTACCATCATCTTAGGCGGATCTACAATTTCTCATTATGATATGTAATTCGCCTTTTATTTTTCACGTCGAATTGAGTACTGGTGGATTTGTGGCTGTGTGCATCTTAGCTATGCAGAGGCCGGGTGTAATGCTTAAAACTCTTAAGTAATAAAATCCCTTTATCTAAAAAATGTCAGTTGTGTTATAGAGAGCAGGCCTACGGGACGCATGAAACACCGGGCGAGGGGCGATAGGATTTCTTGACCGTTCCATCTGTTTGACTACATCCAACGATGACCAATAGACTATTTCAACTACTTCTTGACTACCTGTCTTGAGTGACAACGCCAACCTGTTTACGTTGCCTTCTCGATCAGCGATCAACACATATGTGCTTATTATCTCACCCTTCCCACTTGTATTTGGTCCATACATAGATCTACTAGACATTTCTAATTTTCTCATATGCGATCTGTTTTGTTAGTGCACATGTGATCTTCACTTTCGGGTTTAAACCTATTCGAAAATTGCTTACTGTTCCGACAAATTGTGGCAGCCAATTGGTGTGAATCACACGAAAACGTCACGGACAGATTTGAGCAAGCCGAATCCAAGGATTAGGAGTGACATTATCTTATTGCACATTTTAAGCCGAACATGGAATAAAAACCACTTCTAAGGGCATCTCCAGCCGGCCCCCAGCGCCCCCCAAGGAGGCTTTTTTAGCGCCGGCGCAAAGCAAAATCTCCCCCCCCCGAACCTCGTTTAGCGCCTTGGCGCGCTGGGTTTCGCCTGGGGGGCAAAAGACGATGTGGGCCAGCCTTGTCGTCGAGGGAAGGCGATTTCCCTCCCTTTTTTGTATTTTCCCTCCATTTCGCCCACATATCCCCTCCCCGTCCACAGCTCCCGCCATTTTCCCCAGATCTAGCCGCCATGCCGCCCAAGAAGTTCACCGCCCCCCGCAACGCCACCGCCACCGCCGCCGTTGCAGCCTCCGCCTCCGCCATTGTTGTGAAGGAGAAGAAGAGGAAGCCGAGGGCGCCGATGAAGAGGCCGCTGGGCTGGACCAACGCCAAGTGGACGGCGGACGTGGAGCGCCAGAAAACCAAGAACGCCAGCCGCCGGGCAAGGGAGAAGGTGTTGTGGGCCAAGCGCCTGGCCGAGGGTGGCGGCGAAGAAGAAGAGGAGGAGGAAGAAGAGGAAGAAGATGAGGAAGAGGAGGAGATGGGGATGGAGGTGGAGGCGCCGGCTGTGCCAGCCAAGATCAGGGTCGGCCTACCGCCTCATCCTCATTTCGCCGGATAGGGCAGCCAAGCAAGCGTCGCCTCGCCGACGGGCTTCTCGCCGTCACCGTCGCCGCGCTGGAGCGCGTCTCCCCACCACTCCCCTGGGTACGCCGACAGCGACCCGCACGGTGGCTTCAACCCAAACGTCGCGTTTCCGCACTGCGCTCCTGCCTCCTCTGTACGCAGGCTCGCCGGGCTACTCGAGCTCGCCCTCGCTTCGCCGCGCCCTCCCGTTCACCCCGAGCCAGGACGCCCGCATCATGTTCGGCGCAATGCATGGTGACGCCTTTATGGAAGAGCTCATCACCACCGGCTCCATTGCTTCGGTGGCAACCCCGGGATTCTTCTCACAAGGCGGCGGGGAATCATCACAACAGGCCGGCAGGGTAGGGACACAGCAAACCGAGGAAGGCAAGGTCGAGCCGGCGGAGGTGGTCATCGGCGAAGGAGCAGCACTGGCCAAAGACAAGGCGAAGAAGAAGGACCCAAAGGTACCGAAGCCTCCCGCCGAGCCTCGCATCAAGTAGAGCGCCAAGGAAGATGTGCTCCTCGTCGAATCATGGAAGACGGTGAGCTTGGACCTGATCGTCGGCGCCAACCAAAACATGGAGAACTATTGGAAGAGGGTCAAGACTTCATACGATGAGCGCCGGATCGTTGAACCCGAGTACTACATGATCGTCACCAAGCGCGGCGAGAAGGCCATGGCCAACCATTGGGCGGTCATCTAGCATGCTTGCAACAAATGGCATGGCAATCAAGAGGAAGTCCAGAATCGGCCGAAGAGCGGCTCCAACTACGAGATGGAGGTGAGCTCCTTTTGCCTTCGCTTCCCTTTATCGTTGCCAGTTTGCTCATTTCGGCCCTGGTTTGGCCATGTAGATGGTGCGGATGTTCGAGGCATTCCGTGACGACGAGAAGGCCGACTTCAAGTTCCTCCACGTCTTCACAAGGATTGAGGGGTGCGACAAGTGGGTGCAAGTTCGTCTTTCCATCAGCAAGGCGAAGGAGTACGTCCCGGACGTGCCGGTAGCTATAGCGGCAGATGGGCGCCCTGACGGCCACAAGAAATCCAAGGCAGCGAGAGACTCGGCGCCAGCTATGGCGAAGCTGCAAGCGTCGATCGAGACGTGCATCGCCGACGCCCACAGCCACGCCGGCCAGAGAGAGGAGAAGGCGGAAGCAAGGTGGACGGCGATCATGGCCATGCAGGACATCAAGCTTGACCTCCTCAAGACCACCTCCGCGGCGAAGAAGAGGAACACTGACCTGGCTTTCCTGATGAGAGGCGACCCGGCTATGATGGACCCCAGGTCAGGGCGTGGTTCATGGCGGAGCGGCACGCAATCCTCATCCAGATTGCTCCGGCGACCCTGACACCTCCGCCGAGCTCCACCCCTTCGGCCACTCCGAGCTCCACCCCTTCGGCTGATGGGACTCCCGCCACTCCAGCCGATACGAGCTCGGTCACAACGACGCTGCCTGCGAGCACTGCGCCTACGGCCACTCGAGCTCTGCCCCTACTCTGACGACCACGCCATCGACCTGGATGATGATGCCGAGGTGTCACCGGTGACCATCTTGAAAGGACATTTCTATCCCTATATGTTTTGATGTTTGTTGACAGCACAATAAGCGAACTAATTGTGTACAAAAGATTTACAGGTATATCTTATATATTTACACATGATGGCGGGATGCTCCTCTACAAGCGTCAAGCGAGAAGTTATAGTTTTCCTAGGTTTTACCTTATAGGTAAACCGTACTATCTAGAGGGGATCCGTTGTGGAGGTTTGAGCGGAATCAATCTTGTCTACATATTTTGCACAAACCAAATATGCACTCCACAGCCATCCCATTTCCTGAAATATATGTTTTGGCACACTTTCCTGGCTCCGGTAGTACCAGATGAAATGGCCCAGCAGTACCGAACTCGCTCGGTAGTACCGGACTTGGTACCGAGCCAGGTACCGGCGAACGCCAAACTACTGCATTTGGGGTAATTCCTAAGCGGTAGTACCGGAATATTTCCGGTAGTACCGATCCTGCACTCTCCGGTAGTACCGGTGGAAACTCCGGTAGTACCGGGCGCTCGTGTCGCCTGGTCAATGTGTCTGTTGACTGCTGCTTTCTGCCCTTCGGTAGTACCGGGCCATTTGGTCCGGTAGTACCGCTCGTACGCAGAAAGCTGGCCAACGGCCATATTTTGTGTGGAGCTATATATACTAGTCTTCTTCTCCAAAGAAGCTAGGCTTTTGAAATTCTCTCTCCACCATTGTTGCAAAGCTTCAACCTCCAAGATCTTCCACTCCATCGGTCCAAACACCTTCATACTTTGAGGAGTGACGGAGGAGGTCTTGATCTACACTTCCACCAAAGCAATTTCAATTCCCCCCACTAATCCCTATCATCTTGTTACCTCTTGGGTTCGTTGAACCCTAGATGGAAGTTGTGTTCTTCGTGGCTTTGGGAGCCACGGGGAAAAGCCAAGAGCCTCCAATTGAGTTGTGGATGCGTGCCTTGGCCTTGTGATTCTTGTGGCTTTGGGAGCCTCCAATTCGGTTGTGGAGTGTGCCTCATCCTTGTAAATGTTTGTTGCCGACCTCGAGGGCATCATATAGTGGCTCGTGGATCTCCTCATTGGAGGATAACACGAGGGAGATACGGTGTGCCATATCAAGGCTATTCGGGGCTCACTTGTGACCCCGCACCGCTCCAACGAAGACGTAGCTTCCATTGGGAAGTGAACTTTGGGAATCATCTCCGCGTCACCGTGTGGTTATCTCTTAACCTTCCTTTACTTGTATTGCTAGCTTAACTTGTTTAGAATATCTTGCTAGCTTGTTTATTGCTCATCATATAGGATTGTTCACCTAGTTGCATATCTAGAGAACTTATATTTGAGCAATTCCTAATTTGATTAAAAGAAAAAGAAAATTTGTAGTTGCCTATTCACCCCCCTCTAGTCAACCTACTCGATCCTTTCAATTGGTATCAGAGCAAGGTCTCTTTATTAAGGGCTTAACAGCCTAAAGAGGAGGATGACTAGCGAGGAGGAGTTAAAACTTGCTAAGGAACAACAAGAGAAAATGATCAAGAAAACTTGAGAAAGAACTAAGTGAAGCGGGGATAACCCTACCCGATGATAATGCCCCGGTCACCATGAAAGCCATGATTGAACTCTTTGGGTTCATGAAAGGCAAAATGGTGGACGATGTGTATACTCGGGTCATTAATAATCAAAATGCCTCCTCATCAACCGATGCCTCTATCGTTGAGGCCTTGGTTGATAAGGATAACAAGAGAAACCTAAAATTAATGAGAAGCCCCTCTTAACTTTGCTCCACCTACTTCATATCTCACTCAAGTTCCACCCACCCAACCTCATATAACCAACCTAAGTAGACCGCCTCCTAAGCTTGATTGTATCGTTATTTCACTTGGAAGAAATCTATGGAGTCTTATTTTCGCAGCTCATCGGTGCATCTTTGGAGGGTGGTACTACAAGGTTTCAACCCGGTTGATCCCACCAACTTGACAAAGCAAGAAGAGATTGATGAACAACTTGATGCAAACGCCAAATACATCCTTGAGAGTGCCATGACCGCCAATGATGAAGATCAAGTGCGAAATCTCAAAACCACCAAGGAGGCTTGGGATTTTCTCGATCGGTATATGAAGGAAATGAGGGCATTCAACGCTCCAACGACGCCATCCTTCAACATCAAGTGGACAACTTCATCATGCTAGAAGAAGAGACACCATCTGATCTCTTCCGAAGACTCACCAAGCTTGTTGTGACCATGAGGGAAAATGGAAAGAAGGATATGGATGATGAATGGGTCAAAGCCAAGTTCCTCAAGACCATTGTTCCATACAATGAAAATATGGTGATGAATCTCATGCGAGAGCGGACTACAAAACAATGTCTCCCAATGACATATTGGCACAATTCGTCACCTATGATACCTTGAAGGCCACTTCCAAGTCTTCCATCAACCAAATCGTGGCACGAAGAATCTTGCCTTGAAGGCCATGTCAGAGAACATCCAAGATATGAAGAAGGCACGTGTTGATCGTGAAGAAGATTTGGAGGGTGAGCTCAATGAGGTTCTTGCTCTTGCCGCCACCAAGTTTTGGAACAAAAAGAATTTCAAGAGCAACCCCTCCCCACCAATGAAAAGAATGTGCTTTCAATTGTGGAAAGGACAATCACCTTGTGAAGGATTGCCCTTATGAGAGAAGGGAGGATCATGGTGGTCAACTCATTCTAAAGAAGAACAAATATCACCCCAAGCCTACCTTCATCAGAGATCACCTCAAAAGGCTCTTGTGGCATCTACACAAGAGGAGTACGAGTCCGGTGGCGAGGAGGATAATGACTGAAGTGAAGAAGTAGGAATGGCGGCTCTTGCAATGGGCAATCTTCCTCCTTCATTGGCACCCCTCTTCTCCGCCTGAACGACGACAAGATCTCCAAGCCTATGTGCCTTATGGCCAAGGAAACAAAGGTGATTTCCCCACCTAAAAGTACTATCTCCTCTAACCCATCTCTATTGGATTGTGTTGAGGATGTAGGGAAAAATGAGGGTGAGGACAAGATTACCCTCTTTATGAACAAACTCCAAGGTCCAACCAAGAAAATGGTTGAGGCTCTCATGTATCAATATGGAGAAGCCAAGAACCTACTTGAGGAAAAGGAGTTAGGATTTGTGAGCTCGAAGGGCATGCATGTGATCATGCCGATAAAATTGGTGAACTAGAAGATCAACTTGTTGAGGAACAATTGTTCCGGGAGCAACTTGAGGAGACACAAGCCAAGGATCTATCCAAGGCAAAAGAAACTCGTGAAATCTATTCAAATTGCAAGTGATCTAAAAGTTAAAAATGAGGAGCTTGTAGAGAGTCATAACAAACTCTTTGAGAGTTTTGAGCAACTTAGGGAAACCCACAAGGTGACCTCAAGTGAGCTCACTAAGCTCAAGGAGTCATATGCTAAACTACAAGCTCAATACATCTATGCTAGCTTCACCACATCTCATAATGATAAAGATGCAAATGCTTGCACTCTAACCCTTGTGTGAAGGCATCTCTTATTGAGGAGAACACTAGGTTGAAGGCCCAACTTGAGAAGGGTCTAGCCACTTGTATCCAAGGGGAGAAAAACCTCAATGATCTTTTGAGCAATCAAAAGGGAGTGGTTGGCAAGGAAGGACTTGGGTTTACACCTAAGTCCAAGAAGATCAACAACAAGAAGAAGAAGCCTACTTCCCCTTCCAAAGATATTGTTTTTGTGAAGGAGGGGGAGTTGGCAAGACGAATGCCAACCCCATTGTGATGGTGATGCCCAAGGGGCAATGCCACTCACAATGACTTTGCGGGAAAATATAACCCTTCATATGTTCTTATGAAATCTAGAAATGGTTGTTTTTTGCTAAATATGTTGGCACTTCATATGGAGATGATTATCACTATGCTATTTGGGTTCCAAAGACCCTTGTGACTAACAAAAGAGGACCCATTCCAAAATGGGTACCTAAATCAAAGACTTGATTTCTTGTAGGGCTTTTCTTCCGGTGGATCTTCATGGCTCATTGATAGTGGGTGTTCATCTCATATGACCGGAAGCAAAGAATAGTAAAGGGCTTATTGAAACAATTACTCACATTCTCTCATGTCACCGTTGGGAACAATGCAAGACTTAAGGTATTGGGATATGGCAAGGTAGTGATCACTCCGGAGTTATCCATTGAGAAGGTCCTCCTTGTTGAATCCCTTTCATATAATTTACTTTCCGTTGGTCAATTATGCAATGCCGGTTACACCGTTATCTTTAATAAATACCACGTGACCATCCTTTTCACACAATCTCTTAAAGTAGCCTTTGTTGGATTTCGTGAGAACGGTTTGTATGTGGTCGATTTCTCGAAAGAGACCACTCAAATTGCCACGTGTCTAATGGCTAAATCCGACAAGGGTGGCTTTGGCATCGCCGGCTAGGCCATGTCGGTATGAGAAATTTACAAACTCTTGTGAAGGGTGGACACGTGGTAGGACTAACCGATGTTAATTTTTCCAAAGATCGTCCTTGTAGTGCTTGCATAGCCGGAAAGATGCATGAAAAGAATCACCCCAAGAAGACCATTATCTCCACTAAGAGGCCTTTGGAGCTCCTTCATATGGATCTCTTTGGGCCTCCCACATATGATAGTCTTGGTGGCAAGAAATATTGTTTGGTGATTGTGGATGATTATTCAAGATATTGTTGGACTTTCTACATCAAGAGGAAGAGTGAAACTCAAAAGATATTCATTGACTTTGCAACCCTAGTTCAACGCCAATATGACTCCAAGATTTTGGCAATAAGAAGTGACAATGGTACGGAGTTCAAGAATTACACTATGGATGATTTCCTAAGTGGGGAGGGCATTCAACACCAATATTCCGCTGCATATACTCCCCAACAAAATGGTGTCGCCGAAAGGAAGAACCGCACTCTTATTGATATGGCAAGAACTATGTTGGCCGAATTTCATTCCCCATACAACTTTTGGGCCGAAGCCATCAACACCGCTTGTCACTACTCAAACCGGCTCTTCTTTCGTCCTCTCATGGAAAAGACACCATATGAACTCCTTATCGGTAAAAAGCCAAGTGTCTCTTACTTTCGAGTATTTGGTTGCAAATGCCATGTTTACATTAAAGGTTGCAAAATTGCTAAATTTGAATCTAGATCTTTTGATGGTATTCTTGTTGGATATGCCGCAAACTCTCATGCTTATAGGGTCTACAACATATCCACCGGATGTGTTGAAGAATCTATGAATGTGGAGTTTGACGAGGATAATGGCTCCCAAGCGGGGCATATTGATCATGATGATGTAGGTGATGAAGCTCCATCTCAAGCCATAAGAACTATGGGCATAGGAGAACTTATTCCTATTGAAGAACCTATTGTTGATACTCAAGAAGAAGGAACAAGCTACTCAAGTTGAGCCATCCACCTCAAAATTGATCAACAAACTATCCAAGAACAAGAACAAGATATGATCTTCATTCACATGAACAAGAAATGGTCAAGACCCACCCAACTCTAGTGGAACAAGAACATCATGAACCCCAACTCCAAGAACTCCACTTAGGGTTGACCATGAACAAGATGAAGGCAATGATGAAGATATTGTGTTGGTGAAACAATTGGTCAAGCCATGGAACGCCGTCATCCGGCGTGCATCAAAATTGGATCATCAACAACACTTCAAAGAAATATCCTTGGGAGTATCGTAGGGTGTGTCCACACGCAATCAATTATCTAACTTTTGTGGTCATGTCTCTTGTTTGTCTAGCTTAGAACCTCTCAAGGTATATGATGCTCTTGAAGATATGGATTGGGTTGCGGCTATGCATGAAGAGTTGAACAACTTCGAGCGCAACAAAGTGTGGTCATTAGTTGAAAGACCCAAAGACACCCATAATGTCATTGGAACCAAGTGGATATTCAAGAACAAGCAAGACTCACATGGTCAAGTCATCCGCAACAAAGCAAGATTGGTTGCACAAGGCTACACCCAAATCGAAGGAGTCGACTACGGTGAAACCTATGCCCCCGTTGCTAGACTTGAATCCATTCGCTTACTAATTGCTTATGCATCTACTCATAAATTACCTTATATCAAATGGATGTTAAAAGTGCTTTCTAAATGGTCCACTAAATGAATTGTGTATGTGAAACAACCTCCGGGTTTCGAAGACCCTAAATTTCCTAACCACGTCTACTTACTACATAAGGCTCTTTATGGGCTCAAGCAAGCTCCACGTGCTTGGTATGATCATCTCAAGGAGTTCTTAGTAGACCGTGGCTTTGAAATTGGGGTAATAGATCCCACCTTTTCACAAAAAGGATAAATGGAGAGTTTTTCGTATGCCAAATATATGTTGATGATATTATCTTTGGTTCTACTAACCGTGATTTAGTGATCAATTCTCTAAGCTAATGACCAAGGAATTTGAGATGTCCATGATGGGAAAATTGAATTATTTTCTTGGCTTTGAAATCCACCAATTTCGAGAAGGAACATTCTTATGTCAAGCCAAGTATATTAAGGACATGCTCAAGAAATTTGACATGAACAATGCCAAGCCATATAAGTTTCCCATGGACTCCAAGGCGGATCTTCACTTAGATCCGGATGGTAAGGAAGTTGATCAAAAGCTTTATCGTTCTATGATTGGATCTTTGCTTTACCTTTGTGCATCTAGACCGGATATTATGTTTAGTGTGGGTATGTGTGCAAGATTCCAATCAAGTCCTAGGGAAAGTCATGAAACCGCGGTTAAAAGGATTCTAAGATACTTGATGGATACTCCTAACTATGGTCTTTGGTACCCCCATGGGACAAGCTTTGATCTTGTAGGTTATTCGGATGCGGATTGGGCGGGTTGCAAAATGGATAGAAAATCAACTTCGGGTACTTGCCAATTCCTTGGTAGGTTCTTGTGAGTTGGTCTTCCAAGAAGCAAAATTGTGTGGCCTCGTCCTCCACCGAAGCCGAATACATTGCCGCCGGAAGTTGTTGTGCACAATTATTATGGATGAGGCAAACTTTAAAGGATTATGGTGTCATTTGTGACAAAGTGCCTCTTTTATGTGACAATGAAAGTGCCATCAAAATTGCTCACAATCCGGTTCTTCATGGGAAGACCAAGCATATTGAGATCCGGTATCATTTTATTCGAGATCATGTTGAGAAGGGTGATATTGCAATCAAGTATGTCAACACCAAGCATCAACTCGCCGATATGTTCACAAAGCCTCTTGGTGAAGCAAGATTCAAGGAGTTGAGAGGAGAACTTAATGTGGTGGACATAAGCAATTGGATTTAGTGGACTTCTTGCATACCTACCCCTATTAGACGATATTCATTTGGTTTGGATGTAGGCATGGACATAGGGGGAGTGTAGCTCAATTCATGAGTCATCACTCCCCCATTATGCGCAAATAGACAAATCTTGCATAATTGTCACTTTTGTGACTAAAATGTGCTTCAAAGATGAGTTGTGATTTTGAGCCAAGATATATCTTCGCGGCTACAAGTCATTCATACTCAAACATTTGGGTATTTTTGAGGAGTTGGTTTTGATTAAATTATTTGGGTATTTTTAGACCTTGCTCTATCTTTTGAAGAAACTCTTGGATGTTGGGTTTTCTGTGTTGTATCTTGCAACTCCAAGTGTTTAATCACAGCCTACAGTGACTTATCTTAACCTATGCCATTATCTCATCTCATAAGACCATCTGAAATTCCCTGCACAAGTTCAATTTTTCAAAATTTGGTATTTGGTTGGTCCAGGTCCCGTACTACCGGGTGCCAAGGACCGGTACTACCGACGCCTGGGAAGTAGCAGGTTCGAAACTGCGAATTTCCCGAGCGGCCGGTACTACCGGGCACTCAGCCGGTACTACCGGGCGTGCGGGGCTGACTCAAAAAGGGTGGATCGGGGAAGAGCCCTTCTTCCCCAAACCGCATCCCACTCCTTTGCTCGACCCGCCGCCTCTCCACCAAGTCCCGTCGGGCCACCACCGCCGGTGACCCGCCCTCCGCCATCCCCGGTCGGATCTTCTCCGTGGGAGTCGTTTCCACTCCTCTCCCCTCCGATGGCCTCCGGTATTTGCTCATTCCATGCTCCTTTTTGGTCTCTATTTGAAACCTAAGATGTGCTAGGGCAAATCACCGGTAGCTCCACTTTTGTTGGTTAAATTCGTGGGGGAGACTCCCCTAGGTCTGGGATATCTCTAGCTAGTTGCGTAGTGTAGCTATTTTGTCGATTTGTCACGGTTTCGTGTTCTTCCCGTGGTCAAAGTCCGTCCTGTACATCGGCCGGTACTACCGACGGGGTACCCAGTACTACCGAAACCTGGCAATTTCGACTCTTTTCTACAGTTAGCAACTAGTTTGTTTTACAAATTCATGAAGTTGTGCACTTACCCATGTTCCCTCTGCACCTATATATGCTATTTCACAGGTAGCCATGGTAAAAAGGGGGTTTATGGTCGTAAAGACAAGAGACCTCAGATCATTGAGTCCAATGAAGATGAAATTGAAGAAGAATCTGAAGATGATTTTGAAGAAGAGATATTGCCAACAAGAACCACTCCTAGAACTCTAGGCCGTCAGCCCATCCACAAGCAAGTCTCTCCAAAGGCATTCACCAAATATCATCTCATGAGTATCGTGCCTATCGGGAGATCAATCCTTATGACAAGAAGATGAACCCTAATGTGAGAAACCCTCACTTCCACACCAATGAGCAAGAACGGGTTTATCAACAAGTCTATTTGGGTTCAACCAATAAACACAAAGTGGTCATTCAACACTCCATTGACATTGAACACATGAAGAAGGACAAGCTTAGATCCTACTTTGCCGAAGCCCTTGCTATGTGTGAAGAATTTGGTCTCATTGACATTATGACCGTCAACCATCCATACATTGAGTACTATATTCTTCAATTCTATTCAACCGTCCACTTTGGCAATGACAATGCTCGGACTCTCAAATGGATGACCAAAGATACTATGCTTGAAGCTACAATGAATGATTTTGGGGTTGTTTTGGGTGGTCATCGTGATGGGGGTCCAAGGTCCCCTAGTGGATGGAGATGCCACTCAAATGATGAATCCGGTGGCAAGGAGTTGCTTGCTCCCATTACTATGGAAGGTGGAATTCCGGGTCAAACCGAGGATCTAATTCAACCTTTTGAGATTCTGCATCGCATCTATCGTGAGTGTCTTGCTCCTCGGATTGGGAATTGGGACCAAGTGCACTCTTACACTATTGATCTCATGGCTAATTCAAAGGCCAATCAAGGAAAAGGGAGAAAACTTGATGTCATGAAATTCATATATCAAGAGATGTGGCTGAATGTTATTGACAAGAGAGTTCCTATTTATGCGCCATTTATCATGGCCCTCATCTGTAACAAATGGAGTGAAAAGAAAGGTGAGAACCTTTTAAAGGACGGTTTGCCCGTGATCAAGCACAATGCCAAGCAACTGCAAAGGAAGGCACACACTCTACCCAAGGATAGAAAGGGCTCAAAAACTGCTAGAGGCTCAACTAGTGCTCCATCAGGCGCTCCAGATGTTGGGGCTAGTTCTAGTGCACCACCTCTTGAGGAACCTTCGTGGTTCAAGAAATTTCAAATCAAGGCCAAGAGGGCTCTTTGCTTCAAGTTGGACATCCAAGAGCGCATGTATGAGGCTCATGTCTATCACAAGAAGGCTGCCATGCGTCAGAAAGCAATGATGAGAAAGTTGGATATTGCACACTCTCCCGAGCACCCAAGTGATTTGGTCATCACCCCCAAGGAACAGTGGATCTCCAAGCATGGTTATTGGAATGAAGAGGATGCCCCCGAGGATGATGATCTGACTCGTACCCCTGTCCACCGCAGCATGGGTGGAGAGTGACTCTCCATGGGACGTTTCTTAGCATCGCGCTTCTCCCTTTTTGGCATTTCGATGACAAAGGGGAGAATGTGTTCTAGTAGGAATTATCGAGGGGATTTGCATGGGAGGGACACAAGCTTGCTCTTGCTTTGATTCTTACCGCTTGTGTTTCATCTTATTTGGTTTATGAACTTCGTTGCGCATGGTGTAAGACATGCATAAACCTATTTGCTTAAGACTATGTGGTGCTATGTAATAGACTTATTTAGCTATCTATCCTTGGTTATGTCTTACACGTTTGGCAAGTTATTTTTCATATGCCTATTTAGTTAAACTTGCTAGGTTTGTAAAATATAAGGGGTGCTCATCCCACATGAATATGGTGTGTTTTGCATTCAAACACAAATTACAAATAATGCACACATTCAGGGGAGGCCGCTTGTCTTTTGCAAATCTTTTGTCGCTAAACATTGTGTTGTCATCAAACACCAAAAAGGGGGAGATTGAAAGGACATTTCTATCCCTATATGTTTTGATGTTTGTTGACAACACAATAAGCGGACTAATTGTGTGCGAAAAGATTTACAGGTATATCTTATATATTTACTCATGATGGTGGGATGCCTCCTCTACAAGCGTCAAGCGAGAAGTTATAGTTTTCCTAGGTTTTACCTTATAGGTAAACCGTACTATCAAGAGGGGGATCCGTTGTGGAGGTTTGGGCGGAATCAATCTTGTCTACATATTTTGCACAAACCAAATATGCACTCCACAGCCATCCCATTCCCAGAAATATATTGTGTTTGGACACTTTCCTGGCTCCGGTAGTACCGCATGAAACGCCCGGTAGTACCGAACTCGCTCGGTAGTACCGGACTTGGTACCGAGCCAGGTACCGGTGAACGCCAAACGCTACTGCATTTAGGGTAATTCCTAAGCGGTAGTACCGATCCTGCGCTCTCTGGTAGTACCGGTGGAAACTCCGATAGTACCGGGCGCTCGCGTCGCCTGGTCAATGTGTCTGTTGACTGCTGCTTTCTGCCCTTCGGTAGTACCGGGCCATTTGGTCCGGTAGTACCGCTCGTACGCAGAAAGCTGTCCAACGGCCATATTTTGTGTGGAGCTATATATACTAGTCTTCTTCTCCAAAGAAGCTAGATTTTGAAATTCTCTCTCCACCATTGTTGCAAAGCTTCAACCTCCAAGATCTCCTACTCCATCGGTCCAAACACCTTCATACTTTGAGGAGTGACGGAGGAGGTCTTGATCTACACTTCCACCAAAGCAATTTCGATTCCCCCCACTAATCCCTATCGGATCTTGTTACCTCTTGGGTTCGTTGAACCCTAGACGGAAGTTGTGTTCTTCGTGGCTTTGGGAGCCACGGGAAAAGCCAAGAGCCTCCAATTGAGTTTCTGGATGCGTGCCTTGGCCTTGTGATTCTTGTGGCTTTGGGAGCCGTGGGAATTCGGTGGGAGCCTCCAATTCGGTTGTGGAGTGTGCCTCATCCTTGTAAATGTTTGTTGCCGACCTCGAGGGCATCATATAGTGGCTCGTGGATCTCCTCATTGGAGGATAACACAAGGGAGATACGGTGTGACATATCAAGGCTATTCGGGGCTCACTTGTGACCCCGCACCGCTCCAACGAAGACGTAGCTCCCATTGGGAAGTGAACTTCGGGAATCATCTCCGCGTCACTGTGTGGTTATCTCTTATCCTTCCTTTACTTGTATTGCTAGCTTAACTTGTTTAGAATATCTTGCTAGCTTGTTTATTGCTCATCATATTGTTCACCTAGTTGCATATCTAGAGAACTTATATTTGAGCAATTCCTAAATTTGATTAAAAGAAAAAGGAAATTTGTAATTGCCTATTCACCCCCCTCTAGTCAACCTACTCGATCCTTTCACATCTGATCTGCGCATCAGTACGCCGAATGTGGCTGTTTTCCCTAGATCGCCAGACTATGGCTTGATTCGATCGCCGAACTGTGCCTTTTTTGTATGATCGCCCAACTGTGGATCGCCGAACTCGGGCTGTTTTTTGGGCCGGGAAAACGAACTTTCAAATTATGTTGCTTTGTTTCAGCTTGGGGGCCGAAACGGCTGGAAACTTCACCCCCCCAGGCCCAAGTTTGCGCCGGCGCAAAGCCAAAAAGGCAACGGCGGAAGCCCTGGGGGGGAGGGGGGACGGCTAGAGATGCCCTAAAACCCAAAGGAATCTGCACGATATGTGGCAAGACATGTACTCCTTCCGTTTCACAATATAAGATGTTCTAGCTAGCTCACATGTTAGTTAGGTGCAAATCCAAATGAGTGTACATACATATTAAAACATGTCCACATACATTTAGATACATGTGAATGTGGACAAAATCTAAAACATCCTATATTTATGAACGGATGGAGTACAGCGTTGTCGACATGTATTACAGCTTACTGAAATTTTCTTCTGAACCAGCTACACCCATCTGCATTTCTGAGAATTTCTTTCTGAAGTAAGATTAGATAAGGTATTAAAAAAAAAAAGATTAGATAAGGAACAAAACCTTACAGGTAACCCAGAAAATTAATTGGACAGCTCGATCCTGCGTGTGTAGTGGCCTTGGCCGTATTTTATTTGGAGTAAAGAAAAAGCTCTAGCTAGCTAGCCAGTTAAGGGCTGGGTGCACTAGCGCTGCTGCTCCCCGGATCCACCTCACTACCACGGCCAAACCCGCCGTCTTCACCGCCGCCTTCGGCAGCTCAGCCCCTTCGCTGCTCGCATAGGTGGAGGAGCTGCCCGTGCCGGGGCCCTCGCTAGTGCCTTCCCCTTTTCCGTTTCCAGCGCCATTGCCATCGCCGCTCCCCTTCCCGACGCTCCCGCCATCGCCGGCAGCGACGCCGTGCGCGCTGGCGTTTGCAGAGCCGTTGGTGGCGTCACCGTGGCCCTTGCCGTGCGCGAAGCCACCTCCATGGCCAGCCGCATCATTGCTGTAGCCTTCATAACGGCCGCTGCCGCCGCCGTAGCCGCTGGCCAAGGCGTTGTTGTTGTTGGCATCGGACGCGCCGGAGAAGCCCTTGCCGAAGCCGTCCCCGGAGCCGTAGCTCTTGCCTTTGCCTTCGGAGTAGCCGTATCCCCCGCCTTGTCCGTCGGCGGTGGCGGCGTGGTTTACTGCCCTAATGGCGCTGGACAAACCAACGCTTAGGAGGACGACGAGGGCAAAGGAGAAGATGAGCTTGGTGGTAGCCATGCCGAGCTGATTAAGCTAACTAGATGCACGTGAGGGATGCGATGTAAAACTCGCTATTTATAGCGCTCCGTCCTGCTACTACATTTATAGTAAGGGTTTAGGGTTTACAGTTTACAGTAGTAGTTTAAAATTACCTCGCGCGCGTCTTGAGCGTATGTGCTTGTTATGTTATTACCCAGTGTAAGAGTTTGTCAATGGGTGTCTTAATTACTGGGATCGCACCCCATGCAAGATTACATTCTCAAGGGAGAGATTCTGCATAGTCATATGCGTCTCTTCACGTGATTTGATCAGTACTGACTGATCAGTTCTGCAGGCAGGTATATACTAATCCATCTCGCCCGCGCGATGCTGCTCACCCAAAGTCAGCTCATGGCCATGCAAGGTGAAGATGAAGCCAGCTCACATAATTCGGTCTTGGAAGTTGCGCTAGGTCGGCAAGTGAGCCAGAGACTTCTACGTCACAGCTAGCCAGGCCAGCTCGACGATGCTCAAGTAGGTCGTCGACGTACGCCGGATACGGTGGCACCGACTTCGCCAAGAATACATGCTGAGGCCTCTCTATCTAAAAAGGATAAAGCCACGGCAGTCGCTTTTGGCGGGATATATACAGGGTTTGAGGTAGCATTAGGCCGTGGGGTTAGCGCTGCATCCCGCTGTGCTGACGTTCCTGCAGCTCCCCTCCTCCGGCAGATTGTAGCATCTCGTCTCGGCAAAGTGGTGTAGCTTATCGTCCCTTGCATCAAGGTTTCGGATACCGGTTCAAAAAAAAATCCGGAGGGGGCCGGTATTTCCGGTAACCGGGGTTACCGGAAAATACCGGCCGGTAACCGGCCCAATATTTCGGCAAGAATTTAGGATTTAAACTTAAAACATCGAATTTTTTGAAATTTAAATTTTTCGAGCACAAATTTATTTCAAATTTGACTAATCCGAGATTTTTCATCCGAGATATGCAAATTCCGGGGGTCCGAGAAATCCGGTTACCGGCCGGTTACCGCGGAATTCCGGCCGGTAACCGAAACCTTGCCTTGCATACGCACGGCTGGCAGCTAACAATTCGGGGTGCGAACCCGGTGAAATCCTTGCTCTTGTCACTAGTAGAGAACAGGGCATCAGTAGCGGTCTTATTAGGCCAAACCGGTACTAAAAGGTCGAGACTAAAGGGGTACCCCTTTAGTACCGGTTTTATAAACAACCGGTGTTAAAGGCCCTCCACGTGGCCGAACCTGCGTGCGCAGCTGAGAACCTTTAGTACCGGTTGCTATAGCAACCGGTACTAAAGGTTCCTGTTTTTTTTGCCCCCCCCCCCCCTTATTTTTTCAGGGGGGTTAGGTTTTCGATTTTTTTTCTTTTCGCTTATTTCTCAGGGTTTAGGGTTTCTGTTTTTTTCCTTTTCGCTCATTTTTCAGGGTTTCGGAGGAGATCACGCATAAAGTATTCACTACACATATAAAGTACTCTTTACACATATAAAGTACTCTCGTTACATATAAAGTACTCATAATTACAATTGAGATCACCGTTAGCTAGTAAATGCATGGAGGGAGTCTATTAATGGAATTCACCGAATTCATCTACGACTTGCGTCACAATGAATCCCGCCAATTCCTCCGCAATAGATTTTACGCGGTTTTTTAGTAGGAGCTGGTTCCGCTTCCTTGCCATCTTTAAAAGAAGGAGATCAAATCAGTGATCGAAACTAAACATGATTGATGGTAGCAAAATAAAAGTTGTGTATGATGTTTACGTACCTCTCGATTTCTTATACTATTGACTCTCTCATTGACCCTCATGTGAATATACTCGCAAACGTAGTATCCACATAGTTCCGTCCCCTGTGGTTGTCGCAGACACCACTATACAAGAATTTAATTTAATCAAATAATAATCAAGAGAATGATAATGGTATTAGAAAGATACATAGACCTAGATACGTAGTAGTACTTACGTTGTTAGCCTTATTTACTAGAATAATTTCTAACTTAGCTAAATTTTGAAACTTTGCTACTAGAATTTTCAAACTTAGCAAAATTCACATATTTACTAGAATAAAAAAAATGACAATGCACATATTTACTTATTGACTAGAATAATTTCTAACTTAGCAATATTTCAAACTTAGCTAAATTTTCAAACTTTGCTACTAAACTTTTGTAAAATTTACTTATCTACTAGAATAATTTCTAACTTAGCAATATTTCAAACTTAGCTAAATTTTCAAACTTTGCTACTAAAATTTTCTAACTTAGCAATATTTCTAACTTAGCAAAATTAACTTTCAAAGTTAACTTAGCAAAATATTTCTAACTTAGCAAAATATTTCTAGCAAAATTATTTTTAGTAACTTAGCAAAATATTTCTAACTTAGCAAAATTTTCAAAGTTATTTTTAGTAATGTTTCTAACTTAGCAATATTTGAAATTTAGCAATATTTCTAACTTAACAATATTTCAAACTTAGCAATATTTGAAACTTTGCAATATTTTAACTTAGAAATATTTCTAACTTATCAATATTTCTAACTTTCAAAATTGCTAACTTTCAAAAATGCTAACTTTTGTAAATTGCTACATTTTGATACATTTTTAAATTGCTACATTTTTAAACTTAGCAAATTGCTACGTTTGTAAACTTAGCAAAAATTGCTACATTTTTAAATTGCTACATTTTGTAAGTTTGCTAAGTTTTCATATTGTAATAAACTAAACAAAATGCTACATTTTTAAATTGCTAAGTTTTTTAAATTGCTACATTTTGTAAGTTTGGAAAAACTTCTATGACTAACAAAATGAAAAACAGTAATAACAAAAAGTAATAACAAAAAGAAAAAGAAACTTACCGTGGCGCCGGAGCAGCCGACGATGGCTCGCGGGCGTGGTGGGGTGGAGGCCGAGGACGCGGTGGCGCCGGAGCAGCGCGGGTCGCGGTGGTGGAGGGGTGGCCAAAGCAGGGGCGGTGGCGTCGACGACGCGGCGGAGGGCGGCGTCGGCCGGGGCCGGCGCGCGGTCGACCGGAGCACAACGCGCACGGAGGAGGCGGTGGCGGAGGGCCGCGTGGCGGCGCCGTCGACGGCGTGCAGGGGCGGTGGAGGGCATCCGCGGCGGAGGAGGCGACGGGCACGGCCGGCCGGAGCAGAGCGTCGAGGCGGAGAAGAAGCAGAGCGTCGATTTGGTCGAATCGGCGGTGGGGAATTAAAACTGCTCAAAAAGCACCTTTAGTACCAGTTGTCTTTAGTACCGGTTGTAGTCTACAACCGGTACTAAAGGTGCTTTTTGGGCCGCGGCGAAAATTCGCGCGCGAAGCCCAGCCCTTTAGTACCGGTTGTAGACTACAACCGGTACTAATGGGCTTTTTGAATTTTTCTGTTTTTTATATCTATTTGGTTTCTTTTTTTTTCTCTAGTTTCTTTTTCTTTAATATATATTTAATTTAATTGTCTACAAAATTGTAATAATTATCTATCTATTTGTTTCCTATAAAAATAGACCCGAGCTATGTAACTGGATTAAATAAAGATGTTTGAATATGAATATGAATTTGAATAACTTGTGCATACTTTTGAATCTGACAAAAACGGACCACACAGTTACATAAAAGGATACATTATTACACATCACTAACAGTTACATAAAAGGATACATTATTACACATCACTAACAGTTACATTACTACATAAACGGACCACACAGTTACATAAAAGGATTAGGAGGAACGGCGGAGGAGTCAGCCCCGTGGGCGGCCGCCCGGTTCTCGCGCGCACGTTTGCGGCGGAGGGCAAGATCCATGGAGGATGAGTCTTTCAGCGCCCAATCCAGCTCGGAAACCTCCTTCGCTTTGAGCTGGTAGGCAGTCTTGGCTCGCTGGACAGGGTAGTCGCGGACAGACTGGAAGGAGGCTTCCATGGCCTCCTGTATCTGCAACCCACAACCCACAACCCTCTTCCCCGTCGTCGCTCCAGTCGAAGTCGTCGTCCTCCTCCTCCTCCGCGGGAGCGGCGGCGCCTGGTGGAGGTGCAGCGGCGCCTGGTGGAGGTGCACACTTGACCTCGTCCAGATGGCGCTGCGGCGGGCGTGGCGGATCCATCTCGTGGAGACGATGCGTTCGTGGCTAGGAATGGTGGATTAGGGTTTACCCCTCGGCGACAATATATAAAGACCTCCAGGGCAGCGCTAGGGGAAGACACGTGGCTAGGGCAGCGCTGGGGGAGGACACGTGGCTCCGCAAAGCCCGACTTTAGTCCCGGTTGGTGTTACCAACCGGGACTAAAGAAGCACACGGATCGTGTGTTTCTTTCAAGCGCTTGTGAGACGTTGGATCAGGGGTGAGCCCGACTTACCAACCGGGACTAAAGATGCACACGGATCGTGTGTTTCTTTCAAGCGCTTGTGAGACGTTGGATCAGGGGTGAGCCCGACTTTAGTCCCGGTTGGTGTTACAAACCGGGACTAAAGAAGCACACGGATCGTGTGTTTCTTTCAAGCGGTTGTGAGACGTTGGATTAGGGGTGTGTTTCTTTTGAGGGATTGTAAGCTGTTGGATCAGCAGTATCATGACCAATTCGTGAGCCACATGACCCGGTTGGTGTTACCAACCGGGACTAAAGAAGCACACGTACCCTATATATAGCCCCCCTCCCGGAATTCCAGCGTCACTCACTCACACAAAACATTCCAGCGTCACTCGGAGAGGCATCTTTGGGCAACCAGCGGCAAGACGTCTCTGATGACCTGCGACCGTTCCAAACGGTTGCAGATCATCAGAGATGTCTTGCCGGACGGTTGTAGATCATCAGAGACGTCTTACCGCTGCTTGGATCGAAGTGGCGCTCAAACACAAAACATTCGGGTTTCCTAGCTATGCCCGACACTGAATGCAACGACATTCGACCGTGAATCAGTGTCGGGCTGTAGCTAGGAGAAACCGTGTGTTTTGTTTCCTAGGTTACTCACTCATATATTCTACCTTGTGCTCAAACACAAAACATTGTGTTGGCAAAACTGCAGCTGATTGACATAGTGTTTAGATCTCTCTTTGAGTTTTCAGGACATAGTTACATAAAAGGTTTAATACATTATTACACATCAGTAACAACATCCCTATCTAGTGTTCACTTTTTCTTCTTGTGTGTCCCTTTCTTCTGATTGCGCCGTAGCCATGGACATTCTTCATCATTTAACACGATGCTTGGGTCAGTTTTCACTTTGAAGGGCGGAATTTCATCAAACTTATTGTAATCTTCTGACATGTCTGTCTTGTCCTCCACTCCCACGATGTTTCTTTTTCCTGAAAGAACTATGTGGCGCTTTGGCTCATCGTATGATGTACCGGCTTGCTTATCTTTTCTTTTTTTCGGTCTGGAAGACATGTCCTTCACATAGAAAACCTGAGCCACATCATTGGCTAGGACGAATGGCTCGGTGCGGTACGCAAGATTCTTGAGATCCACTGTAGTCATTCCGTACCGGGTCTATCTCTACCCCGCTTGACAGGTTGACCCATTTGCACTGAAACAAAGGGATCTTAAAAGAAGGTCCATAGTCAAGTTCCCATATCTGCTGTATGCAACCATAATATGTGTCCTTTGTCCCATCGTCGTTTGTTGCATCAAAGCGGACACCACTGTTTTGGTTAGTGCTCTTTTTGTCTTGGGTTTCCGTGTAAAATGTATTCCCATTTATCTCGTACCCTTGGAAAGTCAATATAGTCGAAGATGGTGACTTGGCCAACAAGTATAGCTCTTGTCCAACAGTGTGTTATTAATGAGATGTGTACGCAACCAACTGCCGAAAGTATCCACGTGTTTCCTTTAATCCAGAAGTTAGTCTCCTCCGGGTATTGGGAGCGTAAAATATCCATGTGTTTCACGATATACGGAGCCACCAATCTGGAATTTTGTAGAACTGTGTAGTGTGCTTGAGTGAAAGAATGCCCGTCCATACATGTTGTTGCTTTCTTTCCTAGCGTGCCTTTTCCACGCAGTCTCCCCTCATGGCGCGATTGAGGAACACCGATCGGCTTAAGATCAGGAATAAAGTCAACACAAAACTCAATGACCTCCTCTGTTCCATAGCCCTTGGACATGCTTCCTTCTGGCCTAGCACGGTTATGAACGTATTTCTTTAAGACTCCCATGAACCTCTCAAAGGGGAACATGTTGTGTAGAAATACAGGACCGAGAATGGAAATCTCTTCGACGAGGTGAACTATGAGGTGCGTCATAATATTGAAGAAGGACGGTGGAAACACCAACTCGAAACTGACAAGACATTGGACCACACCCGTCTGTAAACTTGGTAGAGTTGCTGGATCGATTACCTTCTGAGAAATTGCATTCAGGAATGCACATAGCTTCACAATGGGTACTCGAACGTTTTCCGGTAGAAGCCCCCTCAATGCAACCGGAAGTAATTGTGTCATAATCACGTGGCAGTCATGAGACTTCAGGTTTTGGAACTTTTTCTCTGCCATGTTTATTATTCCCTTTATATTCGACGAGTAGCCAGACGGGACCTTGATACTGCTCAGGACTTGAAAAAAGATCTCCTTCTCTTCTTTGGTAAGAGCGTAGCTGGCAGTACCTTGGTACTTCTCTGGATTCAGGTTGTCTCGTTCGTGCGTACTTTGCTGGTCCTGCCGTGCATCCGATGTATCTTTCGTCTTCCCATACACGCCTAAGAAGTTTAGCAGGTTCACGCAAAGATTTTTCGTCACGTGCATCACGTCGATTGCAGAGCGAACCTCTAGGATTTTCCAATAGGGTAAATCCCAAAATATAGATTTCTTTTTCCACAAGGGTACGCGCTTGTTAGCGTCTTTTGGAACATTTAGACTGCCAGGACCCTTTCCAAATATTACTTCCAAATCCTTGACCATGCCATATATAACATCACCATCAGGGCGTGTAGGCTTCGTTCGGTTATCTGCCTCACCTTTGAAATGCTTGCCTGGCTTTTTTACGGGATGCCTGTTTGGAAGAAATCGACGATGACCAAGGTACACATTCTTGTTACCTAAATATATACTGTCAGTCTTATCTAAACAGTGCGTGCATGCATTGTATCCCTTGTTTGACTGTCCTGAAATGTTACTAAGAGCAGGCCAATCATTGATGGTTACAAACAGCAACGCTCGTAGGCCAAATTCCTCCTGTTTGTACTCATCCCACACACGTACGCCTTCGTCAGACCACAACTGTAAAAGTTCGTCAACTAATGGCCTCAGATACACATCAATGTCGTTGCCGGGTTGCTTCGGGCCTTGGATAAGCACTGGCATCATAATATACTTTTGCTTCATGCACAACCAAGGGGAAGGTTATAGATACATAGAGTCACGGGCCAGGTGCTATGACTGCTGCTCTGCTCCCCAAACGGATTCAAGCCATCTGTACTTAGACCAAACCTTAAGTTCCTTGCGTCAGCTGCAAATTCCCCAAACGCACTGTCGATGTTTCTCCACTGAGACCCATCAGCGGGGTGTCTCAGCATCTCGTCTTCCTTACGGTCTTCTTTGTGCCATCGCAACAACTTGGCATGCTCTTTGTTTCGGAACAAACGTTTCAACCGTGGTATTATAGGAGCATACCACATCACCTTCGCGGGAACCCTCTTCCTGGGGCTCGGCTCGCCCTCAACATTCCCGGGCATGCATTCAAATTCTCGTACTTCTCACCGCGGTAGAGGATGCAGTCATTGATGCATGCATGTATCTTCTCACCTCTAATCCTAGAGGGCAGACAATCTTCTTTGCTTCGTATGTATTGTGCGGCAATTCATTATTCCTTGGAAGACTCTTCTTAAATATTTGTAGCAACTCCTGAAATGCCTTGTCAGATATTCCATTCTTTGCCTTCCACTGCAGCAATTCCAGGGTGGTACCCAGCTTTTTCTGGCCATCTTCACAATTTGGGTACAACAATTTTTTGTGATCCTCTAACATGCGCTCCATTCGACCACTCGTTTTCAGTTACGCAGTTCATCTGTTCATCACGAATGACCTGACGAAGATCATCATCGTCGGACTGATCAACAATGACCTCGAGCTCAACTTCGTCTTCCCCCATTGTAGTATCACCGTGTTCAGAGAACACGGATAGTTGTCATCATCCTCTTCTTCAGGGTTTTCCATTATAACCCCTCTTTCTCCGTGCTTGGTCCAACAAAAATAATTGGGCATGAAGCCTTGTCGCAACAAGTGGGAGTGTATGGTTCTTACGCTCGGGTAATTCCTGTTATTCCGACATTCATCACATGGACAAATCATAAAACCATTCTTCAGCTTGTTTAACTTAACCACATCGAGAAAACGATGCATGCCATCAATGAACTCGGGACAGCGTCGATCACCGTACATCCATTCTCGGCTCATCTACATTACATAAATATATCAAAAACCATTACACCAGCTAAATAATGAATAGAGATACGTGACCAAATTAATTTATACAAGTTCATCACATTAAAATCAAAGTAGAGTAGTGCCCAAATGTAATACATAGTTCTCACGAAACATACATCAATCGAAACTAACATACAACTATCTAAAGAATTTAAATCCAACAACAAATGCGATCAGAATCGCAACCAAGGTAACTATTGAACCAACAGCATAATGATACCAAGCCTCTTGACTAATGGCATATTTTCTAATCTTTTTAAGCTTGGCGGCATTGCATCCATCTTCCTCTCGTGAGCAGTGACGACGTCGGCAAGCTCGACCCCGTGAGCATCAACGATGTCGGCAATCTTCAAGTCCAATTCCATCTTCTCTTCTAGGCATTGGAGACGAAGATCTTCACTTATCTTCAATTTTGCTCTCAAATCGTCGTTTTCTTTTTTAAAATACTCGACAATAGGGTCGGCCGGAATTTCCGGTTCAACTACCTCCTAAATAAAAATATATCTACGTCAAGTTGGTCGGCATGATTGTTATAAACACGAAACAAAATAAATAGTTAAAAAGATATACCACATCCGAATCATAGACCGGACGAGGGCCGAAGGGGACGGATATCAAAACCATGACACTATACATATATAAAAAAACATAAGAAAATTATACAAGAAATAATTATGCATTTAAATCATATAACTAACAATTTTTAAAATAAAAGATAAAAAAGAGGCTCACCGAGGTGGTGTCGGTGACGGAGCGGCGCGGGCGATCGACGGCGGTGAGGAAGGGACACTATATAAAACCACAAATTATACTTTAATTTGAGCTCAAAATGCATATAAAACAAATGAAATCCCTAACTTAGGCATTTCATCAAACACCTTGCAAGCACCCCAAAATCAAACTTGCTAAACTTGCACGAAAATGAGCTAAACTTGAAATGCCGGAAGAGAAGATGAAGAAGTTGCTAACCCTTGTATAGGGTGCCACCAATCTTGACAAATGTTGGAGAAAAAAGCGGTGAACTAGAGCTTGGGAGAGAGGAAAAATGGAGTTGGGTCGAGTTGCTTCTGGCTCGGGGTGGAAGAAGGCTTATAGTGCCCGAAACCTTTAGTACCGGTTTTTCAAACAACCGGTACTAAAGGTCTCGCCGTGGGGCCACCAACCGCGGCCGCATGTGGCCGCGTGGCCTCCAACTCTTTAGTACCGGTTGCTATTAACAACCGGTACTAAAGGGTATCCTTTAGTACCGGTTGTTAATAGCAACCCTTTAGTACCGGTTGTTAATAGCAACCGGTACTAAAGGTCCTCGCCGCGGTGACACGAACGCAACCGGTGCTAATGCCCCCCTTTAGTACCGGTTTTTGTTCAACCGGTACTAAAGGTGGCGCACCAAAGCCTCCTTTTCTACTAGTGTGTTTGTACCATGGCGGTCATGACAACGTTGTAATGGCGTCGTCAAACCTTGTAGGGGGCGTGGCTTTGGACATGCACGGAAAGCCCCCCACGACGACGGTGCTTGTGCGCGCCGTTTTTGCTGTTGACGGTGTCGCAATAGGAGCCTAGTGCTGCTTGTCCGATGGAAGCATCTAGGGGGGTAGTATGGTGCCCTTTAACTTCAACTCTTGTAGGTCGGGCAAGCTTGGCTAAATCCGATGGTGATGGTACCAGCATTGTCGCGAGCTTCATGTTTTTGGTGCGGTCTCAGTTGATCGGCCCCCTTCGAAGGCGCAGGTCGCCTCCTCGCTTCGCAAGTGCTTGGGGTTGTCCCTTTGGATGAGTATACGGTCAAGGTTCATGACGTTGGCGGAATCCCGGTTTTCCAATGCCCAAGAATTATTGTACTCAGGAAAAAATGTGTCTACGTATATCGATCATTTAAGCTAGTATAATATTCACTAAGATATTAGTATTAGTTTGGGATTTGCTAGTCCCGGTCACCTAAAATTTAGCTAAATCTTAGGCAACAACAGGAACATAGGATCATAAACCTAACTATGAGTGCTCCCAAAGTTTTAATTCTCGAACTCCGATAGGAGAACTTGTATTTTGTTACACTAGGGGAACAAATTGATAAATCAAAGTGAACGTTTTTTTAATATGCTCAAACATTTTTGTAAAAATCAACAAGTAAAATATCCCATTTTTTTATTGTTGAAAAATAATTCATGCCGTTTCGTATAAACAAATTTACAATATGAGCGAGTGTTCTTATGGTTTTGTATGCAGAAATTCACATAAATCAACTAGGAATTTGTTAACATGATTCTTTTATCAGTGAGGGAGAAAAAAAGGCTACATCGAAAAAAGGCTAGTCTGCATACTAATTGCCTAATTGGGTTGTTTTCCCTAGTTGGGCCAGCTGTTCAGACAAGAGCTTCAGCTAGGGCTGGAGGTGGCTAGTGGGATCCGGGCCCAGGAGCACACTGCAATGGTGGTGCTGGTTTGCCCTGAATACACTGTAATGCCGGAGCAAAGGCATCATCGCCGGTCCACTCTCCGACGGCGGTCGCCGGAGGCCATAGACACCCAGGGGATAATTTACTATTTGCCACACTTTTCCTCAGATCCTTTATAATTTGCCCAGCCATGTGCCAGGCACGGATTAGTTTCTTTCATGTACTATTTTCACACGAATTCAATCGAAGAGAAAACACATGATAGATCGATCTCTCCAACCCAAACGGGAATAGAACCAATAACAGCAGCGTGGAAATAATAAGCTAGATATATAGTCTGCAACTTATAAACTAGCTAGCCCTACTTCAGATTCAGAGACGGAAACTGATCACTGTCATCTATGCTCGGCGGCGGAGTCTGCGGCACGACAGTGGCCGCCACGGGTTCTTCGGCGGCCGGCGCTGGGGCAGGCTCCTTCACCGTGGTGATCGGCTGCTTCTTGGCTCCGTCCTTGTAATACCCACCGCCAACCTGCTGCACCCTTACTCCATGGGTCTTGCCCTTGTAACCTGCTGCTCCAGTCTTGCCTTCGTCGCCGGGGACGTCGCCGTTCTCCACCGCCTTGGCCAGCGCCTCCCGCCGCTGGAACTCCTCCTGCCTCTGCTTGAAGATGCGGTCGCGGGCAGACGGGTATGCCTTGCCGAAAAGTAGGCTGGTAAGATTGTTAGTTTGCGGCACGGGTGCAGCCGGGGCGGTACAAGTCTGCTGCTTGTCCATCGCCCTTGCCATGGATGCCGCCGCAGCGTATCGGAGACCGGATGCGACTGCCGGTGCGGGGCTCTTCCTGGGCGCCTGCTTGGAGGTCCCGCCAGTAGCCGGAGGTGACGGCTTCTTCTTGGGCTTGGGCTTGGCCGCCGGCGCTGGCTTCTTCTTTGCTAGTGCGGAAGCCTGTTCCTTGTGCTCGGTGTCGAAGTCGGCGAGGCGCTTGTCGCCGGAGTCGTCGCCGTCGAGGAGCGCGAAAAGGTTCACGCTGGCCTTGATTGCCGCCATGATGCCGATGCGATGCGATAGGCTTCTTGATCGTTGCTCTTGGTTTCCACGACCGGCACATATATATACACAGTCTGATCGAGACCACGCCGAGCGTAGTCGGAATCCAATTCAAGTAAGAGTCGGAATACCATGGATCAAAGGCCGAAGTCAAACGAGTTTGAGACCTCTGCGATTTCGAACTTGTGATAGTATGGCTGGGTTTCCAGAGGCAAGGCCCTAAAACATAGCAGTAAAAGCCCACTAGATCCACCGTGAGATCCACGGGCTTGCCTCATAAATAGCAGAGTGTACCGAAAAAACAAAGACTATTTTTTTTGTAGAACCTTTATTTTTCGAAAATGGGAAGTGAAAGGCCTCTACATCAATCAATGCATACGGACCTACGTTATTATGTAATCATACAGTATTAAAAAAAGTTACTACAATTTAAAAATCACATAAAGTGTATAAATGGGTCAACCATGTAAAATTGAGCAACATGGTGTGTGATTCTACAGATTCAATAGATAGTCAATTGAATAATCCGAGAAAAATAGTAAATTGAATAATCCGCAGAAAGAAAGCTCTTGGCATGTTAAACATAAAATTATTATGCACACGCCATATGGTCCATAACATATCACAAACTTCCACGATGAATTCAACTTCCTACTTTTTATTTGACTTACTTCACAGAGAAGGAGGTTTACGATGCTATTTTTGAAAGAAAAAAACCAAGGCGCCGGGACCTGATGCGTTCTTTGCTGTGTTTTATAAAAAAATGGACATCCTTAAAGGTGATTTAATGGCTATGTTTTATCGATTCCAACAAGGGAATTTAACTTTATTTCATCTTAATTTTGGGACTATTATTCTCCTGCCCAAGAAGGAAAATGCAATGAGGATTTAACAATATAGAACGCAGGTGCCGAACTCGGGTAGGGCTTGCATGGCGGCGGTGCAGCTAGGCCGGCGACGCTCCGGTGCAGGGCAGGGTGGCGGCTGGGCGAATGCGCAACCATTTGGCGGCGGTGGCGGCTTCGTGCGGGTGCTGGATGACGGTGCTTTCTAGGCCCAGATCTAGGCCCTTTGGGCCCGATTTGGGTCATGGCGGGCCGGATCAGGCTCCGACGTGACGCCTCCAGTTGGACTGAAGAGAAGCTCGTGACGGGGGTGGTGGCTACGATACCGTGTCTGCTACAGCGTGGCGGCGGGAGCTTCACGGGCCCAATCCAGGTCCGACCGGGCAGGTTGGCCCTGTGTGCTCCTGTTGCTGCGTCCGGTCTGCTACTGCCTATTGTTGGAAATATGCCCTAGAGGCAATAATAAAGTTGTTTATTATCATATTTCATGTTTATGATAAATGTTTATTATCCATGCTATAATTATATTTCCCGGAAACATAATACATGTGTGGAATATGAACAACAAAGTGTCCCTAGTAAGCCTCTACTAGACTAGTTCGTTAGCGAAGAGTTGGTTAAGGTTTCCTAACCATGGACTTGTTATAGTCACTTGATAACGGAGTCACATTATTAGGAGAATGACGTGATGGACAGACCCAATAGTAAAGCATTGCAATTGATCGTGTCACACAGTTTTATTGTCAACGCTTTTAATATATGCCAAGTATAGTTTCCTTAGACCATGAGATTATGTCACTCCCGTTTACCGGAGGAGTACTTTGGGGACATCAAACGTCGCTTCGTGACTGGGTGATTATAAAGATGGCTTTCAGGTATCTCCGATGGTAGGTTGTTGGGTGACATGAATCAAGAGTGGGATTTGTCCCTCCATGTGACGGAGAAGATATATCTGGGCCCTCTCGGTAATACAGCATCAAGAAAGTTTGCAAACATGTGATTAAGTTGTAATCACAGAGATCCTATATTATGGACGAGTAAAGAGAACTTGCCAGGTAACGAGATTAAACTAGATATGGTGATATCTCCGGCATCGTGGTTCAATCAATAAAGAACTTCGTTGAATGTGTAGGAGTCAATATGGACATCCCGGTCCCGCTATTGATTATTGATTAGATCATGTCTACATGTTCTCGAACCCGCGGGGTCACACACTTAACGCTTTGATGTAGCTAGGGCTCGAGATAAATGATGGTGTGAACGAATATTGATTCGGAGTCTCGGATGGGATCCTAGACAACACGAGGAGTTCCAGAAGAGTCCGGAGAATAAGATTCATATATGAAAAGTAGTTTCCAGAGGCATCGGAAAGGTCCGGAAATTTTCCTGCAGGGTACCGAAAGATTCTAGAAGGTTCTAGAGGAGTCTAGAAGTGGGGCCCACAGGTGTATGAGTCCCACATGGACCAAAGGGGTGGTGCAGCAGCCACGTGGGCTAGCCGCACCAGCCACCTAAGGCCCATGCGGCAAGGGCCTAAGGGGAGGCGCCCCAAACCCTAGGGCTTGCTTGGGGGCCAAGACACCCAAGCCAGCCGCCGGCCCTAGGGCTTGGAGGAGGGGCCAAGGCAGCCCCCCACGCCTATATAAGAGGGAGGGGATGGCTGGGTCGTGCAACCCTTGAACCATAGCCGCCGCCTCCCTCTCCCACGTCCCTCCTCTCTCCTGCAGATGCTTGGCGAAACCCTCCAGGAATTTCTCAGCCATATCCACCACCACACCGTCGTGCTGCTGGAATCTCGCAAGCCACTGCCTCCTCGCTTACGGGATCAAGGAGAGGAAGTGTTCATCGAGCTGTACGTGTAGATACCGCGGAGGTGCTGCTCGTGCGGCGCTTCATCGGATTGGATCTCGAAATAATACATCTCCTCGCGACTAGATGAGTCTAGTTGCGGGGATCGACAGACCAACCCCTGCATCGACAAAAGGCTTTGTTCGTTCTTTGAGGGTAAGAGATTGGATCCCATCTTCGCTACCTTCGTCTAATAGATCTAGATCCGTTGGGTTTCTTCCGCTTGTTACGTAGGAAATTTTTTGTTCTCTATGCAACGAACCCTTCAGCGGTATCAGAGCCTAGATCTATTAAATCAGAACCATTTTTTAAAACTAAAATATTTTCAAGAACTAACATTTCCAAAATATGAACATTTTTCAAAAGCTGAACCATTTAAAAAATGAAAATTTTCCTAATACGGAAATTTTCAAAATTTGAACCATTTAAAAAATATTTTCAAATGAATATATATCAAAATAGGAATCATTTTAAAAATAATTTATTTTCAAATATGAACCATTAATTTTTTTTGGTGAGAATAAAATAGCATTAAACAAAAAATACCGGTAAAATAATAGCACCGAATAGGGACTAAAAATCGGGTGAACCAAAATTATAGTGAACCGAAAATGCCAGTGAACCAAAATAATACTCAGCCAAAAATACCGGTGAACCAAATAATAGTGAACTGAAATACGGAGGTGAACCCAAAATGCCGGCGAACCAAAAATAACAGTGAACCGAAAATGCCGTTGAGCCAAAAATAATAGGTAACCAAAAATGCCGGTGAACCAAAAATGCCTGCGAACCAAAAATAATAGTGAACCGAAAATGCCGGTGAACCAAAAATAATATTAAACCGAAAATGACGATGAACCAAAAATAATAGTGAACCAAAACTGTCGGGGAAGTCAAAATTGTTCCCACTACTCTAAAAAGTATATAGGTATTTCCGAAAAAGAAAAAAATTAAATATGAAAAATTAAAAAATAATACTAATCCCCTAAAAACTAAAAAAATATAAACAATGAAAACCAGAAAATTGTTCAAATTTTTGATAATGCTCCATCTTTTAAGAAGTACTTCAGATTTTGATAAAAAATAAAGTGATACCCAGAAAAATTTAAAAAGGAAAAAAAAACAAGGACGAAAAAAAAAGAACCGCCTAAATGGGCCAGCCCATGGCGAGGATTGGTGCGGGCGAGTCCGTGCACCACCTTGCAACAAGAGAGATATAATACCCCTCAAAAAAAAAAAAACAAGAGAGATATAGTGCTCGCGTTGGTTTGACGGTGTTCGCCGGAGCTCCAACTTACTCCGACCATTATTACTATTACTTTACTAACTATATAAAAGGAGTGTGATTTCGCGGCCTCACAGCTAACGTTTTACTGTAGAATCTACAGTGTTGAACAGTGTTGAACAGTAAGTTTGCAAGAAAGCCCCTCCACTTTCCAGAAATTGCGAACTGACCCTTCTGTATAAAAGACCACATCGGCACACCCTATCTCATTTCCCCCTCTCGCTCCGATCTGATCCCCACCTTCCATCGCCTCCGCCGCCTCCGCCCCCTCCGCCTCGGCTCATCCGGCGGCCGCTTCCGACTTCCCCTCCCCCCGCCGCCGCTCCGCACCACCGAGGCGCGCCCGCGCCGCCGGGCGCCGGAGATCAGCTCCCGGTACCTCGCCGGGCGCATCCAACTTCCAGTGACGCTGACGCTGCAGCGGCAAACCCTAGCATGGTAAGCAGCGGGATTGAGGTCGACAGTGGCGGCCGTAGTCGCCTCCTCTTCTCTCTCCCACGGCCCTAACATCATTTCCTCTTTCCGGCCTTTCTCGCTCTTCTTTTTCGCTGGATTCAGTTCGTTTTCTTTGACTTCAGATCGATCTAATCATATTTTTCTTCTCTCTTCTTGGTGGGACACGAAGGGAGCAAGCACAAAGCGGCATGAGCGTCCAGCGGGCGGAGCCGAGCGAGACAACCATGCGCTCGTGGTTACTGGCTTCGTTTCACCTCTCCTCGGCCGTTATGGGGCCACAACGATGGCCCTCAATTCTTGGCGCTCCCATAGGCCGGCGCTGGTTGTCTCGATTTCAGTGACGATGGCGGCAGCGGGTCGTCTCCTCCTCTTCTCTCCCCATCGGCCGGTGCTGGTTGAGGTGAGGCTATTGTTTCAATTTTTATCTTGCCTTTCAGCTCGTGTTCTATCAGTTTAGATCGATCTAACCATCTTTCTACTCCCCTTAGCATTGGCTCTCTCAGCTTGGTGCAACAGGAAGGGAGCAAGCAAACCTACTTCTCCTGGATTTCCCAGAGTTTCATTTGGCTTGATATGTGTCTTTTTTGGGGGTCTGATTGTTGCTGTTGTAGATTGTTACCACTTCTGTTTAGATTTTCGAATTGTTGTAATACGCCATGTTGTTGGTTGCTAATTGGCAGTTGTGAACTACAGCCCATGTACAAGTCACGGTCTAAATGTTAGATTTGACTTGAGTGCTATATGGCATCGATTGCTGCCATATATAACTTGGAAATCAAAATCAAGGTACTATTCTAGCTACTGCAAAAAAATAGCACTTATGTGAAGCTATATGGCAGTATATGGCATCGATTGCTGCCATATATAACTTGGAAATCAAAATCACTATTCTAGCTACTGCAAAAAAAATAGCACTTATGTGAAGTCGTAGTTAGTACTGATTGTATCATTTCTTAATCCCCGGGCCATAGAATAAAAGGCGATGACCATACAGTCGGCTGGGACCAAGGCTGTCGACCCATGGTGCTGCTCACAAGGCGAGGACTAGTTAGTAATGAATGGAGGAAGCCGTGGCTGCATCAACGAGGAAGGGAGGTGGAGACAGCAATTGGGCCAAATAGTTGTGCGGTGGAGCAAGAAGCAATCCACAACAAAACCATATTAGGTGTTTCTCTCTCTTTACGCGCTTCATGTCTCTGATTTCAGTTTTCTAACATATTGTTTATCTCGATATTTCAGATTTCAGAAAGAAAATAGGAGGAAGAATTCAATGGAAGAGTTTGTGATGGACATGGTGATTACCTCTCTCTCTCTCAAGTTTGTTCCTGCTTTTTCATATTATGGTATGTGAACGTAAACATGAGTTATGTACCTTTTCTAAAGAGGATAGCAAGCTAGAGCAAAGTTGTTGGTTTACACCGTTGTGCATTTGGGCTTATGGCGATTTGCTGCAGGGATTGGAGGTTTGGGCTTGGAGCAGATTGGTGAGCAGCAATGGAGGTATGGGAAATAGAGATGCGACATTCAGAGAGGCTCAGGTGAGCCTAATTATATCCTCCTCTCTCTTTGCTCCACTTTATTTCAGAACCTTGACCTCCTATGTTGTGCCCACACCATCTAGGATTTTTCTCCCTTATTGATTTATCTCCATGCCACTATTTAAATGGCGGTTTCAAATTTAGGTATTTACATCGTATCCTTGATTTATATACAAGTTAAGAGTTTCTTAGCTTTTAGTCCAAAAATCCGTATCCATTGATTCTCGAAAGCTTTAATTGGATAATCGTCCTAACGTGCTATGTATTAGGTTTGAATTGTTGTCCTTGCTTATGGGACTACGACTGATGTTAATGACTGCCAATATACTCTAGATAGTAAGTCATTACATTGTATCTTAATTTACTTAACGTCTCTATTTAAACTTCTCTTACATCACTGTACAAAATAAGCTACTGTAATCTGTAACTGCACTATTTACTGAAACTCAATAGTATCTCTGTAGCAATATGACATGTATTTTGCTTGATGAGATGGTCCTATTTAGACCTATACATAGATATTAGGCTGCAGTGCATTCATAGCTATTAGGAACAACATGATCTGGTCATTTTTCTTCTTAAATACCATTATCTGTTATGTTTTGGTTGTTTTTTTATCAACAACACGCCTGATCTAATGTGTTTATGGTCAACTAAGCATATACTTATCTCTTTATATTCACCTCTGATGTGTAGTAATTTCTTATTATACTTGAAAAGTTGTGGTTGGACGATATCTCCTTTTTTTAATTGTTACACTTTCGAATTCTTTTTCATGTAGCCTGGAATTCTTTTTCATATGTTCTTTTTTATTTCACTTTTCAGTATTATGGCTCCGCTCCCTTTAAGTATGAGATGCCGACGAAGGAATGTAGCAAATAGAAATATCATGACTACTGTCATGCTGATATATGTGTGCTTACTTCTTGCATCAGATTATAGAAGTAAGTGTTTGAAAATAGAAAGAAGGATTAAAATTAGAGAGCTAAGAGGTGAGAATTTGTACGAGCTAATTAGTGAGAGCAACACAATGTGTATAAGCAAGCTTCGCATGTATAGGAGAAAATTTAGCATATTGCGTGAGATGGTTTAAGATGTTAGTGGTTTAAAGGGTTCAACAAATATGTCAGTATAGGAGATAGTGGCATATTTGAAGCTAAGCCAACCACTACTTCCGAAATCAAAACCTATACCTGAGGATTGCGCGCATGCTAAATAAAAGTATTTCAAGGTATTTATCTATAAAAAAAATTTGGTACCTCCTACATGAAATGTAATATTTATAGAAGATATTAATATTTTCTCATGATTGCTTATGTTGTAGAATTATTTGGATGCTTTAGACGATACGCATCTTACTGTGGATCTTTTCCCATGTGTATTCTTTTTTTTTACATGCTCAATTTTCTTGGTAGATGAGGCGGAGAGCAGGGGAGGTTGATGATGAAGCTTTGGTTAGGTATGCATGCCCTCATACTATCATTACGCATAACTATTCTTATATACATGCTTTCCAATTATACACGTTTTCACGCTTCCTATGAGTTGACATGTGTGAGTTCTTCCTCCCTTATGTGATTGTTGATTGTTGGCAGATGAGAGAAGGAATAAAATTTGACGAGGATGTTTTGAATATGGGAGAACAGGAACGATTGAAAGTGAAACTGGTTTGTAAAAACTGAATCTATCTATTCGAATAATTCATTTATGATGTTCTGAATATTCTGAAGTGTTCAATTTATGTAGTTGTATCGATGGCTAACTATGCATGTCTTGCTGTCAAAGATCTTTGCTTATTCTCCAGTGTAAATCATTTTAGCTTTAGATATTATCACATGAGATTGGTAATAAAATATAAGTTGTTCCATATTGTGTTTTTCGAAAAATATTCCTGAAGTGTATTGTCACTCTCCATACATTGTCCATGCATTGTTCCATATTGAAGAGCAGGATCTACTACATTTCATCTCATTCAGCACACACAATTGGCTTTAGAGTAATAACAGTTTGTTTCACTAATAATATTTACAAAAAATAACCACAATTAATAACTACACGGGTGCGGCGTGTCGCCGCGCCGAAATTCAACTAGTACACAGTCATGCGCCACCCACGGAGCTAGCTACCAACAGGCTCTGTACCAATTTCACATCAATTCAATCCAAGAAAAACAAATGATAGATACAGTAAAACTCTGCAAACCCAAACATGTCTTGGTATCTATCTATCATATAACAGAACGAATGTAGTACATATTCAAACCCATAGAATAACAGCACCGTACAAATAAAAGCTAAATATATAGTCCTAGCCCTATTTCAGAGACGGAAACTGATCAATGTCATCCATGCTCGACATGTTTTTCTGCGGCCGGCGCCAGGGCAGGCTCCTTCACCGCAGCGATCGGCTGCTTCGAAATATACCCGCCACCATCCTACTGCACCCTCGCTCCGTGGGTCTTGCCCTTGTGGTAACGTGCTGTTGCAGTCTCGCCGCCGTTGCTCTGCCATGGCCAGCGCCTGTCGCTGCTGGGACTCCTCCTGCATCTGCTTGAAGATGCGCTCGCGGGCAGATGAGTAGGCCTTGCCGAAGAGCAAGCTGGTAAGATTGCTCGTTTGCGGCGCGGGTGCCGTCGGCACAGTAGAAGTGTCCACGCCCCCCTACTGGAGGAGCTCGTCCACCACCCCGTCCTTGGCAAGGCTGGCGGTCATCACACCGATCGTCACGGCGGTCATCATGCCGATCGTCACCGCGATCACCATGCGATCTGCCAGCGTTGTAGTTCTGGCAGTTTTGGCGCGAGGCGACGTTAGCCGTTGTCTCAAAGCCACCACCTGTAGCCTCCTGCTGTAGCATCTCTTGGCGCTGCTCACAAGTTTGCAGCTGCGAGCAAAGGGCACTCAACGAGATTGTGGTGCCCATGCCGATGGCGGTAACGTTGAAGAGTTGTAGCTGCCGTCAAGACCGGCAAGGATGAAGGACACGTGCTCCCGGTCTGTGATGGGGAATCCAGCTGCAGCTAACTCGTCAACGATGCATTGCATCTGGGTGAGGTAAACCGATAAAGAGAGTTGCCTCTTCTTTGTGTTTGCCAGCGCATTACGAAGGCTCTTGACCTTTGCTCTGTTTTGCGAGGCAAACATCGCCTCGATCTTCTGCCAGACTCCGGCGGCATGCTCGGTCCGATGAACATGGAAAAATATCTCAGAGGAGAGCGATTGGAGGAGGTAGCCTAGGACTATCTGATCCCGGAAGATCCAGGCGTCATACGCGGGATTGGGAACAGTCTTCTCTTTGTCCTTGGCGGTGTCATCTGTGGTCGCAACGACCATCGTCTCGTCCGGAGCTTTGTCGGTGCCATCAAGTAGCCCAACAAATCGAGCTCCACGGATCGGCGGCAGCACATGAGCGCGCCACATGGAGTAATTCGTCCTGTTCAACTTGGCCGCCGGCGCTGTCTTCGTCTTTACCAGCACGGAGACCTGCTCCTTGTGCGGCCAGTCAAAGTCGGCGGGGCGATTGTCGCCGGAGTCGTCGCCGTCGAGGAGCGGGAAAGGTTCGCGCTCGCCTTGATTGCCGCCATGACACTGATGCGGTGCGATGCGATAGAATAGGCTTCTCTTTGGATCGTTGTTCTCTGTTTGCGTGACCTGCATATATATACATGCTGATAAACCTCCGACCGCAGCGGTTCTTCTTCGAGTAGGATTCCAATTCAAGTCCAAGTCGGAGTACGTCACCGAGCTCGATTTTCAGGTTTTTTTTCCTCGTAATAATATGGCTGGGCTTTCCAGGTAAAAGGCCCTCAAAGCTAGCGCTAAAAGCCTATACCAGATCTATGAAACAGCAGGACGAGCAAAAAAATAATACTTTTGTTCTTGTAGAACCTTCTATGTATTGACATCCTCCTTTCAGTGTTCCACCTTCTGCTCTCCTTCACTCCACATGTACGAGGAGAGCAGAAGGTGGAACACTGAAAGGATGAAGTACACTTCACCCTTCACTCCACGTACAAGCTCTACATGTGGGGTGCGTCGAAGTCCTCCAACGCATGCTTATTCGCATGGGTTATGTCGTGCGGGAGGATTTAGTTGCGAAGTGTGTTAAGACGGAGATATATTCCCAATTCTGCCAAACATGTCTGCCCGATCTGCACTTTCCTTGGTGAGGCTGTGAATAATGTGATGTTCTAATGCATGTTCACGCGTGGGTAACGCTGGCGATGAACGAGCTTCTGTTAGCCACATTCACTTCGAAGGAAGTAAAAAAGACCATTTGTCAAATATTCCCTACAAAGTCTCCGTGGCTAGATGGATTTCCCGCACATTTTTCAGCACCATTGGGAGGTTTGCAGGGATGATGTGAACAAGGGAGAATCTAAAAAAAACAAGGAGAAGAATGTGGAAAAAATATTGGTGATGACACTGTTATGGTTCTCATCCCAAAGGTCAAGGATCCAACTTTTCTCTCCCAATTCCGACCAATCAGCTTATGTAATTTCCTTGTAAAATTGCCTCGAAGGTTTGGCGAATCACCTCAAATAGATGCTCCATGATATTATCTGAGAAGAAAAATAAACTTTTCTCCTAGGTTGCCTAACAACCGACAATATTATTTTTGCAGAAGGACCCACACTATTTTCGAGAACAACTTTGCCACAAAAAATGGGGACATATGTCGACATTCAGTTTTGGTAGACTGTCGGACATATCTAGGCATGGCAAAGCAACACGAAGATACGAAGTCTGTAGAATATACATTACCAATACCAACATTTACAATCAAGAGCTAGAGACGAAGGTAGAGACAACACCGACTCGACGGTGCAGAGGATCACAATTCACCAATGACTAGGATACTAACTCATGTACGAAGTCTACTGAATCATAAACTTGGGTCCGATCGGAACAAGAAGACGAAGACTAGCAAAACAGTTGGGTCATGATCCAACACGATCAAAGTGCGTGATTGACTTTAGCGCAGTGCTTGGTGAGGTGTATGATGTTTACTACACACTTCTACTCTTATAGACTCTGTTAGGCCCCCAAGCGCAAATTTTGTAGGGCAGCGACAATTTGCCCTTAAGTTAACGACCCCAGGTTTACCGAATCCACGGGAGGAGGAGGTTGAGAGTGACATCTCTCGAACGGACCTGCAATCAAGATACAAGAAGCCTATTGTGCCCCAACACACCTAATATAATGGTTTATTGTATAGGTGCACTAATTCGGTGAAGAGATGGTAAAAGGCAAGTAATATGGTTGATGGAAACAAATATTTGTAATCTAAAGTAAAAATGGCAGCAAGGTAAAAAGTAATAAAAGTGACTAGAAACGATGTTTCAATGCTTGGAAACAAGGCCTAGGCTTCATGCATTCACTAGTGGATTCTCTCAACAATGTTAACATAATTAAACATACAATATTTTCTCAAAAATATGCATGGAAGAGGTCACTCCGAGTTTACTCTACTATGGATCAAAACAGAATGAGACTTACGTAGGACTACAAAACTACACCTTAAAGTTCATATTGCCCATCTATAGACACCCAACGCTGTCACTTTAAGCATCCAAACAACAAACACAACAAACATCTCTTGAATAGTAACTTTTCAATGTAACATGATACCCACACTGTCACCATGATACCTTGGAAATCGTACTAAGCACAAGCATCAATAAACCTCATGATTCCATTATTCAATCCAACAAAGAATAAAAAACTCATGATAATTATCTCTCTAAGCAATTATCCACAGAGTCCCGATTCTCATAGGGTCGAGAAATTATACTAGATATCATGAAGTGAGCAACATCATATATATAAAGGAAATATAGGGGAAGATCATATAGTTCAACTAGACTAACATAGCTCATGATCACAATCAAGATCACATCATCGGAAGGGTGGAGCCTGTAACCTAGGCATGGGCCGCGCCCCAACCCACGTGGGCGCTCTAGGCCTCCCTCAGGCCCAATCTTTTTGTTCCTGGATTTTTTTTTTGCTATTTAGCATTTCTGTAATGTTTTCAGATTTTTCTGAGCACTTTTCCCGAAGAATTTTTTCTGAAATTCAAACAGCAGAAAACAACAACTAGCACTTGGCACTGAGTTAATAGGTTAGTTCCAGAAAATATTACAAAAAATAAAAAAATCATGAGATAAACATGTATAGCTATTTATAAAAGAGCAATGAATAATAAAAACTTAAAGATATGTTAGGAACGTATCAGCATACTCCAACACGGAAGGAAAGTTGACTTCCACCCAGACCCTCAAAGTCCAGTTCTAGCCGGAGACATGTTTAGTTTAAGGATAGGTGTTGCACTCATATGAAACAAGCTAATGGGAGGAGGGTGACTTGCACGACATGACCAACCACTCTATAATGTAAGGGTAATGGCGATTGTACACTAATCACATAATTAAATCAATCATATCTCCGGTGACTATATTCTACACGTTGTTCGCTCGTTGTTCGATGAACCGGGGCAGAAGCGAGTGAATCGATCTATCTCAGCCCATCGTCGTTGCAAGCCCCGACGGGTCCCTCCTCGGCGAGTAGGGTGCCGGGTTGAAAAAGCGACGAGTGGACTGTCTTGCATATCGTACTTCCAGCCGGCCTTCATCGGTCGCTTGTGGTACATCACCCTTGCTCCCGAGGGTACGCAAGGAAATGTTTGGTGCATACGTGAACATAATTCCTTCTTCCTCATTATGACGTCTGGAAGACCTTGCATATCGTTCTTCCGTCAAGACAATGCTCAAGTTGATTTTGATCAGCTGGGTTTTTATGGATGCAACCTCGAGGTTACCTTGTCAACAACGGGCGGGCGCAAAGCAGCATAGCTACATATTGCTCGATCTTATTGGCCGTAGCTATAGTGAATTTTTAGTCCTTGTGAGTTGAGTACTCCTACGTTTATCTTGAAATTTCTCTTTATGGCCATAATGAAATTGATGGAAAAAATAAAAGAAACTTTGATATTTTTTTCATGTGAAGACATGTGTGCGTGTGAAAATTTTATTTCACGAGTATCCCTCTCAGGTCTTAAAGAGCAATGTCTCATCACTGCATAGTGCAATAATATAATGATGAAGCTACAGAAAGATGGAAAACATGTAAGGTAGGAAGATCGAGAGAGGTATAAGAATTAGACGGAGATAAGATAGAAAGCCATATATAAACAATAATAAGGAAGTTGTTATTCGCGATTAATTACCCTCTCATTGGAATGTGGATTTTGGTCGCGTTGCTCTTATTTGGGCCACCGCTGTTTATTGGGATCTGAGCCGGCGAGTCCCATCTCAAAAAGGGAGTCTACATGTGTTGTCTATGTAGAAATAAAACAACTTTTGACCCACTCGTCGACACTCTTTGATTAAACATGATATAACTTTTCAGACCCAACTATCGCTCTAATTATCTTGGTTGGATGATATTTGCAGCCTTTGCTTGGACAACATAGATTTTACGCAATGACTCTGCCTTCAACAAAAAGATGTGTAGTTTTCCTGCTACTAACATTTACAAAACAATTTCTCTTTTGTCACAGACGACTCTGTTACCGGCAAAGCATATGCTGGATCGGCTGAACTCGTCAACGACGAATATGCATTTCATGTTTAGATCCCGTAGTGGTGTGAGTTGGTCCTCTAACTGGTGCTTTATTTCAAAACCTGTAAACATGAGTCTTGGGCTTTATCTCCTGTTCTGGAGTTTGGCTTGGAGTTTCGGTGGCGTGTAATTAGTTGCAGGGCTGTGTTCTGTTGTTGAAAGCTGGTATCCCCGGTGCGTTTTGTAGCCCAAGCATCTTTGCAAACACCTCAGTACGTACAACAGTACAACACTGAATCTCTGTCAACAGTACAACACCTCAGTCAGAACCATGCAAACTGCGACACACAGTGTGAGTAAGGTCAACTGAAAGGTACTAGTTAATCGAAACATGCCGTTATGCCTTGATGCCAGTTGGCCAATTGGCTACAGAAATTAGAATAATGAACGGGATTGAGTAGAATAAGGGATTAATGCCTACAAATCCACATCAGAGCTGACTCCGTGCATACAACGTAGAGGGTAAATTTCCATTAGGATTGCAGTAAACGAGCCACTTCTGCATCTCAGCCACCGGAACACAACTCTAGATACCTACAGCACAAGCACGGCATTAGACAAACCCATTTTCATTCATGGAAAAGCAATTTAAATTAACTCTGACGAGTTTGTACCAAACAGTAAACATTAGCTTCGCCATTGTCAGTATACAATTCTTATTAGTTATTAGAAAAAGAGTAAAAGGCTTACGCGGTCTACCAAGTTGTCACGTATGAGCAGATTGGTCACCAACTCAAAAAATGATAACTATTGGTCACGAAGTTGCGGTAATGTTGCACGTTAGTCATTCCATCACAGCAGCCGTTAGGTTGCTGACGTGGTGATCTGTTTTTTGCAAATACACCCTTAAGCTTTTGTTTCTTGTAACTGTGAGGTCCTTATTCCAACCTTTTGCTTAGAAAATGTCCTTAGTAAAATAATTGTGTAGGCAATTTCATCACGCGGCTTCCCCAGCACCTATCTCGATCACCATAGCCCTGACATTGAGCATGTCATGTGCGACAGGAAGGTGGCCGCGATGCTGTCCATGTGTTCCCGGCCAAGCGCCACGAACACCTACACCGCGCCGCCTTCGCTGTTCCCACTCACGACTCGCGAGCCAGAGCCACGTACAGCGCGAGCTGCACGCATCGATTTTGACACGACGTGCGTCGGGCATGGTGGACATAGACCTCGGCGCCGTGTGCGCGGACGCGTGGCTCGAATGCTGGGCCGCAGCGCTATGGGCACGGTGTTCCTCGTCGCCGGCTGACGAAGGAGACGCAGTGCACCGGGGGAGACCTCAACGAGCTCCGGCACGCGCAGCCCGACAACGTCTTCTCCTCCCCCGCGGCCATCAGGTTCTATGCCGTCGAGCTCGTCCCCGTGCTCGCTTAGCTGCACGCTGCCGGGATCGCCACCTGCGGCAGATCTTCGCGAGAAGCTAGTCCTTGGCACGCCTTCGTCAACGTCCAGACAAGAGGAGCCCCGCAACCTGGCATGGTACCTCAACAGAAACGACGGCGACCACCTGAAGACGGCCAAGTCCGCGAGGGCGTCCACGTCGGTGGGCAGTGGCAAGAAGCACGCAAGCTTTTGCTCGACCGTAGTAGCCAGCGGCGTCGAGTGCGAGAAGTCGTTCTCGTTCCTGGGACGGAAGTGTACGTGGCGCCGGAGGTGGTGCGTAGCGACTGGCACAAATTCTCCGTCGACTGGTTGGCGCTCGGGCTGCTCGTCTACGAGATGGCGTTCGGGAGGACGTCGTCCCGTGGCCGGAACCGGAGGGAGACGTTCGTAACGTGTTGGTCCAGGAGCCTAAGTTCTCCGCGGACGTCCAGCGGCGGTGGCCGGACCTCGCCGACTTCATCTCGGGCCAGCTGGATAAGGATCCTGCGAAGGCTGGGATTTTCAAGGGGCTGCATCTAATTAATCCATGAAGTGCATTTTCTCTACTATAAAAGTACTATAAAAGTACGCAGGTCCTGTCTTCTGCCAGTGACGGACGAAAGGAGACCGTGGTACGTCGCGGCGATTTTGCACAACCCCCCCCCCCCCCCCCCCCCCCTAAAAAAAAAAATCTTGCAATCAACCCGCAGTCGCAAAGCAGGCTCGCTACCTCTTCGTCCGAAGTCAACCCCTCGATCTTGACGTGCCGCCCGGAGTCGATGAGCAGGTTGGAGGGCTTGATGTCGCGGTGCGCGATGTGGCGGCGGTGGAGGGAGGCTCCTGGCGCGCGACATCGGCGAGGAAGGGCTCGGCGGCGATGCGGCGGCCCTCGAGGGAGCCGCCGCCCATGTACTCGAGCAGAATCTGCAGCTCCCCGGCCTGCTCGTACATGCCGTGGCAGCGGACGACGGCGGGGTGCTTGGCCGTGCGCAGGATGGCGATCTCGCGCGTGATCTGGCGGTGGACGGCGTCATCGTGGTGCCCGTAGAGGACTTTCAGCGCGTAGGGCCGGCCTGTCGGGATGTGGCGGACCATCCAGACCGTCCCGCCCGCGCCGCTCCCGATGCGGCGGATGCGTTCTAGCTCGGCGAGCGGAGGCGGGGCGGGCGGGGCCGAGCCGGCCGAGTTGGGCAGGGTCATGGACGGCGCGCCCATGGACGAGGAGGAGGTGGAGGAGGGCACGGAGGAGGCCGGCGGCGGCTCAGGTAAGCCGCCTCCCCGCCGCCGCCCAGCCTGCTCCAGTCCGCCGCGACAGCGCCGCCTCCTGCCAGACGGTCCTCCGCCTCCCCCCTACGATCGACCAGGGACGGGACCGGCGAGGTCTGCAGCTGGGGACTGCGCCCGGTGGCGAGCGGCTGCATCTCCGATGGCGGCGCGGTCCGGAGCTGGGATTACCGCGGGCGGCGACGGATGCAGCTGTGGACTGCGGCGGGCGGCGAGCGGCCAATTGCGGCGTTTGGAGTGGGCCGGAGCTGTGGACTACGGCGGGATGCGAGCGGCTTCATCTCCAATTGCGGCGGTCGGTGAGGGCTGAAGGTGGGGACTGCGGCGGGCGGCGATCGGCGGGTGTCCTCGGCGAAGCTGTCATGGTCGTCGGGTCGATTCGGCTTGCAGGCAGCGCTGTGGTGGCATCCCGATCGTGGTGAGCGGCGTCCGGCATCCCCGTTGCTCCGGCCGGAGCTAGCTGGTGGGATTAGAGGTGAAGGTACCTAGCGGCTGTTACTTATCTTTTTCTTCAGTTTTTATTTTGGTTGAAACCATACTGCTCTTGGGTAGATCTATGCTGTCTGTAATTAGTCTGAAGCCTGTATTTCTGTTCAAACTAATGCTCGTACTTGATTTTAGTTGGGTTAGTTTGCGTCTGATCCATCCTGTATGGAGTATATTTTGCAATTGATACCTGACGACTACCTCTGATCAATTAGGGCTGCTTATTTGCATTGAAACGGATCTTCCACAAGTAATCAGCAAAGATGGGAAAATTAATTTTGCTGATGATACAGCTTTGAACTCCATTAAACACCAACCTTGACATTTCTTAGGTCCCTTCAGGTTCGAGTAGGAGTAATCCTGGTTTGGTTAATCGAGTCAAGAAATAGGGTAATGAGAATGGATCTGCTCTTCCTTTTGAGACCAATCTTTTGTGTCTAGATGCAGCAAAGTGGCATAGTGTGCTATGAAGTTTTCTACTTTTCTTTACTCTGAAATTGAAGTCATTTGTACAAGAAGTTCAGAAGCTTTGTAGGGATTTCTCTGTTTTCTCGCTTAATGTCATGGCACACGGACCTAACTAGGCTGCACAAAAGAGAGCTTCAGAGGACAAGATCTTGGTTTACGGCTAAAGTGTACCCCCTCTTTTATGCTAAGTTGTAACTCCTGTAATCCTGATACTCAGTATATTCAATGAATATAGCTCATTTTGCCTTGCGAGAAAGGGAGGAAAAGAGTAAAGGGAACCAGAAGCAAGATGATCCCAGCGGCTGTGAATCCCTCACATGCTATGCACTTGCTTGACATGGGTGGAATGCTTGCCGTGGTCACCCGCAACGACGGCATGATGATGATCGTCTTTGTGTTGCAGGACCAGAAGCAAGATGTCTTCGTGTTCCAGTGCCGGCATGACGATGATGGGTATCTAAGTTTCTAGGAGCAAGGTGATTGGTGGGCGAAGGTTGTCTCCGAGGAGGGAGACGTGTTTGTCAGCTACTATGGCGAGCTGTTGCATTGTGACAAAGGGGGCAACTGATCGTGTACTTAAATATGAGGAGAAAAGGAAAATACCTCTGAGACCAAGGTCAGTTCAAAGTTTTTATTTGTTGTCTTTGTTGTGTAATCTCTCCACAAACACTGATTTGTCTAGCTAAAAACCTACCGTGAGTTATTTTTGTCTGGCTTTGCTACATTGTCTTTGATCTATTACTAATCATAACATTTATATCTTTCTTGCAACTTCTTTGACTAATGATACCCTTCTGTTTTCCCTGCAATTAATTAATATGTTGGAATAGACAGGAATCAGCAGGTGGAGTGATCTCATGGTTTCACTCATTCTGTCCCGCAGATGCGACCCTATTGTATTATCATGTGATGAAGTTGATCGGCTGCCAACTTTTGCCAAAGAGGGGTGAATCACGTCAAACTCTACAGCCTGAAAAAGGAATCAGGTGGAGTGATCTCATGGTTTCACTCATTCTGTCCCGCTGATGTGACCCTATTGTATTATCATGTGATGAAGTTACTCGGCTGCCAACTTTTGCCAAAGAGGGGTGAATCACGTCAAACTCTACAGCCTGAAAAAGACAGCAATGTGTTGTCGCGAATTGGCACAAAGTAGTAGTGTTGGATGTATTTTAGATTACTCATCTGCCAGTTGTAGAACCAAATACATTGCTTGGATAGGTGCATTTCTCTGAATACCACTACAAGCATTTTTCTTAATGTCACGGTATTTATCTAGAGGATATCACTGGCTATTCTGCTTTTAGTGTTTGCTCTCGTGTGATGGTAGTGAAGTGGTTCATTCTGTTTGTAGAGTAAGTATTTTGTGTTGCCCATTTGATCTTCCACCTAAAATATTCACAGTAGGGACATGTATTCCCTATGAAGCATAGTTACTTATCTAGGAAAACCATATACAATAGATAGAAAACTCGGTATCCCGTAGCAACGCACGGGCATATTACCTAGTCTAAACAAAATGTTGGAATGAGGACCTCATAGTTACAAGAAACAAAAGGTTAAGGGAGTATTTGCAAAAAAATGACTGACACGTCAGCGACCAAACAGCCGCTGTGACGGAACGACTAACGTGCAACATTGCCACAACTTCGTGACCAATAGTTAGCATTTTTTGAGTTGATGACCAATGTGCTCATGTGTGGCAACTTGATAGACCGCACAAGCCTTTTACTCTTAGAAAAACATGCAAATCTATGCACTAAGCAGTATACAATTCTTCAATATGTCAGCAGGCAGGCAACCATGAAATTTAGTTCAATTAGTAAGAAAGAATTTACCAATCTTGGTGAGTTGGTGTTCATCTTTATCATATAATAAACAAATACAATGCCAGATACAATACCACTTGATCTGGTGACATAAAAAAAACATAGAGAACACTAGCTACCAGTAACTAGTGTGGGTCCAGATCACGCTCACTGAAAATCTATCATGTTCTACAGAAAACTTGTACGGATCTAATCTACAGCAACATACCTACGCCTAGGGCGAGTCGACTTCAGCATCTTGTAGGTCAACTAGATTGGTGAGTGCGCTCATTGCTGAAATCTTGAGGCATGCGGCCCAAGCTCCCGCAGCCGCTATATCTCGCTTATTGCGAGTCGTAGCACCGCCTATCGGATACTCAGCCAACAGGCTATGCACGAGTTCGTGTCAATATTTCTTTGTTCATCTATCTATTTAGTTTCCTTTTCCTATTTCTTTTTTTCTGTTTTACTATTTATTATAATTTTCTTTTCCTTCTTTTATTTCTTATTTTCGTTTTCATTTTTATTTTCGTTTTTACATTTCCCTCATTTTTCCCGTTTCATTTTCTTCTTCTTTGTTTCTTCTTCAAAAATAAATATATTTTAAATTTTAACCATTTTTCAAAAATGAACAAAATTTAAAATTTGAACCTTTTTTGAAAATGAATATTTTCAAATCTGAACCATTTTTCATATATGAACTATTTACAAAAATGAACAATTTTCAAATATGAACCATTTTAAATTATGAACAATTTTTCAAAAATCTGTTTTTGGTTCACCATTATTTTCGGTTCACCCGAATTTTTGGTTCACTATTATTTTTGGTTCACTATTAATTTTGGTTCACTATTTTTTCAGGTTCGTCGGTATTTTTGTTTCACTATTATTTTTGGTTCGCCAGAATTTTTGGTTCACTATTATTTTCGGTTCACCCGAATTTTTGGTTCACTATTATTTTCGATTCACCCGAATTTTTGGTTCACTATTATTTTCGGTTCACCCGAATTTTTTGTTCACTATTATTTTCAGTTCACTATTTTTTTGGTTCGCCGGTATTTTTGATTCACTATTATTTTTGGTTCACTATTATTTTCGGTTCATCCGAATTTTTGGTTCACTATTATTTTCGGTTCACCCGAATATTTGGTTCACTATTATTTTCGGGTCGCCGATATTTTTGGTTCACTATTATTTTTGGTTAACCCGAATTTTTGGTTCGCTATTATTTTTGGTTCACCCGAATTTTTGGTTCACTATTATTTCGGTTCACCCGAATTTTTGGTTTGCCAGTATTTTATGGTTCACCCGTATTTTTGGTTCACTATTCTTTTCGGTTAACCCGAATTTGGTTTCCATTTTTGGTTCCCTATTATTTTCGGTTCATCAGTATTTTTTGGTTCACCTACATTTTTTTGTTCACTATTATTTTTGGTCATCGGCATTTTTGGTTCAATATTATTTTCGGTTCACAGATTTTTTTTTGAGCTGGGTTTCACAGATATTTTTGGTTCACTACTATTTTTGGTTCATCCAAATTTTTCGTTTTTCATTTTTTTATTTTTTTAAAATGATTAGATTTTCAAAATATTCAAATTTAAAATTTGAGTTTTTTAAAAATGTATATAATTATTTTACACATTATAGAAATTTTAGATTTGTAAGTAGTTCGTATTTTTAAAATTATTCATTTTTTAAAATTGGTTTATAGTAAAAAATAGAAAAGAAATTAACAGCAAACAGCAAAAGAAATAAAAACGGAAAATAATAAATGGCCGGCCCAGGTGGTGGCTAAGCGTGGGGAGAAGTAAATGGGCCGGCCCAGATGGTGGCTGCGTGTGGTTTTGCCAGGAAAAAGAATAAATGAAAAAGAAACGTAAATGAGCTGGCCCATTTGGCGGGCGGACACGCGGGGACTGCGGGCGAGTCGATGTACGACTCGCCGCGAGCGTGGTATAGGTGGTCCCCCAAGCTCCGCCACTGGGCAGGGGCAATGGAAAAGTAGAAAGGGAGGGAATGGGAGAAGAACATGGCCCACCTCTCGGCGACTCGGCGTACCCAGCAGCACTGATCTTGTCGGCTTCGCCCCTCACCAGCCACCAGTCGACGAGCAACACCTAATCGAAGGAAGAAGAAAAGAAGCAAGGGAACACGTTAAAGCCTAGTGCTTAGCAGGTCGGAAGGGGAAAGGGAGGAGGGAAGTACCGGCCGAAGAACTCTTCGTAGTCGCCCGCGCTGCGGCGGCCGGAGAAGAGCTGCCGCAGCGTGGCGGCATTCCGATGGCCGGTGGCTTGACCTGCTCCGGCGGCGGGGACGACTTGAAGACGGTCGGGAAAGGAGTATCCGGTAGGGGGCGGCGGCGTGCTCTAACTCCAGGAGCTAATTCCGGTGCCGACGAGGTGTCTGGTCCTGCGGTGGCGCAACGGCGGCCGTCCTCCAGTCCCTCTGCCGAGAGGTGTGGGTCGAACCTAGGTTTGGACGGGATAGAACAAGGTTGGGCCTAAAATTTCGTGGTAGGCCCATTACACTAGTGGTAACGAAATCCAGGTCCGGTCCGGCGGGTCACTGGGCCGGACCGGACCCATCGCATCTTGATATGGGCCCCGCTGTACCAAATCCTGTGCTAAGGAGTCTGTGACATAGTGTGGTGGTTGCAGAGGTTTGCCCGGGAGCACCTGACGGTGGTCGCCGGAGCTCCAACACGAACGGTGGCGAGCCGACCGTGCAAGAAGCCAACCATGCATTACTACTCCCTCATTAATTATTTTTATCAATGGCTTCATATAAATTTCAACCAGTTTTTTAGCAATCGCATGTAATAATTTTTCGCAGGGAACCAATCCAGTAGAAGAAGTACATTGATGCATCAATCTGTGTAACCCAAAAAGAAGAGGCAAGCTTCATATATAAGAGCAACTCCAGCCGTCCCCCTGAGAGCCCCCCCAGGACCCCCTTTTTGACGTCGGCGGCCCATTTTTTTCATAGTCGCCCCCAGCGCCCCCCAAGGCCTCTTTTTTTGCCGGATTTGGCCAATTTTTATCCGGCATCCCCAGGCTTTCCGGCGTCCCAGGCCGAAGCCTGGGGATGCCGGCGAAAGGGAAAATGGCGCGAAACGGCGCGAAACCGCGTGAAGCCTCCAGCAGGCCCGCCCTATCAGCGGCACACCGCTTCGTCGTCCTTGTTGCCTCGTCTCCCACGCCGCATTAGTGCTCTGCCACCGGTCAGGCGAACCGCCGTCGAGTCAAATCGGCCACGCGACGGAGTTACGGCGCGCCACACTTACTGCCCCCCCGGTATTTATTACCCCGCCCCCCACCGCCGTTCCCACGCCCAATCTCGTCGCCGCACTCGCCCAAACTCCAGCTCGCCTCCTTCTCCTCTCAAGCTCAAGCTCGCCGTCGAAGCACCAATGGAGTGGTACTCTGCGGAAGCCGCGGCGGCCAACGGCTTCGGCCGGAACTGGCTGCAGGACGGGGAGGCGCGCCTGCTGTACGAGGCAGGCTACCATGCCCCGCCGAGCATGCGCGTCCCGAGCAACTGGCGGCTCAGCCAGATGGGCTTCCTCGTCCCCCCTGTTCCCGCCAGCGAGGATCGGCTGGCCGAGATCCACGCCGCCCGCGAGCGGATTACGGAGGAGCAGCGGGCGGATCCCACCTGGGACCAGGAGAACACGCCCCGATGGAATGCGTACTTCACCGACCGCCGCGAGCGCGAGCTCCACGACTACACCGGCCCGCCGCCTGCGCCCAAGCGCAACAACAGCGAAGGCCGGAAGCGGTGGTGGGGAATGCCCGGCCGGTCACTCACCTACGTCCTCGGCTATATCGAGGACGGCAATGAGCCGCGCCTGCAGGACCCACCGCGCACCTCCTCCATTCGCCGGGGATGGACGCCGAGGAGAATGTCCTTCTCGTCGTCGTCCTCTTCCGGCGCCACCCGTTCCCCGGCGCACCGCTCTCCCGTGTCAAGGACGAGTCGGTGGACACGCCGCTGCGGCAACCGCTCACCCGCGTCAAGGACGAGCCGGTGGACGAGCCGCTGCGAAGGAGCTCCTCCCGCGGCATCGTCATCAGGGAGCCCGGCACCGACGGGAGCTCCCTCGGCCGCGTCCTCAAGAAGGCCTTCAAGAAGAAGGCCGTGAAGACGGAGGACGCCTACGACGATGAGGAGGCCGCGAGGATTGCCATGGCGAACAGCCTCAACGACGTCCTTCCGGCGAAGCTGGAGGACGCGCTCTCGTGGTCGGCCCGTGACCACGAGCGGGAGGAGGAGGAGCGCCAACGGCGCATTGAAGCCGAGGAGAGGGAGCTCCTCGCGCGCTACGAGCGCCGCCGCCGTCGCTGCGCCGTGCCGGAGCCGGAGCTCGTCGTCCTGGACGACACCGACGAGGACGACGCGGGCCCGAGCCACCGGTACCGCGGCGGTGACGACGGCGCAGGCCCCAGTGCTCCTCCGCCCGGTGGCGACGACGACGACGGCGGGGGCTACACGTTGTTCTACCGCCACTTCGGCATGTAGACGCCGCCGCCGCCGCCGTTTTATTAGTTTTATTTTATTTTTATGTTTTTTAGTTATCTTGTATGTTCGAACAAATATCGTCTAAGTTTGAACAAATTTCTCGTCGAATTTTAGTTTTCTGTAAATATTTTTTCCAATCAGCCTGCGGCCGCAGCTGGGAATCGGCCCGCCCCCAGGCCGATTTTTTCAACCAGCACCCTCCCAGCAGGCCCAAAAAAACGCCGGCAATTCGGCCTGGGGGGGCCAACGGCTGGAGTTGCTCTAAACTGCAACTTATAAGCTAGTCTAGCTAGAGCTTATTCGGAGAGGAAACTGATCAATGTCTTCCAGCCTTATAAAGGAGCTAGCCCTACTTCAGAGACGGAAACTGATCTATGCTCGGCGGCGGCACGACAGTGGCCGCCGCTGGGTTTTGTGGGACCGGCGCCGGGACATGCTTCTTCACCGTGGCCATCGGCTGCTTCTTGGCTACGTCGTTGTAATACCCGCCGCCACATTTTCAAATCTGAACAGTTTTCGAATTTGAACATTTTTTAAATACAAACATTTTTTAAACGAATATTTTCAAAATCATATACAATTTTTAAATGTTTTTAAAATTTAATGAATTTTCAGGATTTGAACATTCTTAATATGAACAATTTTTGAATTTGAACATTTTTAAAATCTCAACATTTTTAAAAAATGAATATTTTCATAAGTATTTACAATTTATGAAAAGTTTTGAAATTAAAATAATTTTTGGATTTGGTTATTTTTTTATCAGAACATTTTTTTTGAATTTGATCATTTTCAAATCTGAACAGTTTTTGAATTTGATCATTTTCAAATCTGAACATATTTTGAATTTGAACATTTTTTCAATCTGAACATTTTTTAAATGAATATTTTCAAAATTATATACAATTTTGAAAAAAAATAAAATTGAGAAAAATTATAAAAGAAAAATAAAAATAAAATAAATGGAAATAAAAAGAAACCAAAAAAGAAAAATAAAAGAATCCGAAATAACAAAAAAGAAAAATAAAATGATAAAAGAAACGAAAAACTAATATGAAAGAACAAAAAAGAAAAATAAAAGAAACTGAAAAGAAAAATAAAACGAAAAACGAAAAAAGAAAGAAAAGAAAACAGAAAAGAAAAGAAAAGGAAAAAAGAAACGGAAACAGAGAAAAAAAGCTAACTGGGCCAACCAGGCCGGCCCATACTGCGTTCTGGGTGTGTGCGGCAAGACTTAGGTTTGCCGCTCAAGGCGGCAAATAGGAATTGGCGGCTTTTCCAGCAATCCCTCAGGGCCCGTAGATCTACCGAGATGCGCCTCAAAATGCTGGCCCATGAAGCAGGAAAAGAAACCTTTTTTTCTGGCACTTTTTTTTTGCATGTCATATACTCCCTGCGTTCCCTAGTAATTCCGTCCAAAACTATGGAATGTTCTGCTCCACGAGCGTTCTTCAATTTCATGTGGGGGGGGGGGGGGGGCTATTAAGAAAAGAGAGCATGCCGAAGGCTAAGTCAAAAGGAGTTGTTTGTCGTGGTTTTGCCCCACGGCTGGCCTCTCTTTATATATTGATGAAATACAGATTACAGTACAACACGTTTACAAATTGACACAAACCGACTATAACTCTAATACTCCCCCTCAATCTAAACCGTCGTGAACAAGGTTAAGATTGGAACGAAAACGACGAAGCATTAGGTGAGTACATGGTTTGGTGAAGATGTCTGCGAGCTGATCGCCAGACGTGATGAACCGAACATCAAGAGCTCCCAAGGCCACCTTCTCACGTACAAAGTGGAAATCAATCTCAATGTGCTTAGTACGAGCATGAAACACCGGATTCGTAGACAAATAAGTGGCACCAAGGTTGTCACACCATAAAATAGGCGGACGAGACTGATGCACATCGAGTTCTTTCAGAACAGACTGAATCCAGGATGCTTCTGCGGTTCCATTTGCCAGGTCCTTGTATTCCGCCTCAGTGCTGGAACGAGAAACAGTGGGCTGCTTGCGAGAACTCCAAGACACAAGATTAGGCCCAAGGTAAACAGCAAAACCACCAGTGGAGCGTCGATCATCAGAGAAACCAGCCCAATCAGCATCTGTGAAGATATTGAGCACAGTGGAGGAGGATGGCTTGATCCGTAAGCCAGTAGAAACTGTTCCTCGAACATATCGAAGAATGCGCTAGACAGCCTCATAATGAACAGTTGTAGGCTGAGCTAAGTACTGACAAACCTTGTTGACAGCAAAGGACAAGTCTGGACGTGTCAGAGTGAGATACTGTAGGCCACCAACCAAACTGCGATACTTGAAGGCATCATCAGAACCAAGAGGAGTGCCGAGATCACGAGAGAGCTTATCAGTGGCAGACATGGGAGTGGTGACAGGCCGACAACTCTCCATGTTAGCACGATACAATAAATCAAGTGCATACTTATGCTGAGTGAGAACCATCCCGTCAGGTGAGTGAGCAGCCTCAATACCAAGGAAATACTCAAGGCGGCCAAGATCCTTAATAGGAAAAGTGCTGGAGAGGGTCTGAACCAAACGATCAACAGCAGACGCAGAGGAGCCAGCAATAACGATGTCATCAACATAGACAAGCATATAAACGATGATACCTTGGTGATCAAAGATGAAGAGGGATGTATCAGCTGTGCTGGAAACAAAACCAAGTTGGTGAAGCTTGTCGCTCAACCATGCATACCAGGCGCGGGGGGGGGGGGGGGGGGACTGTTTGAGACCATAGAGAGCACACTGAAGTTTGCAGACATACTGAGGGTAATGAGAATTGTCAAAACCAGGGGGCTGCTGCATGTAAACATCCTCATCCAGAAAACCATGAAGGAAAGCGTTGCTGACATCAACCTGACGAAGGCACCAACCACGAGAGACAGCAAGGGATAGCACGAGGCGAACAGTAACAGGCTTCACAACCGGGCTGAACGTATCATGGTAATCAACACCATACTGTTGAGTGAAACCATGAGCGACCAAGCGAGCCTTGTGTTTATCAATAGAGCCATCAGGACGAAACTTGGACTTGAAAATCCACTTACTGCCGACAATGTTAGTACCAGGAGGCCGAGGAACCAATGTCCAAGTCTTATTGTGCTGAAGCGCGGCAAATTCATCTTCCATTGTAGACCGCCAGGCAGGCTCAGAAAGCGCAGTGCGATGAGAGGTGGGAACTGCCAGGAACGCACGATGCCGGTAGGGGTCATACCGAACCGTGCCATCCTTATAAATCTTCGGACGATGAACGTTGTTCCGCTGGTGAGTGACGATGACTCGTGGCGGTGAGGTAGCTGATGGCACCTGACCATCGAGCGTACCATCAGCCAGCATGGGGGACGCTGTGCTGGGCTGCACAGGTGGTGACGCTGGTGAAGATGGCCCGTCGGGCGGGGGCGATCCACGACAGGACGGCCCAGGCGATGGCAGTCCGTCGTGGGAGCGAGGCGAGTGCGGCCCGTCGGGTGTGGCTGGTCCAGGCGATGGCGTCCCAGTCGATGACGGCCCAGGCGAGGAGAGCATCTCCGCGGGTGAAGCAGGTGCGGACGCGGGCGAAGAACCCGAGGCTTGCTGGCCATGTACGTCGATCGCCAGGGAAACGCCAGGGACGTCGATCACCGAGGGAGATACCTGCACAGGAACAGAAACAAGACCAGGCGGATCAACTGGTAACATGGATATGTCATAAGAACGCATATTAGTATTCTGAACAGCTGGTTCGTGCAGGGGAAAAGTGACTGAAAGTAATTTAGACACATCAACCACAGCGCCCGGAGTGGCAAACGGAAAAACACTTTCATCAAAAACAACATCACGTGAAATATAGATACGTCCCGTGGTGCGATCCAGACACTTATATCCTTTTTGCATGGGGCTATACCCGAGAAAAAACGCACATCTTGGACCGAAATTCGAGCTTGCGTGAATTGTACTTACGTAAGCTCGGCCAACAGGCGCAACCGAACGTGCGCAAGAAAGAGTACTCAGGTGACATGTTGAGGAGACGTGACAAGGGTGTGGTGTTGTAAATAACAGGAGATGGCATCCTATTGATAAGGAAACAAGCGGTAAGGAAAGCTTCGTCCCAGAACCGAAGAGGAAGAGACGAGTGGGCGAGAAGGGCGAGACCAGTCTCGACAAGGTGTCGGTGTTTACGTCCAGCTATACCATTTTGCTGAGATGTGTGTGGACAAAAGACACGATGAGAAATACCGATACACTGGAAATAAGCATGGAGGCGATGATATTCACCCCCCCCCCCCCCCAGTCTGACTGAATAGCACGGATTTTAGTATCTAGAAGACGCTCAACATGGCTCTAGAACGTGTAAAAAATATTCTCAACATCAGATTTATGTTTAATCAAATATATCCAACAATAGCTACTGTAGTCATCAATAAAACTGACATAGTACTTCAAACCTCCAGAAGAGGGTAAAGCAGGGCCCCAAACATCAGTGTGAACAAGCTCAAGAGGAGAAGTAGACACACGAGTAGAATAACTATAAGGTAATTGATGACTCTTAGCCCATTGACATGCATCACAGACCGATGAGTCATGAGAGGAGCACGAAAGATTATTCGTCCTAACAATGTTTTGAACTACATTATGCGAAGGATGACCAAGACGCTGATGCCATTGATGATGAGATAACTTGACAGTTGACGACCCGCTTGCCGCGAAGAAGACACAGCACGGCCAAACGGAAGAGGATAATGTCCGCCACGACTCCTACCGCGAAGAATGATTCTCTTCATGGACTTGTCCTTGACAAAGAAAAAAAATATTTATGAAACTCATGGAAAATATCATTTTCACAGACGAGACGATAAACGGACAGCAAATTTTTGCTAAGACCAGGGACATGAAGAATATTGTTCAAATTGAGAGACTGTGAAGAACCATCTATACGAGAATGACCAATATGCGCAATAGACAAACCTGCACCGTTGGCCACCTGAACTTGGTCCTTGCCCTGGTAGCGCTCCTGGATGCCAAGGCGACTCATGTCGTTGGTGAGATGGTCGGTGGCGCCGGTGTCGAAGAACCATGGCTGATCATCATGGTGTGAGGCAGCGGAGTTGCCGGAGCGACGTTCATCAGCTTGGTACGTCTGGTTGAACCGATTCCGACACGAGAGGGCCTCATGGCCCCAATTCTTGCTTATCTGACAGCGAGGCCGGTTGCGACCATTGCGGCCCCCGCCGCCCTGGCCGCCACCGTTGCCCTGGCCGCCGCCTTGTCCGCCGCCCTGGCCGTCGTTGCGGTTGCCTCGGTTTTGATGCTGACCGCCGTTATACTGGCCGCCGCCATTACTGCCTGGCGGTCCGCCAGGTCGCCCTCCGAAGCGGCCACCAGAGTTGGAGTCGAAAGGCCAACCGCCACCGCAGGGGTTATCTTGCTGTCGTGCGGCAGCGTTGGCTGAGGTGGAGTAGTCTCCCACCTGCGCGTTTTGCTCCTTCATGGCCTCGCAGGTCAGGAGCGTGCCGTAGAAGTCGGCGAGATTCAGCGACGTGGCAGTGGTGTTGAGGATGGTGAGCGAAGCTTGTAGAGCTTCGAATTGCTGCCCGAGGCCGACGACGATGTAGTCCATGAGTTCATCATCGGAGATGGGGGCGCCGGCCATGGCCATCGCATCGGCAAGCCCCTTCATCTTGTTGTAGTAGTCCGAGACGGAGAGGTCGTTTTTCTTAAGCGTGGAGAGCTGGCGACGAATCTGACGGACTCCAGCGTGGCTCTGAGTGGAGAACATGGATGCGAGGGCTCCCCAGACCGCGGCCGACGTGTTGCGGCCGACCATCTTAGCAAGGATATCCTCGCTCATGGAGCCGAGGAGGATGCTGAGGATGCGCTGATCTGTATACCACCACATGGCGTAGTCGGGGTTGTGCTCCGTCTTGGCGTCGGCTCCTGTCCCGGTGGTTTTCGTCGAGGACGGAGCAGGGCAGCTCCCATCAAGGAAGCCGTAGAGACCTTGGCCGGCGATGTGAGGCACTACCTGTGTCTTCCAGAGAAGAAAATTCGTGCGATCAAGGCGCACTGTGATGGTGTTGGAGTAGGATGACGGCAAAGAGGTGGGTGGGACGGTGAGTGGAAACGGTGGGGTGGAGAGAGAGGTGCCGGAGGCGAGAGAGGCGCCGGCGGCGGACGTCATCATGCCGGCGGTGGTGGAGAGTTGCAGCGCGGAGGTCATCGCACCGTCCTATCCCTAGATCGTGGATTAGGCTCTGATACCAAGTCAAAAGGAGTTGTTTGCCGTGGTTTTGCCCCACGGCTGGCCTCTCGTTATATATTGATGAAATACAGATTACAATACGAGTACAACACGTTTACAGATTGACACAAACCGACTATAACTCTAATAGCCTAGAAGTATAAAAACACAGTGTAGGGAGAAATCAGAGTACGACCATGTGAACAAAATAAGAACCGAAAACAGTACTACAACCGGATGGCCGCCGGTGTAGGGTTCTTCCTGGGCGCCTTCAACGAAGCAAAAAACCGATGTGGAAAGTCTAATAGAAGGCTGGCATCACATCACATAATGTATCCAACAGTATGGACCGATATGCCTCATTAATTGTGGTTTCAAATATTTACAATGACCAGAACTATGAGGCTAGATTCAGTGGCAAATGATGTATTTCGACCGACCCAAACAACCTGCAAAGAGGAAACATCCTAGACAGGATGGTGATCCTCATGAGAGGCCCATGACATGCACTGAAAAATATGAACGGGGTGAGATTTAAAATTGTCTTTGAAAAGACATATTACAAGGTTCGATGGTCATTTTTTCGCATACTCTTCGAATGATTTTTTTAATATTATGGCTAATATGTCTGCTGTCATGATTGGGTGCGGAAATATAAATGACAAAATGGAGGGGTTAGTTCCACATCTAGTCCATTATCAATCATTCAACATGCGGATGCCATGATACTATTTATAGATCACGACCTCTAAAAACTAACAATCCGAAGTTAATATTGTTAGCGTTCGAGGAAATAGCAAGTATTAAATTTTTTTTTTATCAAAGTAAATTGTTCTGTGTAAAGGAAGCCCAAGACATGACCGCTGAATAGGCCGAATCAATTGATGAGCATGGCCAATTCCTGATTAGGTATCAGGGACTTCTGATACATTATCAACAAGTGTCAAATACCAAATGTGAACACATGGTTGGATCTAGATTGTACTAAATAGGATGTCACTTTATAGGATATCGTTCTTCCAACATTACAAAGGAATCTTTCATAGATTGGGTTCGATCGAGATTATTTAGATACCATCGTATCAACAAATGAATATTGAACGAACTAGATGAAACGATGTTTCTCATCCAAATGATTTGGTCGGTCATGGGGTTCAAGAAAGGTTCAAATTCAGTCTTCGAGAAAATAGCTTTTCAATCTTCTTATTGGTAGTGGGGTCTAACAAACTCTCCCGAGGAGAAATTACATTGGCTCAAAGTTGTCATCTCAGATAATGCTGGCCAGCTAGCGTTTAGTTCATGGACTGGTAAACTAAGAATATGTACGGTGTGAAGTTGTTCTCCAAACATATATAATTCGTGGACATACATATAGTTGTAGAGAACCACATGTAGTTGCATTCTCTATCTTTATTTTTTCACCTTCCTTCCAAGATAGCGCCTTGTATCATTTTGTACTGTGCTTCTTTTGCATATTTATTGTGGTTTTACCTATTTTTGGGAATCATGTTTTCAACATAACATAATCAATAAAAAACATAGGAGAACAATTCTCAAAGAAAATAACTATATATAGTACATACTCGATCTGCATTAATCGGAAATTGGATTACAATTTAAGGATAATACAAACATAGTCAACAATGTCCGACAACCCCAAAGCCTAATTTGGAATTATTGGTATCATACACAACCTCTACAGACTGTTGTGCAAGCATGCCAATCATGGATATACCCTTTTGCGTATGAAACGCCAGACAAGCGATGCGCTGACCTTCCACTGGTTTGTAGAGAGTGCCGTCGACGCCGAGGATGAACTTTGCCCCATCGTTGAAGCTGAAGGTTACTTGGGGTATGTAGATTCTGTCGGGGGCGCCTGTGAAGTTGAAGCAACCACCAAATCTCAAGACATTATCTGGAATATGGTACTCATCGAACTCCCGCCGGAATATCCTAGTCATCCGAGAGTGACCCTCGAGAGGGAGGTAGCTCAACGATGTGCTGGCGTCCACAAATGTTTTTTGCTCTACTGGCATGGGGATACCCACATCGCCGACGTAAATGCCGATTAAATCTACAAAATAAAAAGAAGTGTGGCTCCTATGCCTGAACATCTCAGTGAACGTAATGTCGGTGGATGGCTCATCCATCCTACGAAAACTGATGAACCCCTTTTTGTTGTTATATTTGATGATGGGATGCGGTAGGAAAAAACATTCTGCCGGGTGGCATTGATTTGATGTGCTAGAGACGTTGCACCACGTCCTAGCCCAATCAACCCATCCAAGGTGTCCTCGGGGTGGCTTCTAGTTCTAGCACATCCAAAGATGAAATTGTTGACTAACAGACTAGGAGCCATGGTTCGGGTGTTAGTAAGCACAGTACCATTTGTGCTTGACAAGTCGTCCATATACCTGCTGGTGGAGAAAGAACAGTACTTGTCAGTGTAGTATCCCCCAGCCTCATAGCATGTCGCTGATCCACAGGTTGTTAGCTGGGAGGTCTTGGAATCAAATGGGGCATAGCCTACTCCTTCACCGGTCTTTGCGGAACTATTGCTCTCCTTCTAGTTGCAACGGATCCAGCGGTCACTGCTTGTGTCGAACATTACCTTTCGAGCTCTCATTGGGTCCCCAAACCAAAGGACGGCAGCGGTCATCAGTGGTGATCCTTTTACTAGGTTAGTCCAATAAAATGCCTAAATTGATATAAAAATATGGTTGAAACATATAACAAGGGTATGAAACAAACATGAAACATTCAAATATTATATATTCGCGGGACACATATCGGGGGCGGAGGGAGGGTATTCCAAAGGTGTGCTTATTAATCATTTGGTGATGTTCATACAAATAATACATTGTTGAAATCCTAGATTAGGTTTCACAAGAGGAATGGCCAAGGGATCACACTACTGTAGGTTTCAAAAGTTTGGATCCAATTGTACTAAATAGAATGTCACTTTATAGGATATCATTCTTCCAACTTTACAAATGACTATTTCATAGATTGGTCTATTTCCGATCGAGATTATTTTGAGACTATAGTAACAACAAACAAATATTGAACGGACTAGGTGAAGCATTGTTTCTCATCCAAACGATTTGGTCGGTCATGGGGTTCAAGAACTAGAGGTTCAAATTCAGCCTTCTAGAAAAATAGGTTTTCAATCTTGCTATTGGTAGTGGGGTCTGACAAACTATCCCGAGGAGAAATTACATTGGCTCAAAGGTGCCGTCTTAAATGGTCCTGGCAAGCTAGCGATTAATTCGCGGGCTGGATAAACTAAGAACATGTACGGTGTGAAGTTGTTCTCCAAACATAATTCGTGGACATACAGATAGTTGTAGAGAACCACATGCAGTTGCATTCTCTCTCTTTATTTTCTCACCTTCTTTCCAAGATAGCGTGTCGTATCATTTTGTACTGCACTTTTTGTCGCATATTTAAGGTGGTTTTACCTATTTTTGGCAATTAATCATGTTTTCAACATAACATAATCAATAAAAAACTAGGGGAATAATTCTCAAAGAGAATAACTATACATAGTACAGAGTGGATTACATTTTAAGGATAATACGAACATTAGTCAACAACTTTCGAAATTGGATTACAATTTAAGAATTATAACAAACATCAGTCAACAACTTCCGATAGCCCAAAGCCTAATTCGGAATTGTTGGTATCATATACAACCTCTACAGATTGTTGTGCAAGCCTGCCAATCATGGAAATGCCCTGTTGCGGCTGAAACGCCAGACAAGCGATGTGCTCGCCCTCCATTGGCCTGTAGAGGGTGCCGTCGACGCCGATGTTGAACTCTGCCCCATCCTTGAAGCTGAAGGTTATTTGGGGTATGTAGATTCTGTCGGGGGCGCCTGTGAAGTTGAAGCAGCCACTAAATCTTGAGACATTATCTGGAATAAGGAACCCATGAAACTCTCGCCGGAATATCCTAGTCATCTGAGAGTGAACCTGGGGAGGTAGGTAGCTCAACGATGTGCCGGAGTCCACAAATGTTTCTTGCTCTGCCGGCATGGGGATACCCACATCGCCGACATAAATGTCGATTAAATCAACAAAATAAAAAGAAGTGTGAGTCCTATGCCTGAACATCTTAGTGAACGTTACGTCGGTGGATGGCTCATCCATCCTACGAAAACTGATGAACCCCTTGTTGTTGTTATCATTTGTTGATGGGATGCAGTAGGAAAAACCATACTGCCGGGTGTCATTGATTTGCTGTGCTAGAGACATTGCACCACGTCCTAGCCCAATCAACCCATCCGCGCCACCGCCACCAAAGGTGTCGCCTCTAGTTCTAGCACATCCAAAGATGAAATTGCTGACTGACACACTAGGAGCCATGGTTAGGGTGTCAGTAAGCACGGTACCGTTTGTGCTTGACGAGTCCATGTACCTTCTGGTGGAGAAAGAACAGTAATTGTCGGCGCAGTATCCCCCAGCCTTATAGCATGTCGCTGATCCGCAGGCTGTTAGCTGGGAGGTCTTGGAATCAGATGGGGCATAGCCTACACCTTCGCCCGTCTTTGCGGAACTATTGTCGCAACGGATCCAGCTGAGGTCACTGCTTGTGTCGAACATTACCTTCTGAGCTCTCATTGGGTCCCCAAACCAAAGGATGGCAGTGAACTGATCGAGTTCATTTGTGCGGTCGTCAGCAGTGATACTCCCAGCTTCAGCGGATGTGGAGACCCTGAGAAGTTGATTTCTTCGGGCAAGATCATGGGAAATGAGGTCCAGTACTGTTGTCGCTTGCTTACCAAGCTGAACAAGGGGGATCTTCTTTCCAGATAAAAATGGACCTGCAGCAAATGGAATGGCATTAGCTCTCTCTCTCTCTCTCTCTCGCTTATGTTTTCCTGCATAAGGAATCAACAAAATAATGTTTGGTTTTATGTCAAATATATAGTAGCTAGCTGCTCCTGGTGGCGAAGCTCTTCCGCCCTCCTCCTCATCCTCAAACTTGAGTACTGGACGTGACTCTGATGCCACAGCAACCAGCAACAGTATGGAAATTGTAGTTCCTAGGAAATTCATCTTCCTGTGTCCAACGATATTCACTGTCGGGTGAGTAAGAGATTACAAAGATACGCATGGTCTTCTATATATACCAGCTACCAACAAACAAAATACAGGCGTTGCAACGCAACCAGTTAAATTGTTCTATACAATGTGTTCATCTTTACATGACCGACGTACTCGCTGCTTTCAGTTGCATTAGTACTTCAACCATCTTTGCATGATGTTCATGCTTTCTACATGAAGATGCATATATACTGGTGTGTGGTGTGACCATTAAATCTTTTCTTCCAAAATACTATGCTCGTTGGACATTGTGACTCGCAACTAACGTACACGTACCAACATCCATGTTTGGGACATCGAAAATAAAGTTTTATGTTTGCAGGCGATTAGCCTTGTCGAATGAATGCGATGAGACGGTCCGTTCTAGTGTGGCTACTTAACTGACATATACATAGCAGTTAACCCATCAGAATTAATCATGACTCGAAAACAAAACCCAGATATATAGCAAATAATGAAAGCCTGAATTGTGTCACTCGCAGGAGATGCCGCAGCACTGAGCGTCAGCCTTCCCTCCAAAGTAAGCAGACAGCTTGCCGTCCATGGGCTCAAACGTCTTCACCTTGTAGCAGTCGGAGCTGAGGTTGGAATGTACATCTTGTGGCCTACGCCAGGTTTTGCCCATGTCCATCACCTCCAAGCCATGGACGTAGGCACTCAGGCCCCAAGCATCCCCCGGAGGTTGCCCGCTCCCCATTTCGGTCGTCGTATACTTACTACCTATGTTCTTGTTGCAGACCTGGCCGCCCCAAAATGCCGCCACACCTCTTCCAAACTGCTCCAGCGGCCAGTACCCGACTAATATGTCCCCGTACATCGCGCACCATCTCCTTGTTGTTTCATCCTGCCAGCCAGCTAGCTTGAGTTAGTTAATTATATGGTTAATTTTCCACAGTCTCTAATTATAAACAACTCTACTCCACTTTAACGTTTTTGGTTACCTTGTATAGTGTGAGTGAAATTTCGTACTGTGCATCGTCAATTTTTGACAAAGGAGTTAAGGCCGCACCCAATGCGTACTCATTTGATATTTGAACAAATCCATTGCATTGTAGATTGAAGCAGTCAATACCACGGGACGAGTCCTGAAAAATTGAGGAATAACAACAAGTACAATTAGACAGTTAGTGCAATATTAGCATTGCTGAGTTTGTATATTCGTAGACGTAAAAGTAACACCGCACAAATCTATGCCTATGCATGATTTATGGATGCCCCCGCTCCTTGTATCCATTTTTCTTCTGTTTCTAAAAGACCACCTGTATATGGTCTGAAAATAACTTTGGAGAAGAGAGTTGAGGACGTACCACATTGCGAATAAACAGTCTCGTTTCACCACGATCCTCATATAAAGTTGGACTTACCTGAAAAAATCATTAAAACATAGGTTTTCAACCTTTTTCGCTTTCCAAACATAAGAGCGTAATACTAATAACAAAAGTAAGAACATGATTAATTCCAAAGTATTGGAGGAACTTTACCATCCAACCGTACTGAATGTATGCCCCATTTTCATCATAGATATTAATTGAACTGGTGCTCCACTCATTCGGTTCAACATATATTGACCAGACATTTAGGTCCGCCCTTGCTCCATATATAGTTTCATAGGTTTCAAGTCCAGCAAACTAGTTGTAAAACATAAAACCACATCAACATGGAACTTTATCGTTTATTTAGCTAGAACATGAAACTTTATCCGAGATGGCATAAATTGTAGTAGTACTATGAGTACACTCACCTCTGTTTTGCATGGGGTGAGCTGTCCCTGTTCCAGCTCGGCATGATCTTTATTTGTCATCCTTCTAACAGGTATTGTGCCGCTCGGACAGTTCCCACTCTTTTGCCATACTTGATGGACCACCGTGCTTCCGGTTGCATTGATTTTCGTTACCATACTAGACTTACTTGGTGGCATCTGCTACGAGACAAACACGCACAGTTAAGTTGCCTTCAATGATGAAAATGCTGTTTTTCAACATTATACGACTTTACATTTTTGTACTTGTAACAGAGAAAACTTTAAGAGTACTGTGTCAGTTCACAGTTGTTACACTTACAATGACAGGTTAGGACATTTCAGTGCTACTATTCATGTTTAGTAAAAAGCTAAACTAGAAGTCATACCTCAAATGTTGTGTAATTTTCCATGACCGCGTGCTCAAAAAATGGTTGTTTGTGGACATCAACACACTCGATTATGTCATCATCTTCACTCTAGAAATATAGTAGGACAAGATGCAATGCTAAGTAAACATAATGAAATAGAGTGACGTTAAAAGTGTTAAAGTAAACTGGACACACACCTTTATAAACTTGGTCTTGATTATTTTCTGGTTGACTCATTGGTTCTGATTAATAAAAGCAACAGCACCCAGATAAACATGATCGTGTATTGCTTCATCTCACACTCGACTCCAAGATTATTAGTTACTGAACCTTGGAGAACAATAAAACAAAATTCAGACTCCAGAAATCTTAGAAGGACAACTAATAGAAAAGGATATACGAAGTAAGTGTGTTAATTATAATCAAGCAAAAATAGATTAACAACGTGATTATTTAAATGAAGCTAAACTGCCACTAGGGAGATTCACAAGATGATAATATTCTAAACTGCTTCGCGTACAACACTATTTGTACGATTCCCGTCCGACACGGCCGTCGGACAAGCCTGCGCCACCGATACCAACGAACGACCTTTGGTTTCCGTTGGACATGAATCATACAGAATCCGTCTATGTATAGCACGGTTGGATGATAATAGCGTAGAACCAATGTTTACTATGAATATGAATGTTTCAAGATATAGCAATTTAAAATATTTCCGAAGAGAGAGCAATAATTAACTAGGATTATGCAGTTCATAATTACTAGAGTTTTACAAGTTTAAACTGCTATATAGTACTCGTTTATTTTCTACACTCTATGTTGCCAGTATGGGCCACTCAAACAAGCCACAAGGATATCCATTTGATTACCTTAAGCAAATCCGAATTATATGATCGAACAGCGATCATCTACAAATTTTATCTCTAACTGGGACTAATTATTCTAATAATTCTCTAAATGGGAGGTGAGGTTTGCTTTGAACTCACTGGAGCCACTATATGTATGCTACGTTTAAATTTGAGGTTCTGTCCAACAAAGCAAGGCACTAGAAGTTCGAAATGAACTACTCGGCTACTGATGTACTATGAGGACAAAAAAAAGAGAAAAGAGCAACTACAGATGAATGAATGAACTTTGAAAAAAAAAAGACCAATAATTTTGCCCCTTTTTCTCACTGTCAACTACAAAATCGTGCTTGGGGATGACTGCGACAGACAGAGAATGCAGAGAGAAAATGCAGTAGCGATGGGCTCCACGACGACGTAGATTCCAACTACAGGAAGAATAGGAGGTCGAGACTCCACCAAAGGCTCACCAGCTCTGACGAACTTGACAGCTGAGACAAGATCCTTCAACAAAGGAAAAGAACGGCGACTTTGTCGACGAAGAGAGGGGGGGGGGGGGGGGTTTACTCTTCTCCAGGGGCTTCAGGCATCATGCAACATAAGCCGATGAATCATGTTATATGAGCTGCAGGGTAGGCATGGATAGAGTTTATCAGTTGAAGCATGCCGTTAAGACATGTACAATGCAATGCAAGGTGCTTATGCATGAGTGTGCGCTGGGGACGGGAGGACGGCGGACCTGAAGGAGCAAGCGGGGGCCGGTGAATCGGAACGGATTGCGAAAATGGCCTGAGAAGAAGCTCCTCAAGCCAAAATTGTGGGAGCCGCGAGAGAATTAATTGAATGAATTCAATTGAGTATCCCTAACTTTGCTGCAATTTCCTAACCTTGTTGAGAACAGATTGCTCACTCTGTCACTAGTTAGGTGTCACACACGTTTTTCGAGTTCTATCATCGATTTTACAAATGAAACTTATTTTAATGATATAATTTTTATTAAAAATGACACATATGTGAGACTAGCTGGCGGAGATGCTGGCTCTAAAGTGTGAAATAGCAAAGGACGGGTAGTTGAACACACCTGGAATGACCTTTGTGCATGCAGTACTAGGGTTGTTTTGCACGTATTTCCTATGTTTGATTGCCGACCACAGATGAAGTTGAGGTCCCTGCAGAAACGAAAAACATGGAGAATCCCAGGAAGACAAGAATATATATATAATTAAGAGAAGTATTAGACCTTGGCTTTATAAATCCACCTCTAGCTAGTTCCTTCTCTATCTCAAACCACACCAGCCACAAGGGATGCAGCTTCAGCGGCGCCTGTGCCTCCTGCTGCTGCTGCTGCTGCTCGTCACAACCCAGAGTGGCCAGGCGCAGCAGCCACAGGCGTGTGTCCCGATCGTATACGGTGCGCCTTGCATAGGTAGTAGCAAACTCTGCTCAAAATGTAGGTTGTTTTTGGCCCATGATTCGACGCTTAATTTGTTTCCACCTAAAATGCATGCAGTCCAGACTGCCGGGATCACTACTCCACCATCTCCTCGTCTTGCCCGTCCAGAGCGCGGGCTTCCGACCACCCCGACACCGCTTGACCATGAGCCGCTGCGGACTCCATCGCCTCCTCCACCTCCGCCGCCGCTGCCGAGCTCCGCAACAGCCAGCCGTACGTCGCTGCTAGTTGGCACCGTAGTGCTGCTTGTGCAGGCTGCAGTGGTCCTCGTCGCCTGACCCTCCACGATATCTTAGTATCCGGGAAGAATGAGTTGAGTAGCTCGTAGTGATTTCTTAGTACCTATATTAGCTTGGAACGAACAGTATGCTGGTTTCGGATTTTAAGTTTCCGTTTTCCGTTTTGATCGTGATCTTGTACCACGTTTCTACTGGCAAAACTAATGCTTTTTTCCTATATAGGATTTGCACTACAATATTCCTATAGGAATAATTCCTATGTGATATGATCATTTGAATCAAACACTTTTTATTGGAAAATTTCTTATAGGATTCAATCCTACAAAATTCCTATGATATTCTTTGAATCATAGGGGCCCAACAAGACGATAAATATATGCCTTGATGCTTGAAAACTCACAACTTACCGAAACTTCGTCAATTTCATACTAGTTAGCCGGCCACAAATGTAATTAAATGGAGATCAACCTTGGAACATAATGAATTACATCAACGCAAGAGTTGGTTCTATTGGAATACTCCAGGAGCGTAACCTCCTCGAGATTGAGGTATTCTAGATCTCCCAAACGAATGGTATCTTTGATCTTGACACGCTTTTGAGTATGTAAAATGAAGCGGCAAAGCCTGTTCCCCATGGTTTGGCGTACCCCATCATCTAACTTTGTTGAATTAATTCAATGGATGGAATTGATTTGCCCAAGCTTCGTTAGAAGTCCATTCTGCATAAACTCAAAACCACAATTAGTGGGACGTCTCCGACCTATCTAGGACGTCCAACTCTTTGAGATTCGTGCTGAAATATGTGTCTGACCACCTCACTTTTAATGCTTTTTTCTAGTCCAGTCCTCAACATTATTTCCTTAACCCTTAGTCAGTTCATATATTCATTAAGAGAACACGCATTGAGACAAAAATTTATGCATTAACAGAAACTTTTTGCATCCATGAACAAGAAAAATGGTACTGTATGATCAAGATTATGCACTAAGACGAAATATTACGCATTAACAGAAACTTTTTGCATCCATGGTTTAACAAGACAATTTGTACTGTATGAACATCTCTTGATCCATGAACACAAAAAAATCTTCATGCATCAGACAACATTGAGATGAGCCAACGAATATGCACAGATAGCTGAGAACAAAATTTTCGTAACCCACAACCATTAACAAAAAAAATCTAGTTGTGCTTCAGATCTGGATCTACCAGAACGTGGTTACATTGATCTACAAGAACTCAAGAACATGGATCCAGATTTGCAAGAACGTAGATCCAAATCTAGATGTACAGGAAGAACTAATGAACATGGATCCAAATCTGCAACAACTCCAAAAAACGAGCTGTGTTTCAGATCTACAAGAGAAACTCGAAAAATTCCGAAATCCACAAGAGGAACTCTAGAACTACAAAACAGAAAAGAAATCTTCGTTTTTAGCTTCATGAATCTGCACCTCCTTGGAGCTAGGCCGCCGAGGTGGAGCTCCATGGCCTACCTTTCTCCACAGCTCGATGTCGACCATGGTGGAACCGTGAGGTGGGAGGACGGCTGGAGGTGAGAGGAGATATTTTGGGGAAAATGATTAGGATTGAGGTCACGGTGCGGTCTGGTCCTTTATGTAAGGGGTGAATTCTTATTTTTGTCCAAGTGCATGTCCTTATATGTAAATAAATCACTGCGGACGTTGGATCAAAAATGAACGCCCCGGATAGGCCGGGGACGTTCTACTAGTTGTGGAAAAACTGGTACCGAAAATCTGAACACGATTAAACTTTTGGAGTATGTGTTATAACTTTTGTCAACCATGTTCAATTATTAAAACATATTAATTTTAGTTGGGGAATTATTCAACCAAGGGAATAATATGAATTTTCCAAACATAGAGTATTATCTCCACTAATATAAAAAGAGCCAGAGTGGCTGATCCAAATAACATTAGCCGAACGATTGACATTATCCAATGCTCTAGATTTCACCAATGATGTAATCGTACCCCGTGCTTAGAACCGTCGATCTCCACTATTCTACAGCCACGATTCGCTCAATGTTGAGCATCCTCCCCCACGACCCACGCACCCTCATCATCAATCACCCCAAGAAGGGTTAAGTGCACTTTTGGTCCCTCAAGTGTTGTAAAAGTCTAACTTTGGTCCCTTAACTCTATTCTGGTCTAAACGTGGTCCTCAACCACTTAATTTGTGAAAGTGATCACGGAACCCTTAGGTGAGATATTATTGTATGGGAGAGTGATTGAGATTTGTGTCGAACGTGCATGCTAATTGCATAATGGTCGTATGAGCCCAGTGTTTGAGAACCACGTTTAGACCAGAATAGTGTTAAGGGACCAAAGTTAGACTTTTACAACATTTGAGGGACCAAAACTGCACTTAACCCCCCCCCCCCCCCCCCCCCCCAAGAAACCGCCCCGCAACAAATCACGCAAAAACAAACCCCGCATCTCGCCTCTCCGCTTCGTCTCGACTTCGGCAGTTCGGCGGCCTTGACCTAGCCGCCGCCGCCGCGGCCACCGGCTATGGAGTTCATCCACGACGACTGGGTCTCCCAGAGTTCATCCACGACGACTGGGTCTCCCAGCCGCGCGCGCGTCGTCCATTCCCGCGCCAACGCCGTCGCCAACTCCTCTTCCAGCACGGCCGCGTCCCGCTTCCTCCCCGCGCCGCCGCTTGCGTAGCATCGGCTGTACTCCTCCTCGCCGCCGCCTACTACCTCTACACCTACCAGGTATTCTCCTCCGTCCTCATCTGGATCGCGTTCTCCCTGCTCCTCGCTCCCTTCGCACCCTCCTCCGCCACCGGCGGCGACATCTCCGTCAGCCGTGGCAGCCTCCTCCCCGATCAGGAACCGTCCCAGGAGCCCACCCGGATCCCGTCCCCACCTCCCGCCGGGGTCGCCGCCAGAACGCGGCCCCGCCGCCCCCAAAGTCGTCAAATCCGATCGCTCTTCCCTCCCAGACGCGTGCGCTGAGGCACGAGGCGACGGATGCGGGGGCTGCTGTCCTAGACGCTAGGGAGAGGGAGGAGGATGTCGGCGGGTGGAACGACCAAGAAATGGAGCTTCTCTTCGGAGAGGCGGAGACGCCGAGACCATCGCTGATCTCCTGTCGCCGGCCGCCATGCCCCCCACGCGCGGACGAGGCAGCACGCCCTAGCCGCACCCGCGAAGGCGCTGTCGAGCACCAGCTCTGTCACGCCATCGTCCTCGCCCATCGTCGCTCTCCCGCGACCATCATCCTCGGCGTCCTCACATCGCCGCCGGCAGCCCGCCCGTCCGCTTGCGCGAGGACACCACCGAAGACCACAGACACGCCGCCGTCCTCGCCCGGTCGTCGCGCGCCACCGCCCATCATCAATCCGCAACTGAACAAGTCTCCTCCACCGGAGAGCCTCTCCGCTGGGCACACACTTGACAACCGCGCTGTGTTGCCAGGTGCGCAGGCGGCCACCTGCCCTGAAGCCCAGTTCAGAACTTCAGAGAGCGCCTGGGAGGGGTCAGTCCGGAACGAGGAGCAGCCGTAGCAGTACTTCGACCCCAACCTCGATGTCATGCTCACCGGGTTCGCCTTCGAAGCATACAACATCCCACCTGTGATCGTCTCTATTTCTCCTCTGCTCATCATCCTTGGACTGTGCTAATCCTATCTGTATGCACTTGCAAGGATTGATGATTATTTATGTGCCCCAGCCCAGAAGGCGTCAGGGATCTAGGTCTAGATGTGCTCAGTTGCGATCAGACGGCAGCCTATCTCAGTTGAGAGAGAGATACCTAATTTGTTGGGTGCACTGTACCTGTTCTATTTGGGGAAATTGGCGTTTGATTGTCTGCACTAAAGATCAATTTCGGTGTCATACTGTCATGTACTGTTATTGGTTCTTACGCTCCATGGGTTGAACATATATTGGATTTTGGCAGCAACCGGGAGATTTGATGTGGTATGATGTTTGTGGTCATGGAGCTAAATTGTCATGTGCAACAAGTTACCTGAGATGAGTTAGTAATAAGTATTGTTGCATTTTGTTGTGGGTGATTGTACAGAAATACTGCATGGTGTTCAACAGTTTAACTCAATTTGCTGCTTTCATAATTGCAATTTTGCATGAATGTGGATCCATTGCAATGGCCAAAAAAGGGATGCAACTTGAGATAGACAAGTTGTATTTTATGGTTCAGTTATGATTCAATTGTCTGTGTACTGTGCTACTTTGATGCATGGTTGGGAGATTACAGGAGCATCCGAGAAGTGAGAGGCTCAACTGTTGCCTGCTCAACCTTGCTTGGCTGGCTCTCTTGGACCCAAAATGCTAAGGTGCGATTTGTTTCTCTTTTTTTTTCAAGTATTCTTGACATCATGGCATAACTACTGAAGAAACAAGAGTGTATATGGCTGTGATACATTCATGCTTCTATTTTCTGATTTAAAATCAGAAATCTCTTTGCACTTGGCTCAAATTCAGAAGTTCGATATTTAAGTGTTTTATGATCCAACCACAAGTAGTGGTAGTATAGTCAATCGGTTCGCGTCCTGGTTTCAATTTCCCCCCAACAAGTCGTCGGCGATGTCGATCCCCATGTTCCTGGTGATGTCGCTGCCCCGCCCCCACCTACTCTTGGGACACCGCCTGCCCGTGATAGCGCAGCCTTCGGTCCCCGAGTGACACCGCCTTATCGCACGCACGATGTCCATGTTCCCCACGCTATCCTTCTATCACCAGCGTCCATCCACAGATCCACTGCATGAGGAGTAGACAGAGGAAGGGCACATGTGGAGGCCAGAAATAGATCGTCGTCCGCCGTTGCGGTCCAACTCTAGGCAATGCTATTCTCTCCCCAGTCTGGTCGATCCAACCTTAGCTACAGATTCTCTACAATTTCATAGTTGTCTTGCATTTTAAGTACCAAGAAAGTAGGTTTGGGTAGTATAGCGTTCAGATATCATAATTTTCTTGCCTTCTTCTTTCCGTGCTATGAGTGATGATATGATCCAATAGCAAAATTGTTCTCTTGTAATTACGGTACAGGTATATACACAACTCCAGAATTGTATATGAACTATCTAGAGTTGTCTCTGCTGTTGGAAGAATTGACCACTTGCAGCGCGCTTCCCAGGCCAAAGCTTCGCTGCATTATTCTCATTTTCATATAAAACGTACAGTATGCTCATTGTGAGTAGTTTCTCCCAAATTATATCTTTTTCCATACATAATAACTTTTTTGCCTTTTTCATTACATCATGTTTAAAGCAGGGAATGCATTTACTTAGTGCTTTCATATTTGTTTAGGCACAGATTGTACTTTCGGGATATAGGTTATTATGTTGCAACTAACTAAAGCATCGGTTTTCAGTTTTTATTATTGCAAGCTAAATTATGAATGATTAACTGAGCTATTCCTGACTAAGTTTCCTTTAGGTTTTACCAATAAGTTTTTCTCATCTGAGTTATTATGAGGTGAATGCAGCTACTGGTAACATCTTACCTATAGTGTTATAGGAAGTAGATTATGAAGACAGTGTATTTGTAAGTTTCAAAAACATATTGTTTTTGGGAAATATTTTTCAATACGAGAAACCGAGTATTTTGTTCACAAGATGATATCCTGAATTCCAATTATATTCTCTCGAGCTCCTGTAGCACTTTCATTGAGATTTGTTCCGTGTACAGATTACCAAATTGTGCCTTATTTTTCTTTCGATTGTGTAGGTAAACAATTTGCAGGATCCATCTTTTCACTGCCCCACGTCGATGTCGTAGCAGCCAAGATCAACCAGGGCCGCGCTCAGCTCAGGAGAACAAACGATGGCGGCTCCGCTTGCCTCAGGGCAACGAATCGCTTCTGCATTGAATGGGGCTAAAAATTATTTTTGTTGATACTTATCACAGTAGGAATTTAATGTTATACATACTTCTGAAAGTAAATATTGTGATAATAATGTACAGATTTTTTTTTTGCTAGAACGACTAAACGTGCACGATTACTAGTATTTTATAATGTCCCAATTGACACTTGTGGTCTTTTTTTTTTGAATGTTGGAACCCTTTTAAAATAGTATCCAACACTACATGTTTTAATTTCTTTTAGACGGAAGGCACCACGTGCCCGACTTTAAATTAATAAAGCCACAAGGCCAAGCGTCATACAACAGGTTCAAGCTCGACATCGAGCGACAGGGTTAAGCAACAGTCAAAAGGAAGGAACGATTACAAGGCACAAGCGCCGACAGCAGGCACAACTGCAAGATAACTAAAGGTTTAAGGTGCAGTTTGTCTTCTTGAGACATACGTAGCGTCAAAGAGGGCCTTAAGAGCTGACAGCAGTTCGTCCAGCAGCGGTCTTGCGTCGTCCTTGAGTAAGGGCCTCCATAGCTGTAACAAGGATAATATTTTGAAGTACAGTGAGCCAGCTGGTTAGGAAATTTAGCCTCAATAGAGTCCTTATTGCAAATCAACCAGAGCGCCCAGCAGACAGCAGCCATGAGCATGCGAAAAAATTTGCGGGTTTTCCATGAAAAGAAAGCAGAATATGCACCACATCCCCCAGACTAGTAGGGTTCCAACTGACTTGGAGGTAGTCCCTAAGACCACTCCAAACAAAGTTGGCAAGGTCACACCCGAAAAAGATGTGATTTGCATCTTCGGGGCCACCACATAAGGCACACTGCCCATTGGATGGCCCATGTCGAAGCGCAATCTGATCGTTAGATGGCAGCCGGCAGCGAGCTAATTGCCAAAGGAAGATTATGACTTTCAGGGGAGCATCAGTACGCCAGATCTCAAGCACCTGAGGACACCTTGTAGCCTGGCAGAGCCGCTGATACAAGACCTGGTGGAAAACTTCCCATTAGCCTCTAAAGCCCACGACACCCTATCGCGGTAGTTAGAGGGCGCAAGGTTCTGGGTCTCACGGCGGAGCTGAACCCACTGTCTGGCCTCCTCCGGTCCAAAGCATCTTCTGAACCTCACATCCCAGTTGGATCCATTGAAGACTTAAGGAAAAGGTTGGGGAAACATTTCTGGAACGATCCCGTTCCCTGCCAATGGTCAGTCCAAAAATGAATGGAGTTGCCGTTACCTAGCCCAAACCTGGCACCCAATCTAAACACATCCTTAACATTGTGAAGAGAGTGCCAGAAGGGAGAGCCCCCCGTAGGGTTAGAACCAAACAGGTCCCTGGAGGACGGGTATTTGGCGCGGAGGAGTCTCACCCAGAGACACTCCTGCTCTTCCTCTGCATGGAACCGCCAAATCCACTTAGCCATCAGGGCTTTATTGAGCAGCTTTGTGTTGGTCACCCCCAGACTGCCCTGGTCGCGAGGTTTGCAAATCTCTGGCCAGCTGACCATGTGGTATTTGCGTTTATTACCTTTGCCTTCCCAAAAGTAACGGGCACGGTGTTTGTCGATACCAGCGTGGGTATCATCAGGCAGCAGAAAAAGACTCATGCATGGTGTAAATAGGTAGGTTAGATAAGCAAGCATCTACCAGAGTGAGACGAGCAGCAGAGGACATAAACCTACCTTGCCACTTATTCAGAACTCCCACATGGGCCTTACAAAGTTGAAATTTCTGCTCATTTGCTTCGAACTGCTTTCGGGCATGAAAATCAACTTCCATAAGAGCGATGTGATAGTCATGGAAGGTCTGGCAGGAGAACAAGCCAGAGAAGGAAAAGGTTGGGGAAATGTTTCTGGAACTATCCCGTTCCCTGCCAATGGTCAGTCCAAAAACGAATGGAGTTGTCGTTACCTAGCCCAAACCTGGCACCCAATCTAAACACATCCTTAACCTTGTGAAGAGAGTGCCAGAAGGGAGAGCCCCCGCAGGGTTAGAACCAAACAGGTCCCTGGAGGACGGGTATTTGGCGCGGAGGAGTCTCACCCAGAGATACTCCTGCTCTTCCTCTGCATGGAACCGCCAAATCCACTTAGCCAACAGGCTTTATTGAGCAGCTTTGTGTTGGTCACCCCCAGACCGCCCTGGTCGCGAGGTTTGCAAATCTCTGGCCAGCTGACCATGTGGTATTTGCGTTTATTACCTTTGCCTTCCCAAAAGAAATGGGCACGGTGTTTGTCGATACCAGCGTGGGTACCATCAGGCAACAGAAAAAGACCCATGCATGGTGTAAATAGGTAGGTTAGATAAGCAAGCATCTACCAGAGTGAGACGAGTAGCAGAGGACATAAACCTACCTTGCCAAGGTTCCATACAGAACCCCACCTTGGCAACAACTGGTTCCAGGTCCGCAATGGTCAGCTTACGATCAACCATATATAGTAAAACCCAAAAAAGTAAAGGGGAAGGCCCCTTCTTGGTAATTGAGAATATTGGCCACTCTGGCTTGTTCTCCTGCCGGACCTCCCATGACTATCACATCGCTCTTATGGAAGTTGATTTTCATGCCCGAAAGCAGTTCGAAGCAAATGAGCAGAAATTTCAAGTTTGCAAGGCCCAGGTGGGAGTTCCGAATAAGAATCATGGTATCATCTGCGTACTGCAGGTAGTTCCGAATAAGAATCATGGTGCCTTTTGATGACCCACAAGTATAGGGGGTCTATCGTAGTCCTTTCGATAAGTAAGAGTGTCAAACCCAACGAGGAGCAGAAGGTGTTGACAAGTGGATTTCAGCAAGGTTTCACTGCAAGCACTAAAAGAGAAATGTTTTTGGAGTTTTGATATAAAGAACAAATAGAGAACAAGTAAATAAAAGAGTGCTACAATAATTACAGCAAATAGCCCAACCCTTTTAAGCTCAAAGGACAGGCCGGTTGTGTTACTTATGAGGATTAAAACGTTCTCGAGGACACATGGGAGTTTCTGCCTAGCCAATTTCATTGCACGCCGGTGATTAATCTTCAATGTTTTGATAGAGTGTTGTGTGGGTGAACCTATGCTAATACATTGCCCTTACTTGGATAAACACATACTTGTGATTAAACCTCTTGCAAGCTTCCGCAACTATAAGAAAGTAATTAAGATAAACATCTAACCACAGCCTTAAACTCTGAGATCCTACACTCCCTAGTGCACTAGTTCACAAATTGCGGTTTAGGTTTCTGTCACTCCTGCAACCCTACCATAAGCAAACTAAATACACCATGCATTCCCCTAGGCCCTTTTAAAGGTGAAGTATCATGTAGTCGACTTTCACACGATACCACTAGAGGAATAACACCACAACATAAATCAAACCATTAAATATTACTCAACATTATGCAATTACTAGCAACTAGGCTTTCCCCATGTCCTCAAGAACCAAACGAACTACTCACAAGACATCATATAGATCATGATCAGAGGTGATATGAATAAGGGTAACAATCTGATCGTAAAGATAATTCACCGATAAAACTCTCAAGCATCAACTACAAGTGGTAGTCAGCACCCGGGATACGATTCCAATGAACTAATAACAAAACAATGACGATTGCTACAGCGAGATGAGATGAGACGGTGGCGGTGATGATGGTGCTGATGATGGAGATGGTGTTGATGATGATCCCGATGATTCCTGGCGTGATGGTGATGACGATGGCGGCGATTCCCCCCCTCCGGGAGGGAAATTCCCCGGCAGATTTCTCCCTGCCGGAGCTCTTCTTCTCTCTGTCTGGTTTCCGCCTCGTAGAGGCGGCGGAAAAAATTCCTCTTCGATACCCCCGATGTTTTTAGGTCAAAGGGTAGTAGTACGCTGAAGGGGAGCCGGAGAGGGGCCAGAGGGACCAGGGGCGGGCCCCACCCACGCCCCTAGGTGGGCCCGCGGCAGGGGGTCGCCGCTGCCCCCTGTTGCTCGCCTCTTCGCTCCCTTTTGGCTCCGTGACTTATTTCCCGAAATATTATGCTCTGAATTTTCCTAGAATTTTTGGGGCTTCCGAAGTCAGGTGTCTTGACAGGTACTTTTCCAGCTGATTCCAGGCTTCGGGGGATGCATCCCTGATGGCCTTTAACTCAGCAACAGCACCAAAGAACACTTGATGGCAAGGCACCAGAAAACGTTGTTGATGGTGAAGTTACCTGCGTTAAAAAACAATGGTTAGGTTGAGACTCCAAGTGCAGAGTGTATAGTATAGGAAATACGGTTTTCCCCACAAGGGATGACTCGAGGGTTTATATCGAACTCTCGGGGAATCAGTAGTGAAAGTTTATCTTCTTATCCTTCCTTGAGAACCTACAAACAAAGTAAATTGTTTTGTGCCCTCAACCTCACCAAGTGGTTGTCAAGCACAAGGTGTGAGAATGATATAAAATAAAACAATGCAAAACAGTAAATAAATATGCAATGGTAAATAAATATGCAAGGATGGTGGAAACAATGATGGATGATATTTTTGGGTTTTTATATGTGAATGCAAGATGTAAAAGTGTTTTTGTATTTTCGGATTTTTAAATGGCAGAAAATGTAAAATGTTAAAAGTTGTTGGAAAGGTGTTTCTTATGATTAAAAATGGACCGGGGTTCATGGTTTCACAAATGCACTCTCTCTTTAATGTGGTAGACAATGGAACACTAGAATTGACATATGAGATTGCAACACAAAGTTTATGACAAGTTACTAATTATATGGGCATCACGTCCTAACATAGAGATCTTTTGTTATTAACTCTCTTATACTCCACCAAGATGCGAACTAAATCATAACACCTTAGTAATTAAGATAAATCAGAGCATAGCATTAATCTTTATGACATGAAGTTAAAATAAGAACATGCTAGATCTAGTCATGGAGTAGTGGCAATGGTCACACCCACATCTCCGGTAGCAAGGTATTTTTTTTATCCCTAGTGAGGCAACAAAGTAAGGTAAAACCCAAGTGGATCGCGGAACTTTCTCTCACTTCACCGCACTAGCCACCCCCGTTACTCCAACTAATGCACACATTCCCCCACACGCTCTCATAAACATGCTTGATCAAAACAAGTAACAAGAACGGGGTACATAATATGCATCTACTTTCATAACTGAAACAAAACTATTGCAATCTCAAACATATATTAACTCATAAAAGATCCACCACAAAGGTATTACATAGATGACCGTAATCATGTTCAGCAGCTCATACGGCTAATTAGTGAAGCTCAAGAGAGAGAGATACATAAGTTACTTCCACAAACCCATAGTCCAGGGGTGGACTACTCCCTCTTCATCATGGAGACGGTGGAGACGTTGGGAAGATGGAGACCACGCCGGCAGCGCCCCCGGAGTTTTCCCCCTCCAATCTGCAACTCCAGGTCTCTGTTTCGTGGTTTCTCTGTTTTCGGCGCTCCTTTGAACGTCGGGGACTATTTTTATAGTCGTTTTTAGGTCAAGACGGAGTCGGGGAAAAGATCGACGGCAACGGAGCCACGAGGCCCAGAGGTGGGTCCCACGCGCCAAGGAATCTGGCCGTGTGGGCCACCCCTTTTGGCCCTCGGGCCTCCGCTTTGCTTCCTTCGCTCCCACGCTTCTTCCTTCCAAAAACTGATGCTCGTAAATTTCAGGTCATTTGGACGTCGTTTGGGTCCCTGAAACATCAAAATATAGAAAATAGGGTTTTCTGCCTGTGCAGGGTTAATTCCAGAAAAATAGGGAAACTGTGAAATATTCCCAAAATCATATAAAACAATGATATAACCCTTATATGATGCAAATATGATTGAAATATAAGTAATATAATGCAAAGTTCATGTATGCATTTTACATGCATCAACATCCCCAAGCTTAACCTATACTCGTCCTCGAGTATGAAGGTGATAAAACTAACATGGACTTTGCAATTTAATACTATCAATGGATATCAAAGATGATTACTATTGCTACATAGAGTCAAATGATTCATTCTTCAAAGGAGTAGCAATATGCAAGATAGATTATGAAGTGATATCAAATATTCAATGTAAGGATGTTCAATGATAATTCACAAAGTGTAACATAGAAGAAAGTACTATGGACCAAATGTATGCATAATGAAAAGTAAAAAATCCTATAATGGTCATAGAGTATTCTATAAATCTGAATATAAAAGGTGGACACTTTGGAAAGATATATATGAGTAGAGGTAAAACATGAATAAGTTTCATCTAACTTCCAAATGCTTCTACTTAAGTTAATGTTTGCAATGTGGTATCATTGGTGTCAAGCTCTCATTACCCCTATCATAGCATCTTGAATGGTTAAGTTTAAAGTGAAAGCAAATATGAGTAGTGTGCTTGACAAAGTATGGTTGAATGTCTCATGCCCCTTGAATACGAGTACCTACACCATGGTGTTACTCAACTTGGGAACAAAGCAAGTTCAAGTTAAGGTCATTGTATAATAGCGTCATAAGAGCGTCAACTGGGGTACCTCTTGTCCCAGGACATGGAACAAGCCCATGTCAAAATGACAAGACAAACAAACAAAGAACAATCTCACACCCTTTTTATTTACTATTGGTATAGCTTTTTATTGTGGGTGCATCACTGAAGGTTCACCATAGCATGTAAGTAAATTTCCACCATGAATGATGCATGGCTTAGATTAGCGGCCCAGGTCTCTCTAGCCATTTATACAAACTCTTAAACTACTAATTTCCACATTTATTTGGCACCATGATAAGCATCCATAAACAAAAGTACATGATATCAACTAAATATAAAGTGCATGTTGAAAGCTTGCCATGTGACAGCACATATGAGCTAACTCCCAACCAAGACTCTTGTCAAGCTCACAACTTCATAATTTTAATCACAATGGTCATGTTTATTAAGTGCAATAATAAGATGTGAGAGCTTTTAACCAACTTTTCCCATAACAATCAATAACATAAGCATTTTAATTCAGAGTATAGATAATACAAATAACATGATAAACATACTCGGAATAGCATAAAGCTAATAGGTAGATATGGTGGACTCACTGGAAAAACTTTGGTTGAAGGTGTTGGAAAACAAGTTTTTACTTGTTGGAATTTTTGGGCTAGCAAGAGGGAGAAAGTTGACCACTAAATGCATGCATAAGTGTCCATAGAACTAACCAATCCATGTTAAACAAAGTAAAGTAACATTCAGCATCAAAACATGAATAAGATAGCTCTTGATAAAACACTTGCAAATTAACTCATTAAAAACATATGAATCATGCAACTATATGTATCTTTTTAATCAACTCAAACATCCCTTTCCCAATCTTTAATAGCATCCAACTTAATTCAACCCAAATTTCCAGTAGCTCTCTCATATATAAATGATAGTGGTGGTCTCAAAACAAAAATCAAACCGAAAAAAAAACAAATAAAAGACGCTCCAAGTTTATGCGATAAAGTGCATTGATCGAAAAACAGAAGTTAGACGTGTGCAAACCGAGAGTGTGTTGGTCCAGTGGGGTTGTCTTCACATCCCCAAGCTTATGGTCTTCACCATCCTTGGATAGCTCTTGGTGCATCTCCTCTAATCCCTGTGAAAAAACTTCAAAACACCGTTTCTCCCATTTCTTTTCTGTGGGGTGACATTAGTAGTGATAGACAAATGATTACTTGCTGCATAATCCTTAAACAAAAATTCATATGAATGTCCAGAAAGTGTATAATGTTGTATGCCTACTTATAAACTCAATTGGATCAAAAAGATTCAAGTTAAAAGTTCAAAAATGCATCAAACAAAATGGGACAGAATCTGTCCAGAAAAACAGCAGCAAAAACGTATTTTTCTACCCTACTTAAATGTCAAAAATTCTGAAAAAATTCATGCATACAGAGGATGAAAAGTTGCAACTACAGTTCAAATATCAGCTCATTCGGAGTTACAGAATAAAATTAAAAATCATACCGTGCACAGATTCGTGCTGGAATAAAATCTCCGAATGCAAATAGCAACTTTTTCAAACCAAAATAGGTAAAACTTGGCACTTTATTAAAAATTCCAGAAACAAAACTAAAAACTAAGTCTCTTGTTACAGCAAGAGGACACAAAGAAAATCAAAAATAAAAACAACCGGGTTGCCTCCCGTAAAGCGCTTTCTTTATAGCCATATAGCTAGGCTTCTTACTTGATATTTATTGTGGACGAAGCTCATGAGGGAGCTTGAACTTTGATGTCCCTCTTCCTTGGGAAGTGTTCCATGCACTTCTTGTGTGGAAACTGAAACTTCACATTCCCTTCTTTTGAATCAATGATAGCACCTGTGGTACGAAGAAAAGGTCTTCCAAGAATAATTGGACTAGAGGTTTTATTCCCCATATCCATGATTAGAAAATCAACAGGTACAAATGTCATATGCAACTCTACCATAACATCACTTACTTTTCCTAAAGCATGTTTAATGGAATCATCAGCAAGTGCAAGTTCAATAGAGCATTTTTCAAGATTCTTTAATTCAAGTACTTCATATAATTCTTTAGATAAAACAGAGACACTAGATCCTAGATCTAATATAGCATGGTGTGTCTCTTTTCCAATGGTTACTAGTACTTTGGGAATCCATATATCCCCAAGCTTAGGTGGTATCATAGCTCTTGGTTGTACCTAGCAATCTTTTCTTTTAAAACATGATTAGCAATATAAGAACCAAAACCTGCTTGGTTAACATTATAGAAGGATCACTTGCAAATTTTTGTAAGATAGATATTAATTCATGCAAGCTACAATTCTCTAAGTCAAGTATGGTTCCTTGACTTCACTAAGCATTTTAACTTCTTCAACTTTCTCTCTTTCTTAATCCAAACTTGTTTCTTAACAGGGTCTTCCTTCTCATGTTTAAATGATGGGTTCTTTCTTAATGAATCATTAACACAAACCAACTTTTCCTCAATTCTGTTAAGGTAACCATTTTTTCAAGAAACTCCCTCTCACATAATCTTAGTTTATGCCTAACATTAGCTATTCATTGTCCATCTGGGAATAATGTTTTCATAATAAAATGCTAGTTGTTCAAAATCCTCTTTATCTGGTAGTTTCTCTATTTGGCTTCAAGTTTGTCTTTAGATAATGCAAGTGCTACTGTGGTGTCCTCAATCTTTTTCTTACTTCCCACAAAGCTACCAAAAATTCTTCTCAATGTCATGGCTGCACAAGATGATGTTGACAAGACAAAACTCCACCTGTAGCCCCATCTAAAGCATTTTGATACCAAGGATCTATTCCATAATAAAAGTGGAGATTTAGCTTTTCATCTTCACAAGGTGTAGGATCTTCATAGTGTATCCTATTAATTCTTACGCAAGCATCTTTTAATGTTTCTCCAGGTTGTTGCTTAAAATAAGAAGTGGACCTCAATGAGAACTTACTTTTTGTTTGTTCCCAGGAATCATGATTGCAAATTTTTATGTGTTTTTTTAATTTTTGATGCAAAACTGAAAATAAAATGACACCACACAATGCAAACCGAATTATGCAATGCAACACAAAATGCAAAACTGAAAATAAAATATGCAAACCGAAATAACAACATGATATGCAAGACAAAACAAAACAAAATAAAATGATTTGCAGGTAAAGATGGATAAGATGATGCTCACTTAGGTGCAACCTCCCCAATCTTAGGTGTTAGCCCAAGTTGGTGATGAAGTTGACTTTGTTGTGAGACACTCCTTGGATAAATCTTTACAGCAATGATTCCCCGGCAACGGCGCCAGAAAAACGTGATGGCGGAGTTGACGGGGGAGAGTCTTCATATGTATCCTTAGTGTGTTCCCCGGCAACGGCGCCAGAAAACGTCTTGATGGCCTTTAACTCAGCAACAGCACCAAAGAACACTTGATGGCAAGGCGCCAGAAAACGTTGTTGATGGTGAAGTTACCTGCGTTAAAAGACAATGGTTAGGTTGAGACTCCAAGTGCAGAGTGTATAGTATAGGAAATACGGTTTTCCCCACAAGGGATGACTCGAGGGTTTATATCGAACTCTCGGGGAATCAGTAGTGAAAGGTTTATCTTCTTATCCTTCCCTTGAGAACCTACAAACAAAGTAAATTGTTTTTGTGCCCTCAACCTCACCAAGTGGTTGTCAAGCACAAGGTGTGAGAATGATAATAAAATAAAACAAATGCAAAACAATAAATAAATATGCAATGGTGGTAAATAAATATGCAAGGATGGTGGAAACAATGATGGATGATATTTTTGGGGTTTTTATATGTGAATGCAAGAAGTAAAAGTGTTTTTGTATTTTCTGATTTTAAAATGGCTGAATGTAGATAATGCTTAAAAGTGGTTGGAAAGTTGTTTCTTATGATTAAAAATGGACCGGGGTTCATGGTTTCACAAATACACTCTCTCTTTAATATTGCGGTGGACAATGGAACATAGGAATTGACATATGAGATTGCAACACAAAGTTTTATGACAAGTTACTAATTATATGGGCATCACGTCCTAACATAGAGATCTTTTGGTTATTAACCTCTCTTATACTCCACTAAGATGCGAACTAAATCATAACACCTTAGTATTAAGATAAATCAGAGCATAGCTTTAATCTTTATGACATGAAGTGAAAATAAGAACATGCTAGATCTAGTCATGAGAAGTGGCAATGGTCAACCCACATCTCTGGTTGCATGGTATTTTAGTTTATCCCTAGTGAGGTAACAAACTAAGGTTGGAATACCCAAGTGGATCGCGGAACTTCTCTCACTTTCACCGCACTAGCCACCCCCTCATTACTCCAACTAATGCACACGTTCCCCCACACATGCTCTCATAAACAAGCTTGATCAATACAAGTAGACAAGAATGGGGTACATAATATGCATCTACTTTCATAACTGAAACAAAACAATTGCAATCTTCAAACATATATTAACTCATAGAGAGATCCACCACATAGGAATTACATAGATGACCATAATCATGGTTGGCAGCTCATACGGCACTAATTAGTGAAGCTCAAGAGAGAGGAGAGATACATAAGTTACTTCCACAAACCCATAGTCCAAGGGTGGACTACTCGCTCTTCATCATGGAGACGGTGGAGACGTTGTTGGGGGATATGGAGACCACGCCGGCAGCGCTTCGCCGGAGTTTTCCCCTCAGATCTGCAGGTCCAGGTCTCTGTTTCGTGGTTTCTCTGTTTTCGGCTGCCTCCTCGCGATCTACGTCGGGGGGCTATTTTTATAGTCGGTTTTAGGTCAAGACGGAGTCGTGCGCGAAAAGATCGACGACAACGGAGCCACGAGGCTCCAGAAGGTGGGCCCCACGCGGCCAAGGAATCTGGCCGCGTGGGCCACCCCCTTTTGGGCCTCAGGCCTTCGCTCATTTGCTTCCTTCGCTCCCAAGTCTTCTTCCTTCCTAAAACTGATGCTCGTAAATTTTCAGGTCATTTGGACGTCGTTTGGGTCCCTGAAACATCAAAATATAGAAAATAAGTTTTTCTGCCAGTGCAGGGTTAATTCCAGAAAAATAGGAAAACTGTAAAATATTCCCAAAATCATTATAAAATCATGATATAACCCTTATATGATGCAAATATGATTGAAATATGAGAATTATAATGCAAAGTTCATGTATGCATTTTATATGCATCAATCCCCAATAATTGCCAAACATGCAAAATGAGATAAAGTAACATAAGTACTGCATAATAATATGAAATATATCAATGAATAAAGATAAATTATGATGTAAACTAGTGATGCAAAATGGACATATCAACTCCCCCAAGCTTAGACTCCGCTTGTCCCCAAGCGAAAACTGAACTCGGTAAACATGACCACAGGTTTATAGAGTGAAGTGTCGATAAATAAAGAATACGAACATGAAGCATCAGTATTTATTCACCAAACACAAATACATTATAAACAGCAACCACTCTCTCATAAAGCTTCTCGAAGATAAGTAATATAACTACAACATGTTAAGGTGAAATAAGACCAAAACTTATTAAGCAATGACAAACCGAGACTCTGCTTAAGAAACAATTATACTTATCAGCCCATATTTCAAGAAAGATTCATTTAAATGCTTCAACCATCATGTCATCCTCTCACGAGTTGCAAATCGTCAAAGCTGTATCCTTATAACAAAAGAGTTAGAACTGACATACGAAAAATGAACAACTATCATGAGACATATAAGACATAATGTAGATATCATAATTGCTTAACATCATAATTCAACACTGTGGGTTTGCTTGTAGAAGATAGAGGAAGTGGGTAAACTGAGTCAACAATAAATAAAAGAGAGACCATTCGCAGAGGGAAGCAGGGATTAGTCATGTGCTAGAGCTTTTTAAGTTTTAAAACAGAAGCAAAACAATTTTGAGGAGTGCATGCTTTCGTCAACGACTTCACAACAGAGAAGCTATCTAGTCCCCCATAGCAAGCAAGGCTTTTAGACTTCTGAGAGCAGCTGGTTTTTAGAGGAGTGAGTACGCTCCTCTTTCTCCTTGGTTTCACCACTGTCCAATATATGTTTGAGCTGATTTCTCAGATTTGCATTGCGTGGAGGAGAATAGTGAGTTATATTTATATTTTGCTTAAGCTGCTCTCGGGTTGATTCAAGTGAAGACGTAATCCATCAACACCGGGTGAAAGGGGGGGGGGGGAATGACCTTGCTCGTCACAAGTTATATCTAGCTCTCCACTGCTCCCTCATGAGCTTAAAAACAGAGGCACAAAAAAGGAGTATTTTGAATATTAAAGGTAGCACATGACAAATTTACTTGGAATGGCAAGAAATACCTGTGAGGACCCCGGATTAACTATCCGAGATACTCGTTATGTTTCCTGCAACAATCCCATGACCAGTCTGTTGTTGCACATAACTCGAATTGGCATCACAGAACACCCAGAAATACCAAATGAATATACTTACTTGATTGAACTCATAAACTTCGACAGGTACTTGCAGCGGAAATCACCAAACAACGTGGAGCCCAAGTCATTTGCCAACCCTACAGGCAGCTGACTGGGAAGCGCGCTAGTTCGCATCGACGTTATTGAAGTCTTCTTCTTCGAACTGCTCTTCTTCAGAATCTGGCTAAGACAATAGCCAGGGACGAAACCAATATGAGTACATTTGAATGTACTCGCAAACTACCCCCGGAATGAGCATGCACTACTCCTTTTATTGTTTAAATACTTTTGTTTTGAAATCTCTATATCTTTATTGAAAAAGGAAATAAGGCTTTTAGAGCTTTTCCCATAAACCTGTCTTTGTAAGAAGTCTCCTTTAAAACTTTTTCCCGAAAATATATCTTTGTTTAAAAAGGTAAGAAGTTTCTTTTGAAACATCTTCCCGGAAAATCACCATTTTGTTTATTTCTCCAAAACTCCTCCTTTTCCGACCAAAACCATTCCTGGTCAAATCATTTTTCCAACAACCTTATACCAACCCTTTGGTATAGTTGCATAAAACATTTTTCCACTTTCAAGACACAAAACTTTGCACTTCTCGACCAAAGCCCCTCAGGGTCCTCCTCTTTTCCAGCAACCTCATACTAGCCCTTCTGGATAGTTGCATATATAGAACATCTCCATTTTTCCTTTTTAAATCTCAAAACTTTTCCAAAACTTGCACATGGTCAGAGGACAGCCTCCCAGCCGTCCATGACCGAAGACTCGGCTATTCGAATAGTTTTACACTCTGCAGAGGTAGCATGCTTTTCCCACATCCATCCGGCAACTCATCGTGTCCGCCACGTCTCGCCATACAAGGTGTATGCGAAGTAAGCCGCCAACCATAGCCCGTCCTTTGCTCATGCTAGTATAGGACCCTGCCGCTGCGAAACTTCCATCAACACTCAGGCTAATTCCCAACAGGAACCCCAAGTGCGAGGACTCGTAGTTCTGCCCGGCGAGCGAACCCTTCAATCCTCCCACCAACGTGTTAGGACCCAGGTCAGGGGTAGGTCACCAAACCATCCCCTCATGGAACGAGGTCATCCTCGTTGTTGAGGCATCCCATACTAATATGGGCAAATTATATGACTACGCCCTTTCCCATATGTGGGTAGATGTGGTCGCACAGGGTAAGATTGGTTGTCATAGTACAAAGGCGTCATGTGCATTTTTCATAAACATCACCATTCACCATCTCTCCACTTCAACACCGATATCACGGCATTCCACATTTATCCAAGTACTTCCAAAGGAGTTTTGAGTAAACCATATTTTTCCCATCCTATAGTTTGAAAAAGAATTTCCATCTAATAACTCCATATAGGGTGTCAAAATAATATACTTGTATTTTGGAAAAAGGGTTTTCAAAACTCATAGCTTTAGTGGCAAACACCACATAAATAACATATGCTCTTTATAAGTAAAACATGTGAACCAAAATAGATGTATATAGATGCAAGCTCAGAGAATAGCTTGCCTGATTTCAACATGATGTTCCCGGGGCTTCTTCTCACTGATCAAAGAAATAAACTCTCATCCTTCTCCGATAAATCCTTTCCAAATACCACCCCGGTAGCGTTTATCTCTAGCGTCGCAACATGAAAATAAAACAACACGCAATAAGCAAACCAAACCACAAGTGGTATACAAACAAGGAACAAACCACAAGTATCAAACTAATCACTCAAGCCACAAACTAAGATCTACATTTACAAGGGCATTATACTAATCAGGAGTATAACACCACAAACATGCTAAAACATAGAGCACCCAGACATCTTCTATTAAAGGTACTTAACAACCATTTTCCCTAAACAGGAAATACTTCAGACAAAAGTTAAGTCATTAAGTTTTATCTGTGGTTAAAACTCTTTACCAAGCTAGGTGTTGATATAAGCAACTGACAAGCAGCAAGCATGGTGCAAGATTAGTATCTAGCAAACATGTTTGACAACTCATAACCCTATTTATTTTATTACAAACATGGTTAGGGTAGTGATTAGGCATCTTTTAGGGATTACTATCAATTTGGAAGGCTAAGAATTATTAACAAACAAAATCAACCAGAGGCTAACATTCTTAGTTGAAAGTGGTTATTTGACTCATATAATCTATTTAACACACCAACACAATCCAACAAGTGTTAAAGTTTTTCAATCACCACTTAGCACACATGCTTTGCTTTAAACAAGTTTAATTCTAACCACTAACAGTACTAACATATTATAACATGATAAACAATAATAACATGCAAGCAACAGTACCACAACAATCATTAACAAGCATACAACACAATTTTGTAAACAAGGCATTTAGATTCTTTTCTTTAAAATAAAGGCAGAAACATCACTTTTACTAAATATTACACTCAGAGAGTTCTGTTAATCAAATAATCATGCCAAGCTAGATTTGGACTCTCTGATACCATTAGAAACTACCACAATTGGATTTGCTCCAAAAATCATTTCACAAAAATCTACAAAATTCACCAAAGTGCCACTGGTGTGTTTTTAAGAATGAATATAACTTTTGTTTTGGACTTCATTTGCAGATTAGACCAATAGATCTAGAAAGGTGGCACTTCAGGATTTCCATAGAATTTTAGTTTGCAAATTTTGGAGTTATAAAACTCTAGATATTTAATATTTAGTGAAAAAGATGTTTTTTACAAGATTAAATCCGGACCACAGTTAAAAATATATTTTGGCAAGCAACCAGTTCTGCATGTTTAAGAAAACACATATGAACTTCACAAAATTTGAATCACTTAATTATCTACCACAGATCTGTCATAAAAGAATTAAAGCTATACTGCAAATTAAACAGGAAATAATAATGCATATTAGATCTACTGAAAAAAGAGAGACGGGCCAGATCTGGCCGTGCGGCGCGGATCACGGCCCAACTAGCGGCCTAGTGCACGGAGCAAAGCGTTACGAGGCCTTCCTCTTCCTCGTCGACACGCAGGGACGAGCTCGGCGCTCCGGTGAGCAAGGCGAGGACGGCGACGGCGCTCCGGTGAACCTGAGAAGAAAGTGTGATGTCCAGGAGTGAGCTCGCAACGAGGGGATCCCAGGGAGGCAAGAATGGCGGGAAATGGTGGACGCAATTGCTCATGAGCTTGCTCGACGTTCGGCGGCCGGAGATGAACAAGACGGCGATGCCCCGCTCGATTCTCAGCTTCCCGCGACGATTCTTTGGACGAGGATGGAGAGGACGATGAGGCGGAGATGGCTGCACGCTTCGATCTGCTCGGGGAGGTTCCAATCGCCGGCGACGCGTGCATCAACGGCGAGCTCGGCTCGGCCATGGTGGGGAAAAAGAGAGAGAGGAGGGACAGCAGGTGGGCGAGTGAGGCGTGAGGGGGCAGAGGAGCGGCTTCGGGGGATCTTATCTCCTCCGCAGCGGCGAGGAGAGGGGGGGGGGCCTGGGTGGCGAGCGCGTCGAGCAGACGACACGGCGGCGTGTGGACACTGCTGCTACATGAGGGCTATGGCGTTGAAGCTTTTGCAGAAAACCCCCTACACTTCTTTTATCCATTTACAATTTAGTCCTTTTCTGTTTTATTTTAAAACCAGTGAGTTTTCAGTGATTTAATTGAGGCACTTAAACATTTTCTAAAAATCTGAGAAAATTCATGTAGCCTCCCATATACATGTAGAAGCTCCACAAAAATTGGGGTGTTAAAATAAATGTTTTGATCCATTTTTGTTCATAGGAGTTAAGTATGTTATTTTTGGCAATTTCAATTTGATACTCTTTTAGTAATTCAAAAGCAAGTGAGAAAATATTGTTTGGAACTTTTGGAACTTCCTTGACAAATATATTAACTTCAAATAGTTTTTTATATTCATAGAAAAATATTTGTTTGAAGGAAATAGATAGTTAAGTAGGGAAAGTAATTTATTAAGATCATCTCTTTAATTCATGATCTTAATTTCCACTTCTTGAATAATTTGAGGAGTTTGTTTTAAATTGAAAAGTATATTTACTTGAGGAGAGAGTGGTATGGAGTTGAGATGATTATTATTTCATCTCATTCCTAAAATTCTGATAAAGAAAATATAATTGTTTTCATAACATAGAGGAATAGACAGAGAGGGAATTTTAATAAGATCACTTCCCTTAATTTAGGATTTTAACTTAGGTGTGAATAATTTTAGAGGGTTTGTTCTTATTCAAGTCACACTCCAAATTTGTTGTCATGTGTGTTCTAGATAATGTTCAAGCAGAATTTGATTAATTTCCCACACAAGCAAACAGCACAACAAGATCAACAGTCACAAGGATGATGCATTCAAGATCAACAAGTCACATACACAAAAGATCAACAGCACAACCAAGATCACACAAGTTCAAACATAGCAATGGGAAGGAAAACACAATCATCAATGAAACATTTCAAAAAGTTTTTGTTGGTTCTGAAATTTGGTTCTTGTGAAACTAAGTTTTTTCTTAATTTCAAAATTTGTACAATACCATGCATAGGTAGATATGGTGGACACTCATGGCAGGTAATTTGGCTAAGAGGTTGGATGCACGAATGAACAGTACACTCAATATAGGGCTTTAGGCTAGAAAGGCTTTATAGCAAACATACAGTGTTGAGAGATGTAAACCAACTGTGCTATCAAAAACAATATGCCAAACATGCAACATAAAGCTTATCATCACTGTCAGAAATAAATCTAATACAAAGGTGTATGAGCTAGAGGGTTCACAAGCATGTAAGACATACATGATAGTGTATTCGCAATTAAATTCTTCTTCTCTACTCAAGCACCAAAGTAATTATTGCAATTTAAACAAGGCCATGCTTATCGATACTGAATAAACTTCTACTCATGCACCCAATGTCAAATCATCACTTACCACAAGACCAGCAGATGAGAGAGATTGCCATAATAAAATATAAAGTGCAGAAGAATAAAAGATACTTCTCATTTGTATTCCATTATAGGAAACCACACACCAACGGATACAAAGGACTCACAAGGAGTGACAAGACACATTGCAAAACCATACTACAAGATAACTTCTCTACTCATGATACGACTCACATGACTACAAAAATAAAAGACAGAAGATAAAGATACCGGGGCACTCCCCAAGCTTGGAACAAGCCAAGAGAGTGCCGTTACCCACGATGCTCGGATTTATGAGAAAGACTTCCTACTTCATCACTTGTCGCCAAACTTCCACGGGAGGTGCTTCCCGTCAACGAAAGACGAACGAGTCTCTTCGGACCTGAAACTTGCAGCAGAGCTTATACGCTTAAATCTAAGTTCATACTCACATATCTGATTGTGAAGATCGTAGATCTGTGCTTGCAGATTAGCAGTCTCAGTCTCCAATAGAAAGATCTTCTCCATTAATTCATTGGTTTCTTCATTGTGAAGAGTGATAAGTTCAGCAATGATGCGGTGATTGACGCTCACTCCACGCTCGATCATCTCCTTGTACTTGAAAACCTCCTGCTCAACCTCTTCCAACCTTGTCTTCATGTCTCCTTGCTTCTTGGGGCCTTGAAGATCTTGTTTAAGAAGAACACCATCCTTGAGCTAGAGAACTTGAGGATGCATCTTGACCTCAGCTAGGTAGGGGTTGATACGTCTCAAACGTATCAATAATTTTTGAGTGATCCATGCTAGTTTTGTGATATTGTCACATGTTTTTACTATCAAATATATCATTTTTATGCATTCTGTCGGACTAACCTATTGACAAGATGCCAAGTGCCAGTTCCCTGTTTTTGCTGTTTTTGTATTTCAGAAAAGTCACAACAGGAAATATCGTCGGATTGCCCTCAAAATTTACGGGGAATTTTTATGCAAAATAAGACACCACCACGTCGAAGGGCAGCCTGGGGGGCCACCCAGGGGCCAGGGGCGACCCCCTGCCGCGGCCCCTGGGACCCGAGGGTGGGGCCCGCCCCTGCCCCTGGGCACCTCCTCGGCCCTCTCCGATGCCTATAAAATCCCTCTTGACCTAAAACCGAGAGGGCGGCCATTATTTTCCAGAAACTCGACCCCGACGCGCCGTCACCGAAAACCCTAGTTCGGGGTCCAATCTGAAGCTGATCCCGGCACTCTGTCGGAGGGGAGATCGATCCCGGAGGGCTCTTCATCACCATACCTTCCTCCGGGATGAGTTGTGAGTAGTCTCACCTTGGACTACGGGTCCATGGCAGTAGCTAGTTGGTAGTCTCTCTCTTGTGCTTCATGTCTTATGATCTTGTGAGCTGCCTAACATGATCAAGATCGATTATTGTAATGCTATGTGATGTGTTTGCTGGGATCCGATGGATTATGAAGTTATGTTCAGATTGTGCATAATTCTTATATGTTGATATTTTTTTGCATGCTCTCCGATATGCGTAGTTACTTTGGCCAAGTGATTGTGTGTATCTCCAAGAGAGAGTATTTATGCTAGATAGTGGGTTCATGCCCCCCTTTTGTTCCTGGGCACGAGTGACAGAAACGTCTATGGGCGAGGGTATGCTGTTGCTACTAAGGGTAAAACAGCGGTGTTAATGTCTCTGTTGATATTAGTATTGCTTACTTCATGCACTTTACTTAATGCAAATGTCTGTTGCTTGCACCTTAATACCGTTGGGTGACAGGCTAGATAGCGATCCCACGGTGGACTTTTTAGACAAAGACGCAGTTGGACTCAACGGTCTTTGTTCCTTGTCGTGATGCCTCCATAAATATTATCATGTTCCTTATGTCATAGCTAAATTGGGTATGTGTCATGATCTTGTCAATTGCCTAGCTGTAATTCGTTCACCCATCACATGCATATTTTATTTACTTGAGAGACTCCACTAGTGAAACCCATGGCCCCCGGTCCATCTTTTTACATTGTTTACAACCCCATTTACTTACTTTTCATCATCATTACTCCACTGGTCACTTTTCATTATTTCATCATACAATTAACCGCTGTTTTCTGCGAGACCGGAAAGATTGACAACCTTTCCGCCGTTGGGGGCAAAGTATTTGGTTGAGTGTGTACAGGTCCACGTCTGTTGAAGGTTAAGCGCCAGAGATCTTCAACATTCACCTCGTTGTTGATTTCAAAGTCCTACAGGTTCGATAAACTTCAGTTCGTTAAACGAGGAAAAACTGCTACTGGCTGCAATTCCGCCTTCGCTTGGGCACCACCCAACTCTTTTCAATACACTATCAACATCCACCATCAAGCAGTTTTCTGGCGCCGTTGCCGGGGACTTTGGAGCTGAAGCAAGGGGAGTCTCATACCTCAATCTCTTTACTTTGTTTTTGTCTTGCTTGCTTTATTTCTCGTTTAGTTTATTTTCCTGTTTCAAAATTTTAAAACCCAAAAAAATTAGTGTAGTCTTTAATTCTGTCTTGTTATTTTATCTTATCATTATGTCTTCTACTAAAAACACTAAGTTGTGTGACTTTACTAGCAGTAATAACAATGATTTCATATGCTCTCCAATTGCTCCACCCGCTACTAAAGCAGAATTTTATGAAATTAAACCTGCCTTGCTAAATCTTGTTATGAAAGAGCAATTTTCTGGTGCTAGTACTGATGATGCCGCCTCTCATTTAAATAACTTTGTTGAGTTATGTGATATGCAAAAGTATAAAGAGGTAGAAAGTGACATCATAAAACTGAAGCTTTTCCCTTTCTCTTTGAGAGGGAGAGCAAAAGAATGGTTATTGCCTTTGCCTAAAAATAACATTGATTCTTGGATTAAATGCAAAGATGCTTTTATTGGAAAATATTATCCACCTGCTAAAATCATACAACTAAGGAGTAACATTATGAACTTTAGACAATTTGATAATGAACATGTTGCTCAAGCTTGGGAGAGAATGAAATCTATGGTTAAGAATTGTCCCAAGCATGGATTAACTATGTGGATGGTTATCCAAACTTTTTATGCAGGTTTGAATTTTTCTTCAAGGAACCTTTGGACTCGGCCGCCGGAGGCACCTTCATGTCCACCACATTAGGTGCAGCAACTAAACTCTTGGATGAGATGATGACAAATTATTCACAATGGTACACCGAAAGAGCTCCAAGTGGTAAGAAGGTAAATTCTGTCGAGGAAATTTCCTCTTTGAATGATAAGGTTGATATGATTATGTCTATGCTTGCTACCAATCAGTCCACTATTGATCCTAATAATGTTCTCTTGCTTCATTAATTGCCCAAGAAAATGATCAAGTTGATGTTAATTTTCTTAATAGAAACAACTTCAACAATAATGCTTATCGAAATAATTTTGGTAGTAACAACTATAAGCCTTATCCTCCCAATAATGGCAACTCATATGGTAATTTCTATGGTAATTCTTATAATCCTAATAAGAATGTGTCCTCTGATCTAGAGAATGTTTTAAAAGAATTTATCACGTCGCAAAAAGCTTTCAACAAAACTGTCGAAGAGAAACTTGAAAAATTGGATAGACTTGTCTCTAAAGTGGAAGATCTTGCTCATGAAGTTGAAATTTTAAAAATTAGAACCTACTGAAACTTGTCTTCAAGACAAGCCTACTGAATCTTTAAATGCTATTTCTATTCAAATTAATGAGAATGAAAGGATGTTAGCTCGTTTGCATGCTAGGTGGGCTAGAGAGGCAGAAGAAGCTAGAATTGCTGAAATGAATAGGAAAACTGTTAAAGTTTATACTATCCAAACTACTAATGAGGATCCTCCTAGCCTATTTAAAGATGATGAAATTGATTTTGATAATTGCAATCTTACTGAAGTCATAAAGTTGCTACAAAAACTTGCTAAGTCACCGGATGCTAGTAAATTAAATATTGCCTTCATAGAACACATTACCGATGCTCTTATCAAGGCTAGGGAGGAAAAGCTTAAGCTAGAAACTTCTATTCCTATAAAATTAGAAGATGGATGGGAACCCACTATTAATATGAAAATAAATAACTTTGATTGCAATGCTTTGTGTGATCTTGGTGCAAGTGTTTCTGTTATGCCTAAAAGTTTCTATAATATGCTTGATTTAAATCCTTTGGAAGAATGCTATTTAAATGTTCATCTTGCTGATTCTTCTAAAAAGAAACCTTTGGGTAGAGTTGATGATGTCCTTATTATTGTTAATGATAATTATGTTCCCGTTGATTTTATTGTTATGGATATTGAGTGCAATGCTTCTTGTCCTATTATTTTGGGAAGACCGTTTTTGAGAACCGTTGGTGCTATTATTGATATGAAAGAGGGAAATATAAGGTTTCAGTTCCCCCTTACAAGAGGGATGGAACACTTCCCTAGAAAGAGAAAGAAGCTTCCTTTTGAATCAATCATAAGGTCAAGCTATGCTCTTGATGTTGCAAAGGCCTTCGAAAAGACTTGATATTTGGCATTGCGCCTAGCTAAAAGGCGTTAAAGAAAAGCACTTGTTGGGAGGCAACCCATCTTTTATTTTCAGTTTGCTTTTTTCTTTTCTTGAGTCATGAAGTTATTACCTCTGTAGCAACTTCATTGTATCTTTTTCTTTTGTTTTCTTGTGCCAAGTTTAGCCTCTAATGCATTGAAAGTGCGAGGTGTTGTTTTACTGTCCAAAAACAGATTCTGTGTGCCTGTTGCACGAAATTCCAAAAAACACCAGAATCTTATATTTTTCTGATAATTTTTTACAGCAAGCCTGATGCTTTTATCTATCTTTCGTTAGTTTTAAGTTTTTTGATTTGAGCTGCAGAAGTGCCTCGAAAAATTCAATCTTTACAGACTGTCCAGTTTTGACAGATTCTGCCGTTATTTTATATTCGCCTCTTTTACCATCGTCCAATGTGAAACTCTTGAGGGAGAGTACCAAATTGAGGATTATTAAACAGTAGCTAATGCCCAATGAAGTTTGTTTGCAATTTTTCCTAAGTTGAACACATGTGCATTTTAATTTATGAGCACTAACCCTCTAATCAAATTATGACAAGTTTTGTGTGAAGGGAGTTTTTAAGTTCCAAAGGAGAGGAATATGAAGAAATCGAGGATGGGTCAGAGCTCAAGCTTGGGGATGCCCCCATGGCACCCCCTCAAAATATCAAGAACCATCAAGAGTCAAAGCTTGGGGATGCCCAAGGCATCCCCTCATCATCATCGATTATCATAAGGTCGTCTTCGTTGAACTTCGTTTTTATCACTTTACATATTATGTGCTATGCTTGGAGCGTCTTTTTACTTTCAGTTTTGTTTGTTTGCTGGTCATATCTTTGTTGGATCCTAGCTTTATTTGTGTGGGAGAGAGACACGCTCCGCTTTTTCGTTTGAATACTCCTTTGCTTCGCTTATATCTTTTTGAGTATTCTTAGCTACTGTCTGTTTGCTAGTAAACTCTCGCTTTTAGCTTTTATCTTGTTTAGAGCTGCTAGTTGTTATGTTAAACTCTCATGTTCTTCACTTATACTTGTTGGAGAGTTGTTGTTGAAAAATTGCTTGAATTGTCAAAGCGACAAAATGCTGTTTGTGTGATATTAGAATAAAATGAAAAGCCTGCATAGTCTTGTAGATCATTGTGTGGATACTTGATGATTCTCAATTGTTTTGAGATGCTAAGTTGAATGCTTAAACTTGCTGGTTATTTGAGTGGAATTGATTAGTAAAGAAATATGGTTGAAAGCTTGAAATTGTGTGGTTTTTCGCAGTTGTTAATTCATAGAGCTAATCTTTCCATCAAATGAATTGTTTGGTCAACAAGGGAGATGGTGTAGAGTTTTTATGGTTATGATTGGTAAATGTCTTATGTTGTTCTGTTACCGGTTATTATTAGATGTTTGCTTCAAACACCCTTTTTGCCAAGCCTAAAAATTCATACTGAGTGTATGGTTCACTCGTGCATCCAATCCCCAAAGCCAAACCTTCTTGCCAGCTGAGTCCACCATATCTACCTATGCATGGTATTTCTTGCCATTCCAAGTAAATTTGTCATGTGCTACCTTTAAAAATTCAAAATACTTCTTTTTGTGCCTCTGTTTTTAAGCTCATGAGGGAGCAGTAGAGAGCTAGATATAACTTGTGACGAGCAAGGTCATTTTCCCCCTTTCACCCGGTGTCGATGGATTACGTCTTCACTTGAATCAACCCGAGAGCAGCTTAAGCAAAATATAAATATAACTCACCATTCTCCTCCGCGCAATGCAAATCTGAGAAATCAGCTCAAACATTGGACAGTGGTGAAACCAAGGAGAAAGAAGAGCGTACTCGCTCCTCTAAAAACCAGCTGCTCTCACAAGTCTAAAAAACCTTGCTTGTTATGAGGGACTAGATAGCTTCTTTGTTGTGAAGTCGTTGACGAAAGCATGCATACCTCAAAATTGTTTTACTTCTATTTTAAAAATCAAAAAGCTCTAGCACATGACTAATCCCTGCTTCCCTCTGCGAAGGGCCTTTCTTTTACTTTTAATGTTGAGTCAGTTTTCCTTTTTCCTTCTATCTCCACAAAAGCAAACATCTAGTATTGACCCTGGTATCGTTGAGCATATTGCATTGTCAAGATTAAACATGAATCTTTATATTGACTTTATCTATAAGATAAGCCGTTGGAAGTTAAAGCTTTTTGCTAATTCTTACATCTTTCTTTGTGTTGATTCTCAAACACTTTTGTCATGGAATTATTATCCTTGTGAATTAGTCAAATTTGTTGATCACATTGTTTTCATGTCTTTAACATACTATTTATGAAAGGTTTTGCTTGAATGATTCAACTTGTTTATTCATTGCTTTCTTGCAATCAATTGTAGACAATTGTTTTGTATCTCTTCATTCACATCCTATGATTTACATTACTATATTGATCAAGATTATGTTGGTTGCATGTCTCATCAAAAATTATTTGTTATCAATTACCTACTCGAGGACGAGTAGGAGTTAAGCTTGGGGATGCTGATACGTCTCAAACGTATATTTTTTTTGAGTGATCCATGCTAGTTTTGTGATATTGTCACATGTTTTTACTATCAAATATATCATTTTTATGCATTTTGTCGGACTAACCTAGTGACAAGATGCGAAGTGCCAGTTCCCTGTTTTTGCTGGTTTTGTATTTCAGAAAAGGCACAACAGGAAATATCATCGGATTGCCCTCAAAATTTACGGGGAATTTTTATGCAAAATATGACACCACCACATCGAAGGGCAGCCTGGGGGGCCACCCAGGGGCCAGGGGCGACCCCCTGCCGCGGCCCCCTGGGACCCGCGGGTGGGGCCCGCCCCTGCCCCTGGGCACCTCCTCGGCCCCCTCCGACGCCTATAAAATCCCTCTTGACCTAAAACCGAGAGGGCGGCCATTATTTTCCAGAAACTCGACCCCGACGCGCCGTCACCGAAAACCCTAGTTCGGGGTCCAATCTGAAGCTGATCCTGGCACTCTGCCGGAGGGGAGATCGATCCCGGAGGGCTCTTCATTGCCATACCTTCCTTCGGGATGAGTTGTGAGTAGTCTCACCTTGGACTACGGGTCCATGACAGTAGCTAGTTGGTAGTCTCTCTCTCTTGTGCTTCATGACTTATGATCTTGTGAGCTGCCTAACATGATCAAGATCGATTATTGTAATGCTATGTGATGTGTTTGCTGGGATCCGATGGATTACGAAGTTATGTTCAGATTTTGCATGATTCTTATATGTTTACTTATGTTCTTGCATGCTCTCCGATGTGCGTAGTTACTTTGGCCAAGTGATTGTGTGTATCTCCAAGAGAGAGTATTTATGCTAGATAGTGGGTTCATGCCCCCTTTTGTTCCTGGGCACGAGTGACCGAAACGTCTAAGGGCGAGGGTGTGCTGTTGCTACTAAGGGTAAAACAGCGGTGTTAATGTCTCTTTTGATATTAGTATTGCTTAATTCATGCACTTTACTTAATGCAAATGTCTGTTGCTTGCAACTTAATACCGTTGGGTGACATGCTGGATAGCGATCCCACGGTGGACTTTTTAGACAAAGACACAGTTGGACTCAACGGTCTTTGTTCCTTGTCGTGATGCCTCCATAAATATTATCATGTTCCTTATGTCATAGCTAAATTGGGTTTGTGTCATGATCTTGTCAATTGCCTAGCTGTAATTCGTTCACCTATCACATGCATATTTTATTTACTTGAGAGACTCCACTAGTGAACCCATGGCCCCCGGTCCATCTTTTTACATTGTTTACAACCCCATTTACTTGCTTTTCATCATCATTACTCCACTGGTCACTTTTCATTATTTCATCTATTTCATCATACAATTAACCGCTTTGTTTTCTGCGAGACCGGAAAGATTGACAACCTTTCCGCCGTTGGGGGCAAAGTATTTGGTTGAGTGTGTGCAGGTCCACGTCTGTTGATGGTTAAGCGCCAGAGATCTTCAACATTGACCTCGTTGTTGATTTCAAAGTCCTACTGGTTCGATAAACCTCGGTTCGTTAAACGAGGGAAAACTGCTACTAGCTGCAATTCCACATCCGATTGGGGCACCACCCAACTATTTCAATACACTATCAACATCCACCATCAGGGGTTGATGATGTTCTTGACAAAATCATCGTTGGAAGAGCTTGGAGAAGTCATGACAACTAGGGTTTGAGCGAAAGCAATCTGCCAGAAAAGACTCGAAACGAAAACACGACGAAATCACAGGATACGCTTCTCGAAAAATTCGGGGAAATATATAGCGAAATTTTTTGCAATAAAAGGAAAGCAATGAGACTAGGAGGAGTCGGAGGTGGCGTCCAGAGGCCAGGGGCGGGTCCCACCCGCGGCCAGAGTGGGGGCCGCGGCCGAGGGGCGCCCCTGCCTCCTGGACTCCATCTCATACTCCGCTCGGCCTCCGAATTTTCCTAATTTTCTAAAAATAAATAATATAAATTTTCTGGAATTTTCCGTGGCGCTTTCCTTACCGAAATAGTTACCTATTCGTTTGCTGATCCTGGAGTCTTCCGGTATTTGGTCTCGATAAGTTCTTCCGGAGAGACCGCTTGAACAACATCGGCATCCTTTTCCAAGGGATTACCGGAGATGTAGTGCTTGAGTCGCTGACCATTCACCACTTGAGGTTTGTCTCCGTCAAGATTATTAATCTTTATAGCTCTGGAACGATAAACTTCCTCAATGATGAATGGTCCCTCCCATTTTGATAGCAATTTTCCTACAAAAAATCTGAGACGAGACCTATACAAAAGCACTTTATCACCAACATTAAATTCTCTTTTCAAAATTCTCTTATCATGCCATCTCTTTACTTTTTCCTTAAACAAACGAGCATTCTCATAAGCCTCATTTCTCCACTCATCCAAAGAACTCAATTTAAGCAACCTAGTTTTACCGGCAAGAATAGGATCATAATTAAGTTGTCTAACAGCCCAAAAAGCTTTATGTTCTAATTCAAGAGGCAAATGACATGCCTTCCCATAAACCATTTTATAAGGAGACATACCCATAGGATTTTTATAAGCAGTTCTATAGGCCCATAAAGCATCATTAAGTTTTATAGACCAATTCTTCCTAGACTTGTTAACGGTCTTTTGCAAGATCAGTTTAATTTCTCTATTAGTTAATTCAACCTGCCCACTAGTTTGAGGATGATACGGAGAGGAGACTCTGTGATTAACATCGTACTTAGCTAAAACCTTTCTAAAAGCTCCATGAATAAAATGAGATCCTCCATCCGTCATAAGATATCTAGGCACACCAAACCTAGGAAAAATAACTTCTTTAAGCATTTTTAGGGAGGTCTTATGTTCAGAACTTTTAGTTGGTATAGCTTCCACCCACTTAGTAACATAATATACAGCAACAAGAATGTGAGTATTACCATGGGAAGTGGGAAAAGGACCCATAAAGTCAAATCCCCAACAATCAAAAGGTTCAATAACAAGAGAATAATTCATAGGCATTTCATTACGTCTACTAATGTTACCAACCCTTTGACACTCATCACAAGATGAAACAAACTTTTAGCATCCTTAAATAAAGTACGCCAATAAAAACCTGATTGAAGAACCTTATGTTCAGTCCTTTCACCTGCGTGATGTCCTCCATAATCACTATTGTGGCACTTCCTCAATACTTCCTCCTGTTCATGCTCAGGAATACATCTTCTTAAAATTCCATCAGTCCCCTCCTTGTATAAATGTGGGTCATCCCAAAAGTAATGCCTCAAGTCATAGAAGAATTTCTTTTTCTGTTGATAAGTAAAACTTGGAGGCAAAAATTTCAAGACAACAAAATTGGCATAATCAACATACCAAGGAGCATCATGTGAAGTTACCTTAATGACTGCAAGTTGTTCGTCAGGGAAACTATCATTTACAGGGATTGGATCATGAGGTATATTTTCCATTCTAGACAAATTATCATCTACAGGACTTTCTGCACCTTTTCTATCAACAATATGCAAATCAAACTCTTGCAGCAAAAGCACCCATCTAATAAGTCTAGGCTTAGCATCTTTGTTTTCCATAAGGTACTTAATTGCAGCATCATCAGTATGAATAGTTACTTTAGAGTCCACAGTATATTGTCTAAATTTCTCACAAGCAAAAATGACCGCTAAAAATTCCTTTTCAGTGGTTGCATAATTTTTTTGCGCACTATCCAAAGTTTTACTAGCATAATGAATTACATTTAACTTCTTATCAATTCTTTGGCCAAGGACAGCCCCTACCACATAATCACTAGCATCACACATAATTTCAAAGGGTAAATTCCAATCAGGCGGTTGGACTATAGGAGCGGTGATTAAAGCCTTTTTAGCACCTCGAAGCCTTCCTTACAATCTTCATCAAAAACATATGGAACATCTTATTGAAGAAGATTAGTAAGAGGCAGCGACGTCTTAGAAAAATCCTTAATAAACCTCCTATAAAAACCGGCATGACCAAGGAAACTATGAATACCTTTGATGTCCCTTGGATAGGGCATCTTCTTAATTGCTTCAATTTTGGCTTTATCAACTTCAATTCCCCTCTCAGAAATTTTATGTCCAAGCACTATGCCTTCATTTACCATGAAATGACACTTCTCCCAGTTGAGAACAAGATTGGTTTCCTCACATCTCTGCAAAACTTTGTCAAGATTATAGAGGCAATTGTCGAAAGAAGTTCCATAGACGGAGAAATCGTCCATGAAGACTTCCACAATTTCCTCACAAAAACCATGAAAAATAGCAGACATGCATCTTTGAAAAGTAGCAGGCGCGTTACACAAACCAAAAGGCATATGTCTATAAGCATAAGTTCCATAAGGACAAGTAAAAGTAGTTTTTTCTTGATCTTCATATTTAACAGCAATTTGAGAGAAACCAGAATAACCATCAAGAAAACAAAAGTGAGAATTCTTAGACAGTCTTTCAAACATTTGATCAATAAATGGCAAAGGATAATGATTTTTTCGAGTAGCCTTATTAAGTTTCCTATAATCAATGCACATTATATATCCTACAACCGTTCTTTGAGGAATGAGTTCATTATTATCATTAGCAACAACAGTCATACCTCCCTTTTTGGGAACACAATGAACAGAACTAACCCATCTACTATCAGCAATAGGATAGATTATACCTGCATCGAGAAGCTTGAGTATCTCATTTCTTACCACATCCTTCATTTTTGGATTTAATCTTCGTTGATGATCAACAACGGGCTTTGCATCAAGTTCAAGATTAATTGTATGTTGACAAATAGATGGAGAAATCCCCTGAAGATCATCCAAAGTATAGCCCATTGCAGCTCGATGTTTCCTAAGAACCTCCAATAATCGCTCCTCTTCCCTTCCAGAAAGGTTAGAATTGATAATAACAGGATATATTTTCATCTCATCCAAATATGCATATTTGAGAGTGTCCGGGAGAGCTTTTAATTCAAAAACAGGATCTCCATTTGGAGGTGTTGGGGTCCCCAACGACTCCACAGGTAAATCATGCTTTAGAATCGCCGGCTGTCTAAAGTAGACTTCATCAATTTCTTCCCTTTGCTACAAAAACGTATCATTCTCGTGCTCCTCCATAAATTGCTGCAAAAGATCATTAGGAGGCACAGCAATAGAAGCAATTCTTTCAATAATAAGATCCTCATTAGGCAATTCTTTATCATAACGATGTCTGGCAAACTTGGAGAAATTAAATTCATATGGTTCTCCAGCAAATTGAACAGAAACCTTTTCTTTCTTAAAATCTATAACAGCACTGCAAGTATTTAAGAAAGGTCTACCAAATATGATAGGACAAAAATTATCTTTAACTGATCCCAAGACAAGAAAATCAGTCGGATATTTTACCTTACCACATAAGACTTCAACGTCTCTGACAATTCCTACCGGGTGAACGACATCTCTATAGCCAACTTAATCTCCAAATCAATATCCTCAAGCTCACATGGTGCAATTTCGCGCATTATTTCTTGATAAAGTGTATAAGGAATAGAACTTGCACTTGCACCCATATCACATAATCCATAATAGCAATGATCACCTATTTTGATAGAGACAACAGGAGTACCAACAACTTTTGCACTTTTATCTTGTCTAACAATGTTAGTAGCAGCTTCACAAAAATAAATAGAACCTCCATCGACATTCTCAGTTACAAGATCTTTAACCAAAGCTACTGGAGAGGCAATTTCAAGTTGTTCATTAGGTTCATAAGCTTTCCTTTCACATTTATTAACCACATTGGCCACGATTGAGTGTTCTTTAATTTTTATAGGAAAGGGTGGTTTTTCAAAGTAAACAGCAGGTAAAACAGATTCAACTATTTGAACAGGTATATCATTACTAGCAAGCACATCTGTTTTACAAACATCTTTAAATGGTTCATGATACTTATCCCACTTTTCTTTTGGAATATTAATATGATCAGCAAAGGATTTATAGAGATCAACAACAATTTGAGAATCGAACCCAAACTAGTACTAAGCATATTAAAACGTTCAGTTTCCATGAAAGATTTAATGCAGTCATACTCATAATTTATACTTGATTCTTTACCTTTGTCGATCTCCCAATCTTCCGCATTGCGATAAATCCTTTCAATTAAATCCCATTTAGCATTAACTTCCTTGTTTGTAAAGGATCCAAGAGAAGAGGCATCAAGCATATCCTTATCATAGCGAGACAGCCTCGCATAAAAATTGTTAACAATTATATCATTAGGAAGCTTATGATTGGGGCATTTAAGCATTAGAGATTTCAACCTCCCCCAAGCTTGAGCGATGCTTTCTTCTTCATGTGGCCAAAAGTTGTAAATATAATTTCTATCTTGATGAATTTCATGAAGAGGACAAAATTTAGAATAAAAGAGAGACATAATCTCTTTCCAATTCATCAAGCGAGAATTATCCAGAAGCATATACCAATCCATAGCTTTATCCTTCAGTGATATTGAGAATAATTTCCTCATGATTACCTCTTTTGACATACCTGCAATCTTAAATAGCTCACACAGATCTTTAATATAAAGCAAATGATAACCTGGATGGATGGTCCCATCCCCTGCATAACGGTTACTCATAACATGATCAATAATTCCCATGGGTATTTTAAATGGATCAATTTCAGAGAGCGGAGGACTCTTATCCACTACAGGTGTGGTGGTAGAGTTGCTCCCAAACAGCATATTAAGTGAAGAGTGCTCCATAACGAAACAAAGTAACAAGCAGAAATAAAAACATCACTGACAATAAAAGAGTTCCGTACCAGTTCCACTTACCAATAGCGCTACACTCCCCGGCAACGGCGCCAGAAAAGAGTTTTGATGACCCACAAGTATAGGGGGTCTATCGTAGTCCTTTCGATAAGTAAGAGTGTCGAACCCAACAAGGAGCAGAAGGTGTTGACAAGTGGATTTCAGCAAGGTTTCACTGCAAGCACTAAAAGAGAAATGTTTTTGGAGTTTTGATATAAAGAACAAATAAAGAACAAGTAAATAAAAGAGTGCTACAATAATTGCAGCAAATAGCCCAATCCTTTTAAGCTCAAAGGACAGGCCGGTTGTGTTACTTATGAGGATTAAAGCATTCTCGAGGACACATGGGAGTTTCTGCCTAGCCAATTTCATTGCACGCCGGTGATTAATCTTCAATGTTTTGATAGAGTGTTGTGTGGGTGAACCTATGCTAATGCATTGCCCTTACTTGGACAAACACATACTTGTGATTAAACCTCATGCAAGCTTCCACAACTACAAGAAAGTAATTAAGATAAACATCTAACCACAGCCTTTAACTCCGAGATCCTACACTCCCTAGTGCACTAGTTCACAAATTGGGGTTTAGGTTTCTGTCACTCCTGCAACCCTACCATAAGCAAACTAAATACACCATGCATTCCCCTAGGCCCTTTTAAAGGTGAAGTATCATGTAGTCGACGTTCACACGATACCACTAGAGGAATAACACCACAACATAAATCAAACCATTAAATATTACTCAACATTATGCAATTACTAGCAACTAGGCTTTCCCCATGTCCTCGAGAACCAAACGAACTACTCACAAGACATCATATAGATCATGATCAAAGGTGATATGAATAAGGGTAACAATCTGATCGTAAAGATAATTCACCGATAAAACTCTCAAGCATCAACTACAAGTGGTAATCAACACCCGGGATACGATTCCAATGAACTAATAACAAAACAATGATGATTGCTACAGCGAGATGAGATGACACGGTGGCGGTGATGATGGTGCTGATGATGGAGATGGTGTTGATGATGATCCCGATGATGCCCAGCGTGATGGTGATGACGATGGCGGCGATTCCCCCCCTCCGGGAGGGAAATTCCCCGGCAGATTTCTCCCTGCTGGAGCTCTTCTTCTCTCTGTCTAGTTTCCGCCTCGTAGAGGCGGCGGAAAAAATTCCTCTTCGATACCCCCGATGTTTTTAGGTCAAAGGGTAGTAGTACGCTGAAGGGGAGCCGGAGAGGGGCCACAGGGACCAGGGCAGGCCCCACCCACGCCACTAGGTGGACCCGCGCTAGGGGGTCGCCTTCCAGCTGATTCCAGGCTCCGGCGGATGCATCCCCAGTAATTGCCAAACATGAAAAATGAGATAAAATAACATAAGTACTGCATAATAATATGAAATATATCAATGAATAAAAATAAATTATGATGTAAAATAGTGATGCAAAATGGACGTATCACCTTTCACTAGCTACATTATTTTGAGCACAAGGGCTGCCTCGAAACCTTTCTTCAACAGAACCTCCTGTAAGAACTACCAGTTCACTATATTGCAGGCTTTTTCAAAGTCCAATTTGAGCAGAATTGCGGGGTCGTCCCGAGATTTCAACTATAATCTCATGGAGCACAAGCGGGCCATCCAGGATGTTTCTACCTTTAATGAACGTAGTTTGCACCTTGCTAATCACCCTGATTGCTACAGGGGAGATTCTACTGGCCACCGCTTTAGCCACCAGCTTGAAGATAACATTTATCAGAGCGATTGGGCGGTATTGTTTGATGTTGGAAGCACCGGGGACCTTGGGCAGCAGGGACATGATCCCATAGTTGAGCCGAGCGATGTCCACTGTTCCCAGCATAAAGCCGTTAAGGATTTGCAGCACCAGTCCCTTCAAGCTAGGCCAGAATTATTTAAAGAAAGCCACCGGGAACCCATCTGGCCCTGGAGCCGTATTTGTTTTGGTTGACCTGATACAAGCATCTAATTCTTCTGCAGTAAAGGTAACAGACAGGCTTCGGTTTTCCTCCTCTGAGACCTGGTTGGCCTGATTCCAAGGATTAGCGGTCAGAGCGTGATGCTTTGGTTCCTCCGAACCCATAAGCGAGATGTAAAACTCATATATGTTCCTTTGAATCTCCTCCGGGTTGGAGATCACCCCCTGGGGTGTATCAAGCCTGAAAATCGCACACTTGCACTTTCGTCCATAGGCATAGGCGTGATAAAATGCCGTGTTCGCGTCTCCCTTAAGGAGCCAGTTCTGGCGGCCCCGCTGGCGCCAATACTCCTCCTCCGCTGCTATATGGTACATCAGTTGCTCCTCCAGATGGCATCTAAAGGCCCAACCTTCCTCGTGGAGGCCCTGGAGGTCTTCCGCCTGATCCAACGCTTGGATTTGGCCAATGTTCTGCTTATGAATCTTATCTTGCTTTCCTTTGTTGGCTCCCCACCCTCTGAGAAATTGCCTGAACGAGGAGGACTGCGCGTTCCAGAACTCAATAGGGCCTCGACAACTGGTCAACCTATCCGCACTTTCAAGCCATTTTCCAATCACCAACTCTTTGAAGCCTGGGGCACTCAGCCAGACAGTCTCAAAGAAGAAACGGGGGGACCTAGCTGGAGTCGCTTCTCCGGTATCCAGGACCAAAGGGGTGTGGTCTGATCCAATTGGTGTTTCCGCACGCAGTGACACCAAAGGGAAAGCCTGTTCCAGTCAGGAGAGACGAAAAACCTATCGAGAACACTTCTGACCGGGTCCCTCTGCCTGTTGGACTAGGTAAATCTTGCACCGGTTCTGTTGATTTCCCGCAGGGCAAGCCTGGCAATACAAACATGTTTTAATTTCCAAAGAGAGGAAATAATAACAAGTACGTGGAACAAAATAGGTTGTGTTGTTTGAACCAACATTACATATTTGGATCTTCCAACATAATTTAGGATTTAGAAATCACATAAATTATTTTTGGGGATTTATTCAAGTAAGGCCTATAAATCCCCTTTTGAACAAAATGGTTTCTCTATAGAATTATATATACCTCCTCTGTTCCAAAAGAGAGCATGGCGGTGTTTTTAGGAAATGGGGTTGTGTTTTGTGAGACTAGCTAGTGAAGATGCACTAAGAGCATCTCCACCGGGGGGTCGCAACAGGGCCCTAAAGCTCCATTAGGACCTGGACAGAAAAACAGGCCACACCGGGTCCTAAAGGGCTTGTCCGCCCAGAAAACTGTCCGGCACCGCGAACAGAGGCCCCAACGTTAAGCACTCATTTGGCGGTGCCGGACAGTGTCCGCGGACACAAATTTCGACCCAACCCCACTTGTCAGCCTCTATCTCTCTTTTTTCCCTCTCTCGTGCGAGGCAACATCCGCTCTGTGCTCGTCGCCGCCTGCACTCGCTGCCCTCCGTGCTCGCCGCCGCTTCCTGCAGCTGGACCACACCGCGGCCGTCCTGGAGCTCGACCTTGAACACGGCCGAGCGGCCCGTGGAGCCCGCGCCGCCGCTCGATCTCGCATCCCGCCTCGCCGCTCGAGCTCATCGGCATCCAAGAAGCCGTGACGCCGCGGGGCGCGCGACGAGCTCAGCGTCGCGGCTCAGGGGCGCGGTGGGGCATGACGCCGCCGGACGCGCGTTGGAGGTTCGCGAGCGCGTCGCGGCTCAGTGGCGCGGTTGGGCGCGACGTCGCCGGGCGGGCGTAGGAGGTTCGTGGACGCGGCTGCGGGCTGCCTACTGCCGCGCGTGCTGCTAGCTGTGATGCCGTGTGTGCTGCTGCTTACTCCCGTGCGTACCGCTGCGGGCTGGTGCTGCCTACTGCCAACAATCCAATCCCGCGAGGCACGTCCTGATTCCTCGGGTCGTGATGATCCTGGGCTCTTCCTGCTGCTGGCGGCGGAAGCTCCAACGAGCTGGTGCCGGGGCACGGCAGGGGAGGCAGCAGTTGCCTGTGAGGCTGGGCAGGGATCAGGTTCAGCTCTCGCCGGGGAGAGAGGCGCACGCGGACCGGCAGCAGCAGCAGGCGCACAAGCAGGTTCACAGGCCGATGATGTCCCTGTGTCATTCATGGTCGCGTCCTCGGCATCTCCGGCTCGCTGGCCATCATCGGCATCGTCTGCCGTCGCATCCTCGGCATCTCTGGCTCGCCGGCCATCGTCGGCATCGTCCGGCGTCGCGTCCTCGGCGTCTCCGGCGTCCTTCTCCCGGCGGCGGCGTCGTGAGGGGAGCGGCTTTCACGATGGCAATGACGTCCATAAGGTGTTTGACTTAATGATCTCTGTTTAGGGGTTATTTTTTAGACGGTACCGGTGTGGGAGCTGAAATTTTTTTAACCGGACAAATGTCCGGCACCCCCAATGGGGCCTCCAAAGGGGGTGCCAGGAACGTTTTAGGCGCTCCCGGTGGAGATGCTCTAAAGTGTGAAATTGCAAAGGACGGTGGTAGTTGAACACACCTTGACCGAGCTTTTTTGCATTCAGTCCTTTGACTGTGGAAACGAATTTATCAGGAGAACCTAGCTAAACCTTGGGCCTTATAAATCTACCTCTTCAACCTCTATATATCTCAAACCTCTGACACCAAACCAAGCGACGCGGCTCCTGACGTTGCCAACAGGCCCTAGCGCTCTCTCTCACACTGTCGCTCAAACGGAGGTGGAAGAAGAGATGTGGATTCTGAATTTTCGGCGCACGAACATCTCGCCGCACTGACGGCGTCTTTCTGAATTTCTTGCCGAGCTCAAACTCGAAGCACTAATACATGAGGTACTCACGCCTACAACAGCGCCCTAACACTGCTCACACGACGCGAACGGCAGCCCCGGCGACCACCACAGGCACACCCACGCGAGAGACTACTGGAGACTACATTTTTCTCTTCAGCTACTCTTATCTCAACACAGCACCATGGCTTCTACTTAATTATAGCACACGTAGCAGCCAACTAACACCGGCCGCACTACCAGCACGACTCGCACGACGCCAGGACTCGGCCACTCCACTCGCCTGCGGCCGTACTACGTGCTGATCAGTGCATGCACGCCATGCACTAACAGCCCACACCGCAAGCACCGGATCAGCCCAGCCACGTCCTATGTCTTGAGTCAAGATTATGGCTAACAGCTCCTGTGTCTCCTCCTGCTGCAGCTGCTCGTCACCAACCAAGCCCTATCGTATATGGTTCGCCTTGTCTAGGAAATAATATATATGCTCGATCTGGTGAAAAAAAAAGCTAAGTCTTGGTCGTATAATGATTCATCACTTAATTTGCACTAGTGGAGAAAGAGCCTCTAGTCCCGGCTCGTTAGGGCCTCTAGTCTTGGATCTGCACCCGGGACTACGGAATCGGGACTAGAGGCGCCCCCCCCCCCCCCCTCTAGTCCCGGGTTAGTTACGACCCGGAACAAAAGGGACCCCCACGTGGCCAGTGCCTCGGCGCGTGGTTGAGGACCTTTAGTCCCGGTTCTTAATACGGCCCGGGACTAGAGATGTCCCCACCTGACAGCCTCTTGCTCTGGCTTTTTTGTGTTCCCACCTTATTGCATATTTAAAATTATGATCAATCTTACAAAATATGTGGTTAACTAATTACAATTCGGAAAAATACATATAGCATATCAAAATGTTTATAAAAGAAATATCTATCTAATAAAAATATACTTTATTCTTTATTCTTTATACATAGAGCCCGTCTATTCGATTACATATCACAACCGGGACTAGAGCCCGTCTATTCGATTACATGGAGGTAACAACCGAGACTAGAGCCCCGTCTACTCGATTACATATCACTACCGGGACTAGAGCCGTCTATTCGACTACATGGAGGTCACAACCGGGACTAGAGCTCTGTCTACTCGGTGTTATATATTGTATTTTCCCTCGGGGTTTATGACGTGGTTCACCAAAAATCCCGCAATTTCTTCTTGAAGCGCTATAAAGCGCTCCTTTGGTTGCAGTTTCCTCCGCATTTCATCCAACTATAAAAGAAGGAGATCTATATGAATATCTATCATCATAACAATAATTATGAATGACACTCAACAATGGTTATAAAATAAAATTGTGAATATATTTGTTCACGTACCTCTATAAATTTCGATGAGTTCCGCTCACTGATCTCCTGGCGAATCCACTCGCAAACGAAGAATCCACACAAATTGGACCCCGATGGCTGTCTCTCGCACTTTACAAGAATAGAATTCAATCAAATAATAATCAAGCATGATATAATGGTATTGAAATTAGAATTAAAGAGATGCGCGGACTTAGCTCGTACTACTTACCTTGACATGATGAAAACTAAGTATCTCTCTGAATTCACCTGTTGTACTCTTGGTGAATCTTTTCCAAACCCTGCCCGGCAAAAAAATGAATAAATGAGTTATTAGTTACTTGATATCTCAGGAAATGAATAAAAGAGACCGATATAGTGCGATAATGATTGAAATTAGCTTTGTAACGCATCTTTAATGATTTGGTACTTCTCTTCGGGTGTCGCCAATGAGTCGTGGAGTTCAACTCTTCCAGAGTCAACTTCAATGATTAGCAGAATGTAATGGAAGCTGCGCACGCTTATATACGTCAGTAACTCATCATTTACAATTAACATCGAATAAGCAAAAATTAATGTGTACAAGACAGTAACAGTCTTACTCGAAGTTGTAAGGAAACAATATCTTCTTTTTGTAATGTTGCCTCTTAATGAACCTTAGCAAGTTGTCCTCCCTGGGGAACTCTAGTAGCAACTTTTGATTAATTCGTGTTGGGTTAACAAACCCAATGTCAAAGATTCCTTTTTGGTCACATTCATGACTCTTCATTCTGCATAATAGCGCAGTGAGCATAATTATAGGCAATGAACAAGCTGCGCTACAGACTTTATTATGAAAATAAATGAATTGAATCACTTACGGACAATAGGTACCGATGATACTCAAGTCGAGGGCGTCAAGCTTGTATAACATATAGAGTTCTTTAGGATAAATGCAAATCTGGTCTTTACCAATGTAATGCTCTTCTGTAACTTTCACAAGGATCATTATTCGCCCTTCCTTTGTGATATTCATGTACCAGTTATGCAGTATTCACATTTGTGCTGGTAGAAGATTGATATGATCAGGTGGCACCAGAGACTTCCAGTATTCCCATTTCCATACTTCTTCATCCAACATAGGCCCCATATCTCCGCCGAGTATTCCCATTTCCAGTTGAGAAAGAGAGATACCAGCTGCTGCAGCAAATTTCGCCCTCATATTGAGTGGTACAGCTGCAATGTCCGCCGCCAAGCCCTGATTAGTGGGTAACAACTTGAGCGGGGAGATCGACTGTTTTGCCTGTTGTCCGAGCTGGGCAACGTCTCTTTTCCCACTGGCACTAGTACTTTTCGTCGTGCGGGAGCTAACTTTCCTTATACATCGCAAATAGTCATCAGGCTTATTTATCTCAAATTGCGATGGAAGCTCAAGAAAGCCCTTAGCCCACTTTACGGCTTCCAGCTTAAATGTTTGCTTTGGCTTGGGCTTTTTCGGTGCAAACTGTCTTTTCACCTCGGTGTCCATGATCACGGCGTTTTCCTCAACAGTCCGGTCATAAGCTTGGACTTGAGGAGCCGGCGGTACTTTTGGGAGGGGCTCCTGTCAGGGTCCGTGTCGGTTACCCATCGAAAACGAAGCGGTGTGCTTCCTCTTTTAGCTCTGAGCCTTAGTGAGCGGAGGCGGCGGAGGCGGCGGAGTTGGCTGAGGAGTCGAGTGATGCGGCGGCAGAGATCGAGATGGACCCATGTTGTGGTGGTCGTCCCTCTCGTCATCATGTGGACTTGGAGGTGGTGATTTGCGACTCGGAGGAGGCGATGGTGGCCTTTGCGCCGAGTCTGGAAACACGATGTATTTCTTGCGCCACAGAATGATACCACCCCTGACGTCTCCCAGTGTCCTCTCATCATCACCTCCAGGGATGTCAAGCTCGAGTGATTCATATCCCAGTACAAGCTGATCCACGCTGACACGACCATAACCATCTGGAATCTCATTGCAATGCCACCGTGCTGTAGATTCACAAGTTAAAGCATAGCCGTCTGCCGCCTTCAAGGATAAGTTCCTCACTCCAACATGTAGCTCACAAGGTGTCTTCTCCCTGATATCGTCCACAAGGTGTCTTCAAGGATAAGTCTCCATGTGTTCATGTCTAATCCAGGAGTCAGTCTTCCCCGGGTTGTTGAAGCGTACAATATTGTTGTGTTCCTCGATATACGGAGCCGCCAAGGTGGAATTCTATAGAACTGTGTAGTGCGCTTGAGTGAAAGAATGCCCGTCCCTACATATTATTGATTTCCTTCCTAGAGTGCCTTTTCCACTCAGTCTCCCCTCATGCCGCGATTCAGGAAGACCAATCGACTTAATGTCGGGAATAAAGTTAACACAAAACTCAATGACCTCCTCTGTTTCATAGCCTTTGGAGATGCTTCCTTCTGGCCTAGCACGGTTATAAACATATTTCTTCAAGACTCCCATGAACCTCTCAAAGGGGAACATATTGTGTAAAAATACAGGACCCATAATGGTAATCTCTTCGACTAGGTGTACTAGGAGATGCGTCATAATATTGAAGAAGGATGGTGGGAACACCAACTCAAAACTAATGAGACATTGAACCACATCCCTCTGTAACCTTGGTAGAATTTCTGGATCGATTATCTTCTGAGAAATTGCATTGAGAAATGCACATAGCTTCACAATGGGTAGTCGAACATTTTCTGGTAGAATCCCCGCATTGCAACCGGAAGCAATTTAGTCATAAGCACGTGGCAATCATGATACTTTAGGTTCTGGAATTTTTTCTCGGCCATATTTATTATTCCCTTTATATTCGATGAGAAGCCAGACGGGACCTTCATACTGCTCAGGACTTCAAAAAATATTTCCTTCTCTTCTTTCGTAAGAGCGTAGCTGGCAGGACTTAGACATCCTTTATCCGTCTTCATTGGATGCAGGTCGTCTGGGTCTTTCATACATTGCTGGTCCTGCCGTGCTTCCGGCGTATCTTTTGTCTTCCCATACACGCCCAAATGGCCTAGCAGGTTTACGCAAAGATTATTCATCACGTGCATCACGTCGATTGCAGAGCGGACCTCTAGGACTTTCCAATAGGGTAGCTCCCAAAATATTGATTTCTTCTTCCACATGGTCGCGTGTCCGGTGGCATCATTCGGAACAGATTGACCGCTAGGACCCTTTCCAAAGATCACTTCTAGATCCTTGACCATACCAAATATATCATCACCAGTACGGTGGACAGGCTTCCTCCGATGCTCTGTCAGACCTTTGAAATGGTTGCATTTCTTTCTTACGGGATGCCTGGGTGGAAGAAATTGACGATGGCCCAGGTACACAACCTTCTTACATTTCTCCAAATATGTACCATCAGTCTCATCTAAACAGTGCATGCATGCATTGTATCACTTGTTTATATGTCCTGAAAGGTTACTAAGAGCAGGCCAATCATTAATGGTTACGAAGAGCAGCGCTCGTAGGTCAAATAGCTCCTGTTTGTGCTCATCCCATACACGTACACCTTTTTTGTCCCACAACTGTAAAAGTTCTTCAACTAGTGGCTTTAGTTACACATCAATGTCGTTGCCGGGTTGATTCGGGCCTTGGATCAGCACTGGCATCATAATGAACTTCCACTTCATGCACAACCAAGGAGGAAGGTTATAGATACATAGAGTTACAGGCCAGGTGCTATGACTACAGCTTTGCTCCCAAAAAGGATTCATGCCATCTGTACTTAGACCAAACCTTAATTTTCTTGCGTCATCTGCAAAGTCCTTGTACTCTCTATCGATTTTTCTCCACAGCGACCCATCAGCGGGGTGTCTCAACATCTCGTTTTTCTTGCGGTCTTCTTTGTGCCATCGCAACAACTTGGCATGCTCTTTGTTTCTGAACAAACGTTTCAACCGTGGTATTATAGGAGCATACCATATCACCTTGGCAGGAACCCTCTTCCTGGGGGGCTGGCCCTCAACATCACTCGGGTCATCTCGTCTGATCTTATACCGTAATGCACCGCATATCGGGCATTCATTCTTATTATCGTACTCCTCACCGCGGTAAAGGATGCAGTCATTAATGCATGCATGTATCATCTGCACATCTAATCCTAGAGGGCAGAGAACCTTCTTTGCTTCATATGTACTGTCAGGCAATTCGTTATCCTTTGAAAGCTTCTTCTTCATTATTTTCAGTAACTTCTAAAATCCCTTGTCAGATAAACCAATCTCTGCCTTCTATTGCAGCAATTCCAGTGTGGTACCGAGCTTTGTGTTGCCATCTTCGCAAGTTGGGTACAACTTTTTTTTGTGATCCTCTAACATGCGCTCCAACTTCAACTTTTCATTTGCACTTTCTGCTTCTCTCTGTGCATCAACGATGGCCCGACGAAGATCATCATCTAACATGGGCTCATCTGGTGCCTCTTCATATTCAGCTTCCCCCCTTGCATTACCACCGTATTCAGGGAAGATAGAATAGTTGTCATCGTTCTCTTCTTCTTCGTTGTCTTCCATCATTACCCCTCTTTCTCCGTGTTTGGTCCAACAATTATAGCCGGACATGAAACCAGACTGAATCAGGTGGATGTGAAGGTTTTTTTAGGAAGAATAATCCCTCTCATTCCGACAGACACGACATGGACAACACATAAAACCATTCCGTGTGTTTGGCTCAGTCACATTGAGAAAAGAACGCAGGCCTTGAATGTACTCGATAGAGCGTCGGTCATCGTACATCCATTGCCGGTTCATCGAGCACCTTTTGTGCATAAGAAGGGAAAACATCATTACACACAACATCATGAATAGAGAAGTGACCAAATTAATTAATACAAGTTCATCACATTAAAACCAAAGTAGAGTAGTGACCAAATGTAATACATAGTTCTCATAATTAAAACATACATTGGAACTAACATACAAACTATCTAATGCATTTAAGTGCAACAACAAATGCGATCACAATCGCAACTAAGGTAACCATTGATCCAACAGCATAATGATACCAAGCCTCTTTATTAATGGCATATTTTGTAATCTTTCTAATTTTCAAGCGCATTGCATCCATATTGATCTTGTGATCATCGACGACATCGGCAAGATACAACTCCAATTTCATCTTCTCTTCTTCATTTTTTTAATTTTTCTTTCAAATCATCATTTTCTTTTTCAACTAAATTTAACTACTCGACAAGAGGGTCGGTTGGATTTTCCGGTTCATATATCTCCTAAATAAAAATATCTATGTCAAGTGTTGTTAGGCATAATTGTTATAAACACGAAATTAAACAAATAGTTATAAAAGATAATATACCACATCCGAATCATAGACCATGGCACTATACATATAACAAACAGTCATAGAAGTCATAAACACGGTTATCAAAACCATGGCACTATACATATAACAAACAGTCATAGAAGTAAAAAAAAATGTACAAGTAACTATGTAAATCATACAAAAAAGAATTTGTTTTTTTAAAATAAGAACAAGAGGCTCACCAAGGTGGTGCCGGCGACGGGGCGGCACGGGCGACCCACGGCGGTGAGGACAGTGACAGGGATGGGACAGCGCTAAAATCAACAAATCATACTTTAATTTAAGCCCAAATTGCATACAAAACAAATAAACTAGCAATGGGCATTACACAACTAACCTAGAATTTGAGCTAAACTAACTTAGGCATTTCATCAAACACCTAGCTAGCAATAGCAATGAAATGAGGAGCAAAACTAGCAATGGGGATTAACTCGAGCTCCGGGAGGATGAAGTTTCTAACCTATTAGAACCCTTGAATATATGGGGCACCCTTAATCTTGACAAATCATGGAAAAAAATGTGGATGAATTCGAGCTCGGGGAGGAGATAGAGGAGAAAAATGGTGATATGAACTCGAGCTCGGGCAGGAAGAAGATGATATAGTGAGACCTTTAGTCCCAGTTCGTATTACCAACCGGGACTAATGGGTCTCGCGCTGGCCCCCACCTGAGCTACGGCCTGCCGCAACCCTTTAGTCCCGGTTCGTGAAACGAACCGGGACTAGAGGTCCCCCACGGACCGGGACTAGAGGCTGTCGGCCTCGTAGCCGTTGAATCGGGACTAGAGCCCCCCTCTAGTACCGGTCCAAAACACAACCGGGACTAGAGCCGAATCTGGCTCTGGACAAAAGCCCTTGTTTCTAAGTGGGCGGCCATTGAGGGCATGTTCAATGCTCACAGCCGTGCCAAGACTGTCAATCTCCGCATCAGCCTCGCCAACTCCCAGAAGGGGACGCAGAGCATGGCGGAGTTTTTCAGCAAGATCCGCTCGCTTGCGGATGAGATGGAGGGGGCCGGAAAGAAGCTGGATGAGGAAGATGTCGTCTCCTACATCCTGGCAGGCCTCGACTCCGACTACAACGCCATCGTCGCCGCCATCTGTTCCCGCGAGGAACCGATCACCGTCGCCGATCTCTACTCGCAGCTTCTCTCGTACGAGATGAGGCTGGATCTTCTCAACGGTGGCTCTCAGTCATCGGTGAATGCAGCCACGCGTGGTGGCCGTGGAGGCGGCCAAGGACGCGGCAACTACGGCGCGGCCGTGGTGGTGGAGGTGCGCCTCCGCAAGGACGTGGCTACGGTGGTGGCCACGGCAACTACCACGGCAACAACAGCAACTACCACGGCAACGCGGCAACAACAACTACGGCAACAACAACTACGGCAACAGCGGTCACAACCGCAATGGTGGCAATGGAGGCGGCGGGTCTAAACCACGCTGCCAACTCTGTGGCAAGATCGGCCACACCGTGGGGAAGTGTTGGGAGAGGTTCAACCCCGACTTCGTCCCCGTCATGGAGAAGAGCGCTAGTGCAGTCTCCACGTACAACTACGGCGTCGACACCAACTGGAACATCGACTCCGGCGCCACCGACCACATCACAAGCGACCTCAACAAGTTGACCATCCGTGACAGATACAATGGCAACGAACAGGTTCACACTGCCAGTGGTTCAGGTATGGACATCGCCCACATTGGTCATTCAGCTATTCATACTCCTGATCGTGATCTTCATCTAAATAACATCCTTCATGTTCCTGAAGCAAACAAAAGTCTTTTGTCCGCACATCGTCTTGCACATGATAACAATGTCTTTGTGGAAATTCACCCTTTCTCGTTTTTTGTAAAGGATCGGGAAACGAAGAACACTCTTCTTCAAGGCAGATGTAGGAGAGGTCTCTACCCACTTTCGTCCAGTCCATCCAGCTCAAGCAAGCATGCCCTTGGTGCCATCAAACCATCATCGGAGAGGTGGCACGCTCGTTTAGGTCATCCATCATCGATCATAGTCAATAAAGTACTTAGCCAAAATAATCTTCCTTGTTCTAGTTTGTCAAGTGATGACTCGGTTTGTGATGCCTGTCAAAAAGGCAAAAGTCATCAACTTCCCTATCCCAAATCGTTTAGTGAATCTAGTGCTCCTTTGGAGCTTGTTTTTTCGGATGTTTGGGGTCCTGCCATTGAGTCTGTTGGACGAAAGAAATATTATGTCAGTTTTATTGATGATTTCAGCAAGTTTACTTGGATATATTTGCTTAAACACAAATCTGAAGTTTTTCAAAAGTTTCATGATTTTCAGAATCTAGTGGAACGTCAGTTTGATCGGAAAATTCTTGCGATGCAAACAGACTGGGGTGGCGAGTATGAGCGCCTCAATTCCTTTTTTACCAAAATTGGTATTTCCCATCATGTTTCATGCCCCTACGCACATCAACAAAATGGTTCGGCCGAGAGAAAGCACCGTCACATTGTCGAAGTAGGATTATCTCTTCTTGCTCATTCCTCTATGCCATTAAAATTTTGGGATGAAGCCTTTATTTCAGCTACATATCTTATTAACCGCACACCTAGTCGTCTTCTGAATTTTTCCACTCCCTTGGAGCGTCTTTATCATGAAAAACCTCACTATGAATCCTCCGTGTGTTTGGGTGTGCGTGTTGGCCAAACCTTCGACCATACAATTCTCGCAAATTAGAATTTCGCTCTAAACAATGTGCTTTCTTGGTTATAGTAATCTTCATAAGGGGTTCAAATGTCTGGATATTCCAAATGGTCGAATATATATCTCTCGTGATGTCGTTTTTGATGAAAATGTGTTCCCGTTTTCCACCCTAAATCCCAATGCCGCGCTCGTTTAAGATCTGAAATATTGCTTCTATCCGAGTCAGGAGGAGAAAATGCTGCTGATCATATTTTGGGAGATGCTCCTATTTTTCCTAACCCTAACTGTGCAAAAAGTGTGCAAAATCCTGTCTCCATGCAGCCTGGAAGAAGCACAGGACACGAAGCTGATCCTCCTCCGCGCGGTGATCCCGAGAGATCACGGAGAGGACCCCCAGACGGATCGCCTGCGCGCCAGTCCGCGTCAGACACGCGACGGACTTCCACTGGCTCGGGCGCGAGCGAAAACGCGTCTCCGCGCACCTCCACGCGCGACGTGCGGCGTCCACACGCCTCTGGCGATACAGCGGACGACACGCGGCAACAGCCGACAGCCGGGCCAGGTGCGGACCCGGTCCCTGACGCAGACCCCGCCTCGCCTTTCCACATGGCGGGCCATGACTGGTCGGACGCAGAGTCTCCTGCGGCGACGGCTGACGGGGCGGATCCCGGCGCAGATTCGCCTGGATCTTCTGTGGCAGCCACTCCAGAAGCCCCAGCTGCACCCAGCAGAGCAAAAACAAGGTCCCAAAGTGGTATATTTCGCCCATTTATTCCTAGGGATGGTACCATCAGATATGCATGTCTTACTAACACGCTTGAACCTGCAAGTTTGCATGAAGCATTAGAAAATAATAAGTGGAAAAATGCTATGGATGATGAATATGGGGCACTAATGAGAAATAAAACTTGGCATCTAGTGTCACCTAGTCAAAGTAGAAATATTATAGATTGCAAATGGGTCTATAAAATTAAAAGGAAATCAGATGGTACCATAGATAGATATAAGGCTAGACTAGTAGCAAAAGGTTTTAAGCAACGTTATGGCATTGATTATGAGGACACCTTTAGTCCGGTTGTAAAAGCAGCTACTGTCAGGCTTGTCTTGTCTATTGCTGTCTCCAGGGGATGGAGTCTTCGTCAGTTGGACGTACAGAATGCGTTTCTCCATGGTGTTCTTGAGGAAGAAGTGTACATGCGGCAGCCTCCTGGGTATGAGGATAAAAGTAAACCGCATTATGTTTGCAGATTGGATAAAGCTTTGTATGGCCTGAAACAGGCCCCTCGAGCATGGTATTCCAGGTTAAGTACAAAACTTCAGCAGCTTGGTTTTATGCCGTCCAAAGGAGATACATCGCTCTTCTTCTACAGGAAGGGAAAGGTCACCATTTTTATGCTAATATATGTTGATGATATAATTGTTGCAAGTTCATGTCATGAGGCTACTAGTGCCTTATTGAGCGATTTACGGAATGAATTTGCTCTAAAGGATTTGGGTGATCTTAATTATTTTTTGGGTATTGAAGTTAAAAAGGTTGCTGGTGGTATCGTGCTAACCCAAGAGAAGTATGCCACAGATGTGTTGACACGTGTAGGGATGAAGGGGTGTAAACCGTCGAGTACTCCTATCTCCACTACAGAGAAGCTGTCCCTGCATACGGGGGAATTGTTGGGTGTTGAGGACTCAACACGGTATAGGAGCATTGTTGGAGCTTTACAGTATCTAACATTGACCCGACCTGATATTTCGTTTTCTGTCAACAAAGTTTGTCAATTTTTACATGCTCCTACCACTTTGCATTGGACAGCTGTTAAGAGGATTTTGAGATATCTTAGAGGAACTTTGGCCACTGGTCTTAAGATCAGTAAGTCATCGTCTTCACTTGTGAGTGCTTTTTCTGATGCTGATTGGGCAGGATGTCCTGATGACAGACGTTCCACTGGTGGTTTTGCTGTATTTTTTGGCTCTAACTTGATATCTTGGAGTGCGAGGAAGCAAGCCACAGTGTCACGATCAAGCACAGAAGCTGAGTATAAATCATTGGCAAATGCCACAGCTGAGGTAATATGGGTTGAATCATTACTTGATGAACTTGGTATTAGTCATCCTGAAACAGCATGTCTGTGGTGCGATAATTTGGGTGCAACATATCTTTCTGCAAATCCGTGTTCCATGCGAGAACAAAGCATATAGAGATTGATTTTCATTTTGTAAGAGAAAGAGTTGCACAAAAGTTGTTGGACATACGGTTTATTTCAACACATGATCAAGTGGCGGATGGTTTCACCAAGCCATTGCAAGTGCGACAGCTACAAGCCTTCAAGAACAATCTCAACGTTGAGATTGAGGGAGGATGTTAAACGATAAGGCTTGTACGTTAGGATTATTTCTGTTGTAACAAGAGGTCGGTATGATGTAAACCGAACCCTTGATTGTATCCTTGCGTATCAAGGCTGTAACTTGCCTATCAAGGCTGTAACCAAATCTGTTGTAATCCTGAGCCCTTCGTGGCTATAAATTAACACGTAACTGGGCCGAGTCCAAGGCACCGTTCCAATCCAATCTACAGTTTTCACAGGGATCACTATTCCACCATCTTCTGGCTCGTCTTGGGCGCCCGGAGCGCGGGTTTCCGACTACCCCGACGCCCCTCGACCATGAGCCGTTGCGGACTCCATCGCCTCCGCCACCGACGAGCTGTGCCTCGACGAGCCGTTCGTCGCTGCTAGTTGGCACCGTCCTGCTGCTTCTGCCGGCTGCAGTCCTCCTCGTCGTCTGACCATTTAGGATCTCGATCGTGTGTGAGCTCGGATAAAATAAGTAATCCATGTCCTGGTCTGGTAGCTGCGTACGTCCTGGTTTCCATTTTCCTTTTTGATCCTGATGTTGTACCACGCGTGTCTGTACTCGCAGATCATAGCAAACTCCGCAGCGTCTCGCAATGATTTGTTTTCGAGTCGATTTCTGTTGAGAAAACGGCCACGTTTTTTACAAACTTCGTAACACCAAACCTTATGTCCATGACCATCTATAATTCATAAACTAGTCTAGAGAACGGACAAGGGGGATCTGGATTTAGTGCTTTTAGTTCCACACATTTAATTTGTTGTTCCTCTGAATCTCCCCATTCAGAACATGTTACATTATCGCATAGCATGTAAACTTAATCATTAACATGAAGAAAATAAAATAGTAACATTTTTACTATTGCCTAACTTATTTCCAACAGCGAGTGGTGCTATTATGTTTTCATGAGAAGAAAATTAAGTTTTTGTTTTCCTATCGTGGGTGTGAATACTTGATTAATGAGTTTAGAGATCATAGTTGCAATACTGTGTTACATAGCTTACACCGAATGGAGCAGTGTAAATCGAAACTTGTTAGACATCGTGAGATCTATGATGAGGCTTTCGGAAATGTTGTTGTCCTTTTGAAGTTGTACGGTTGCCATTTTCAAGATCTGTAACTAGACTTGCAGCTTCTAGAACTTGTGGTGGAACGAAGCATTTTGAGGCTGACCTCGATGATAGGTGCATCGTTTTCTAAAAATATATTCTCCCGCTCACAATATTATTTTTCTATATTACAAAAGGAACTCTTCTTGTTCTACGGATATCACAACATTTATAATTTTATATTGATACTATATATGGCGCCAGTTATTCAAGGGAACGACGTACATTACATGAAGGGGGTACATGCTTAAACATAGGACCGATTTGCTTAAACAACGTACATATATACTAGTTTCTAGCGACATGCAGATATGATAATTTGTTCCACATCAGGGTAGCATGGTTACATCACCATCATAATCTCCTCTCATGGATGAGTACCGCCATGGCATATGATGGGCGGGCAGGGACGTTTGGCACGACTTAGAACCGAAACTCTTCCCTCTTGACCTCCCACATCGACACCTGTGGTCACAACTAGGAATGGTCACCATCCACAAGTAAATATTAGTTGTTGAACATGAGTTGATGCAATTTGTTCCTTCTCAAAATAGGTTTTCATCCCGTTTAAAAAATAAAATCAAACATCCGACCTGATGCAAGGTGGTGAAGGAATTTTCTTACAAAACAGATAATAAAAAAAAGAAAAAAGAAAAACAGAGTGATTACACACGCAATTCAGAGGTGGTGTATCCTGTGTACTTGCATAGAAGATAAACTCTTATTTATTTATTTTTCATGTGCGTAGTTCCATTAAATAATAAATGAAGATACATGCTGAGAGCCATGTATACATGCAGAACATTATTTTAATCATTTGGACATGTGTATTCTATATGTAGCTATACCAATTACAAAACAAAGAAACTAAAACTGAAGTGCAGATTGGGTAACTGTGAATATAAGATGGGGTTAAAAATACTACTACTGTTTGTCTAGAGAGGAAGTTTGGCAACTGCTGTAATTAAGTTACTACTTACCGCGGCGACTGACGTCGTCCATGGGAGTCGCGTGAACAACATAGGGAGCGGACGATATGGCGGGGATGTCTCGAGCTGCTAACGATAGCACCAGCAGGGTGCAGAGGCAAATCAACAAGTATTTTGAATTTGAACCCATCGATCGGTTTAATTAAACGATAGAAGAAAGGTGTCGCTGGGAATATTGGGACTCAGATCGAGCTACCAAATTTATAGGTCCACTGAAGGAGAAGACTCGATCGAAAGGTGGTCGCCGTCGCCGTCGCCGCCGACACAAGGGAGTGGAGTGGCCACCCCGCCGCTGATTAGTAAAACCATGCATGCATGCATTATTACAACTGTGTCCGTACGTGCCGCTGATTGAGCAAGTCCGCGTGCGAATCCAAATTTTCAATCTTATCCCTGGGCATGCCCACACGTGCTATCTCGACTAGCTTCGCGGAAGGAACTAATTAATTTTTGGAGCGTGCGGTTTCAATGTTTTGGAATGAAAACATCGTCTTGCTTGCCGGAGTCCAATAGTGTCGTCCGAGAAAAGAACTGAGCTTGCACCCTCCGTAATGGATACAGCCGGCGGTTCTTCTTCCTCGAATGGTGGTGAGTCGAGAGCTTTGATTTTGCCTCAATTGTTGCAAGCGCAGTAATACTGATTGATTGATCATATCGATATCCCACACGTAACAGAGAGCGAGCAAATTTATAGGCTAGTTAAAGCATCTCCACCGACGAACATAATAGAGCGTCCGAAAAATATGTCGGGTAGGCTCTATTGGCAGCGCCGACTAATATTATCCGGCTACTGGGGCTGGAACGTTCCACCGGCGCTCCCACTAGTTTTATGTTAAATTTCCTATGAGTTCTTGTATAAGTTTAAACGAAATTTGAAATTAAACTTAACTAAACCTAATAATAACGGTTGTAGTCCACCGGTCCTCATCGTCGATCTCACCGAGGTCATCCTCCTCTCTGTTGTCTCGGAGTCCAGCACTCCCACGTCGAACTCTATGGACTGGTATCGTAGAGAGCCAGAGAGGTTGTGGGACGCTTTGTAGGGATTATCCAACAAAACTGTCACTATTAAAATTTAAAACGGCACGTGGACATACTGTGTTATGCATGTCCACTTGAGTCACTCATTGGAGGGAGAATCAAAAGGTGATCGCCGACACAAGGGAGTGGCTGGTATGGAAACCATGCATGGGAGCCAACAGTATGGGCACGACGTGCCACTGATTGAATAATTCCAAATATTCAGTCTTATCACTGTGCATGCCAATGCCATACAAACAGACTGTAACTAATAATTTATCTAGTAGGTGGGAGTATAGTTTGAGTTTTTTTAATCGACTTGTCTTTATCCAAATCGTTTACACTCAAAACTTAAATCCATGTAAAAATTATTGATTTTGTTTACAAATTTTAGGTATTATTTGATATGTATATAATATTAAAAGGCTCTCGAAATGTGTCAAGAATTTAATTTACATTAAAATAATTTTTTACTTCACATTACATTTAAAACATAGGCTCAGTATCAAATAAAAATCATTATCAATATTTGTTTGGGTGCCTAGTTGTAGGAGGTTTGTACTCTAAATCAACAACCTTACAAGAAAATCGCACTTTGTGAAGTAACATCAATTTCGGGTTTGTGTATTCAGTTTTTCCTATTTATCACAAGATTAAATACCCAAACTGCCATTAAAAATTCTGGGATTTTTGAAAAGTTTTAGTTATTTATTATTTTGTTCATGTAATGAAAAGGTTAAAACATATTTTTAGACTAAAGATATTATGTTAGTTCACATTACTCATTCTTAATGTTTAAAAAAGGTCACATGCACTATACGACAAACTAGAAAGAAGCCAAATTAATAGAAAAAATTGTCCGGCTGCTTCGAAGTAAAAGGGTCCCAATAAATACGAACAAACTTTGTGGGAGTAATATTTGAAATTTATTTGTCGACTTGTTCTATTCATCCAAAACTTTTACACTCAAGTCATTAGTGGATACAAGAATAATCTAATTGTTTACCAATTTTAGGTATTATTTGCAATAAGAACAACTAACATATCAACAACTATTTTAAAAAGCACTGGGGATAGATTCACCATGTCTTAATTCGTTTAGAGTCTGCAAGTAGTGACTAATATCATCATTCACTTGAATCCCGACACTTCCACCACGGATAAATCCGCGTCCATGAGGACACGAACCTGGGTGGTTGGGCTGTGCGTACACTTCCCTAATCAAATGAGATAGGCTCACTTCTTTTGGATTAAAGATTTCCATTGGCGCCTCCACGACCGGAGTTACCACCACCACCCCTACCTCCATTGACACCACCATTATCTGCACCACCGTGCCCTCATCCATGATTCGCTATAGGCACAACAGTTACGGAAGCGGAGGAGAGATTTTCACTAAGAGTAAACCCTAGGAGCCGCCTGAACCAGGATAATAGGTCAAACGACGCAAAGGGTTTAGGCACGTGGGGAGATCGAGGCGATTCTATCCTAAAACTTTGGCTTGCGGCCTATAAGGCAGATCTAACTGATTCGGGCCCATAGTCCTCTAGATTGCAGAACGAGAATTTGAAAAATACACCCGATCCGGAAAATTGGCGATGTTCCCTGACGACGAACATGAAACCTCATTGGTGGCGTTAAATGCCGAATGCGACAACAAGCCCCGATGCTGGTACCATGCACTGTATTCTACCCAAAGATACATGCCTCCCCCGAGCACTCCCCCACCGACGAGGAGTGGACGAGAATTTTGAACTTCAATCTCGGTCTCTGAGATCTCCCATGCAATATCTCCATCGTAGAGTGGACGAGCTGGAAGAAAGTGAACTTATCGACGAAAATGATGACACGAAGAACACTTGTATTGTCTACAACTGCTTCTTCATCTTCTCCTCCTTCGTCGATCTCTTCCACTCACACATGTCCCGCAATGTCGACACCTCTGCATAGCGTGTCACCGATACCATAGCAAACGAACTGAGGATGTGGTCTTGGAGAGCACATCCCCATCATCGTCGCTGGCCTCCAATGACATCACCCCGAGTTGAGGTCCCTGCTAGGGTAGCCTTTATGGTCGCCCATCTAACAGTGAAGAGCCACTCGGAGATAAATGGTTTTTTTGCTAGAATCATGGGCATATCTAGTGGGGGTGCAAGAATGGACAATACTTTAACCATTTCAATTACACTAGATGTATAACAATTTATATTATACTTTCACGTGAAAAGTATCTTTGGCTTCCGAGCTCCAGTAAACCCGGTATTTTCAAAAAAAAATGAAAGCAGTATTTACGAGTTACAACAAATTATGAAAAAAATTGACGGTTGTAGCCAATGATGTGTCCAAATATAAAAAAATATTAAAATTAGTTAGTATTTCTTCTACGCAAAAACAACAAATCTGATAAAATTTGGAGATTTGACAATATGCATACTCAGACCCACTCTTTTGTCATTTTTGCATAGCGCCAAATATAGAATATTTGGAGTTGATTTTTGCATGTTTGTGTGATATACCATTGGCTATATTCGTGTTTTCATAATTTTGTGAAACTCGTAAATATTTCTTCCGGATTTTTTAAACTACTGAGACAGAGCACTGAAGCTCGGGAGCACCAATCTCTACTCATTTTAACACTAATTGTTAGAACTTTAAAGATGCTAAGATCAACATATAATATTTGTAGTGTAATATTCACAAAATTTGAAGCCGTATGTTTAAATTTTATCGTTCATATAAACTGTGGCACCGCCAATAATATGAACCTAGATCCGCCATTGTCTGTGATTATGGTAAAAATGATCTTTACATGGATCGTATCATGCGTTTTTCATGTTAGATGTATACGTCGAGGCCGTTCCTAGATTGAATTCAAGTGCCCACTAAACTGACAATTGCCCTTACAGACAATTCAAGAAGGGTATGGCAGAACGTTGTGCAAGTGGCTGAGGAAAGAGACGGGAGGGTGCTATGAACTAGACTACCTTTTTGTTTCTTCGTTTGCTAAGCATCCCAAAGCTAGCTTCCTGTATCCAGCAGCAGCACGGCCGGGCGATGGTATTTTGACCTGCAGCTGTGAAAGAAACTTCCAGGCAACAGCGACACGACGCCTGCACTTAATTTAGTGCTATAGTTCCTTATCCTTTTTTTAGCGACTTTCTTACCTTATATCTATGCTGCTGCACGCCTCCTGCCAGCCCCTTTGACAGTTTGACTCGTCGCCGGCGGCAACAGAGCACCATCGGTACATGAAAATTTCTCTGTCACGACGACCATAGGCATATAACCATACTTCTTCTGAGTAAAACCTGGATCCTTGCAAAGAGTATCAAATCTAAATGTGGGGGACCCAAATCCTTGATAGCAATCTCAGAACCTAAACTTCGAAAAAGATGTGCAGAAGCTCGGATGATTCTCTGTCAAAATAATATCATCAACATATACGAGAAGATACATAGTAATATCCGGAGCTAAAGCATATACAAAGACGTGTGAGCCGGTAGATGGAGTGAAGCCATGAAACAGAAGAGCACTCCCAAGACAAGCATTTCATGCTCTATAAGCATGGTGTGGCCTATCTGGATCAACAAAGTTGACTGGTTGCCGCATATAGACCTCCTCCTCGAGAACACCATACATGAAGGAAGACGTTCCATGCATGCATTAATTTGTCAAAAATGCCAACTTTTTCGACGGCCAGGGAGAGGAGTAAATGGATCGTGATTGGCGTGGCATCATGACTGAAAGTATATCCTCATAATCGAGTCCATAACACGCACTAGTGCAGAAAACCTTACCCGTGGCGCACCAAAATTGGTTACCCGTGGCGCATGGCCCTGCGCCACGGATTGCCACGCCACGGCTAAGTGGTTACCCGTGGCGCACGGGTTTGGTGCGTCACGGCTATACACATAGCCGTGGCGCACCTTTTTCTGATGCGCCACGGCTAAGTGTATATAGCCGTGGCGCACCTTTTTCTGATGCGCCACGCTATATACACTTAGTCGTGGCGCACCCAAAAAAGGTGCGCCACGGCTATGTATTTTTTTATTTAAAAAAATACCGGCCTCGTGGCCGGCGGAGCGAGGCGGCAGACGGCAGAGGAGCTCATGCTCAAGGACGGAGGCCTCGGGGACGCTCGGGGCCGTTGTCGTCGTCACCAGTGGAGGAGCTTAGCCTCACAGAGGGAGGAGCACGCGGCGGTGGTGGAAGCAAACACGGCGGAGGCGGGAGAAAACATCGGGGACGCGGCGGCGTCGGGAGAAAACGTCGGGGACGCGGCGGCAGCGGTAGGAGACGTCGGGGACGCAGCGGCGGCGGGAGGAGAGGTTCAGGACGCGGCGGTGGCGGGAGGTGACATAGAGGACGCAGCGGCAGCGGGAGGAGACGTCGCGGGAGCTCGAGAAGGAGCTCGGGGAGGAGCAGGAGATAGAGAGGAGGAGAAGAGGAGGAGGAGGAGATTGAGAGGAGAGGAGGAGGATGAGGAGAGGAGGAGATAGAGATGGGGAGGTAAGAAGAGTGCCAATCCATGCCCCTATCCTCTCAGCCAATCAGGAACAAGAATAAAAGACCACACGGATCGTGTGCTAGTTTGGGTCGCTGTGAGCCGTCGGATGAGATAGATGTCGTCGGATCCTAGTGTTGCATCTCAGGTTACCCGTGGCGCACCTCGTACTGATGCGCCACGAGTATTGCTACTACCCGTGGCGCACAAACCTTCACACGCGCCACGGGTCAGAGAGGCCCTTTATTATTATTTTGCCCAGAAATCTTAAACGTCAAAAATCTATGTGTTCCCTTTCGAATTTGGGGATTCTGTAGACCAAAAACAGCTCAAAAGGCCGTAGGCGATTTGATTTGGATGTAACATTTCGTCTAGTTTTTTTTAAGGTATTAAACGCCGAAATCCGAGTTCGTATGCAAAAGTTATCGCCGTTTTACTCTTCCATAATGATTTTTTGCAAAATACGTCAAAATTCATGTTTCAAATTTTTCCTAACACCTAGGTTACGTAACATAACCCCATCTCAAAGGATTTTATTTTTTGAATTTTTTTACATTTTCTTTTAGCTTTTTGAAAACTGAAAAGACGATCGGGGGGTGCATGGGAGCACAAAGCAGGAAACTTACCCGTGGCGCACCAAAATTGTGATGCACCACGGCTAAGACACTTACCCGTGGCGCACAAAAATTGTGATGCGCCACGGCTATGTTGGGTCAAAATTTGGCTCTGGGGCCATTATATTGGTGATGTATTCCACGGCTAAGACACTTACCCGTGGCGCACCAAAATTGTGATGCGCCACGGCTATGTTGGGTCAAAATTTGGCTCCGGGGCCATTATATTGGTGGCGCACTGAAATAATGTGCGCCACGGCTATACTCTTACCCGTGGCGCACAAGTTTTGGGTGCGCCACGACTAAGGAGGGTGCCCCTCCGTCGACCCAGCATGCACTTAGCCGTGTCGCACCACTATTTTGGTGCGCCACGGGTAATGGCCTATGCGTGGCGCATCTATGTCTGGTGCGCCACGGCTATATACTCGTGGCGCACAAAAATGGTGGTGCGCCATGGCTAAGTAATTCACCTATAAGTCTTTTCCTACTAGTGATGATTTGAATTCCTCCGCCACGAGATGTGCTTTGTAGCGCTCAATACCGCCAAGAAAACAAGCGGTGTGAGGAGAGGAGTATTAGAAACGGTCACGAATAAGAACCGGCTCTATAGTATTATTAGACTCGGATTCCAAATTTTGGCGGTCTGAAGGGTTTGTTCACAGACTGTTCAAAAAAAAAATGTGTAAACCGACACTAAATTCCTTCTAGGATGGTCATGTTCGTATGTGTTAAAAAATTCAGACGACCATAATATGGTGCTGAAATAATTAAACATATATTTATCATCAGTTTGCTAGCTGGAACAAATTTACATATGTAAGGAAAAACAGGTTGCTTAGTCCTTGGAGCGTTGATGAAAAGGTAGCTAGTGCTTGGCTTCACTGACGTATTGGAGGACAGCAACGACGGTCTGGATGATGGAGCCCAGCACGGCGGTGGCGCCGAAGAGCCAGGCGACGGCGAGCCAGGGGTTGGCGAGGCGATGCCTGAGGACCCAGGCTCCCCAGAGGTTGATGCGGGAGCTGGAGTATGCTCCCAGCTTCACCCCCACCGTGTTGAGGTAGTGCTTGCCGGAGGGGTCGAAGACGAGCCCCTCCGCCAGTCCCCGGAAGAGCGCGCACACCTCGTCGTCGTTGCCCAGGTGGTGCTCGATGACCCCTCGCCGCGACAGCAGGGCCACGTCCTCCGGGCTGCCTAGGAGCTGCGACATGAACACCACGTACGCCGTCACGTAGCCGGTGTGCCGGTCCGTCGCCGTCCGGATGTATCTCTGCTCGAAGACGAGGACGTTGCGGAGGATGTAGTTGGTCTTCTCGTCCACCCTGTGGCGCGCCATGCTCAGCACCCCGTTCGAAAAGCTCACGTCCAGCAAGGGACCTTCTTCCTTGTGCAGCCGCCGGAACTTGACGCCGGCCTCGTAATACTCGGTGGCTCGCCGGAATCTTCCTCCGTAGTCACCGCACGCGCCTCTGCACGCCGCCGTTACAGACAAGCAGAGTTGATTCAGGCCGCTCAGTAGAGGAGCTTAACGGATAGATAGTAGTTACTTCAAATTAAACTACTACTCACAGCGACTCCTTGAGGTTGCTTGGTTTGAGGTAAACATGGCAGAGATGGACCAGATGCTGGAACTCCGACGGTGGATTGCAGGAGGAGGCCGCTGGGACTACGCCACACATGATGTTGCTGACCGTTCCCCAGGCTAGCTTGGCGATGGCTCCACTTCCGGCATCGCCATGAAGCAAGGCGTACATCTTCTGGACAAGGAAGAACGGTACCTGGTTCTCCAGCATCATCAAGTCATGTCCGATACTGGTGACAACACCGGTTCTGGGTGTCGGACCGTCATCCTCGTCGCCGCCGCGGCCTGCAGTTTCTTGTGGTGGCTCGTCGATGGCGCCAAGAAAGTCGAGCACCGTGATGAGCTGGAAGCCGTCGAGCAAGAGCATCCTGCAGAAGGCGTCCCATCCCATGGCGACGTCGCTGTCGTAGCAGCTCCTGGCCTCGGACTCGACGGACGCGATGGCCTTCATGTACTCCACCACCGGCGGCCCGCCGCCCGCCTGCTCCATGGCCCAGGCCATGTTCCGTGGCTTGCCCGCATGGTTGCGCCTCATGTCCTCCGTGGCAGAGTCAAAGTCGCCACGGTGGTACGGCCCGAGGGGCAGGAACGTCGGGTGGTACGCGGCCTTGTCGGCGGCGAGGAGCGTCTCCGGAACGCGGTAGATCTGTGGTGCGGGTGGGCTAGCCACCGGGGTAGCACACATTTCGGCCACGATGATTTCCGAGAGCTGGATGATGCGGGCGTCGTCGCCATTGCCATTGCCGTCGGTTTGTCCTGCTTATTACGTGTGGGATATCGATCAATCAATCAATCAGTATTGCGCGGTTGCAACAATTGAGGCAAAGATCAAAGCTCTCGACTCACCGCCATTTGAGGAAGAGGAACGGCCGGCTGTATCCATTACGGAGGGTGCAAGCTCAATTCCGTTCTCGGACGACATTATTGGACTCGCGCAAGCAAGACGACGAAGATGGCAGTCATACCAAAAGATTGAAAATTTAATTAGTTCCTTTCCACGATGCTAGTCGAGACTCGAGATAGCACGTGGGCATGCACGGCGATAAGATTTAAAATTCGGATTCGCACGCGGATTTACTCAATCAGCGGCACGGACACCTACTGTTGTAATCATGCTTGATGCATGGTTTTACTAATCAGCGGCGGGCGACCACTCCCTTGTGTCGGCCGCCGGCGACCACCTTTCGATCGAGTCTTCTCCTTCAGTGGACCTATAAATTTGGTAGCTCGATCTGAGTCCCATTCCCAGCGACACCTTTCCTCAGGAGTATCGTTTTAATTAATTAAACCGATCGATGGGTTCAAATTCAAAAAACTTATTGATTTGCCTCTGCACCCTGCTGGTGCTATCGTCAGGCGTGTTAGCAGGTCGAGACATCCCGGCCACATCTGATCCCTCTGCTGTTCACGCGGCTCCCATGGACGATGCCAGTCTCCGCGGTAAGTAGTAACTTCTCCTCTGGAAAATATTACTCACGCCATCTTCTATTCACAATTCTTCTAATTTTAGTTTATATATGTTCGGTGCTCCTACATATAACATTCAAATTAATGCCCAAATGCATAAATTGAGGTAGCAAAAAAGAGAGCATATATATATATATATATATATATATATATGTTCTATCCAAGTACGCGAACTACACTATATATGTTGTGAATATTACGTGTAAATCACATATATACCACAATCGTCGCAACTCCTATTCCTGTTTATTTCTTCAGAAAAGTATAATATGCATATAATATACGCGTTTGTTGGTTTCCTAACAGGTGTTGATGTGGGAGAACAAAAGCCAAGTATTCCTATTCGCTTCCACTGCCCGTTCCCTCCCTTTTGTCGCGGTGCTACCCAGCCATGACAAGAAGATTACGGTGGCGATGTAACCATCTTTCCCTGGTGTGGAAGTAAATAATGAAATCTCGCTGGAAACTATATGTATACGTGTATTTGTTCCTCATCACCATGGCATGCATGTAGTGACTGAGATTATTGGTCATACGTTTATGCATGTATCCCATTTCATGTATTGTACGTTCCCTTGAATAAATCGTGACGGGCATATCACTATGTGTTGTGATACCTGAAGCATTGAAGTTTTCCTTTGTAACAAAAATTTGTAATATTGTGTGTTAGAGAAATGGTTTTGGAGGGCTCGTTTCCCGCCGGCAGAAAAATAGAATCTCTGGCTGTTAAGTGCCGGCAATGATTCAGATCAGTAGAGGCATAAAACCTGCCGGCACAGGTCTCTCTCGGCAGATTCAACTGTAAGTGGTTCTGGCGCGATTCTCTAATGTTAGCACACGCCTGGGGCGAAATTTTGGCCTTGGAAGACTTGGCGCGGGTTTCTCCAAATCCCTAAACCAAAAATTCCCCAATCCCAACCCGTCTCCTGCGTTCTCCCCTTCCGTCTCCCTCTAGCACACGCGCTGCATCACCTTCCTCTCTGTGCCGCCGCAGTTCAACTCTCCTACCTCTCTGCTTCTGCCGCCGTCACATATCGCTGCCCTCCAGTGACTGCGCCGCTGCCTAGTCCGCCTTCCTCTCCCTCGCACTCCCACCCGCCACCTCCCCGCCTCCTCTCGCCCTCTTCCCTCCACATGGACACCTGCGCTGAAGGGTCGCAGCATGGAAAACAAAAAAAATTCCTACGCAAACAAGACGGAATAAATCCAACACAAGATCTGATCTACGAGAGGTTGGCAGCAAGAAGGAGATCGAATCTCACCCTCGAAGAAAACCGTGAGCGTTTTGTTGAGGCAGTGGTTGGCTAGTCGATCCCCGCAACTAGACTCGTCTAGTCGCGAGGAGATGTATTTTCCAAGCGTCGCACGAGCAACACCTCCGAGAGATCCACACGTACAGCTCGATGAAGACTCCACGATCTTGATCCCGCAAGAGTTGGTGGAGAGGCTTGTGAGATCAGCAGCACGACGACGGTGGCGTGGTGGATATGGTGTGGAGATCCAGCAGGGCTTCGCTAAGCATCTACTAGAGAGGAGGGAGGAGGAGGTGGTGCGGCATGGGGAGACGGGGGGCGGCGGCTTGGGAGGGGCACAAGGGTGCGGCAGCCCTCCCCTGCCCCCTCCTTATATAGGAGGCCAGGGGGCTGCGCCCCAAGCCCCCTTAGGTCCGGCGGCTAGGGTGGCTTGGCCCCCAAGCCAGCCGCCTAGGGTTAGGGTTTTGGCCGGCCCCCCTTTTTGGGCTTTTAGCCCTAGCTCGCATGGGCCCTTGGGGCTTTGGTGCGGCTGGCCCAGGCGGCCACTGCACCACCCCTTTGGCTCGTGTGGGCCCCATACTCCTATGGGCCCCACTTCTAGACTCTTCTAGAACTTTCTAGAATATTCCGGTACTCCACCGTAAAATTTCCGAACCATTTCGATACCTCCGGAAACCACTTTCCTTATATGAATCTTATTCTCCGGACCACTCCGGAACTCCTCGTGATGTCCGGGATCCTATCCGGAACTCTAAATCAATATTCTTTCTCACCATCATTTATCTCGAGCGCTAACTACATCGAACGTTAAGTGTGTGACTTTGCGGGTTCGCGAATATGTCATATTAATAGCGAGACCGGGATGCCCATATTAATTCCTACATATTTGACGAAGTACTTTACTAGTCGAACCACAATGTCCGGGATTCAATTAATCCAATAACGATTCCTTTTGTTTCACGATATATTACTTTTCCGAGATTCAATCCACCGATATCTCCATATCTGATTAATCTCGTTCCCGACAAGTTCTCTTCACTCGTTCCCATAGGATAGGATCCGATATGACTAGCCACTTAGTCATTTGCTTGCAAGCGTTTGGATGCTATGCTACCGAGAGGGCCCAGAGATATCTATCCAACCGTTGGACGAACAAATCCCAGTCTTGAAACATGCAACCCAACAACCTATCATCGGAGAACCTGAAAAACACCTTTATAATCACCCAGTTACGAAGTGACGTTTGATGTCCACAAAACACTCCTCCGATAAGCGGGAGTAACATAATCTCATGGTCTAAGGAAACTATATTTGACATCTATTTAATTTGAGTCTTGTCCATCATATCATCTCCCGTGATACAAACTTCGTTTATCAAGTGATTCATAAATCCATGGTTAGGAAACATCTAACCATCACTTGATCAAACGAACTAGTTATAAGAGGAATACTAGGGACACATTACCGTTTATATTCCACACATGTATTTGTTTCCACTTAATACATTTATAGTTGGATAATAAACATTTATCATGAACAGGAAATATGATAATTAATAATCTTTATTATTGCCTCTTGGGCATATTCCCAACAGTCTCCCACTTGCACTAGTCAATAATCTAGTTTACATTTGTAGCAATCTAACACCCATGGCCTCCCAGTGCTGATCATGTTTTGCCCGTGGAAGAGGTTTAGTCAACGGGTCTGCCACATTCAGATCCGTGTGCACCTTGCAAATCTCAATGTCTACATCTTGGACATTCTCACGCAAATTGTGAAAGCGGCGCTTGATATGCTTTGTGTTCTTGTGTGAAGTTGGCTCCTTGGCAAGAGCAATCACACCTGTATTATCACAGTACAGGGCCAGTGGTCTTGACGCACTTGGAACCACACCCAGTTCAGAGAGGAACTCCTTCATCCAGACTGCTTCACTTGCAGCCGACGAGGCTGCCACATATTCCGCTTCTGTTGAAGATTTCGCCACCACGCTCTGCTTGGAACTCCTCCAACTCACATCGCCACCATTTAGAATAAACACGTATCCGGACTGAGACTTCGAATCATCCGGATCTGTATCCCAACTAGCATCGACGTAACCCCTTACGACAAGCTCTTGGTCACTTCCATATACGAGAAACATTTTCTTAGTTCTATTCAGATACTTAAGGATATTCTTGACAGCTGACCAGTGTTCCACTCCTGGATCACTTTGGTACCTGCTAGTCAAACTTACAGCATGGCACACATCTGGTCTAGCACACAGCATGGCATACATGATACAGCCTATGGCTGAGGCATAGGGAACCTTGTTCATTGTCTCTCTATCTTCTGCCGTGACAGGACTTTGAGTCTTACTCAAAATCTTTCCTTGCAACATTGGTAAGAGCACCTTCTTCGAATTTTCCATTCTGAACTTTTTCAGAACCTTGTCAAGGTATGTACTCTGTGAAAACCCTATTAGGCGCCTTGACCTATCTCTATAGATCTTTATGCCCAAAATGTACGCTGCTTTGCCAAGGTCTTTCATTGAAAAACTCTTATTCAAATAGGCCTTTACACTTTCCAGTAGTGTAACATCATTTCCAATCAATAATATGTCATCCACATATAGTATCAGAAATGCAACTGAACTCCCACTCACTTTCTTGTAAATGCAGGCTTCTCCATAAGTTTGGACAAATCCAAACCCTTTGATCACTTCATCAAACCGGAGATTCCAACTCCGCGATGCTTGCTTCAGTCCATAGATGGATCTCTGAAGTTTGCATACCTTGTCAGCATCCTTTGGATCAACAAAACCTTCGGGCTGTACCATGTACAACTCTTCCTTAATATGACCATTAAGGAACGCGGTCTTCACATCCATTTGCCAAATTTCATAATCATAAATGCGGCAATTGCTAACATAATCCGAACAGATTTCAACATCGCTACAGGTGAGAATGTCTCATCTAGTCAACTCCTTGAATTTGTCAGAAACCCTTTGCGACAAGTCGAGCTTTATACACGGTGACGTTTCCGTCAGCGTCTGTCTTTCTTTTGAATATCCATTTGTTCTCAACAGCCTTACGGTCGTCAGGTAAGTCCACCAAAGTCCATACTTGGTTTTCATACATGGATACCATTTCGGATTTCATGGCTCCTAGCCATTTATCGGAGTCTGGGCTCATCATCGCTTCCTCATAATTCGCAGGGTCATCATTGTCTAACAACATGACATTCATGACGGGGTTATACCAATCAGGAGCGGTACGTTCCCTTGTTGACCTGCGAGGTTCAATAGCAGCTTTGACTGGAGCAGTATGATCACCATCATTTGCTCCTTCTTCAGGTGGCGATGGCTGCTCTGGAACATCTTCCAGTTCTGCGCTACTCGGCATCTCAAGAACAGGTTCGATAACCTCGTCAAGCTCTACTTTCCTCCCACTCACTTCTTTCGAGAGAAACTCCTTCTCTAGAAAGGAACCATTCTTGGCAACAAATATCTTGTCCTCAGTTCTGTGGTAGAAGGTATACCCAATAGTTTACTTGGGTATCCTATGAAGACACATTTTTCTGACTTGGGTTCGAGCTTATCAGGTTGAAGTCTTTTCACATAAGCATCGCAACCCCAAACTTTAAGAAACGATAACTTCGGCTTCTTGCCAAACCATAACTCGTATGGAGTCGTCTCTCAACGGATGTTGATGGTGCCCTATTTAAAGTGAATGCGGCTGTCTCTAATGCATAGCTCCAAAATGATAGTGGCAGATTGGTAAGAGACATCATAGATTGCACCATATCTAATAAAGTACGATTACGACGCTCAGACACACCATTGCGCTGTGGTGTTCCAGGTGGCGTGAGTTGTGAAACAATTCCACATGTCTTTAAATGCATGCCAAACTCGTAACTCAAATATTCGCCTCCACGATCAGATCGGAGAAACTTTATTTTCTTGTTACGATGATTCTCAACTTCACTCTGAAATTCTTTAAACTTTTCGAACGTTTCAGACTTGTGTTTCATTAAGTAAATATACCCATATCTACTTAAATCATCGGTGAAGGTCAAGAAGTAACGATATCCATCGCGTGATGCAACACTCATTGGACCGCACACATCAGTATGTATGATTTCTAACAAGTCTGTTGCTCTCTCCATCGTGCCGGAGAAGGGTGTTCGAGTCATCTTGCCCATAAGGCATGGTTCGCAAGTTTCAAATGATTCAAAATCAAGTGAATCCAAAAGTCCATGAGAATGGAGTTTCTTCATGCGCTTTACACCAACCTAAACGGCAGTGCTACATGTATGTGGAATTATCATTATTCGGTTTGTAGCGTTTAGCATCAACGTTATACACATGTGTATCATTACTATCGAGATTCAATAGAAATAAACCATTCCTCTCAGGTGTAAAAGATATTATCCATATAAACAGAAACACCAGAGTTCTCTGACTTAAATGAATAACCGTCTCGCAATAAACAAGATCCAGATATAATGTTCATGCTTAACGCAGGCACAAAATAACAATTATTAAGTTTTAAAACTAATCCCGAAGGTAAACGCAGAGGGAGTGTGCCGACAGCGATGACTTCAACTTTTGATCCATTTCCGACGCGCATCGTCACCTCGTCCCTTGCCAAGCGTCGTCTATTCCGCAGCTCCTGTTTCGAGTTACATATATTAGCAACTGAACCAGTATCAAATACCCAGGTGCTACTACGAGCACTTGTTAAATACACATCAATAACGTGTATATCACATATACCTTGTTTGACGGTGTCAGCCTTCTTATCTGCCAGATACTTGGGGCAGTTCCGCTTCCAGTGTCCAGTTCCCTTGTAGTAGAAGCACTCAGTATAAGACTTAGGGCCCTTCCTTGACTTCTTCGCAGGCGCGGCAGCTCGCTTGCCACCCTTCTTGAAGTTGTCTCTCTTGCCCTTTTTCTTGAAACTGGTGGTCTTGTTGACCATCAACACTTGATGCTCCTTCTCGATTTCCATTTCCGCGGTCTTTAACATCGCGAAGAGCTCAGGAAGAGTTTTCTCCATCCCTTGCATGTTATAGTTCATCATAAAGCTCTTGTACCTAGGTGGTAGTGACTGGAGAACACGGTCAATCCCCAACTCATTGGGAATGTGCACACCCAGCTACGCCAGACGATCACCGTACCCAGACATTTTGAGCACATGTTCACTGACGGAGCTGTTCTCCTCCATCATAGAACTAAAGAACTTGGAGGAGGCCTCATACCTCTCCACCTTGGCTTGAGTCTGAAACATTGCTTTCAGGTCATTGATCATCTGATGAACGCCATGGTGCTCAAAACGCTTTTGGAGCTTAGGTCCTAAGCCATACAACAGACCGCACTTAACTTTCTCGTGGTCCTCAGAGCGGGTTGCCCAGACGTTCCTAACATCTTTAGCCGCTCCCTCTGCTGGAGCCTCACCTAGCGGTGCATCTAGGACATACAGTTTCTTGGCAGCAGTGAGGATAATCTTCAGATTCATAAACCAATCTGAGAAATTGCTTCCATCGTCTTTCAGCTTGTCTTTCTCTAGGAACGCGTTAAAATTCATGGTGGTGTTGGGACGGGCCATTTATCTACAACATTATTTGCAAAAGGTGTTAAGAATAGGTTCATGATATTTTGTTCGTGTTAATCTAAATTACTTAAACGAACTCCCACTAAACTCAACATCTCTCTAGTTTGTTTAGTGATACACGATCCAAATCCACCATACGAAAACCGATCACACGTGAGATGGTGTAGCTTCAGAGGTGAACATCTCCATGTTGATTATATCGTCCATATGACTCGTGTTTAGCCTTTCAGCTCTTGTGTTCCAAGGCCATGTCTGTACATGCTAGGCTCGTCAAGGAAACCGTAGTATTTCCGCATGTGTAAACTAGCTTACACCCATTGTATGTGAACGTAGAATTAGAATCTATCACACCCGATCATCACGTGGTGCTTCAAAACGACAAACTTTTGCAACGGTGCATACTAGGGGAGAACCCTTCTTGATATTGTCGTGAGAGATCACCTTATCATGCTACCATCGCGATCGAATCTAAGCAAAACATAAGGTGCATAAAAGGATTAACATCACATGCAATTCAAATATTGTGACATGGTATAGCCTTTTCTTGTGCCATTGATCTCCATCTCCAAAGCACCGGCATGATCTCCATCATCACCAGCTCATGCGCCATCATCATGGTTGTCTCTACCAACTATTGCAACTACTACTATAGCTACTCTTAGCAAATAAAGTAAAGCAATTACATGGCGTTCAAAGTGACACGCAGGTCATACAATAAATAAGAGACAACCATAAGGCTCCTGCCGGTTGCCGTACTCATCGACATGCAAGTCGTGAAAATTACAAAACATGATCATTGCATACATCACATAATCACATCTTGGGCTATACCACATCACAAACCCTGCAAAAAACAAGTTAAACCTCCTCTACTTTGTTTATGCAATTTTATACGTGGCTTCTAATGGGTCAAGAGATAGAACCGTTCTAATCTACGCAAAGCCACAACGTTGACAAAATAGTTGCTTATTTACTCATCCTTTTCAAAGGCCTTCCATTGAAAATTGCATCTCACTAAAGCAAGAGAAACAGACACCCGCCAGCCACTTATGCAATACAAGTTGCATGTCAGTCGTGGAACTGGTCTCTCGTGCGTGGACGAGTAAGGTTGGTCCGGGCCGCTTCAATCTCACAATACCGTCAAGATACAAAGTGCACGCTAGAAGGTAGCAACATATAATATCAACGCCCACAACACTTGTGTCTAATCACACCAACATCTACGAATAGATCTAGGCTCTGATACCACTGAAGGGTCGCAGCATGGAAAACAAAAAAATTCCTACGCAAACAACACGGAATAAACCCAACACAAGATCTGTTCTACGAGAGGTTGGCAGCAAGAAGGAGATCAAATCTCACCCTCGAAGAAAACCGTGAGCGTTTTGTCGAGGCAGGGGTTGGCTAGTCGATCCCCGCAACTAGACTCGTCTAGTCGCGAGGAGATGTATTATCCAAGCATCGCACGAGCAACACCTCCGAGAGATCCACACGTACAGCTCGATGAAGACTCCACGATCTTGATCCCGCAAGAGTTGGTGGAGAGGCTTGTGAGATCAGCAGCACGACGACGGTGGCGTGGTGGATATGGTGTGGAGATCCAGCAGGGCTTCGCTAAGCATCTACTAGAGAGGAGGGAGGAGGAGGTGGTGCGGCATGGGGAGAGGGGGCGGCGGCTTGGGGAGGGGCACAACGGTGCGGCAGCCCTCCCCTGCCCCTCCTTATATAGGAGGCCAGGGGGCTGTGCTCCAAGCCCCTTAGGGCTGGCGGCTGGGGTGGCTTGGCCCCCAAGCCAGCCGGCCTAGGGTTAGGGTTTTGGCTGGCCTCCCCTTTTTGGGCTTTTAGACCATGCCCAGATGGGCCCTTGGGGCTTTAGTGCGGCTGGCCCAGCCGGCCACTGCACCACCCCTTTGGCCCGTGTGGGCCCCATACTCCTATGGGCCCCACTTCTAGACTCTTCTAGAACTTTCTAGAATATTCCGGTACTCCACCGTAAAATTCCCGAACCTTTTCGATACCTCCGGAAACCACTTTCCTTATATGAATCTTATTCTCCGGACCACTCCGGAACTCCTCGTGATGTCCGGGATCCTATCCGGAACTCTGAATCAATATTCTTTCTCACCATCATTTATCTTGAGCCCTAACTGTTGGAGATATGCCCTAGAGGCAATTAATAAAGTGATTTTATGTGTCATATCTCAATTGTTCATAATATGTTTTAAATACCATGCTATAACTGTATTACGCGGAAACATTAATACACGTGTGGTATGAAAACAACCAGGTCCCTAGTAGCCTCTATTTAACTAGTTCGTTGGGCAACAGATGATCAAGATTTCCTGATCATGGATAATTACGTCGGTTGACAACGGAGTCATGTCATTAGGTGAATGATGTGATGGACATACCCAAAATATAGAAACGTAGTGTTCATACCTTCGACTGTGAGATCATATCAAATCTCTGCTTCTGGAAGATGCGACTGATTGCATCAAACGGCATGTCTTATATAGCGTGACAATAAAGGTGACACTTTCGGGTATCGGAAGGAAGCAGTAGAAGCGATTGATCAAGAGCGGAAATTGCCAGTCCACATAGCAGGATAGATACTCTGGGCCCACTCGGTGAGATTACATCAATGAGCTTGCAAGCATGTGACTAGGTCACGGGGATGTAATATCACAGACGAGTAAAGATAGATTTGTCGGTGATGAGGTCATGCTCGGTAATCGTGATACCAGAGAACGACGCTCGGACAATCTAAGTATCGCTAGGCAAGAGGATGAGACTGGACGTCTAAAGGTTCAAAAGATAAAAGTCATTCGTGGACGCACAGGGGCTATCATGGGTATCCAGATCCCGCTGTTAGTCATTGATCGGAGAACGTGTCTCGATCATGTCTGGAGTGATCCCGAACCGTAGGGTAACACACTTAAGGGTAGGTGACGATTTGATTGGATATAAGAGAGATAGAAACCGGGAACTCCGGAAGTGTTCCAGAACTTGTCCGATGTTGACCGGAGGCAACGAAATATGTTTTCGGGATCCGAATGAATTAAATAATATGTATTTAATATTAATAAGTGTTATTAGTGATTAAATATTTTTTTATTTAATTAAATTCGAATTTAAAAGGCATTAAAACCTAAATGGGCCTTAGAGGCCCATTAGGGGAAAATTCCCTAAAAGAAAAGGAAAAGAAAAAAGGGGAGGAGGGCCAGCCACCCTGGGTGGGCCGAATGGGGCCCACCAGGGCCGGCGGCTGCCCTCCTTGGCCGGCCAACCATGTGGGGTTTAGTCCCACATGGCTTAGCCAAGGGAGAAGGTCTCCCCCCTCTCCTTTAAATAGGGACCCCCATGCCTTGGAGATTCACCCCAAATTCTCTCCTTCTCTCCTACCTTGAGCGTGGTTCCATTTCGGAGCTGCGTACGAGGAGAGAAGTTTCTCCACCATGTACGCACACCGCCGTGCTGCTAGATCCAATCTTCCGCTTCTGCTGCTCTGCTGGATCTGGAGCTCGGAGGTCGTCATCTACACCGCACGTGTGTGGAACTGCTAGTCGCTACTACGTGGCGCTGGGAGAACGACTACTTCCTCTACACGACCTCGAGGTCGGCTTCGTCGGCTTCATCGGCAACGTTTGTGCGGGAACGTAATCCCGCTTTTGGTCTACAAGGGTATGTACTCCGTCCTCCTTCGTATAGTATATCTGCATAGTTCGATCTTGGCTAGTTTATGGTTATCGTCGGTAGGAAATTTTTTGTTTTCTGTCTACGATTCCCATCAGTGGTATCAGAGCCGATCTATGCGTAGATATTTCTATACGGTTAGAACACATGTTGAATGTGGGCATCGATTCTACATTTGTTACCCTCTCGCGTGTACTTGTTTATATCACGGCATTGTCGGATGAAGCGGACCGGACCGACTTTACGCGTACTCTTACGCGAGACTGGTTCCACACTTGACATACGGCTTATACCGTATATGTGGCTGGCGGGTGTCTGTATCTCCTACAATAGTTAATATTGCATTTACAATTGAGGGCCCCGAAAGTGGTGTAATAGAGACAATTGTCTTATCGCTGTTGTGGTTGTATTCGTAGGTAAGAAACGGCTCTTGTGCGAAAGCCCTAGCAGCCACGTAAAATATGCAAAAGATAAAGTAGAAAGCGTCTAACTTTATTTTGCAGGGGCAATGTGATATGGTCAAGGTAGGTTTATTAAATTGTTTATAAAACTGTTGGCGCGAAGGAGACCATATCATGTCGCATTACATTTCATTCTAGATGTTATGTAGATTGTGTGCATCTTATATTGTGTATATATATATGTTTATATATTAGTTACACGGCGGTAGAAGTATAAGATGATCCCTCCCAAAACCATGTAGTGTTCTCCTATAGCGTGCACCACCGAAAGTTCTCCGTTACGAGGCAGGCCGTGACGATCAGGTGTCAGACGTATCTGCGTTCGCATAAGGTGGGTGTAAGCCACGTTGCACAAGCAATACACTATAGGTTGTAATGGCGAGCCTAGCATGTACAGACATGGCCTCGGAACACAGTGACCGAAAGGTTAAGCATGAGTCACATAGTTGTTGTGATTGACATAAACGATGTCTACCTTTGAAGCTATGCTATCGGCCGTGACGATCGGGGATAGTGTATCGAATGAGGATCATGTAATCACTAAGACGATGCGAGGGATACTCGTCTTGAGTGGGAGTTCTAGTAGTTCTACTTTGAAAACTTAGTTTTATTTTGAAAACTAGAAACAATATTTTATTATGAACAAAAGTCTTTATGCTTTGCAAAACCTTTGTAGATGATAACCTCTTCTATAGCCCTGTTAGACTTAGGCGCATTCCTGCGTTTTGAGAAACTTAAAAGAGATGGGTCCAAACTTCATAGTTTTATACCATAGCTTGAGGATACTCCTTGTTTCAAACTTTTAGCTCTATACGATACTAAACCCGCTAGGAGATAAAACCGAAGATTCCATTGACAAAAGATAATTCGGATTATCAAGTTTTGTGCGGATAATTTCATCATAGTCCAGTGTTAGCTATGATCTCTACCGTTGAGAATGAACTGTGGGTGCGTGTTGACAGACCGCGAATGGTCGCTGAGATTGATGATCTGTATTCACCGTAAATCAGGCTTTCTTCTCAACTAGGATGGAAGAGAACACTCGCACTAGAAGAGCATGTGGCAGTCATACCTGATGACATTGGTCATACCGGATGACATTGGTCATACTAGATGACATTGGTCATATTTGATGACATTGAGACGCCTCGCTCAACTCGATCACTTGATGACAGACAACGTTGCCAGGTGCAAATAGTTTGTCATAGACTATGTCATGAAAGGGGAATCATTCACCTTCATGAATTCTTGATTACATTGCAGAATCTAGAAGATAAAGCAGATCGCTGGAAAGTCATCAATGATGATGGTATATATATGATATACACATTATAAATGTTTTGATGTAAACAACGTACTCACTGCAGTGACTAAGTTGTGATACTAGTCATGTTTTATGAAAACAAGATTTTCTGCTTGAGTAGCTTGGAAGGATGAGGAGACAATGTGTGTTGATGATGGCAAGCAAACATGTTGTGATAGCTGTAATACCCCGCAGTTATAGGACTCGAGAGGATAGAAATAGGAACTGCATTTGTGCATACATGCATCTTTCGGTAAAATCTGGATAATTTTCGCGCTTTTGTGATAAAAGAGTCAGGAGTCGATACCAGACGAGTGTCGAGGGTCTGGGAGTCAGACATCGACAGATAGACGAGAGGTGTCGATACACCCCACTACTTATTTTCAAAACCCTACTTTTACAAAATGGTTATGTCAAATTTTGACATGATCTATTTATAGATTGTTATATTCAACACATTTCTATTCTTTCCTAATTCTTTCCATACACACACATAGAATATTTCCATAACACAAGATATATAAATTATAACAAAAAGGAATGAATCATTCCAATGAAATCAATACAAGACATATACATATCATTTCAAACATTCAAATGATTTACAAATAAATGATCATATTTTGTTTCAACAAGTTCAAATAAAAATATAACAAACATGTTTGAATCCATTTTCTTTACAAGAATTCATCAACACATTTACAAACAAATCAAATATTACAATCTGTTTTTAAAACCAGAATTACAATCCTATTATTACAACAAGTATAAGCTTACAAAAAAAATGTAAATAAAAAATCCTAAAACTAAATCTTCACTTCTGAAATTTCAGAGGATCTCCAACCTGCAAAATAAACATCAAAATAAAAGAAATGGTTAGTGTTAAAATGTTGCCAACACCATTTGGTGCTGGCATGTTAATATTTGAAATCTGGTTTAGCCTAACTGTAACATCCCAAAAATATTAATCAATATTATTATTCCAAAAATGAGAGCCAACAAAAACTTTTGTTAAATATTATGTGTTCTCTGCAAAATATTGCTTGTGGTAATTAATCCTTGTTGCTTGTGTTATTCCTTCTTGCTAGTGGTTTGTTGTTTGCTCTAAATAAAAGCAAGAAGAAAAGAAAAGAATTGAAATAGCAAATAAAGCAAGAAAAATAAAAGTGACATTTGTGTCCCACAAATTCTCCAAGTGAGAATTTCAAATGGTTTCAAACAAAATTCAGTGGAGTGGGTTTATAAACACTCCCCATTTTGTTCCTACCACTTTCCCCTCTCAAATATTATTTTTGAACTAGTTTTAAAATTCTAAAATCAAAACAAATTGAAATAAATTAAAATGCCTTAATTAAAACACTATAAAAGAAAATGTTTCAAAACATTTTATTATTTTATGCCAATTTTTGTGGAGCTTCTGTACATTATGGGAAGACCCCACAAATTTTGACAAATTTTTATAAATTGATTTAGTGCCTCAAATTAAATCAGGAAGTGCTGCTGCATTTAACAGAAGGGCTAAAACGTAATTAGACGAAAGAAGAAGGAAAAGAAGCAGTGCACAGGAGCCAGGGGGTTTTGGCAAAAGTGTCATCGCCTACCTCTCCGTCGCCGTGTCGTCGCCGCATGCCGCGCGCCTCGCCGTTTCCCCGGGTCCCCCAGGCCCCCCTTGCTCGCAGCCGTCCACGCTCCGTGCCTCTGCAGCCGCCGCAGTCGCTCGAGCACACGCTCGGCCCGATGCCGCCCCTGTCCCCTGCATCTCCGCCGTGGTTAAACGGACGGCGACCGGCCAAATTGGCCCAGCTCGCCGCACCTCGCCACGCAATCCTCTACGCAGAGAACCCTAGCCCACGCCCGGACCCCCCAGACACCGCGCGCTGGCCTCTCTCGCCCTCTGGACGCAGCTGGACTGCGACCACCGTGCGCCGCCGTCGCGCCTATTTAAACCACCCGAGCCCAGCGCTCTCTCCACACCGCCCCACTGTCTCTCTCACTCACCACCCTCTCTCGTGCACCGCCAGGAGGCCGGAGCCTCTGCCGGAAGCCACTGCTGCCCGTGGCAGTGCGCTGCAACCTCGCCGTGCCGAGGTAGGCGACGACCACGGCCTCGCCGTGCTGGCCTCCCTTTCCTTCCCTCTGGCCTCTCCCTGCATCCCTGCGATCACCGCACTCACTCACCCCTTGTTCCCCTCTCTTTCGTGCACCAGAGCATCGCCAGGAGGTCGCCGGAGCCCGTGCCCGTAGCCGAGGAAGTTCCGGAGCTCGCCGCCGACGAACCACTCCTTCCCAGGAAACGCAACTCGGCCAGGAGCTTCCCCCACATCGCCGCCGTCGATCTGCATCATCTCCGCCGTCCCTAGCCCTCTCAGGTGAGCCAATCGAGCTGCTCGCCGCCGCCGGAGCAACGGCGCCGCCTATTTAGGTCGTCGATGAACGCGGCCTCTGTGAGCCGTTGGATCTTTGATCCACGGTCGCATACCGCTTCGCGCGCTTAGCCACTGACTGGTGGACCCCGCTAGTCAGATCTTTAAACATTTCCCGCGCGCGCACCGTTTCGTCTGAGTCACTGACTGGTGGACCCCACCTGTCAGGGATTTCAACATTATCCAGAACAGTTAGGATTTCTAATTTTAGTTTCTCTGGAAATTCAGTACTGGACTCATTTTATAAATTCAATAACTTGAGAATTAGGAATCCAAATAAATCAAACTCAATTGTTCTGGAAAGCTTATGAAATTGTTTAACCAACCCAATTGGTCTCATGTCATTTAATTAAATAGTTAAAAAGTATTATTGAAAATGCCACAGAAGGTTTAAAATCTAAACTTGTTTGTTTCTGATACTCTGTTAGTCCAAATAATTCCAAACCAATTTTGCTAGCTTAGTACTGCCTTGTGTTAGCTCCCCTAATTTTGGTAGAATTAATTAAGCAGTATTAATTGTTGACTTTAAGATAAACCCTTCTGGACTAAAACAAACAAATATGTTTATTGGTTGACCCAAATGAGTTAGGACCAATTTTGTTAGCTCACATATAGCCATGTTTAGTTACCCCTAAAAGGGTTTAATTTTTGGAGCAATAGAATTTAAATGGTAGCTAAAACTTGATTATTAAGCTACTGGATTCAATCCAATGTGTAGGGAGTTTGGTAACTCCAAATGATCCAATTCAAATTGGGTTGTCTTCTACACATCAGTAGCTTTCTATAGAATTTAGTTTGTATTTTTGTGACCAACAGAACTCAAGTTGTGGAATTAAACATGAATAACTAGTTTCTGCCATAATTTGGACTTAATTAAATAATGTTTAATTCAATTTATTTGAAAACCAAATTGTGTGGTTTGTGTGCAGTAGCTAATTGTGATGTTTATGATTGTTGTGTTGAGATGATTGCTTGTATAGCTTAGTGATTGGTTGCATTGTTTGTTTATTAATTAGACGAGAACGTTGTCGGATATATCGAGGAAGGAGAGTTTGCTGAAGTTGAAGAACAAGAGCAAGATCACTTTGCCAAGCAAGGCAAGCTATTCTCTGAGCTTGCACTACAAACATATGCATCTACTTTCATAACATGTTTTACTCTCAAGCAAGATTTATAAAACCATTTCAAAAGTATATGGAATTATTTTGCCACCTATGTAGTAGATAGTTATATCAAATTATAGGATGGGAAAACAATTTGTTTTATTCAAAACTCCTTTGAAATTACTTGTGAGTTTATGAATACCGAGATGTCGGTGTTGGAATGGAGAAGTGGAAAATGGTGATGTTTATGAAAAATGCACAGTGTGTCCTTGTACTTACGTCAACCATCCGATACCCTGTGCGACCACATCCACCACATATGGGAAAAGGGCGTAGTCATATAATTTGCTCATATTAGTATGGGACCTCAACAACGAGGATGACCTCGTTCCATGAGGGGATGGTCATGGCGACCTACCCCCTGACCTGGGTCCTGGCATCTGAGGATGGGGGATTGAAGGGTTCGCTCGCCGGGCAGAACTACGAGTCCTCACACTTAGGTTTCCCGACGGGGAATCTGGACTGGGTGTTGATGGAAAGGATGATAATTTCGTAGCGGTAGGATCCTATACTAGCATGAGCAAAGGACAGGCTATGGTCGGCGGCTTACTTCGCATACACCTGTATGGCGAGACGTGGCGGACACGATGAGCTGCCGGATGGATGTGGGATAAAAGCGTGCTACCTCTGCAGAGGGTTAAAACTATTCGAATAGCCGAGTCCTCGGATATGGACAGCTGGGAGACCCTACTTTGACCATGTGCAAGTTTTTGGAAAAGCTTTTAAGTTTAAAAGAAATTGAAATGGTGATGGGGTTACACAGCTATACCAAATGAAGTGGTAGGAGTTGTGGAATAAATGGACTATGGTGAGCCATGGTCATGAAAAGGAGGAGTTTTTGAGAAACAAAATGAGATGGTGACTTCTTTCAAAGATGGTTATAAAACTCTTCTTACCTTTTTCAATAAAGATATAGAGATGTTTTAAAACAAATAAGAGTGCATACTCATGTTGGGGTAGTTTGCGAGTACATTCAAATGTACTCATATTGGTTTCGTCCCTGGCTATTGTCCTAGCCAGACTACGAGGAGGAGCACTACGCCGAGCAGGAATATGGCGACTTCTACGCCAACTAAGGATCTCCACAAGTCAGCTGCCTGTCGGGTTGTCATCGTTAGAATATGATGTCTACTACGCCGTAGCTTCCGCTGATATATTGGTTTGGCCCATGAAGGCACCTATGTAAGAACTTGGTCTAAATGACCATTTATGTAAGACTTTTATTCGGTACTGTAATGGATGTAAACTTTGGTATCCAATTCGGATTATGTGCAACGACAGACTGATCACGGGATCGTTGTGTTAAGCATAATCGGGTATTTCGGACAGCTAGTCCGGGGTCCCCACAGACTTGGTATCAGAGCCATCCTGACTTTAGGAAACCTTAGTTAGCATGGTCGTTTGTCAAATGTTACAAAAGATGAATTTCTAAAAAGAAAGGAATGAAGTATTTTCGAAAATTGCTTATCTCCAATCCTCTTACTTATGCAAAATTTTACTCTCATTAAATGTTACATTTTCCTTGGTATCCCTAAAATTTTGTACACCTCTCATTAAGTTAAAATTTGACTCACTTGTTGCCCTACTATATTAAAATTTTGATATACTTGTCACCTAACTAACTTAAAATTTTGCTTAAAAACTGTAGATGGCACTCCATGGACCGAGTTCGTTCAGCTGGAGAAGGACAGCAAGCTGACGTTTGAGAGGGACTTGTTCGAGTTGACCAAGCTGTTAGGTCGCCCCGCTCCAGAGTTTGAGGGAGCTCAGATTGATGTTCACGGTGTCGGAAGGCTGAGCTGGCTCATCAGATCGTCAGTTCGCAGGAACATCAAGTCTCCCAGTTCCAGGACGCTCATCTTCACCACCAAGGAGGCCACCTGGGTTGATGGTCTCTGTACTGCTACCAGAGGATGCTAGCCCGACTTTGTGAGGAGCACAAGGCGGAGTTAGTAGACTCCCGTTTCCGGTTCTACGGGAGGCGCAACTGTGATGGACACCCTACTCCTTCACCTTACCACCCGATGTTTGGGAGCTACATCATGGACATGGAGATCTTACTTCAGTGCACTCAGGATGATCTGTTGCGCACTAGGATTCAGCTCCACTTCGACCGCGAGTCGCTCGTTGAGCTTCGCGAGAACGAGATGAAGCTGATGGTGGAGAAGGTTGCTCTTCTCAGGAAGAGGGCCCAGCTGAGGAAGACTATCGTGAAGCTCCGCACGAAGGTGGCAGAGCAGGATGGACTGATTGAGGATCTAGAGCACCATACTGACGAGATGGAGGAGGAGGGCGAGGATCTCCGCAAGGAGAACGACGCTTTCCTCAGTGACGATGATGACTTCGTGGAGGAGATGGACTGTGAGGAGGAGGATGATGAGGAGGAGTTAGTTGACGAGGAGGAGGAGCCACTCGAGCCAGTTCTCGAGGACGAGGAGGAGGATCCCGAGGAGCCAGCCTACCAGTCAGATGCTGACGTGTTAGAGCTGGAGGTTCCACCTCAGTAGGCGAGTGACTTGATCACTACCGCAGGATTAGGTTGACCCCCTATAGCTAGTCGAGTAGTAGCAGTGGTTCTTTTGGAAACCAGATGTTATGTATCCTAGATGTAAGGTGATGTTGTAAGCTTGAGGTTGTAAGCTTGATGTGATGTGAACTCTTTGATGTGTTGTTTGTGAAATATAAGTATGTTTGTCTTGTTTAAATCTGTGTGAACTATTTTCATATAAATCTTAGGATTAATCAACCACTTGAGAGATCATCTTTTCCCTTAGTCGAACTTTTCTTGCCTTGTCTCTTATACCCGGTGTGCTTCAGGATGCCACCCCGTCGCAGCAATGCGGAAGGATCAGGATCAGCACCACCACCACCGGACCCAACCCCCACCCAACTTCTCGCGCTTATCATGGAGGAGCGTGAAAATGCCCGGCAAGAGCGCCAAGCTCATCTCGCTGCCTTACAACAACTCGCAGCCGCTTATAACAACAACAACAACAACAACAACAACAACAACAATGGTGGTAACGGCAATGGCGATGGAAACCAGCGATCTACCTTGGGTGATTTTCAGAAGACCAACCCACCCACCTACTCCAAGGGACTTCACCCACTAGAAGCCGATGATTGGCTTCGCACCATCGACAACAATCTGGAAGTTGCTGCTGTGGGAGAGAATGAGAAAGTGCTGTATGCAACCCACTATCTCGCTGGACCTGCAAGAGCTTGGTGGGAGACTACCAAGACTCTCCAGCCAGCTGGTCATGTTATCAACTGGGCTGAGTTCCAGGAGAAGTTCCGCAAGAAGCACATTCCCTATGGACTCATTGAGAGGAAGAAGGATGAGTTCCGTAAGCTGAGGCAGGGAAGTAGAGATGTGGTCGGTTATCTTGAGGAGTTTACCGACTTATCTCGGTATGCTCCTGATGACACCGACAAAGAAGAGAAGAAGATGGAGCGTTTCATGAGTGGACTTCATGATGAACTGCAGTGTGCTCTGGTTATCCATGACTTCCGTGATCTGGAGTCACTTGTGGACAAAGCCATCCAACTGGAGACCAAGCGCAAGTCTATGTATGAAGGTCGCAAGAGGAGGATGAATGCTCAGGAAGGTTCGAGCAGCCAGAAACCCGTATCTTTCAGCAGAACCCCAGGCCTGCCTATCGTCCACCCCAAGTTCCACGCCCCAATTTCCCTAACCGCCCGAACAACTTCAACCGCCCCAATGACAATAACCGTCCCAGAGGAAACTTCAACAACTTCAACCCCAATGCCAATGTTGTCTGCTTTGAATGTGGCAACAAAGGTCACTACTCCAGGAATGCCCCAATCCTAAGAGGAATGTCCAGCGCCCCAATGCACCTGCACCGAACAATGGTCAAGGCCGCAATGGAAATGGTAATGGCAAGAATGCCGCACCCCGCGGGAATGCTGCTGTTGTCAGAGGCCGTCTGCACCACATCAATGCTGAAGAGGCTGAAGAAGCGCCAGATGTTGTGCTGGGTACGTTTCTTGTCAACTCAGTACCTGCAACTGTTCTGTTTGATTCTGGTGCTACCCATTCGTTTATTACCAAAGAGTTTGTTTCTAAGGGAGGTTTAGTCGGGAGTCTTTTACCCAAACCAATGTTGGTACAAACCCCAGGACTGTTAGCCAAAACCAACCAGATGTGTTCCGAAACCCCCATAGAAATTGGAGGAGGAAGGTTTGCAGCCGACCTAATTATCTTAGGAAACCAAGGCATAGATGTTATTCTTGGAATGGATTGGTTAGCCAAGTACCACGGTCGTATTGACTGTGCCCGAAGAGCTGTTTCTCTCACTTCTGATGATGGAGTTGAAGTGGAGTATGCATCTGAGACCAGCCAGACCAGACCCGGATGCCATGAGAGCATAGCTCGACCCGCCCTAGATGAGATCCGTGTTGTTCATCTGTTCAAGGATGTTTTCCCAGAAGAATTGCCTGGTATGCCGCCAGACAGGGATATTGAGTTCATAATTGAGCTTATCCCAGGAACATCCCCCATATCCCAAAAGCCTTATCGGATGAATCCGGAAGAACTGGTGAGTTGAAGAAGCAGTTGGCTGATATGCTAAGCAAAGGTCTTGTCCGCCCAAGTGCTTCACCATGGGGATCACCCATTATTTTTGTGGACAAGAGAGACGGTACCACACGCCTGTGTGTGGATTATCGCAAGCTGAATGACGTGACCATTAAAAACAAGTACCCTCTTCCCAAGATCGAGGATCTGTTCGATCAAATGAACGGAGCCCGAGTCTTTTCAAAGATCGATCTTCGGACAGGTTACCATCAGTTGAAGATCCGAGAGACAGATATTCCCAAGACCGCCTTCACCACCCGTTACGGTTTGTTTGAATACACCGTGTCCTTTGGTCTGACCAATGCCCCAGCCTATTTCATGAATCTCATGAACAAGATTTTCATGGAGTACCTCGACAAGTTCGTGGTAGTTTTCCTTGATGACATCCTTATTTATTCCAAGACCGAAGAGGAGCATGCTGAACACCTGCGTCTAGTTTTGGAACCCTCCAAGAGCACCAGCTGTATGCCAAACTTAGCAAGTGTGAGTTTTGGCTCAGTGAAGTGGCATTTCTTGGACATATTGTATCCGCTGGAGGAATTTCTGTTGACCCTGAGAAGATACAAGCCATTCTTGACTGGTTATCCCCAACCAATGTTTTTGAAATCCGAAGCTTTCTCGGACTTGCCGGTTATTACCGCAAGTTCGTCGAAGGATTTTCCAGTATAGCCAAACCTCTGACCCAACTGTTGAAGAAGGACAAGAAATTTGAATGGACTCAGAAGTGTGAGGATAGTTTCCAAGAACTGAAGAAGAGACTAACCTCAGCCCCAATCCTGATCATGCCAGACGTCACCCAGAGTTTCGACGTGTATTGCGATGCATCACGCCTCGGACTTGGTTGCGTTCTGATGCAAGAAGGCAAAGTTGTGTCGTATCTGTCCCGGCAGTTGCGACCGCATGAAGAGAATTACCCAACCCATGACTTGGAGTTAGCTGCTGTGTCTTTGCTCTTAAGAAGTGGCGTCCCTATCTTGCGGGACATCGCTGCGAGGTCTATACAGATCACAAAAGCTTGAAGTATATTTTCACCCAGAAAGATCTGAACCTGCGACAGAGGAGATGGATGGAATTAATCAAGGATTATGATATTGGAATCCATTATCACCCTGGAAAGGCTAATGTAGTTGCCGATGCCCTTAGTCGCAAACCTTGCACCCTGAATGCCCTGATCCAAGCCGAACAGCCAGCCTTGTTCAAAGAGTTCCAAGATTTTGGACTAGAGCTTGTTAGCCATGGTTATCTCGCCAATTTAGAGTTAACCCCAACCCTGATGGATCAAATCAAAGAAGCCCAAAAAGGTCATGAAAGCATAGAGGGAATTAGGAAAAGATTTCCCTCGGCAAAGCACCCGGTTTTACCGAAGATGCTGAGGGAGTGCTGAAATTCAATGACCGTATCTGTGTGCCCAATGTCACGGAACTTAAGGAGTTAATCCTGAAGGAGGCCCATGAGACCCCTTACTCAATCCACCCCGGCGGAACCAAAATGTACCAAGACCTTCGAGGAAGATTTTGGTGGCATGGAATGAAGCGAGAGATTGGTTCATTCGTAGCCAAGTGTGACATCTGCCAGCGAGTTAAGGCTGAACATCAGCGACCCGCTGGATTGCTTCAACCTTTGAAAATTCCCGAGTGGAAGTGGGATGAGATTGGAATGGATTTTATTACCGGACTTCCAAATCCAACCGAGGCCATGATTCAATCTGGGTCATCGTTGATCGACTGACCAAGGTTGCCCATTTCATCCCTGTCAACACCACCTATCGGGGACATCAGTTGGCCGACTTGTATATTTCCAGAATAGTGAGCCTGCATGGTGTGCCTAAGAAGATTGTATCTGATAGAGGCACGCAATTCACCTCAAGGTTCTGGAAATCCCTTCATGAAGCCCTCGGAACCAAGCTAGCATTTAGCACAGCTTATCATCCCCAGACCGATGGCCAAACTGAGCGAGTGAACCAGATATTGGAGGACATGCTTCGCGCATGTGTTCTATCCTATGGTTCCAAGTGGGAAGATTGCCTTCCGTTTGCAGAATTCTCGTACAACAACAGTTATCAGTCCAGTCTGCAAATGGCCCCTTTTGAAGCCCTTTACGGCAAGAAGTGTCGTACACCCCTGAATTGGTCCGATACCGGAGAAGCAAATTGTTCGGACCAGATACCCTCCGTGAAGCTGAAGAGCAAGTTCAGCTTATTCGTGAACGCCTCAAAACTGCCCAATCCCGTCAGAAGAGTTATGCTGACACCAAGCGCCGTGACCTCACTTTCAGTCGGAGATTATGTTTATCTCCGAGTGACACCCCTTAAAGGAATGCAGCGTTTCCATGTCAAAGGAAAGTTAGCGCCAAGGTATATTGGACCCTTCAAGGTCTTGCTCGTCGAGGAGAAGTATCCTATCAGCTGGAGTTACCCCAGAGTTAGGAGATTATCATGATGTCTTCCACATTTCCTTGCTCCGGAAGTGTCTTGAAGTTCCTGACCAGCCTGATGTTTTCAAAAACATCGACCACCTCTCCATCGACCTGAACCAAGACCTGACTATCGTGAGAGACCTCTCAAAATTCTCGAAGAAGATGTTCGTGTTACCCGAAGACGTGCGATCAAGTTTTACAAAGTCCAGTGGACTAACCACTCTGAAGAAGAAGCAACTTGGGAACGCGAAGATATCTTCGAAGTGAATTTCCAGACCTCTTTAGTACCCAGGCCTAGCAAATCTCGGGACGAGATTTATTCTAAGGGGGGAAGGATTGTAACATCCCAAAAATATTAATCAATATTATTATTCCAAAAATGAGAGCCAACAAAAACTTTTGTTAATATTATGTGTTGTCTGCAAATATGCTTGTGGTAATTAATCTTGTTGCTTGTGTTATTCCTTCTTGCTAGTGGTTTGTTGTTTGCTCTAAATAAAAGCAAGAAGAAAAGAAAAGAATTGAAATAGCAAATAAAGCAAGAAAAATAAAAGTGACATTTGTGTCCCACAAATTCTCCAAGTGAGAATTTCAAATGGTTTCAAACAAAATTCAGTGGAGTGGGTTTATAAACACTCCCCATTTTGTTCCTACCACTTTCCCCTCTCAAATATTATTTTGAACTAGTTTTAAAATTCTAAAATCAAAACAAATTGAAATAAATTAAAATGCCTTAATTAAAACACTATAAAAGAAAATGTTTCAAAACATTTTATTATTTTATGCCAATTTTTGTGGAGCTTCTGTACATTATGGGAAGGCCCCACAAATTTTGACAAATTTTTATAAATTGATTTAGTGCCTCAAATTAAATCAGGAAGTGCTGCTGCATTTAACAGAAGGGCTAAAACGTAATTAGACGAAAGAAGAAGGAAAAGAAGCAGTGCACAGGAGCCAGGGGGTTTTGGCAAAAGTGTCATCGCCTACCTCTCCGTCGCCGTGTCGTCGCCGCACGCCGCGCGCCTCGCCGTTTCCCCGGGTCCCCCAGGCCCCCCTTGCTCGCAGCCGTCCACGCTCCGTGCCTCTGCAGCCGCCGCAGTCGCTCGAGCACACGCTCGGCCCGATGCCGCCCCTGTCCCCTGCATCTCCGCCGTGGTTAAACGGACGGCGACCGGCCAAATTGGCCCAGCTCGCCGCACCTCGCCACGCAATCCTCTACGCAGAGAACCCTAGCCCACGCCCGGACCCCCCAGACACCGCGCGCTGGCCTCTCTCGCCCTCTGGACGCCGCTGGACTGCGACCACCGTGCGCCGCCGTCGCGCCTATTTAAACCACCCGAGCCCAGCGCTCTCTCCACACCGCCCCACTGTCTCTCTCACTCACCACCCTCTCTCGTGCACCGCCAGGAGGCCGGAGCCTCTGCCGGAAGCCACTGCTGCCCGTGGCAGTGCGCTGCAACCTCGCCGTGCCGAGGTAGGCGACGACCACGGCCTCGCCGTGCTGGCCTCCCATTTCCTTCCCTCTGGCCTCTCCCTGCATCCCTGCGATCACCGCACTCACTCACCCCTTGTTCCCCTCTCTTTCGTGCACCAGAGCATCGCCAGGAGGTCGCCGGAGCCCGTGCCCGTAGCCGAGGAAGTTCCGGAGCTCGCCGCCGACGAACCACTCCTTCCCAGGAAACGCAACTCGGCCAGGAGCTTCCCCCACATCGCCGCCGTCGATCTGCATCATCTCCGCCGTCCCTAGCCCTCTCAGGTGAGCCAATCGAGCTGCTCGCCGCCGCCGGAGCAACGGCGCCGCCTATTTAGGTCGTCGATGAACGCGGCCTCTGTGAGCCGTTGGATCTTTGATCCACGGTCGCATACCGCTTCGCGCGCTTAGCCACTGACTGGTGGACCCCGCTAGTCAGATCTTTAAACATTTCCCGCGCGCGCACCGTTTCGTCTGAGTCACTGACTGGTGGACCCCACCTGTCAGGGATTTCAACATTATCCAGAACAGTTAGGATTTCTAATTTTAGTTTCTCTGGAAATTCAGTACTGGACTCATTTTATAAATTCAATAACTTGAGAATTAGGAATCCAAATAAATCAAACTCAATTGTTCTGGAAAGCTTATGAAATTGTTTAACCAACCCAATTGGTCTCATGTCATTTAATTAAATAGTTAAAAAGTATTATTGAAAATGCCACAGAAGGTTTAAAATCTAAACTTGTTTGTTTCTGATACTCTGTTAGTCCAAATAATTCCAAACCAATTTTGCTAGCTTAGTACTGCCTTGTGTTAGCTCCCCTAATTTTGGTAGAATTAATTAAGCAGTATTAATTGTTGACTTTAAGATAAACCCTTCTGGACTAAAACAAACAAATATGTTTATTGGTTGACCCAAATGAGTTAGGACCAATTTTGTTAGCTCACATATAGCCATGTTTAGTTACCCCTAAAAGGGTTTAATTTTTGGAGCAATAGAATTTAAATGGTAGCTAAAACTTGATTATTAAGCTACTGGATTCAATCCAATGTGTAGGGAGTTTGGTAACTCCAAATGATCCAATTCAAATTGGGTTGTCTTCTACACATCAGTAGCTTTCTATAGAAATTTAGTTTGTATTTTTGTGACCAACAGAACTCAAGTTGTGGAATTAAACATGAATAACTAGTTTCTGCCATAATTTGGACTTAATTAAATAATGTTTAATTCAATTTATTTGAAAACCAAATTGTGTGGTTTGGTGTGCAGTACTAATTGTGATGTTTATGGTTGTTGTGTTGAGATGATTGCTTGTATAGCTTAGTGATTGGTTGCATTGTTTGATTATTAATTAGACGAGAACGTTGTCGGATATATCGAGGAAGGAGAGTTTGCTGAAGTTGAAGAACAAGAGCAAGATCACTTTGCCAAGCAAGGCAAGCTATTCTCTGAGCTTGCACTACAAACATATGCATCTACTTTCATAACATGTTTTACTCTCAAGGCAAGATTTATAAAACCCATTTCAAAAGTATATGGAAATTATTTTGCCACCTATGTAGAAATACAAGATAGTTATATCAAATTATAGGATGGGAAAAACAATTATGTTTTATTCAAAACTCCTTTGAAATTACTTGTGAGTTTATGAAATACCGAGATGTCGGTGTTGGAATGGAGAAGTGGAAAAATGGTGATGTTTATGAAAAATGCACAGTGTGTCCTTGTACTTACGTCAACCATCCGATACCCTGTGCGACCACATCCACCACATATGGGAAAAGGGCGTAGTCATATAATTTGCTCATATTAGTATGGGGTTCCTCAACAACGAGGATGACCTCGTTCCATGAGGGGATGGTCATGGCGACCTACCCCCTGACCTGGGTCCTGGCATCTGAGGATGGGGGATTGAAGGGTTCGCTCGCCGGGCAGAACTACGAGTCCTCACACTTAGGTTTCCCGACGGGGAATCTGGACTGGGTGTTGATGGAAAGGATGATAATTTCGTAGCGGTAGGATCCTATACTAGCATGAGCAAAGGACAGGCTATGGTCGGCGGCTTACTTCGCATACACCTGTATGGCGAGACGTGGCGGACACGATGAGCTGCCGGATGGATGTGGGATAAAAGCGTGCTACCTCTGCAGAGGGTTAAAACTATTCGAATAGCCGAGTCCTCGGATATGGACAGCTGGGAGACCCTACTTTGACCATGTGCAAGTTTTTGGAAAAGCTTTTAAGTTTAAAAGAAATTGAAATGGTGATGGGGTTACACAGCTATACCAAATGAAGTGGTAGGAGTTGTGGGAATAAATGGACTATGGTGAGCCATGGTCATGAAAAGGAGGAGTTTTTGAGAAACAAAATGAGATGGTGACTTCTTTCAAAGATGGTTATAAAACTCTTCTTACCTTTTTCAATAAAGATATAGAGATGTTTTAAACAAATAAGAGTGCATACTCATGTTGGGGTAGTTTGCGAGTACATTCAAATGTACTCATATTGGTTTCGTCCCTGGCTATTGTCCTAGCCAGACTACGAGGAGGAGCACTACGCCGAGCAGGAATATGGCGACTTCTACGCCAACTAAGGATCTCCACAAGTCAGCTGCCTGTCGGGTTGTCATCGTTAGAATCTGATGTCTACTACGCCGTAGCTTCCGCTGATATATCTGGTTTGGCCCATGAAGGCACCTATGTAAGAACTTGGTCTAAATGACCATTTATGTAAGACTTTTATTCGGTACTATAATGGATGTAAACTTTGGTATCCAATTCGGATTATGTGCAACGACAGACTGATCACGGGATCATTGTGTTAAGCATAATCGGATATTTCGGACAGCTAGTCCGGGGTCCCCACACTAACCAAAACTATGGTTTGGTTAGACTGATGTGGAGCATGCAAATAAAATCCTGAGGCAACAAAGGGACTGATCTGTTTGATCATGCTCAATAAATCCAAAGGCAACATTAGGGGCAAAGGCTTAAGCTTAACACTTAATAGACACCATCTTTAGGCAACAAACATCAAAGGCAACAAGTGCTAATTGAGCATTTTGATCTCATGATCATTTAAGAAAGGCAACACATAAATCCACAAGCTCCACTTTAAACCAGAAAACAAATGCAATTAAAAGAGGCAACAATTTGGTATCACACTTGCCATTAATTCACAAGTGGATCCTAAACCCACATCTTGAGCTAATTACTAGCTTAATTGGCCACACATTTGAGTTTCATTAGCAAACCGACTATCTTTAGCATCCCCAATTCTCAGCCAAGCATTGCCACATAGAAATCTGGACCAGATAGGAGCAATGAGTCAAGAATGACTCATAGCTATCACCAGGGGGAAATGAACTGCGCTGCAGCAGAGCTGAGCTGATCTCCTAGGTGAAAAGGAGTGCAGGAATGAGTCAAATAGAGCAGCTCGAGGCAAAGAGGGCCACTGTAAGTAGGTTAGTCACCACAGCCAAATTATCCTGGTGTCACAAGCACAGGAGTGCTCAAATGTGTATAAATATAGACCCAAGCCGCAGCCACAAGAACACACAAATTCACAGCCATCACAACACATACAGTGCACAACCATCATCATAGCCAGATCACAAATTCATCTGTTCTTCACCAAGAACAACAAAAAAACCACAAGCCAATCATGGAGATCACCTAAACCATCTACCACAAGCCATTAAACCCAAGAAGGAGGCCAGTAGCAGAAGAAGACAGTAGAATCACAAGAAGCAGTCCAGAAGATGTGGTTGAACCCTGGAGCAAGATCAGATTCTACCGTAGCTTTATCTGCTCTACACCCAAGGTTGTTAAATATGAGCTAGAGAGTGATTTAGCAGGTTCTGTAAATGACAGAACCATGCATGAGTGATTTTTAGCATATGTTCTTAACAGAACCTTGCAAGCAAGGTAAGGTGCTATAGAAAAGTAATTAGCACAACAGAGAACTTTTGTTTTGTGCTAGTAATAGGACAGAGTGAGACAGGAAGTGAAGTTGAGTGCAATATCATTTTGTTTGAGCATCTACAGAAGCAAGGGGTTGATCTTAGTGTAGCATCTGTTCTTATTTTGCTTAATAAAGCATCACCCACATGACAGTGAACCAGCAGAGCTGGATTAGCTGTTCATATCAAAGTTTTGCACTTAGAAGAAGCACAGGAAAGCATAAAAATCATTTTTAATCAAGAAAGCTACTGTGTAACTCTACAAGGAGGCATCACAGTGAGCAAAACATGATTAAATCATGCTCTAAACCAACTAATCATCACTGCTAGTATTAATTCTAGCTTAGAAATAATTTTCCTTTCACACATAACACATCTGTGAGCAAGAAATGCTCCCAACAATAAATCCAGAGGTAATGGATGGATCCAAACATGCTAGATCTACACGATTCACCTCTGTTGTGTGCACATAGAGGAGGCAGTGCACATATCCAAGAAATTCATCTAGAATCATCATCTGTTCATCACAGAACCTAAAACAACCGAGAGCAGCATGTTCAAATTAATTTTTACAGTAGCATCTCGAGCTAGCTTAGGGTAGAGAGTGGAGAAGAGAGGGAGGAGAAGAGATTTTACCGTGCGTCCATGGCCGTAGCTCCACGTCGGCGAGGCAGGGCTCGCGCTACCAGTGGAGGGGCACACGGAGGTCGTGGACCAGCACCACCACACCATGGCGGCACAGAGGGTGAGCTCTGCGCCCAGCCACGGTGAGCACGTCGGGGAAGAAGGTCACGAATGGCGGCAAGCCGGGCCAGCACCGAAACCCTAACGGGTTGAGCACGGCCGCGAGAGTAAGCGGAACTCAAATCGCTCCGGTGAGGAGGAAGAGCAGAGCGAGGGGTTCGGTCGCCAGGAGAGGTCGAGCACGGGCGCGTGCCCGTGCGAGTGAGAGGTGAGAGAGAGAAAAGGTTGGACTGGTTCGGTTGAACCGGTGTTGACCAGGGACCTATTTGTAATTTTTTTAAACTTACAAATTTCTTCCAAATTTCAAAACTTGCTATAAATTCAAATAAAATCATAAAAATAATTTAAAAATATCTACAGATATCAGAAGAAAATAAGTAATCCAAATAAAATATCTATTTGATTTATTGAAAACTAATTCTTATAGCAAAAATTCAAATGATCCTTAAGTGGAAATGACTTTGAAATATTTCAAATTATTTTCAAAAGAAAATAATATGGGAAAATTATGTATCAAGTTCGAAATATTATTTGAACTACTTTATGACTGTCATGTTACTCATCCTAACTAAAAATCAAATCAAAGAAATTTTTAAAAGAAATCCTTAACAAAATTCTGGGGAATTTTGGGAAAGAATAAAAATTATCTCATTATATGCATATTGGCATGTATTTGGTTTTTCAACATTGTCTCATATAGACAATGATATTGATTTTTAGAACGTGAGGGTCCCAGTTCATCGGAAGCTTTAGACTGCATTACCTATCAGTCTCAAGGCAAGTTCCAACTTGCATGTCCTACTTGATTAATTTTATCAAAGTAATTACAAAGTATTATGGTTTATCATTGCATGAAAAAGAAAAACCTATTTTCGAATGATGTGAAATGCTATACATATATGGTTGGCTGGCAGTGGAACCACGGATTGATGTTGTGGTGGAGGTTCCACTGTATGGGAAAGTATGTACCTAGGATTAATAACCCATGGCCCAGTGATCCTTGCGCCGTATTGAAGCATCAGCCAACATATTCACTATGGATGGGCTCGTCAGAGGTTTCTTCCCTCGTTCACATATCCTCGGCAGGCTATTACCTGGTTGCATCTGTTGCGGCGGCCAACTGCGTGGAAGCGCGTGACCTTCCCACTCGACGGAGTGACTGGAATAGAAGCTTGGGAGGGGTGGTGGGCCAGTGGTCTTAGTTACCAGGCGCGTCACAAATGGGCGGATATGTGTTGTGCGGGGAGGCGACTCCACATGACTTGTTGCCCTGAGTTCTGGCTATAGCACACATGGTGTGCGAAGAGAGCAAAAGGAGCCAGGCTGCTGTTGGGTAAAGTGGTGCAGCTCTGCAGAGTTAAACAAAGAAATTGTGATTATCACATCCTTGTTCCAGGAGGGAACTACAGAACGCTGCGGTAAAGGCATCCCATGTAATGACTAAAGACCCGTGGGTGCTGGGGGCATAGTTTTCTAAAATAAAATAGACCTTTTCCTAAAAATGATTTACAAAACTTGCATTTTCATCCATGACTTTTTGGTCAGGATGGTAGACAGAGCATCATACACTTTATCATCTATTACTTGAACTTGTTGGGTAACGCTAGTGTTGCTCACCCTTTTCCTCCGTTGATCTCTGCTTAGACTCTGATGAGATCGCTGAAGACGACTTTGGAGCATACCATGCAGACGAGGTGTACTTCGAGGCACCTGATCTGTCTGGAGGAATAGAGGGCGTCGACTACATCATCGCCTACAGAGGCGACGACGAGGAAGAAGAAGAGGTGGAGACCTAGAATCTATATAGTAGGAACCTGGCTGAGCAGGACTAGACTAGTACTACTTAGCGGCTGAGCCAAGATGGTTCTTAGTTTGTTGTTTTCTATCGCTTGTAGGTTGACACCTGTCAACATCGCAATAATAGACATTCCTCCCATGTCGGAGGAAGACGTCGATGTTTTTATGCATTTCTGGCTTGTAATCTTTAGCAGTGTGTAATAAAGTGGACCCGCAATGTTTCTGTTGTACTACTCTAAATGATGTAATATTTACGGATTAGTCCTTCTGTGGGTGTTATGTCAACGACTTGTACACTACAATATGCAGTGGTGTGCTGGGTCACCGCAATAGCCATAGACACTCTCTCTCTCAACATCCACCATTTGGATTAATTTGGATTTGAACAAAGATTCCTTTTGATCGCTTGTGAGCATGATCATTATAAGTGTCTTTCTCTTGCGGGACAATCATTCATATTTGTTAGTGACAAATCGTTGTCCTACATTTATGAGCGATATAATGATCATACACCAATCGTGAATGGAATGTTCATATGTGAATCTAAATGTTAGTAGTTCATACATTTATAATATTCATGCCAAAGGATACAAACTTAGTAATGACAGCATATTTATGTGGCACTCACGTTTTGAATCATGTCAAAGTTATAACCATAAAGAAGCTCCATTCTGATGGATCTATGAGTCTTTGGATTTTGATCTTCTGACACTGTCACATCCCAAATTTAGAAACTAAGAAAAACTAGGTTCACAAGACCCAAATTTCAGAACCAACAAAAACTTTTTGAAATGTTTTACTCATGATTGTGTTTTACTTCCCATTGTTGTGTTGTTGGTCTTGTTGTGTTTGTATGTGTGGTTAATTACTCAAGAATTTCTTGAACATTAATTAGAACACACTTGCCAACAAATTTGGAATGTGACTTGAATGTAAGCAAAACCTCTAAAAGTATTCAAGAACTTGAATTAAAGATTCCAATTCAAATAAAATGACTATAATGAATTATTCTCTCTACCTACCTCTTTATTTCCTTCAAGCAAATATTTTCTCTATGAGAATAAAAATTATATGAAGCTAATATATTTGTCAAGGAAGTTCCAAGAGTTCAAAAATAATATTTTGAACTTGCTTTAGAATTTCTAAAGGAGCAACATTTGAAATTAAGCAAAAATGCCCTATTCAAACCCTAGGAACAAATGTTGTTCCAAACATTTTATTTTGCCACTCCAAATTTTGTGGATCTTCCTCATGCAAAGGGGAGTCTACTCAAATTTTTACATATTTTTCTAAAATGGTTTAGTGCCTCAATTAAATCACTGAACAGCTACTGGTTTTAAAAGAAATAAAAGAAAATCAGGAAAAGGACCTAGAGGTAAAAGAAGAAAAGCAGGCAGGGAGTTTTCTGGAAATTCGTCACCCCCTTCCTGTAGCAGCAGAGCTGCGCGGCGCCATGTCGTCCTCCTGCGTCGCACGCCGCCCAGGCCCCCCCTCGCTCTCCTCTGCCGCGTCGGGGGAGGAGGTAAGATCCCCCGAAGCCGCTCCTCTGCCCCCTGCTCAATCACTTGCTTCCTTTCCCTCTCCCTCCTTTTCTCCCCCACGCAGACCGAACCCTAGCTCCGGCCACTGTCGCGCGTCGCCGTCGATGGAGAGCTCCCCGAGCAAATCGAAGATTACCAGAAGCTTCACCGCGTCGCCCTCTGCGTCGTCGTCCAATGAATTGCGAAGAGAAGCCCGAAATCGCCCCCATCGCGTTCATCCTCTTCTGCTCCGGCCGCCGTGATGTCGAGCAAGCTCGTGAGCCAACCCGTCCACCATTCCCCGCCATTTTTGCGCCTCTGTGCTCCCCTCGTCGCGCTCCATCTCTCGGGCCTCACCATTTCTTTTTAGGAGCTCCGGAGTCGCCGCGCCTTCATCGCCGTGCTCCTTGCTGCCTCGCCGTCGCTGCGTGACGCGAGGAAGAAGAAGGCCCCCATACCACTTCGCAGCGTGATATGGGCCAGCCCAGCTTGGTTCAACCCAGATCTGGGCAGATCTGGCCCGTCTACCCTTTTTTCGGTTAAATCTTTCCTCTGTTTGATTTTCCCTGTTAGATCTAGCTTAGGAATTAATTCACAATTAAATCCCTGTGTTAGATAATTGAGTGATTCAAATTTTTTTGTGTTCCTAGGAGTTTTGTTAGACATGCAGCACTGGTAAAATACAAAAAATTAAATTTAGGAGTTGTTTAGATTAAATCTTGTAAAAAGAAATCTTTTCACTAAATATTTAATATCTAGAGTTTTATAACTCCAAAAATTGCAAACTAAAATTCTATGGAATGCTTGAAGTGATACCTTTCTAGATCTGTTGGTCTTATATGCAAATTAATTCTAAAACAAAAGTTCTATTCTTTTTAATAAAACCACCAGTGGCACTTTGGTGATTTTTGTAGATTTTTAGGAGATGAATTTTGAAATGAATCCAATTGGGTTGTCTTCTATGTGTATAGGAGAACATATCCCTAGCTTGGCATGATTGTTTGACTAACAAAACTCTCTAGGTGTAATATTTAGTAAAAGTGGTGTTTCTGCCCCTATTTAAAAGAAAAGAATCTAAATGCCTTGTTTACAAAAATTATGTTTTATGCTTGTCAGTGATTGTTTTGGTACTGTTGCTTGGATGTTATTGTTGTTTATCATGTTATAATATGTTAGTACTGTCAGTGGCTAGAATTAAAATTGTTTAAGGCAAAGCATGTGTGCTATGTGGTGATTGAAAAAGACTTTAACACTTGTTAGATTGTGTTGGTGTGTTAAATAAATTATATGAGTCAAATAACCACCTTCAACTAAGAATGTTAGCCACTGGTTGAATTCGTTTGTTAATAATTCTTAGCTTCCCAAATTGAAAGTAATCCCTAAAAGATGCCTAATCACTACCCTAACCATGTTGGTAATAAAATAAATAGTGTTATGAGTTGTCAAGCATGTTTGCTAGGTACTAATCTTGCACCATGCTTGCTTCTTGTTAGTTGCTTTATATCATCACCTAGCTTGGTAAAGAGTTTTAACCTACAGATAATGTTTAGTGACTTAACTTTTGTCTGAAGTATTTCCTGATTAGAGAAAAGTGGTTGTTAATTACCTCTAATTGAGGATGCCTTGGTGCTCTATATTTTGGCATGTGTATGGTGTTATACTCCTGTGAGTATAATGCCCTGGTAAATATAGATTTAGTTCATTGCTTGATTAAACTAGTACTATGTTTGTGGCTTGAGTGATTAGTTTGATACGCGTGGTTTGCTCCTTGTTTGTATACCACTTGTGGTTTGGTTTGCTTATTGAGTGTTGTTTTATTTTCATGTTGCGACACTAGAGATAAACGCTACCGGAGTGGTATTTGGAAAGGATTTATTGAAGGAGAACTGGGAGTTTATTTCTTGATCAGTGAGAAGAAGCCCAGGAACATTATGCTGGAATCAGGCAAGCTATTCTCTGAGCTTGCATCTATATACCTCTATTTTGATTCACATGTTTTACTTATAAAGAGAATCAGTGATTTATGTGGTGTTTGCCACTAAAGCTATGATTTTGAACACCCTTTTTCCAAAATATAAGTATATTATTTTGACACCCTATATGGAGATATTAGATGGAAATTCTTTTTCAAACTATAGGATGGGAAAAATATTGTTTACTCAAAACTCCTTTGAAAATACTTGTGTGGTTATGGAATGCCGAGGTGTCGGTGTTGAAGGGGACAAATGGAGAATGGTGATGTTTATGAAAAATGCACAGTGTCCTAGAACCATGACGACCAATCTTACCCTGTGCGACCACATTTACCCACATATGGGAAAGGGCTTAGTCATATAATTTGCTCTTATTAGTATGGGATGCCTCATCGACGGAGATGACTCCGTTATGCATGTGGGGATGGTCTGAGGACCTACCCTGACCTGGGTCCTCGCTCAAACTCTATGGAAAGATAAGGAGGAGGATAGAAGGATGTCCCCTATACACCGCCAGACAAAACATATGAGTCCTCACACTTAGGGTTTCTGACAGGAAACTGGACTGGGTGTTGATGGAAAGTGTCATATGGGAAGGGTCCTATACTAGCATGAGCAAAGGAGAGGCTATGGTCGGTAGCTCAACTTCGCATACACCTTGTATGGCGGGACGTGGCTGACACGATGAGTTACCGGATGGGTGTGGGCAAAAAGCGTGCTACCTCTGCAGAGGGTTAAAACTATTCGAATAGCCGAGTCCTCGGATATGGACAATTGGGAGACTGTTCCTAAGAACATGTGCAAGTTTTGAAAAGCTTTAAGTTTAAAAGGGAAATGAAGTGGAGAAAGTGTTCCACAACTATACCAATGAGTTGGTATGATGTGTTGGAGTTAATTGGACCTATGGCGAGCCATGGTCAGAAAAAGGAGGAGTTTTGGAGAAACAGATACAATGGTGATTTTCCGGGAAAAATGTTTATAAAAGAGACTTCTTACCTTTTTCAACAAAGATGTATTTACGGGAGAAAGTTTTAAAAGAGACTTCTTACAAAGTCAGATTTATGGGAAAAGTTCTAAAAGCCTTCTTTTCTTTTTTTTCAATAAAGATATAGAGATTTCGAAACAAAGTGTTATTAAACAAAAGTCCATCCTACTCTTTTCAACAAGGATATGGAGTTTTCAAAGTAAACGAAGTTTTATTTAAACAATAAAAGAGTAGTGCATGCTCATTCCGGGGGTAGTTTGCGAGTACATTCAAATGTACTCATATTGGCTTCGTCCCTGGATATTGTCTTAGCCAGATTCTGAAGAGGAGCAGTTCGAAGAAGAAGTGGTTAATGACGCCAATGCGAACTAGGGCGCTTCCCAGTCAGCTGCCTGTAGGGTTAAAGCAAATGACTTGGGCTCCACGCTGTTTGGTGATTTCCGCTGCAGTACCTGTTGAAGTTATGACTTCAATCAAGTAAGTATATTTATTCGGTATTTATGGTGTTCTGTGATGCCAATTCGAGTTATGTGCAACAACAGACTGATCATGGGATTGTTGCAGGAAACATAACGAGTATCTCGGATAGTTAATCCGGGGTCCTCACAGACTTGGTATCAGAGCCATCCTGACTGTAACAGACCTTAGTTAGCATGGACGCTAGTTAGGAAAGAAATATTTTGTTAAAAATATATTGTTACCAAAAACATATTTTTATCCAAGGAAGTCCAAAAATAGCTTCCACTCTTTTCACCTTCTCAAATATTTCTGAGTCTTATCCCTCTAATTAAGATTTTCCAAGGATTTCTCTAATCCCTCTTACCCGTTCAAATTACTTGACGATGAACCCAAGTGAGACCTAATTAGCTAGCACCCACAAGAAGAAGCTTCCATCCCAAATACTCAACATGTAACATCAAGGCATTGATCTGCAAATACCAAGATCGTCAGTATCAACAAAGCAAGAGACCTCTAAAGACATCAGCTTACCGTCAACAATTCTACTCGAGTGCAACTTCGACAATCTCAATTCCTCCTGCTGAAGACTAAGGCGACAAAGCGAAGACTTCACCAACCATATTTAAGCAAGGCCCATAGGAAAAACATATGATAGGAACCTTGGTTGTACTACCCGACTACCACGAGTATTAGACGTCCTTTGGTACTAAATGTACCTTGTGTGCTCTTTGCTTGTGTGCACTCTGCTTCCCTGTTGTTTGTTTGAGACTTCTCTGTTTGGGTGTTGTTTTTCTTGTGCGTTCACAATCACGCCTTGATGGCAACACAAAGTAACCCAAAATTCTCTTTTCGTCACCCAACAAAAACTAATTTTGACCTCTCAGCCACAGTTGCACTTTGTTGCAGATTTAACCCGCTTAGGAAAATCTTTTCAAGATATTTCCTCTTATCTAAACCGTCTCCCGATAAGAACTGACAGTTTCGCAAGATACAAAAGACCCCCGATCTTTAACCAATAGCCTGAGATTTTTGCAACCTAACCGGCAAATCAGATAATGGCCTTCATGCACCATCTGGAGCAAGTGCGTCAAGATCTCGAAGGAAACTACAATTTTACGCCAACCTCGTGAAGACACGAGCCTTACCTCGCAAAAATTAACTTGTGAAATTACAAGAATACCACACTAACTTATCGTATCTAACTTCAGGTTAACATCTGACATAAGCCCACGATGGTACTAACTAATCTTCTAGGACTGCAAGCCTTGACAAGATACAAGGACATAAGGAGACCCATTTAGAATCGGTAACTAGGAGAACTCAAGGAGTGTAGGAGAGTTGCTATGAAGATTCGAGCTCAGAGACCGCAAGAAGGAGGAACTGCGACAAAGAAACTTTGAAGAGAGATTTCTTAAGTTGGCAAGGAAGTAATTAATATACCAGACTATCCTTGAGTATTTGGAAACTCATACATCAGAATCTACTATTATAAATCTCTCTAGAAATAGTGTGATATTTTAATGTTCGTGTTATATAGAAGTAGTTTGGTAACAAGCTTCATGAACTTGTTAACAAATCGCTTTTTGTATGCTCAAACAATTGAGTGTCATATACAAATAAACGGAATCTCAGATAATCCAGTCCACCTTAGCCTCTGGAATATGAAAAGTAGTTTGATGACAAGACTAGCTACCTTGTTAACAAATTCTTCTCGTAAGACTAAGGCAATTGATGTTATAAAAGACCTCCACAATTTTATACAACTAACTAATGGAAAGCTTGCCCGGACTAAGTGGATGCCTTCACCACAGGGGTGAAGCAAATGATGTTAGAACTCAAATCAAGGACAATAATAATTTTCTTAAGTCAAGTGTATACCTTAGGAGTTACTCAAGTTCTAAGTAAGAAAATCACATGAAGATTTATAGTGTTTCCCCAAGGATATGATTCCCAAAAAAAGAAAAGAAAGAGGTGCCAGTGGACGACTCAAAACTAGTTGGTAGAAAGGAGACTTTAGGAAGATATAAGGGTGTTGAATTGTAAGTTATTAGCCAAAAGTGTCTCGATGAGCTTAAAATTTGGTGGATGTTGTTGGTAATATCAAAAAAAATTGGGGTTTAGAATAGAAGTGAAAACTTGGAGTGGATCGATAAATTAATTGGGATTGGACAGATGATATATTTGATTAATACTCTGGGGCTAACCAGTTGTGGTCCCCAACCATTGTCGGTTATCTGTAGCTATAAGATGTGACCCTTGATTTAAGGTTTAGAAATAAAAGTGAAAGTTATTGGATTTTTAGGAAGCACTTGCTGATAAAATGATGTTTGGATTGGTTAGAAGCAAGTTAATTAAGAAGAATACTCCGGTATTGGAATGTTTAGGGTGATTCCTAGCGCAAGTGACCTTGTACTAAATTCTTATGGAATTATAGGAAGTGGACAAAGATGAGTTAGCAAATGAATAGATCGTTATATGCAAGAAATAATTGGTGGAGGATAAGTGAATATTTATCGGATTCTAGGAATCAATATGACTTGGTCTAGTAGCAAGACATTCTAGGTGGCAGTAGTTTTCAGAGCTTGTCACGCTCTGTTTTGGATTATTCTTAGAAAGATCGTTTATCTTTGATTAAGAGATCAAGGCCCGAAAGTGTCAAGAGGAAATCTGAATTTGGTTAGACAGTGGGTCAAATTCTTGATGATATGATCGCAAGATTGTTGGATACTTTATTTTAGCTTTGATGATATGGTCGTGGGAAAATAACCACCTGAAGGAGTAAAATAATATGAGATATGCCTATCTGGGGAGAAAGATCAATCAAGAAATAATTGGTGGACACTACGATTTTTGTGATAGGATGTAATGGGGAGACTATGCCTGAAAGGTTTGATGGGTATCAGATAGATTGAAATATGTTATGATAAAGAGTTTATGCCAAGGAAGATGATGGTGGATTAATATCTTTAGCTTGGGCAAAAGCCATGATTCAGTTAACTAGTTAATAGTAGTGGCCTTACCAGAGATGTTGGAATGGTATTTTGAATACTCGAGAACTAGAGGCCTATGTAAAGTTGGTTGTTTTGGATCTTAGGTATAAAAAGTTTGGTGTTCAGAGTATAACACCCAACTCCCTGAAAAACTAACTTAAGCCCCTCAACCAGAAAGTTTTCTCGAAAACCCTGACTATTCTGGTGCACTCTAACTTACTTGTGAAGACACCTGCCAAACTTCATAAAGACCCCGAACCGGAGAGAGTCGAGTGCTCAGACTTGACGCATCCTGAGAGCAAAGTGACCCCACCTGCGACCCTCATAAGGAGACAATACCAGGAAGTGATATCTGCATCAACCCCAAGCACCGAGAAGTGACACCAAGACGAAGATCATCAAGCTACCCAAGAAGAACGGTGCCTCCAAGTCTACTCCAGCTGCAACCTTCAGGATGAACCTTCAAAAACCCCCTTTTTAAGGGGGGAAGACCTGCAGTAGGTATACAAGAGCATATTAATAATTAGTTCCTTGCGCTTTAACCTTACCGAATCTGGAAACAGCCGACCAAGACTATCCATCCGAGTCAATCATCAAGACAACCCCATCATAAAGGATCTGAACTCAGCACAGAAGTTTATCAATAGAGAAAGCCTCGCAGCATCAATTTATCAAGATCTCACATGGTGACTTTACTAAAGAAGCAACGACCTCAGAAGTATAACCAGCCCAAAACCCGTGCCCTCGTACTCCCCTGTTACCACCGGGCAAATCTCGAGGACGAGATTTAATTTTAAGAGGGGAAGAGCTGTCACATCCCAAATTTAGAAACTAAGAAAAACTTAGTTTCACAAGACCCAAATTTCAGAACCAACAAAAACTTTTTGAAATGTTTTACTCATGATTGTGTTTTACTTCCCATTGTTGTGTTGTTGGTCTTGTTGTGTTTGTATGTGTGGTTAATTACTCAAGAATTTCTTGAACATTAATTAGAACACACTTGACAACAAATTTGGAATGTGACTTGAATGTAAGCAAAACCTCTAAAAGTATTCAAGAACTTGAATTAAAGATTCCAATTCAAATAAAATGACTTTAATGAATTATTCTCTCTACCTACCTCTTTATTTCCTTCAAGCAAATATTTTCTCTATGAGAATGAAAATTATATGAAGCTAATATATTTGTCAAGGAAGTTCCAAGAGTTCAAAAATAATATTTTGAACTTGCTTTAGAATTTCTAAAGGAGCAAGATTTGAAATTAAGCAAAAATGCCCTATTCAAACCCTAGGAACAAATGTTGTTCCAAACATTTTATTTTGCCACTCCAAATTTTGTGGAGCTTCCTCATGCAAAGGGGAGTCTACTAAAAAATTTACATATTTTTCTAAAATGGTTTAGTGCCTCAATTAAATCACTGAACATCTACTGGTTTTAAAAGAAATAAAAGAAAATCAGGAAAAGGACCTAGAGGTAAAAGAAGAAAAGCAGGCAGGGAGTTTTCTGGAAATTCATCACCCCCTTCCTGTAGCAGCAGAGCTGCGCGGCACCGTGTCGTCCTCCTGCGTCGCACGCCGCCTAGGCCCCCCCCCCCTCGCTCTCCTCTGCCGCGTCGGGGGAGGAGGTAAGATCCCCCGAAGCCGCTCCTCTGCCCCCCTGCTCAATCACTTGCTTCCTCTCCCTCTCCCTCCTTTTCTCCCCCACGCAGACCAAACCCTAGCTCCAGCCACCGTCGCACGTCGCTGTCGATGGAGAGCTCCCCGAGCAAATCGAAGAGGACCAGAAGCTTCACCGCGTCGCCCTCTGCGTCATTGTCCAATGAATTGCGAAGAGAAGCCCGAAATCGCCCCCATCGCGTTCATCCTCTTCTGCTCTGGCCGCCGTGATGTAGAGCAAGCTCGTGAGCCAACCCGTCCACCATTCCCCGCCATTTTTGCGCCTCTGTGCTCCCCTCGTCGCGCTCCATCTCTCGGGCCTCACCATTTCTTTTTAGGAGCTCCGGAGTCGCCGCGCCTTCATCGCCGTGCTCCTTGCTGCCTCGCCGTCGCTGCGTGACGCGAGGAAGAAGAAGGCCCCCGTACCGCTTCGCAGCGCGATATGGGCCAGCCCAGCTTGGTTCAACCCAGATCTGGGCAGATCTGGCCCGTCTACCCTTTTTCGGTTAAATCTTTCCTCTGTTTGATTTTCCCTGTTAGATCTAGTTTAGGAATTAATTCACTATTAAATCCCTGTGTTAGATAATTGAGTGATTCAAATTTTGTTGTGTTCCTAGGAGTTTTGTTAGACATGCAGCACTGGTAAAATAAAAAAAATTAAATTTAGGAGTTGTCTAGATTAAATCTTGTAAAAAGAAATCTTTTCACTAAATATTTAATATCTAGAGTTTTATAACTCCAAAAATTGCAAACTAAAATTCTATGGAATGCTTGAAGTGATACCTTTCTAGATCTGTTGGTCTTATATGCAAATGAATTCTAAAACAAAAGTTCTATTCTTTTTAATAAAACCACCAGTGGCACTTTGGTGATTTTTGTAGATTTTTAGGAGATGAATTTTGGAATGAATCCAATTGGGTTGTCTTCTATGTGTATAGGAGAACATATCCCTAGCTTGGCATGATTGTTTGACTAACAAAACTCTCTAGGTATAATATTTAGTAAAAGTGGTGTTTCTGCCCCTATTTAAAAGAAAAGAATCTAAATGCCTTGTTTACAAAAATTATGTTTTATGCTTGTCAGTGATTGTTTTGGTACTGTTGCTTGGATGTTATTGTTGTTTATCATGTTATCATATGTTAGTACTGTTAGTGGCTAGAATTAAAATTGTTTAAGGCAAAGCATGTGTGCTACGTAGTGATTGAAAAAGACTTTAACACTTGTTAGATTGTGTTGGTGTGTTAAATAAATTATATGAGTCAAATAACCACCTTCAACTAAGAATGTTAGCCACTGGTTGAATTCGTTTGTTAATAATTCTTATCTTCCCAAATTGAAAGTAATCCCTAAAAGATGCCTAATCACTACCCTAACCATGTTGGTAATAAAATAAATAGTGTTATGAGTTGTCAAGCATGTTTGCTAGGTACTAATCTTGCACCATGCTTGCTGCTTGTTAGTTGCTTTATATCAACACCTAGCTTGGTAAAGAGTTTTGACCTGCAGATAATGTTTAGTGACTTAACTTTTGTCTGAAGTATTTCCTGATTAGAGAAAAGTGGTTGTTAATTACCTCTAATTGAGGATGCCTTGGTGCTCTATATTTTGGCATGTGTATGGTGTTATACTCCTGTGAGTATAATGCCCTGGTAAATATAGATTTAGTTCGTTGCTTGATTAAACTAGTACTATGTTTGTTGCTTGAGTGATTAGTTTGATACTCGTGGTTTGCTCCTTGTTTGTATACCACTTGTGGTTTGGTTTGCTTATTGAGTGTTGTTTTATTTTCATGTTGCGACACTAGAGATAAACGCTACCGGAGTGGTATTTGGAAAGGATTTATTGAAGGAGAACTGGGAGTTTATTTCTTGATCAGTGAGAAGAAGCCCAGGAACATTATGCTGGAATCAGGCAAGCTATTCTCTGAGCTTGCATCTATATACCTCTATTTTGATTCACATGTTTTACTTATAAAGAGAATCAGTGATTTATGTGGTGTTTGCCACTAAAGCTATGATTTTGAACACCCTTTTTCCAAAATATAAGTATATTATTTTGACACCCTATATGGAGATATTAGATGGAAATTCTTTTTCAAACTATAGGATGGGAAAAATATTGTTTACTCAAAACTCCTTTGAAAATACCTGTGTGGTTATGGAATGCCGAGGTGTCGGTGTTGAAGGGGAGAAATGGAGAATGGTGATGTTTATGAAAAATGCACAGTGTCCTAGAACCATGACGACCAATCTTACCCTGTGCGACCACATTTACCCACATATGGGAAAGGGCTTAGTCATATAATTTGCTCTTATTAGTATGGGATGCCTCATCGACGGAGATGACTCCGTTATGCATGAGGGGATGGTCTGAGGACCTACCCTGACCTGGGTCCTCGCTCAAACTCTATGGAAAGATATGGAGGAGGATAGAAGGATGTCCCCTATACACCGCCAGACAAAACATATGAGTCCTCACACTTAGAGTTTCCGACGGGAAACTGGACTGGGTGTTGATGGAAAGTGTCATATGGGAAGGGTCCTATACTAGCATGAGCAAAGGAGAGGCTATGGTCGGTGGCTCAACTTCGCATACACCTTGTATGGCGGGACGTGCCTCACATGATGAGTTACCGGATGGGTGTGGGCAAAAAGCGTGCTACCTCTGCAGAGGGTTAAAACTATTCGAATAGCCGAGTCCTCGGATATGGACAATTGGGAGACTGTTCCTAAGACCATGTGCAAGTTTTGAAAAGCTTTAAGTTTAAAAGGGAAATGAAGTGGAGAAAGTGTTCCACAACTATACCAATGAGTTGGTATGATGTGTTGGAGTTAATTGGACCTATGGCGAGCCATGGTCAGAAAAAGGAGGAGTTTTGGAGAAACAGATACAATGGTGATTTTCCGGGAAAAATGTTTATAAAAGAGACTTCTTACCTTTTTCAACAAAGATGTATTTACGGGAGAAAGTTTTAAAAGAGACTTCTTACAAAGACAGATTTATGGGAAAAATTCTAAAAGCCTTCTTTTCTTTTTTTTAATAAAGATATAGAGATTTCAAAACAAAGTGTTATTAAACAAAAGTCCATCCTACTCTTTTCAACAAGGATATGGAGTTTTCAAAGTAAACGAAGTTTTATTTAAACAATAAAAGAGTAGTGCATGCTCATTCCGGGGGAAGTTTGCGAGTACATTCAAATGTACTCATATTGGTTTCGTCCCTGGCTATTGTCTTAGCCAGATTCTGAAGAGGAGCAGTTCGAAGAAGAAGTGGTTAATGACGCCAATGCGAACTAGGGCGCTTCCCAGTCAGCTGCATGTAGGGTTAAAGCAAATGACTTGGGCTCCACGCTGTTTGGTGATTTCCGCTGCAGTACCTGTTGAAGTTATGACTTCAATCAAGTAAGTATATTTATTCGGTATTTATGGGTGTTCTGTGATGCCAATTCGAGTTATGTGCAACAACAGACTGATCATGGGATTGTTGCAGGAAACATAACGAGTATCTCAGATAGTTAATCCGGGGTCCTCACAGACACTTGCAAGATAACTAAGACACCGTTTTCAGGAAACGGGCGTATAACTTATTGAAATATCATACATAATTGATGTGTGTGGATCAATGAAGTATTTCAACGTGTAGTGGAAATCATTATTTAGTAAACTTTACCAAAGATTGATTTAAGTAGATGTATGGGCATCCGCTTAATGAAATGCTGGTCTGAATAGTTTGATAAATTCAAATAAAGTTCAGAAGTAAAGTAGGAAAGTAAACTTAACAAGATAGTCAATTTCCTACGATACAGATCGAGGGAACGAGGATTTGAGTTATGAGTTTGGCATATCATTGGAAGACTTGTGAAAAGAGTTCCACAAATTACGCCGTATGGAACATCACAATGTTATGGTGTGTTAGAACGTCGTAATCACACGATATTGGATTGTGTGTTATTAATTATATCTCTTATCGAATTGTTGTGATCATTAAAGTCGTATGGTAGGAACAGAACATTCACTTTAGATAGTAGGGAAACCATCTAAATCCATGGAGGCAATACCATATGAATTATGGCATGGCTTTTAGCCTAGATTGTCGTTTTGGTATTTCGATACGATTAAACCTAAAATTGATAAATCTTTGTAGTGTACCTAAAAGAATTAGTTGGGTACGTGTCTCACGACAAAAAGGTAAAATTGTTGCCGGAATATACCTTACTCAAGAAACAGGTTCTTGTCCGAAGGTATAAGTGAGAAAGAAAGTAGAGAAGGACGGAGTTAATGAACTTCCTCTCCAGACATCAGAGTGACGCAACGGAAACTGTTTCGGTACCGGAAACTGTTCCGATATTTGTCCTCCATAGATGAAAGAAAGCTAATGATAATGATCATGATGCTCTAAGCTCATACTAAGATCGTAGGCATACGAGAATAGTTTCCGCACCATGTGCTACGACTATCTTGTTATGAAATGTCATGTTTATGGAACGTGAAAGTACCTACGAACTACAAAGAAGCGGTGGTGGACCTAAGTCCGAGAAATGGATATGAGCCATATATAATCCAAGATAAAATCCATGTACAATAACTAAGTAATGACTTAGGTATATTTTATTAATGGCATTCAGGCCATTGAAAGTAAATGGAATTTTATGATAAATAGACGCTGACGGAAGGACAACCGTCTATAAGGATCGATTTGCCACAAAACTGTTTTGACAAATTCAAAAGTTGACCGCAACGAGATTGTGTCTCAAGTGGCGATGCCTAAGTTTATTTAGGATTGTTCTAGCAATTATTATCAATTAAGAAATTGATGGATGGATGAAGAAAACCGTGTTCCCTAATGGCAACATTAAGGAAGAGTTGTAACCGGTACAACAAGTAGGTTTGTTTCATCCTAAGGATGCTAGACATGTATGCAAACTTTAGTTGTCCATTCATGGGCTAAAGCAAGCATATCGGAGCTGGAATCTTCATTTTGATAATGTGTTCAAAGGATTTTGGAGTTGTCCAAAATAGTTGAAGAAACCTGCAGTTACAAGAAGTGAGTGGGAGCTAAGTAGCTTTTCTTGAATGGCATATTTGAGTGGGAGCTAAAAGGAAATTCCCTTGTCTTATATGTGGAAGGCATATTTGAGTGGGAGTTAGGTGTCATTCCAGACTTTATATGTAATGACATATTGAGAATGATACAGGTCCTCTAGTAAAGTATGAATGATTATTTAAGTGATTAAATTTTCTATGAATGAAGTTTAGAGTATTAGGCTTTAAATCTATAATTCGTATAGATCACAAGGGTCTTAGTAACATTAGGTCGGAATATTTTTCTAGGTCAGGATTCTGAAATGTTTCAGAATAGAACAAGCAAAGAAAAGGATTCTTACTTGTATGACTAGGTAAAATATTATCTTGGCATTTCAGCGATAGTTATTGAAAGAAAAAGATGTCTGACATCCTCTATGCGTTAGTCATAGATTCTATCATACTGAAAGCTTGGCTTGATGTGACCCAAGTTCTTGGTTGAAGAACGGGTTCTAGAGTGATCCCTGGATGGATCAATGAACAAACGTTAAGTATATCCTTCAGTGTCTACAGAGAACTGAAGATATGTTTCTTATATGGGTGAGAGTGAAGAGATAACTTGCCGTAAAAGGGTTACGATGATGCAAGTTATGAGATTGACCCATACGGCTAGAAATCTCATACAGGAGAAGTCCTTTGTTTCGAAGAAAGGGTTAGATTGCGAATTTGCATATGAATGCACTGTCGTAAAAGGGTTAGCTTGCGAAATTGCATATGAATGCACTATCGCATAATCTACATAGGTATAGAAATATATGGCTATTTCGGAAGTAGCAAGTATGATTGGACTGAGTAGCTTTTCCGAGCATGCCTGGTTTCCCTTAATAGATCTCTTAGACTTTTAAGGCTCATGCTGTGTGAAATTTTTGAGTCTCACTCCATCAACAAGCATATATTTCACAGTTATCATATGATACGAGATGATGTCAAACTAGGTGACATAGTAGCGTTGCAAAGCACATACAGATCTCAATGTGAGAAGATCTGTTGACTGAACCTCTTCCACGAGACAAGCATGCACCATATTGCTACAGGTGTTAAGCTTTTACCAAGTAGTAAACTAGATTAATTGGTACTCTAGTGCAAGTGGGAGACTGTTGGAGATATGCCCTAAAGGCAATTAATAAAGTGATTTTATGTGTCATATCTCAATTGTTCATAATATGTTTTGAATACCATGCAATAACTGTATTACGCGGAAACATTAATACACGTGTGGTATGAAAACAACCAGGTCCCTAGTAGCCTCTATTTAACTAGTTCGTTGGGCAATAGATGATCAAGATTTCCTGATCATGGATAATTACGTCGGTTGACAACGGAATCATGTCATTAGGTGAATGATGTGATGGACATACCCAAAATATAGAAACGTAGTGTTCATACCTTCGACTGTGAGATCATATCAAATCTCTGCTTCTGGAAGATGCGGCTGATTGCATCAAACGGCATGTCTTATATAGCGTGACAATAAAGGTGACACTTTCGGGTATCGGAAGGAAGCAGTAGAAGCGAGTGATCAAGAGCGGAAATTGCCAGTCCACATAGCAGGATAGATACTCTGGGCCCACTCGGTGAGATTACATCAATGAGCTTGCAAGCATGTGACTAGGTCACGGGGATGTAATATCACAGATGAGTAAAGATAGATTTGTCGGTGACGAGGACATGCTCGGTAATCGTGATACCAGAGAACGATGCTCGGACAATCTAAGTATCGCTAGGCAAGAGGATGAGACTGGACGTCTAAAGGTTCAAACGATAAAAGTCATTCGTGGACGCACAGGGGCTATCATGGGTATCCAGATCCCGCTGTCAGTCATTGATCGGAGAACGTGTCTCGATCATGTCTGGAGTGATCCCGAACCGTAGGGTAACACAGTTAAGGGTAGGTGACGATTTGATTGGATATAAGAGAGATAGAAACCGGGAACTCCGGAAGTGTTCCGGAACTTGTCCGATGTTGATCGGAGGCAACGAAATATGTTTTCGGGGTCCGAATGAATTAAATAATATGTATTTAATATTAATAAGTGTTATTAGTGACTAAATATATTTTTTACTTAATTAAATTTGAATTTAAAAGGCATTAAAACCTAAATGGGTCTTAGAGGCCCATTAGGGGAAAATTCCCTAAAAGAAAAGGAAAAGAAAAGGGGAGGAGGGCCAGCCATTATGTCGAAGAGGTTGTATGCAGGCAGAGGAGGCGTCGGGTGGAGGCCACTGGTGGGATGCCACCGTGTTGCGGGCGAGGCGTCGAGCTCGTGCCGTGCGCGCTGCACCGCCTCCTCGAGCTCATCAGGTCGAGGCCCACACGTGTAAACCCTAACCGCGCCAAACCAGGACGATGCAAAACGATTAACAGATGCTTAACGGGGTGCTGGGTAGCGCGCACCGTTGGATTTGGGGCTCGGTACAGATTGAACGATGGATCTTGGAGCTTCGTAACGTTGGACTCTTGGAGGTGGACACGTTTTTGGCTCGGTTTGTACCGGCCTAAATTTACACTACGCAGCTGGCGGAGGACAATGGACGCAAATCAGAAACCAGTAAAAAAGAGTGAAACCTTTAGCAAGGTCATCGGGCGCTCGCTCCCGTCTGGTTGAGGAGAGGAGGCACGTGGAGGAGGAGCAGCCGAGACACCGCCGTCACATAGCAGGTAGAGCAGTCCAGTGCTGCCGGTAACGAATGAAGGCCCAACGCAGCATCCCTCCTCCACCAGGGCAGCGTGGCCTTTTCCGGTAGCGCCTCTAGGAATGACGATGGGACATGGGAGAGAGGAGGGCTGTGGCGGTAGGAGGATTAGGACGTTGCCCCTGCCAACGCCTGGAGGAGATGAAGCGAGAAGCGCGTGGGAGGAGAGTTTGTTTTACTCTTTTGTTCAAGGCACACAACCTTGGGCTGTAGTATAGCAATTTCTCCAAGAATTGATTGTAACAAAAAAAATCTATCGTGCCATTAGCTAACGACTGACACTTAACTTTTGTGATAGTGCGAGACATTGCCGCATGTTTCCTAGCTCACCTTGAAATCAACTGGGACCAAAGAACCGCAAAGTGCGAAAAATGAAATTGGTATTTGTGATGTTTCAAAAATTTGAAACAAAATGTCTAGGTGTAGATATTGTCGAACTTTACTGGCCTACAAAATCTCAATGCAAAACTTGCATTATTTAAGACTACACAAAATTGACAAATCTCACAAAAGTTCAAGCTTTTCAATATGTGTACTGCTTTACTTATAGATCCAAATCAACTCATTTTTCATATTTTCCTTCCTAAAATATGACGAACTTCAGATTGATTTTTTTTCACACTTGTAGATCATATTGTTATCTGCATGATCTATGCTTTTTTTTCAAGTTACTTGACACTTCAGAAATTGTGGGGACCCCGGACTAGCTGTCCGAAATACCCGATTATGCTTAACACAACGATCCCGTGATCAGTCTGTCGTTGCACATAATCCGAATTGGATACCAAAGTTTACATCCATTACAATACCGAATTAAAAATCTTACATAAATGGTCATTTAGACCAAGTCTTACATAGGTGCCTTCATGGGCCAAACCAAAATATCAGCGGAAGCTACGGCGTAGTAGACATCATATTCTAACGATGACGACCCGACAGGCAGCTGACATGTGGAGATCCTTAGTTTGCGTAGAAGTCACCATACTACTGCTCGGCGTAGTGCTCCTCCTCGTAGTCTGGCTAGGACAATAGCCAGGGACGAAACCAATATGAGTACATTTGAATGTACTCGCAAACTACCCCAACATGAGTATGCACTAGTTTTATCTTACTTTCATACTTTTATTTATTTAAAACATCTCTATATTTATTGAAAAAGGTAATAAGAGTTTTATAACTATCTTTAAAAGAAGTCACCATCTTATTTGTTCCTCCAAAACTCCTCCTTTTTCTGACCATGGCTCACCATGGTCCATTTATTTCAACAACTCATACCACTCCATTTGGTATAGCTGTGTAACACCATCTCCATTTTAGTTTCTTTTTAAACTTAAAAGTTTTTCCAAAAACTTGCACATGGTCAAAGTAGGGCCTCCCAACTGTCCATATCCGAGGACTCGGCTATTCGAATAGTTTTACACTCTGCAGAGGTAGCACGCTTTTCCAACATCCATTCGGCAACTCATCGTGTCCGCCACGTCTCGCCATACAGGGTGTATGCGAAGTAAGCCGCCGACCATAGCCTGTCCTTTGCTCATGCTAGTATAGGATCCTTCCCATATGACACTTCCAACACACTTAACCCAGCCCGTCGGAATCTAAGTGTGAGGACTCATAGGTTTTGTCCGGCGGTTTATGGTGGAACCTTCAATCCTCCTCCTTATCTTTTCATAGAGTTTGAGCGAGGACCCGGGTCAGGGGTAGATCAACACACTATCCCCTCATGCATGATGGAGTCATCTCCGTCGCTGAGGTATCCCGTACTAATATGAGCGAATTATATGACTAAGCCCTTTCCCATATGTGGTGGATGTGGTCGCACAGGGTATCGGCTGGTTGACGTAAGTACAAGGACACACTGTGCATTTTTCATAAACATCACCATTTTCCACTTCTCCATTCCAACACCGACATCTCGGCATTTCATAATCTCACAAGTAATTTCAAAGGAGTTTTGAATAAACCATATTTATTTTTCCCATCCTATAATTTGATATCTATCTTATATTTCTACATAAGTGGCAAAATAATTTCCATATACTTTTGAAAAGGGTTTTATAAATCTTGCCTTGAGAGTAAAACAGGTTATGAAAGTAGATGCATATGTTTGTAGTGCAAGCTCAGAGAGTAGCTTGCCTTGCTCGGCAAAGTGACCTTGGTCTTGATCTTCAGATTCAACAAACTCTCCTTCCTCGATAAATCCGACAGCGTTCTCGTCTAAGTAATAACAAACAAATACAACAATCACTAAACTACTCAAGCAATCACCTCAACATGATAATCACAACATCACAAATAGCTACTGCACACATCAAACCATATAATTTGGTTTCAAAATAATTGAATTAAACATTATTTAATTACTTCTAAATTATGGCAGAAACTTGTTGAACATGTTTAATTCCACAACTTGAGTTCTGTTGGTCACAAAAATACAAACTAAAATTCTATGGAAAGCTACTGATGAGTAGAAGACAACACAATTTGATTTGGATCAATTGGAGTTACTAAACTCCCTACACATTTGTTTGAATCCAGAAGCTTAATAACCAAGTTTTGAGTACCATTTAAATTCTATTGTTCCAAAAATTAAATCCTTTTAGGGTGACAAAACATGGATAAATGTGATCTAAAAAAATTGGTCCTAATTAATTTGGGTTCACCATTAAAAATATTTAAATGTTTGAGTGCAGAAAGGTGTTTAAACTTCAACTTAATACTAAACAAATACTACTGCCCAAATAATTCCACCAAAATTAGGGAAGCTAACACATGGCAGTACTAAGATAGTAAAATTGGTTTGGAATTATTTGAACTAACAGAGTATCAGAAACAAACAAGTTTAGAATTTAAACCTTCTGTAGTATTTTTAATAACACGTTTTTAACTATTTATTTAAATGACATGAGACCACCTGGGTTGGTTCCAAAATTTCATAAGCTTTCCAGAAAAATTGAGTTTGATTTATTTGGATTCCTTAATCTCAAGATATTGATTTTCTAAGTTGATGCTAGTACTGAAATTTCCAGAGAAGTTAAATTCGAAATTGTGTTCTGTTTGGATAATGTTCAAATTTCTGACATGGGGGGCCTACACGTCAGCGGCACAGGAGAAATATCTCGCGCACTGGAAATGTTTAAATATCTGATGGGTGGGGTCCACTTGCCATCAAGCTCCTGGCGTCGGCGACGATCTCCTTCTTCTCCGCGGCTGTGCTCCAACTCCGGCGAGATCCTACGGGGGCTCCTAGGCACGATACAGAGGGGAAAACGTCGCGGGTGAGTGCGGTGGTAATGGTGAGGCAGGTGAGGGCCAGAGAAGGGCAAGGGAAGGAGCAGCACGGCCTGGCCGTGTCGTCGCCTACCTCGGGTGCGGCGGGGTGCAGAGAAGAGCTAAGGGCAGCAGCAGCCTCGCTGCGGAGTACCCGCCCTTCTGGCGGTGTACGGGAGAGAGTGGAGTGAGGGAGAGGCTGTGAGTTTGTGGGAGGGCTCGGGGTGGCTTTTATATGCTCGACGACGGCGCATGGGCTCGCCGTGGACACGGTGCAGGGGAGGGGTTCCAGGATACGATAGCTCGCCGTAGCTCGCGGTAGGGGGCGGCTGCAGTGTTCGAGGTGCAGAGGCTAGCTCGGCGGCGTGGCGACGAGCTATGCGTGCGCGAGAAACGGGACGGCTCAGGGAACGTTTGGACGGCGAGCGCGTGCACTGGCACGGCCATCTCGGGCAGGTGCGGCGGCTGCGTGGCGCGAAACGGTGATGGGGGTCCTCCCCTGGGATGGCTGCGGCGCTGGGAGAGCGCAGAGACGCAGAGAGAGGGGGCACGGTGTTGGGCGACTGCGGTGTCGACAACGCCGTTGCCACGGCGACGGCCATGGCGCACGGCGCCCGCGGCTGTCCCCTGGTGCTTCTCCTCTTCCCGTGCCTCTTTTCTTCAATTTCTTGGACGCGGCGAGGTCAGTGAGGTGAGAGGAGTGGATGCAAGCGCCAATTCGAAGAACAAACCACGAATTCGATCAAATTGCTTCGGTTGAAATCGAACCGAAGATGAACACAGTGGTGTTCACCACGTGTTCGACGAAATGTGTACACCATTTCTAAAATTTGATTTCATATTTTGCTTCATAAATATGTATAGGTATTTGTGGTGCTGTGTTGCATTTATTGTCAAGTGCAACATAGCACACTTTGTGATTTGAATTTAATAAAGAAAGTAATAGAATTTAAATTTAGATTTTTAAATTAAATTTTTGAGAGGGAAAAGTTGTAGGAATAAAAATGGGAGAGTTTATATAACCACTCCTCTGAATTTTGTTTGAAAATTTTAGTTTCTCCTTGGAGAATTTGTGTGACACAATTGTCACTTTTATTTTTCTTGCTTTACTTGTTATTTTATTTCTTTTCTTTTCTTCCTGTTTTTATTTAGAGCAAGCAACAAATTAGCAAGAAATAAATAACACAAGCAACAAGAATTAATTACCACAAGCAACAATTTGCAAACAACACATAATAATCAACAAAAGTTTTTGTTGGCTCTCATTTTTGGAATAATAATACTGATAATATTTTTGGGATGTTACAGATCCTTCCCCCCTTAAAATAAATCTCGTCCCGAGATTTGCTAGGCTTAGGTACTAAAGAGGTCTGGGAATTCGCTCCGAAGATAATCTTCGCGTTCCCAAGTTGCTTCTTCTTCAGAGTGGTTAGTCCACTGGACTTTGTAAAACTTGATCGCACGTCGGGTAACACGAACATCTTCTTCGAGAATCTTGAGAGGTCTCTCACGATAAGTCAGGTCTTGGTTCAGGTCGATGGAGAGGTGGTCGATGTTTTTGAAAACATCAGGCTGGTCAGGAACTTCAAGACACTTCCGGAGCAAGGAAATGTGGAAGACATCATGATAATCTCCTAACTCCTGGGGTAACTCCAGCTGATAGGATACTTCTCCTCGACGAGCAATGACCTTGAAGGGTCCAATATACCTTGGCGCTAATTTTCCTTTGACATGGAAACGCTGCATTCCTTTAGGGGTGTCACTCGGAGATAAACATAATCTCCGACGTTGAAGGTGAGGTCACGGCGCTTGGTGTCAGCGTAACTCTTCTGACGGGATTGGGCAGTTTTGAGGCGTTCACGAATAAGCTGAACTTGCTCTTCAGCTTCACGGAGGGTATCTGGTCCGAACAATTTGCTTTCTCCGGTATCGGACCAATTCAGGGGTGTACGACACTTCTTGCCGTAAAGGGCTTCAAAAGGGGCCATTTGCAGACTGGACTGATAACTGTTGTTGTACGAGAACTCTGCAAACGGAAGACAATCTTCCCACTTGGAACCATAGGATAGAACACATGCGCGAAGCATGTCCTCCAATATCTGGTTCACTCGCTCAGTTTGGCCATCGGTCTGGGGATGATAAGCTGTGCTAAATGCTAACTTGGTTCCGAGGGCTTCATGAAGGGATTTCCAGAATCTTGAGGTGAATTGCGTGCCTCTATCAGATACAATCTTCTTAGGCACACCATGCAGGCTCACTATTCTGGAAATATACAAGTCTGCCAATTGATGTCCCGATAGTGGTATTGACAGGAATGAAATGGGCAACCTTGGTCAGTCGATCAACGATGACCCAGATTGAATCATGGCCTCGGTTGGATCTTGGAAGTCCGGTAATAAAATCCATTCCAATCTCATCCCACTTCCACTCGGGAATTTTCAAAGGTTGAAGCAATCCAGCGGGTCGCTGATGTTCAGCCTTAACTCGCTGGCAGATGTCACACTTGGCTACGAAAGAACCAATCTCTCGCTTCATTCCATGCCACCAAAATCTTTCTCGAAGGTCTTGGTACATTTTGGTTCCGCCGGGGTGGATTGAATAAGGGGTCTCATGGGCCTCCTTCAGGATTAACTCCTTAAGTTCCGTGACATTGGGCACACAGATACGGTCATTGAATTTCAGCACTCCTTCAGCATCTTCGGTAAAACCGGGTGCTTTGCCGAGGGAAATTTCTTCTAATTCCTTCAATGCTTTCATGACCTTTTTGGGCTTCTTTGATTTGATCCATCAGGGTTGGGGTTAACTCTAAATTGGCGAGATAACCATGGCTAACAAGTTCTAGTCCAAAATCTTGAACTCTTTGAACAAGGCTGGCTGTTCGGCTTGGATCAGGGCATTCAGGGTGCAAGGTTTGCGACTAAGGGCATCGGCAACTACATTAGCCTTTCCAGGGTGATAATGGATTCCAATATCATAATCCTTGATTAATTCCATCCATCTCCTCTGTCGCAGGTTCAGATCTTTCTGGGTGAAAATATACTTCAAGCTTTTGTGATCTGTATAGACCTCACAGCGATGTCCCGCAAGATAGGGACGCCACGTTTTAAGAGCAAGAACAACAGCTAACTCCAGGTCATGGGTTGGGTAATTCTCTTCATGCGGTCGCAACTGCCGGGACAGATACGACACAACTTTGCCTTCTTGCATCAGAACGCAACCAAGTCCGAGGCGTGATGCATCGCAATACACGTCGAAACTCTGGTGACGTCTGGCATAATCAATTGGGGCTGAGGTTAGTCTCTTCTTCAGTTCTTGGAAACTATCCTCACACTTCTGAGTCCATTCAAATTTCTTGTCCTTCTTCAACAGTTGGGTCATGGGTTTGGCTATACTGGAAAATCCTTCAACGAACTTGCGGTAATAACCGGCGAGTCCGAGAAAGCTTCGGATTTCAAACACTGGTTGGGGATAACCAGTCAACAATGGCTTGGATCTTCTCGGGTCACAGAAATTCCTCCGGCAGATACAACATGTCCGAGAAATGCCACTTCACTGAGCCAAAACTCACACTTGCTAAGCTTGGCATACAGCTGGTGCTCTCGGAGGTCTCCAAAACTAGACGCAGGTGTTCAGCATGCTCTTCTTCGGTCTTGGAATAAATAAGGATGTCATCAAGGAAAACTACCACGAACTTGTCGAGGTACTCCATGAAAATCTTGTTCATGAGATTCATGAAATAGGCTGGGGCATTGGTCAGACCAAAGACATCACGGTGTATTCAAACAAACCGTAACGAGTGGTGAAGGCGGTCTTGGGAATGTCTGTCTCTCGATCTTCAACTGATGGTATCCTGTCCGAAGATCGATCTTGGAAAAGACTCGGGCTCCGTTCATTTGATCGAACAGATCCTCGATCTTGGGAAGAGGGTACTTGTTTTTAATGGTCACGTCATTCAGCTTGCGATAATCCACACACAGGCGTGTGGTACCGTCTCTCTTGTCCACAAAAATAATGGGTGATCCCCAAGGTGAAGCGCTTGGGCGAACAAGTCCTTTGCTGAGCATATCTGCCAACTGCTTCTTCAACTCAACCAGTTCTTCCGGATTCATCCGATAAGGTCTTTGGGATATAGGGGCGGTTCCTGGGATAAGCTCAATTATGAACTCAATTTCCCGGTCTGGCGGCATACCAGGCAATTCTTCAGGGAAAACATCCTTGAATAGGTGAACAACACGGATCTCATCTAGGGCAGGTCGAGCTATGCTCTCATGGCAGCCTGGGTGAGATTGACTAGTTTCAGACACATACTCCACTTCTACTTCTTTGTCGGTGGTGATGGATACAGCTCTTCTGGCACAGTCAATTCGACCATGGTACTTGGCTAACCAATTCATACCGAGTATAACATCGATGCCTTGGGTTCCCAGAACAATTAAGTTAACTGGAAACTTTTCTCCTTTGATCTCAAGGGGTACATCGGAGCAAAACATCTTGGTCTCTACGGTGGATTCTGGGATTTGGATGACCATGGGTTTGGGTAAGAGGCTCTCGACTAAACCTCCCTTAGCAACAAATTCTTGGGTAACAAATGAATGGGTAGCACCAGAATCAAACAGAACAGTTGCAGGTACTGAGTTGACAAGGAACGTACCCAGCACAACATCCGGCATCCTGAGCTTCTTCAGCATTGATGTGGTGCAGACGACCCTTGGCAACAGCAGCATTTCCGCGGGGTGCGGCATTCTTGCCATTTCCATTTCCATTGCGGCCTTGACCATTGTTCGGTGCCGGCGCATTGGGGCGCTGAACATTCCTCTTGGGATTGGGCATTTCTGGAGTAGTGACCCTTGTTGCCGCATTCAAAGCAGACAACATTGGATTGGGGTGAAGTTGTTGAAGTTTCCTCCGGGACGGTTATTGTCATTGGGGCGGTTGAAGTTGTTTGGGCGGTTAGGGAAATTGGGGCGTGGAGCTTGGGGTGGACGATAAGCAGGCCTGGGGTTTTGCTGAAAGATACGAGGCTTCTGGCTGCTCGAACCTTCCTGAGCATTCATCCTCCTCTTGCGACCTTCATACATAGACTTGCGCTTGGTCTCCAGCTGGATGGCTTTGTCCACAAGTGACTCCAGATCACGGAAGTCATGGATAACCAGAGCACACTGCAGTTCATCATGAAGTCCACTCATGAAACGCTCCATCTTCTTCTCTTCTTTGTCGGTGTCATCAGGAGCATACCGAGATAAGTCGGTAAACTCATCCAGATAACCGACCACATCTCTACTTCCCTGCCTCAGCTTGCGGAACTCATCCTTCTTCCTCTCAATAAGTCCGCTGGGAATATGCTTCTTGCGGAACTTCTCCTGGAACTCAGCCCAGTTGATAACATGACCAGCTTGCTGGAGAGCCTTGGTAGTTTCCCACCAAGCTCTGCAGGTCCAGCGAGATAGTGGGTTGCATACAACACTTTCTCATTTTCTCCCACAGCAGCAACTTCCAGATTGTTGTCGATGGTGCGAAGCCAATCATCGGCTTCTAGTGGGTGAAGTCCCTTGGAGTAGGTGGGTGGGTTGGTCTTCTGGAAATCGCCTAAGGTGGATCGCTGGTTTCCATCGCCATTGCCATTACCACCATTGTTGTTGTTGTTATTGTTGTTGTTGTTATAAGCGGCTGCGAGTTGCTGTAGGGCACGAGATGAGCTTGGCGCTCTTGCCGGGCATTTTCACGTTCCTCCATGATAAGCGCGAGAAGTTGGGCGGGGGTTGGGTCCGGTGGTGGTGGTGCTCCTCCTTCCGTTGCTGCGACGGGGCGGCATCCTGAAGCACACCGGGTATAAGAGGCAAGGCAAGAAAAGTTCGACTAAGGGAAAAGACGATTTCGCAAGTGGTTGATTAATTTAAGGATTATATGAAAATATTTCACACAGATCAAACAAGACAAACATACTTATATATTACCAACATCACATCAAGGAGTTCACAACAACATCAAGCTTACAACATCACCTACATCTAAGATACATAACATCTGGTTTCCAAAAGAACCACTACTTCGACTCGACTAGCGATAGGGGTCAACCTAATCCTGCGGTAGTGATCAAGTCACTCGCCTACTGAGGTGGAACCTCCAGCTCTAACACGTCAGCATCTGACTGGTAGGGTGGCTCCTCGGGATCCTCCTCCTCGTCCTCGAGAACTGCATCGAGTGGCTCCTCCTCCTCGTCCTCGAGTACTGCCTCGAGTGGCTCCTCCTCCTCGTCAACTAACTCCTCCTCATCATCCTCCTCCTCACAATCCATCTCCTCCACGAAGTCATCATCGTCACTGAGGAAAGCGTTGTTCTCCTTGCGGAGATCCTCGCCCTCCTCCTCCATCTCATCAGTATGGTGCTCTAGCTCCTCGATCAGCTGGTCCTGCTCTGCCACCTTCTTGCGGAGCTTCACGATGGTCCTCCTCAGCTGGGCCCTCTTCGTGAGAAGAGCGACCTTCTCCTCCAGCAGCTTCTCCTCATTCTCGCGAATCTCAACAAGCGAGATGCGATCAAAGTGAAGCTGAACCTTAGTGCGCATCAGATCATCCTGGGTGTAGTGAAGTAAGAGCTCCATGTCCAGGATGTAGCTCCCAAACATCGGGTGGTACAGGGTAGGAGTAGGGTGTCCGTCGCTGTTGCGCCTCCCGTAGAACCGGAAACGGGAGTTTGCCAACTCCGTCTTGTGCTCCTCACAAAGTCGGGCTAGCAACCTCTGTGCGGCAGTACAGAGACCGTCAACCCAGATAGAGGCCTTGGTGGTGAAGATGATCGTCCTGGAACTGGGGGACTTGATGTTCCTGCGAACTGATGACTCGATGAGCCAACTCAGTCTCCCGACTCCGTGAACGTCAACCTGAGCTCCTTTGAACTCTGGAGCGGGGCGACCTAGCAGCTTGCTCAACTCGAACAAGTCCCTCTCGAACGTCAGCTTGCTGTCCTTCTCAAGCTGAACGAACTCAGTCCAATGGAGTGCCATCTACAATTTTTAACAAAATTTTAAGTTAGTTAGGTGACAAGTGTATCAAAATTTTAAATGTAGTGAGGCAACAAGTGAGTCAATTTTTAAGCTTAATGAGAAGTGTGCAAAATTTTAAGGATACAGGGAAAATGTATATTTAATGAGAGTAAAATTTTGCATAAGTAAGAGGATTGGAGATAAGCAGTTTTCGAAAATACTTCACTCCTTTCTTTTAGAAATTAATCTTTTTGTAACATTTGTCTAACGACCATGCTAACTAAGGTTTCCTAAAGTCAGGATGGCTCTGATACCAAGTCTGTGGGGACCCCGGACTAGCTGTCCGAAATACCCGATTATGCTTAACACAACGATCCCGTGATCAGTCTGTCGTTGCACATAATCCGAATTGGATACCAAAGTTTACATCCATTACAATACCGAATTAAAAGTCTTACATAAATGGTCATTTAGACCAAGTCTTACATAGGTGCCTTCATGGGCCAAACCAAAATATCAGCGGAAGCTACGGCGTAGTAGACATCATATTCTAACGATGACAACCCGACAGGCAGCTGACTTGTGGAGATCCTTAGTTGGCGTAGAAGTCGCCATACTCCTGCTCGGCGTAGTGCTCCTCCTCGTAGTCTGGCTAGGTCAATAGCCAGGGACGAAACCAATATGAGTACATTTGAATGTACTCGCAAACTACCCCAACATGAGTATGCACTAGTTTTATTTTTTCAACTTTTATTTATTTAAAACATCTCTATATCTTTATTGAAAAAGGTAAGAAGAGTTTTATAACTATTTTAAAGAAGTCACCATTTATTGTTTCTCCAAAACTCCTCCTTTTTCTGACCATGGCTCACCATGGTCCATTTATTTCAACAACTCATACCACTCCATTTGGTATAGCTGTGTAACACCATCTCCATTCAGTTTCTTTTTAAACTTAAAATTTTCCAAAAACTTGCACATGGTCAAAGTAGGGCCTCCCAACTGTCCATATCCGAGGACTCGGCTATTCGAATAGTTTTACACTCTGCAGAGTAGCACGCTTTTCCCACATCCATTCGGCAACTCATCGTGTCCGCCACGTCTCGCCATACAGGTGTGCGAAGTAACCACCATCCTTTGCTCATGCTAGTATAGGATCCTTCCCATATGACACTTCCAACACACTTAACCCAGCCCGTCGGAATCTAAGTGTGAGGACTCATAGGTTTTGTCCGGCGGTTTATGGTGGAACCTTCAATCCTCCTCCTTATCTTTTCATAGAGTTTGAGCGAGGACCCGGGTCAGGGGTAGATCAACACACTATCCCCTCATGCATGACGGAGTCATCTCCGTCGATGAGGTATCCCGTACTAATATGAGCAAATTATATGACTAAGCCCTTTCCCATATGTGGTGGATGTGGTCGCACAGGGTATCGGCTGGTTGACGTAAGTACAAGGACACACTGTGCATTTTTCATAAACATCACCATTTTCCACTTCTCCATTCCAACACCGACATCTCGGCATTTCATAATCTCACAAGTAATTTCAAAGGAGTTTTGAATAAACCATATTTATTTTTCCCATCCTATAATTTGATATCTATCTTATATTTCTACATAAGTGGCAAAATAATTTCCATATACTTTTGAAAAGGGTTTTATAAATCTTGCCTTGAGAGTAAAACAGGTTATGAAAGTAGATGCATATGTTTGTAGTGCAAGCTCAGAGAGTAGCTTGCCTTGCTCGGCAAAGTGACCTTGGTCTTGATCTTCAGATTCAACAAACTCTCCTTCCTCGATAAATCCGACAGCGTTCTCGTCTAATTAATAACAAACAAATACAACAATCACTAAACTACTCAAGCAATCACTCAACATGACAATCAAACATCACAAATAGCTACTGCACACATCAAACCATACAATTTGGTTTCAAAATAATTGAATTAAACATTATTTAATTACTTCTAAATTATGGCAGAAACTTGTTGAACATGTTTAATTCCACAACTTGAGTTCTGTTGGTCACAAAAATACAAACTAAAATTCTATGGAAAGCTACTGATGTGTAGAAGACAACACAATTTGATTTGGATCAATTGGAGTTACTAAACTCCCTACACATTTGTTTGAATCCAGAAGCTTAATAACCAAGTTTTGAGTACCATTTAAATTGTATTGTTCCAAAAATTAAATCCTTTTAGGGTGACTAAACATGGCTAAATGTGATCTAACAAAATTGGTCCTAATTAATTTGGGTTAACCATTAAACATATTTAAATGTTTGAGTGCAGAAGGGTGTTTAAACTTCAACTTAATACTAAACAAATACTACTGCACAAATAATTCCACCAAAATTAGGGAAGCTAATACATGGCAGTACTAAGCTAGAAAAATTGGTTTGGAATTATTTGGACTAACAGAGTATCAGAAACAAACAAGTTTAGAATTTAAACCTTCTGTAGTATTTTTAATAACACTTTTTAACTATTTATTTAAATTACATGAGACCACTTGGGTTGGTTCAACAATTTCATAAGCTTTCCAGAACAATTGAGTTTGATTTATTTGGATTCATAAATCTCAAGATATTGATTTTCTAAGTTGATGCCAGTACTGAAATTTCCAGAGAAGTTAAATTCGAAATTGTGTTCTGTTTGGATAATGTTCAAATTTCTGACATGGGGGGCCTACACGTCAGCGGCACAGGAGAAATATCTCGCGCGCTGGAAATGTTTAAATATCTGACGGGTGGGGTCCACTTGCCAGTGGCTCAATTAAACGAAGCGGTACGCGACCGTTGATCAACGATCGAACGGCTCACGGAGCCCGCGTTCATCGACGACCTAAACAGGGCGTCGCCGGAGCTCCGGCGACGGCGAGGGTGGCCAGTGGGGGTACCTGGGTGGTCTAGGGACGGCAGAGAGGATGGCGTTCGACAGCGGAGGTCGTGGGGAAGCTTGGGAGGCGAGTGGAGCTTGATGGGGAAGCTCCAGGCGTCGGCGACGATCTCCTTCTTCTCCGCGGCCGTGCTCCAACTCCGGCGAGATCCTACGGGGGCTCCTGGGAACGATACAGAGGGGAAAACGTCGCGGGTGAGTGTGGTGGTAATGGTGAGGCAGGTGAGGGCCAGAGAAGGGCAAGGGAAGGAGCAGCACGGCCTGGCCGTGTCGTCGTCTACCTCGGGTGCGGCGGGGCGCAGAGAAGAGCTAAGGGCAGCAGCAGCCTCGCTGCGGAGTACCCGCCCTTCTGGCGGTGTACGGGAGAGAGTGGAGTGAGGGAGAGGCTGTGAGTTTGAGGGAGGGCTTGGGTGGCTTTTATAAGCTCGACGACGGCGCACGGGCTCGCCGTGGACACGGTGCAGGGGAGGGGTTCCAGGGCGCGATAGCTCGCCGTAGCTCGCGGTAGGGGGGGCTGCAGTGTTCGAGGTGCAGAGGCTAGCTCGGCGGCGTGGCGACGAGCTGTGCGTGCGCGAGAAACGAGACGGCTCGGGGAACGTTTGGATGGCGAGCCACTAGTAGGGAAAAGCTTATACGTGAGATGCTATCAGTGGCGCACCAGCCACTTGTGCGCCACTGATAGTCTCTCACCAGGTTTCCTAGATTTTGAAAAAAAATACCAGTGGCGCACCAGATTGCAGTGCGCCACAGGTAAATCTTTAGCAGTGGCGCACCGTAAACGTGGTGCGCCACAGGTAAGTTCCAGATAAACTTGAAAAATTTCGAGGTGGAGGAGAGAGAATACCAGTAGCGCACCATCCACTTGTGCGCCACTGGTAAAATTTTTACCTGTGGCGCACCACTTCCTGGTGCGCCACAGGTAAATTTTTTAGCAGTGGCGCACTGGGGCTGGTGCGCCACAGGTATTTGTCCACAGGTATTTCCCACAGTGGAGAGAGAATACCAGTGGCGCACCAGGCACAGTGCGCCACTGCTAAAGCAGTTATCTGTGGCGCACCAGGCCCAGTGCGCCACTGCTAAAGCAGTTATCTGTGGCGCACCAGTCCCAGTGCGCCACTGATAATATTTTACCAGTGGTGCACGAGTAATCTGGTGCGCCACTGATAACCTGTGCAGACAACTTAAAGTCGCCCCACCTACCTCCACCTCCTTTATTGCAACCTCACTTCCCCCTTTGTTCTTAGCTCGAAATCTCTTCCTTCCTACCTCATTTCCTCCCCATTTTGGACCAAATTTGGTCAATCTAACCACTTTTAGTTGCTAAATCTCCCTCATACACATCTCCTACATCCATGGCATAGATCTACCTTCTAAAATCTCACCCACACATATAGATCTACTTTTTCTCTCCCCTCTCCAACAAGCTTGAGCTCGTCGACGTGTCGTCTCGCGGTTATCTCTTCTTGTGTGTGTAAGGTGACGACTATATGGATTGGATGATGTAAATAAAATTGTGAGATTTGTGCGAGAATGTGATTACTAAATAAATGAAAATATGAGATTTGGGTGGATGCGTTCTCAACGTCCGAAAATGATCGATGTGACATGAAAATGAGTTGCCAAATGTTGTCGAAACGTTGATTCGTTTCCGTTTCGGCAAAACTTTGGCAAACTCCTCGGTCCCATTTGTAGGGAGGTCATGCCGAAATTTTGCGTGACAACAACTAATGAGATGGTACTACTTAATTATTTTGCTTATATGTGTACCGTTGGACATGCAGGTGATAATGGTCATCATGAGTGAAAGGAAAGTGGACAGATATCTGAGACACGCGATAGAGGACATGTACAAAAATGAGGAGCAGGAGATAAGATGTCCGTGTCGAAAATGCAAGTCAATGACCTTGCACCACCCCTATTCCGGTGTAGTGCGGGATCACCTGCTCATGCGTGGTTTCATGGATGGCTCCCCTTGGATGAATGATGAAGATGATGTACAGGAGGTCCATGCAGCGCCGATGGCAGTACATGACGACGAAGGGCATCATGATGACATGATGATTGTTGAGAATAACAACGAGGTGGAAGAAGACGAAGAGCCTACCGCACATGACGATGGAGAACTGGACGTTGTTGATGCGGAGACGACCCGCTAACTTCGTTCTTGCAGGATCCTCATTTGCAAGAATTGCTTGTAAGGCCGACGAGTAACAATAGAGCTGCTGCTAGAGAGAAATCTAAGTTGGGGCAAATTGAGATAGATTCGAATACTCCGTTGTATCCAGGTTGCAGGCCTGAGGACACCCGCTTGAAAGTATCTCTCGATGTTCTGCAGATGAAGGTAAAACACCAATGGACCGACGCTAGCGTCGACGCTAATCTGCTATACTGGAAGGATGTCCTTCCGGAGAAGAACACGTGTCCTAAGAGTCTTGACGACGCCAAGAAAGTCGTGTGCCCTCTTGATTTACCGCACGAAAGATACCATGTATGCATCAATGATTGCTACATTTTTCGGAAAGAGGACGCGGACAAGACCACATGTCCAGTGTGCAACGCTGCTCGATACAAGAAAGGGACGAAGAAAGCTCCTCGAAAGGTTGTGTGGTACTTTCCGCTCATTCCCCGTCTGCAGAGGTATTTCCTGGACCCCAAGGAAGCAAAGCTCATGCGCTGGCACGCGGATAGAAAGAAGGCACTGCTAAAGGACCCAAACCGGATGGATAAGGCAACCCTGACACACCCTTCGGATGCAACCCAATGGAAAGCATTAGACAACTACGATCGAGATTTCGGGGCAGAGTCAAGGAACATCAGGTTGGGTGCGAGCACCGACGGACTCAACCCATTTGGCAAACAGAGCACATAGCACCTGGCCAGTGTTTGTGTGGATATACAACCTCCCCCCTTGGCTTTGCATGAAGAGGAAGTACATTCACATGAGCATGCTCATTCAAGGGCCGAAACAACCAGGCAGCGACATCAATCTGTATCTGAAGCTACTGAAAGATGAGTTGGACACGTTATGGGCACCGGAAGGGGTCATCACATGGGACACTGTCGCTCAAGAGTATTTCCCATTGAGAGCCGCCTTGCTCTGTACGGTGCACGATTTGCCCGGCTGCGGATATGTCTCGGGCCAGGTGGTTCAAGGACACCATGCGTGCGTCAGGTGCATGGACGGTACCTGTTACCTACAGCTACCGAAAGAGGGGTCTTCGAAAACCGTCTACATGGGCACCGAAGGTGGCTAGCTGATAAGAAAGACCCGTGGAGAAAGCGTGGAGACCTGTTCAACAATGAAGAAGAGCCACGAGGACCTCCACGTAAGAGAAGCGGCGAAGAGATCAAAACGCTCCTGGATAACTGGGAAGAGTGCCCTGCGCCGGGAAAGAAGAAGAAGGCACCTCCGCTCCTGGATGTATGGAAGGCGAGGTCCGTGTTTTGGGACTTGGCGTACTGGCCCATTCTCGGTACGCCTAATTGCCTTGATCTAATGCATATCACGAAGAATGTGTTCGAGAGTTTGTTTGGCACCGTGGTCAACATGGCGGAGAGGACCAAAGATGGGCCGAAAGCAAGGCGCGACTTGATACATTATGGTTTAAGGGGAGAGCTTCACGGGGGAACCCAGAAAAGGCCGGGGGAAGATCAGTCGGATGAGGAAACAGACGGTCACAGGGACAAAAGGGTTAAGAGGAACAATGACTACTATTGCCCCCCCTCCAGCTGCACTCTGCACGAGAATGAGATCAATCAGCTCTTCAAGTGCCTTCTAGGAGTCAAAATGCCTATCGGTTACGCGGGGTTGATAAGCAGATACCTAGACCCGAAGAAAAAATGCTTCAGCGGGATGAAGTCTCATGACTGTTACGTGATGATGACGCAGATCTTTCCGGTTGCAATCAGAGGGATAATGGACAAGCACGTCCGTGAAACACTTTTTGGCCTCTGTAACTTTTTCGACGTCATCTCTCGAAAGTCGATCACCCGGCAGCAGCTCGATAGGCTACAGGAAGAGATCGTTGTGATACTATGCGAGCTTGAGATGTACTTCCCGCCAGCATTCTTTGACATCTGTGTGCATCTATTGGTCCATGTCGTGGATGATATAATCCATCTCGGGCCACTGTTCCTGCACAATATGATGCCGTTCGAACGGTTGAATGGGGTCATCAAAGGATTTGTTCGTAACAGGGCCCGTCCGGATGGAAGCATCGTCCAAGGCTTTCTCACCGAAGAGTGCATCTCTTTCTGCACGAACTTTCTAGAACTCGAGAACCCTGTTGGTTTGCCCGTAAACAAGCACCTCGGCAAGCTACTTGGATCAGGTCACAGAAATGGCCGGAGGGATTTGCATGTGGACTTTGAAGGTCGGCGCGCCGACTTTGACAGGGCCAACTTAGTAGCACTACAACACATTGATATGGTTGACGATTATTTGACAGAGCACCAAAACTCAATTAGGAAGAAGTATGGTGATAGAGGCAAGACGGGAACGGAGGGAGAAATAATCAGAGAGCACAACTCCTCTTTCGCGGGTTGGTTCAAAGAAAAGCTTAAGGCTAATCCGCCGCCAATGATCTCGGAGGATGACATTTTCTTATTCGCATTGGCACATGGACCCGCGACCAACCTCCAGACGTTTCAAGCGTATGATATCAACGGGTTCACATTGTACACGGAGGAGAAGGACAAAAACTCTGATTATCAAAACTCAGGGGTAACGGTGGAATCCTACACTGGTGACGTGCTGACAAGATACTACGGAAGGATCGAGGAGATATGGGAGCTAAACTACTCTGGAGAGAAGGTGCCGATGTTTCGCGTCAGATGGGCTAAGAACGTCACTCCCGAAGACCGATATTTCATCACCATGTCCATACCCTCAGCCAAATCAAGCGTCAACGCCACCGCACAAAATGAGCCATGGGTACTGGCTAAGCACTGCACACAATGCTTCTTCATAACCGACCCGTCCAAGCCTAGCCGTGTTGTTGTGAGGAGAGGCAAAAGGAACATCGCCGGAATGGATGGAGTCGCCAATGAGGACGACTTTGACAAGTACGGTGACCCAAATATTGAAGATTACGACAACAATAAGGAAACATACACCACAAGAAGAAGCAGGACCACGGTACCACCCAAGTCAGCAGGTCCTCCGTACACAAGAAAAAGTCACAATGTCGGGCTAAATTTTGCAACGTCGACAAAAAAAGGAAAGAAGATTGCCAAACACTGATGATTGAAGCACTTATTATTTTGTATCGCGATCAACTCATGAAGCACACTTATTGATATGAGAATTAACAACATTGTATCCCTCATATTGTATCTTAATTGTGTGGACAATTTTGGAATTTTGTTAATTTTTTTGAACATTTTAATGTTTTGAATTTTTCAAGTATCTAAAGAATATTGTCAACATTGAAATCTGTCCCAGGTTATCTGTGGCGCACCAGAGGGCTACCTGTGGCGCACCAGCTGGTGCGCCACAGATAACATACCTGTGGCGCACTGGCGGGCCCACATGTAAGTGACAGAAAACTTACCTGTGGCGGGTGCGCCACAGATAAGTGAAGAGGCACTTACATGTGGGCCCCCTCGCTTCTCTCCCCACCACTTAGCCAAATTTCCAACCCGACCGTGCGCGCGCCTCTCCTCGCCCCTGTGCTCTCCGTCGCCGCTCGCCCGCCCTGCTCGCCGTCGCCAACGACCATGCCGCCCATCGACGGGCACGCCGCGCCTCTCCCACCGACGGGCACGCCGCGCTCAGCGCCCCTCGCCCTCCACTACGCCGCACCTCTCGGGTCCACGCCCGCGCTCGGCCACGACGCGCTCGACGCCGGCGCGCCCGTCTGACTCCCGTCCGTGCTCGAGGAGCACCTCCACGCCGCCGTCGACGACCCCGGCCCCTCCCTTCCCTCGCAGAGCCTCCCGTCCGTGCTCGAGGTGTCGCCCATCTCTCCCTCTCCTTCATCCCCTCTCCTGCACCCTCTACGTGTTTGCTCAAATGCCCAAGCAATTTTGTTTTGCTTTATTTTGCTGCTAGATCCTGCTAGTGCTGCTTGCTTGCTTGCTAGTTGCTGCTAGGTGCATAAATTAGGAAAATTTGAGTATATGGAAAAATTTGGAGATGAATTTTTGCTAAGTTAAATATGGTCACTGTTCTGAATTGCCTTAAAAACCAACTTGAATTAAGGTGCTAGAAGTATTCAAAAAATATTTATGCGGTTTATCATGAAGTACTATCATAGTAGAAGAGATCCATGAAGATAAATTGCACATAGGATCAAGATTTGATAATTTAAGACGCCTCCGAAGTTGGTACTTTTAATAGATGTGAAGATGTGTTTCTATGTTCTAGTTGCTGAAATTTGCAATGTTGTGATTCATATGGATGTGGATGTGGATGTGGATGGAGTTGCTGAAATTTGCCGAAATGTTGATTCACTTCCGTTTCGGCAAATTTATCGCACTCCATAGCTAGACTTTTTAGCAAAGGTCATGGCGAATTTTTTCGTTTTGTTTTGTTACTAATACCGTGCTATTTACTAATTTGTGTAGACATGACGGACAACGACGAAGCCGGTGGTTCTCGGCCTCATGCTGGTTCCGAAGAAGAAGACTTGGAGAACCACTACCTGCGATATTTCTCGCAAGACATGGAGGACGATGGATATGAGGGTACGGACAACAACACCACTGACAACAGCGGCGGCGGCACAGATGGTACTACCTCAGGTAGCGCCTCCGCCAAGCGTCAGCGGAAGGAAAGGCGCCAAAACTTGGTGGGCACCGGCCGACTAGAAAGGCGCCTACGATGGATGGTCCGGCCGCCAACCCTACTTGTGGTAGGGAGGATGCGACGCCGGCCGCCAACAATGAAGTTGCTAAAGGGGTTTCGCCAGCCAGCGTGCATCTTAGCAGCCCCTCCATCATCTCTTCCACGCCCGCCCGCGGTCCAACGCCATTGGCCGAGCTCGAAGCTCTCACGGTAATTAAGCGTCACAAGTATCAACAAATTATGTATGTACCTCATCCTTGGCGCCCTCTCTTACGCCTTAACATGCATGTTTTCGCAGGCCGACGAGGTGGGATGCACGTTGCTATTGCGTGTGGCCGAGAATGAGTTTTAGGATGTGGCAACGGCAAGCATCATGTCACCACTTCAACGCGTGATGCACAACCTGCCTATGGCCCCTGACGTGTTTTGGGTATGCCTATGCCCCCTGACGTGTTTTGGGTACATATTCATCTAGTGCTCTCGGGTTGTGGTGATCTTTATCCTCCAATTCAACCCGCGGGTGCCGATTCAGAGAAAACCCTCCAAGGATGCTTGGGTTATCCCATGACATGGCCAAAGGCACTGATCCGTTTGGACCCTCCTATCACCTGCACCCCGCCACAGCCAACACTGGTAGAGTCGGCGCCGGCGCCGGATCGAGAACAAGAAGAACAGTTGACGCAGTACATCTGGGGCATGCCACCAGACCACAAGACTCAAGATGAACCTGCACGTGCACTAGTCTTTCCACCAGGGTCGACGATTCATCGTGTCGATCAGCTAATGCAAGGAGGGGATGATGACCATGATAGTGATGACTTAGTGGATCAGGATCTTCAGGCTCCTCGTCAATGCTCTAAGCGTCTGTTCCATTCTCAAGGAACGCCTGAAGCTGCCCCCTTCACCGAGGATCAACAAGGCAACAAGCCTTTCAGCCAGGAGACACTCCTCAAGGCGGTCATGCTGGAGATTGAGAAAGGGACCATCCCTCCCACAGCGGCAGAGAAGAGGCGTAATAAAGCACGGAAAAGAAAAGTGAAGAATGACTTTGCCTCCAGCAGCCAACCAGCGCCAAAGACCAAAGAGCCGTTACGGGCTAAAGACAACGTAGGCGTCTCCGAATGGCATTCGTTTCATCAGTTGGCTAAACCGATCCTGCCGCCGAGACTATCGAAACTACTAAGGGGAGATATGAGGAGTCTCCATGAAGGTATTCATCGTGTGGAGAAACTTCTTCTCAGCTCCTCAAATCCATTATACCCTCTTTACCCGGTAAAGGTACCAAAGAACCTTGGCTATGCCGATGAATACCCCGCGGATGTGTTCTTTGTTAGATTTGAAGAGATCTTCGACATGTACCATATGAAACGACTCCCCATATGCTTCGTCCGCCTGCTATGTCTCAATATGCAGTACCAGCTTATGAAAGTGGAAACCAAGCTCATAGCGATAATGGACCCCTACCACCTGCAAGAGGGCCGCCTGAACCACAGTGATGGTGCGCGAGAAGCGGCGCTCTACATACAAAAATTCTTCATACAGCATCAGGACAAGAGAGCCATTCTAATGCCATACTTTCCCGAGTAAGTCATTCGCTAGCCGCCATTACATGCTTTTCATCGAGTTTTTCCATACAATGGTTAATTTGAGTATGATTGTCTCCTTTTGCAGGAACAAATACTGTGTCCTCATTGTTGCATTTCCAAAAAGGTCGGAGGCCATTTATTTGGACTCGGGGAGGCATCATAAGAAGAAAGACTATGGACCCATCAGGAATGTTATGGATGAGGCTCTCACCGGATGCGCCTTCCATGGGTACCCGGTGGAGAGACAATATGTTAAAGAAGGAAAGCTGGTATTCGGCCACAAAACGGATTTCAAATCCGTCACGCAGCCGGAAAGCAGTAAGCTGGACGCCTTCTACGTCTTAATGCTCATCCGGGAGTATGTAAGGGATATGCAGCAACTACAGTTGCCAGGGCAACTCCGCACATGGTGCCTGAAGAACATGACGGAAGCCACTGATTCGCATCACAGACTTGAATTCGTTCGCATCCAGCATACGATTGCGACAACAATCAACGGCGATGTTCTCCGTAAGGAGGGGCTATTCTACTACGGTTCTCCGCCAGCTAACGCCGACGTTGAAAGATGCTCAGAAGATCAGGGTGACTACAGGCCATTCAACACTCTAAATGGCACGGACCCTTTCCCGCCATTGCCGAAAAAGAAAGCGAGCAAGAAGAAGCAGTGATGGTCGCAACTTTTATTTGTGTCTTGTAAACGTTATTCAGAAAATTGTTGCTGCTGTTTCGAATTTGCTAAGTATGTTATCTAGTATCAAATGTGTGGTGAACTTGGTGAGGAACACTTTGTATTATTCATAACCATGTGATGTATGTATTCTAATATCATATGTGATGAACTTGTGTTATTCAAAAACTGTTTACTGCATGTGTGTACTGTATACCTGTACAACATATATACCTGTGCAAATACGAAATACGGTGCATTTTTTTTAAAAATTGCAAAAGTATACCAGTGGCGCACCAAGGACTTATCGGTGGCGCACTGGGCATATTATCTGTGGCGCACCATGAAACTTACCTGTGGCGCACCTCCTGGTGCGCCACTGATAATGTGGCACGAGTGAGCCATCCGTGTGCCCACCACAGCTTACCAGTGGCGCACCAGAATCAGCTATCAGTGGCGCACCGAATGGTGCGCCACTGATAAGTGAGTTACCTGTGGCGCACCGCTGGTGCGCCACTGGTAACACTTATCAGTGGCGCAAGTTTAGCGGCGCACCACTAGTGCGCCACTGATAGCATATTTTGGTGCGCCACTGATAGGCTTTTCCCTACTAGTGAGCGCGTGCACTGGCACGGCCGTCTCGGGCGGGTGCGGCGGCTGCGTGGCGCGAAACGGTGATGGGGGTCCTCCCCTGGGATGGCTGCGGCGCTGGGAGAGCGCAGAGACGCAAGGGAGAGAGGGGGGCACGGTGTTGGGCGACTGCGGTGTCGACAACGCCGTTGCCACGGCGACGGCCACGGCGCCCGCGGCTGTGCCCTGGTGCTTCTCCTCTTCCCGTGCCTCTTTTCTTCAATTTCTTGGACGCGGCGAGGTCAGTGAGGTGAGAGGGAGCGGATGCAAGCGCCAATTCGAAAAACAAACCTCGAATTCGATCAAATTGCTTCGGTTGAAATCGAACCGAAGATGAACACAGTGATGTTCACCACGTGTTCGACGAAATGTGTACACCATTTCTAAATTTGAATTTCTGAAATTTGATTTCATATTTTGCTTTATAAATATGTATAGGTATTTGTGGCGCTGTGTTGCATTTTATTTGTCAAGTGCAACATAGCACACTTTGTGATTTGAATTTAATAAAGAAAGTAATAGAATTTAAATTTAGATTTTTAAATTAAATTTTTGAGAGGGAAAAGTTGTAGGAATAAAAATGGGAGAGTTTATATAACCACTCCTCTAAATTTTGGTTTGAAAGAATTTTAGTTTCTCCCCTTGGAGAATTTGTGTGACACAATTGTTACTTTTATTTTTCTTGCTTTACTTGTTATTTTATTTCTTTTCTTTTCTTCCTGTTTTTATTTAAAGCAAGCAACATAATTAGCAAGAAATAAATAACACAAGCAACAAGAATTAATTACCACAAGCAACAATTTGCAAACAACACATAATATTCAACAAAAGTTTTTGTTGACTCTCATTTTTGGAATAATAATACTTATAATATTTCTGGGATTTTACAGAAATGTGGATTTCGGTGCAAATTCTCGGACATAATTTAAAATTTAAACAGAAAACCTCGAAAAGAAATCAAATAAAAAATTTGAATGAACGAATTTCGGTGAAATTCAACTGTTCCGGGATTTTTCTCCGGTATACATAATTACCGGGGGTGGCCGATAAATCTCCGGTAATTTTTTTTTGAATGAATAAACTATGCACTATGAGTAGGCTTAGTACCACTATCTCTCGGGAACATGTCATAATATAATAAATCTTGCATATCATAATTAAACAACCTGATATTGACCTGTTTGTATAATTCCAAAGCCTCGTCCATAACCTTGGGCTGCGAGAGAAACTGCCACCTTTTTTTACTACACGGATGAGTACTGATACAAGAGAGGCATTCTGTCAATGTTGATTCTTCTCTAATCTTTGCTTTCTTTTGCCGGGTCAGTACGGCTACGATCGGATCGACTCCAGCAGCAGCAAGCAACAAGATTCCAATGTGATCTGCTTGTAACTGTTGCTTAAACCTTATGCTGTCAGTATCCTTTACTGCTTAGAATAAAGATGCAGTTTCAGAAGTCTGCGTACTGACTGAAACTGTTAGCTGTTAGGTGCTTTGCTCGTTTTAGTTTTCAGTTAGCCTGACCGTGGGATGGCACGGTAGAATAGGTCAGCTGGATTCGCGAGTTAGGCGTAGTCCACGCACTGCACGATCTGGTCGTGGGATGGCGCGATCGTAAAGGATTGATGCGTGCGTTTCGCTCGGGCCGTTAGAGGCCGTTTCTTTCTGTAATCGAGATATATGGTAAAAGGCAGAAAAGCTACAGCAGTTGAACGTAGCAACAAAAAAAATCACCCTGTGTCTCTGTGAGTGTTCATCGCGTGAGATCTCGAGTTGAGTGCTGTCAAGTGGTATCAGAGCCTTGTTGATCAAGGTCTCGTCGCCATGGCCGGAAGCAAGCAGCCCGCAAAATCCAAGACCCCACCTCCGAAGCCGAGTGAGCGCACCCGCAGCCGCAGCCTGTCACGGCGCGGCGAGCCGAGCAGTGGCGGCATGCACCTGCCCATGCTCACGCGAACAAACTACACGGAGTGGGCAATCCTGTTGCGCGTACAGCTGCAAGGGGCGTGTCTCTGGGAGGCAATCGACCCTGGAACAAACGACGACGAGCGGCAAGAACGGCAGGCCCTGGGAGCGATCCTTCGCTCGGTGCCGCCGGAGATGGTGCCCGTTCTCGCCGCAAAAGACAACGCGAAGGCCGCCTGGGACGCCATCAAAGTGATGCGCGTCGGCGTGGACCGCGTGCGTGAGGCACGCCGTCAGAAACTTCGCAAGGACTTCGAGAATCTCGCGTTCAAGAACGGCGAGGCAGTCGAGGACTTCTCGCTGCGTCTCTCCGGGATCGTCACCGAACTGCAATCCCTCGGAGACACCATCACTGAGCTGATGGCTGTGCAGAAATTCCTGCGTGTCGCTCCGGCACGCTACGCCCAGATGGCCTGCTCGATTGAGACACTGCTGGATCTCAACGACATGTCAATCGAAGAACTCAGTGGACGTCTCACGGCGTCGGAAGGGCGCGGCGAGCAGGAGGTGGACGGCGGCGGCCGTCTGCTGCTAACCGAGGAAGAATGGAGAGCGCGCCAGAAGCGCGACGGCGGCTCAGGCGGCAGTGGGTCGTCTGACAGCCAGCGACGCGGGCGAGGTCGCGATCGCAACCGCGGCGGAGGACGCGGTGGAAAGGGCAAGGCTCCCGCCGGCACTGACGCCGGTGGAGGGAGAGACGACGGTGGCCGTGACAAGTGCCACTACTGCAAGATTGCTGGGCACTATGCTCGCGATTGCCGTAAGAAGAAGAGAGATCAGCAAGCAAATCTTGCTGAGGCCCAAGCTGACGATGATGATCCTGAACTGTACATGATTCAGGAGATGTCTCTGTCAGTTTCTACAGAGGTTTCTGAACGTGCAGACACTGACGAGCACGTTTTTCTCAACGAGGAACGCGCCCAGGCTGTCCTGCGTCGCTCACCCGGCGATGTCGACGCTGCATGGTACCTCGACACTGGGGCCTCCAACCACATGACCGGCGACGAGGCAGCGTTTGCCGAGCTGGACAAGGGCATCTCTGGAACTGTGAAGTTCGGGGATGGATCTCTCGTGGCGATCAAAGGGCGGGGCACTGTCCTGTTCGCTGTCAGTGGCAAGGAGCATCGTGCACTGACGAGGGTGTACTGGATCCCTCGTTTGAAGAGCAATATCGTCTCGATCGGACAGCTGGACGAGAGCGGCTGCCCGACGCACGTGGAAGATGGCTTCATGACTGTCCGTGATCGACGTCAGCGCATCCTCGCCAAGGTGCCGCGCTCCCGCAACCGGCTCTACATCGTCCATCTTCAGCTCGTCAAACCGGTGTGCCTGGCGGCGCACGCCGGCGAGGACGCATGGCGGTGGCATGCACGCTTTGGTCACCAACACTTTGATGGACTGGGAAGGCTAGCACGACAAGGCATGGTCCGTGGCCTTCCCCTGATCGAGCACTGCCAGCAGGTGTGTGACGCCTGTCTCATTGGCAAGCAGCGCCGAGCCTCGTTTCCACAACAGGCTAGCTTCCGCGCCTCGGAGCCACTGGAACTGGTACATGGCGATCTCTGTGGACCAATCTCGCCGCCAACACCTGGAGGAAAGAGGTACTTTCTGTTGTTGGTAGATGATCATAGCCGATTCATGTGGCTGTATCTGCTGCGAAGCAAGGATGACGCAGAACAGGCGATTCAGAGATTCCAGGCCATGGCGGAACGCGAAACTGGGCGCAAGTTGAAGACGCTCCGTACTGATCGCGGCGGAGAGTTCAACTCAAACGAACTCGCCGCATACTTTGCTGACCTCGGTGTCCAACGCCACCTCACCGCACCATACTCGCCACAACAAAACGGCGTGGTGGAGCGTCGAAACCAAACAGTGGTGGGGACAGCTCGATGCATGCTCAAGGCGATGGGAGTGCCACCGCAGTTCTGGGGAGAAGCAGTAGCCACGGCCGTGTTCGTGCTGAATCGCGCCTACACTCGCAGCGTGGCCGGTAAAACTCCGTTCGAGGCATGGCACGGACGGAAGCCCAGTGTCGACTTCCTGCGCGTTTTCGGATGCGTTGCACATGCCAAGGATACTCGACCTCATCTGAGCAAGCTGGAGGACAGGAGCAAGGCCATGGTGATGTTTGGCTATGAACCAGGGAGCAAGTCGTATCGGCTGTACGATCCAACTGGCAAGCGTGTGCACGTGTCTCGTGATGTCGTATTCGACGAGACGCGGGCATGGAATTGGACTGGAGAGGAACCATCACCGTCAGGCCTGATCTTCACGATCGATCCACTGTCAGCTCTGTCAGGAGGACAACAAGTGTCGCGCACCCAGATGCGAGGGACAGAGAAAGGAGAGCATGCTGTGGCAGAGAGTCCTGCCGGGACACGATCCCCCGCTGAAACAGAAAATACAGTCGGGACAGCAACTCCTGTCGTAGGGAGTGGCAGCAGCAGCAACGCCGTTCCCACACCTCCAAGAGAAGCAGCACGAGCACCGGGACATGCGATGACGACGCGTGCCAAGGACGGCATGTTCTTCCCCAACCCTCGGTACATGAGCACGCCGGAGCGGCAACGGGCGCAAGCAGCTGAAACGTCTGAAGAAATCGAGGACGAGGAAGATGATCTCGATGACGAGCTGCATCTGTCCCTGGGCGAGGAGCCAAGCTCATTTATGGAGGCCGAGCAGCATGACTGTTGGCAGCGTGCGATGAAGGAGGAGATGAACTCCATCGAGGCAAACAGCACTTGGCGCCTGATGGAACTTCCCCCTGGTCACCGTCCAATTGGTCTCAAATGGGTTTATAAAGTGAAGAAAAATGCAAATGGGGCTGTGATCAAACACAAGGCAAGGCTTGTGGCGAAGGGATATGTCCAGAAACAAGGAGTGGACTATGAAGAAGTGTTTGCACCTGTAGCAAGAATCGAGTCTGTCAGACTGATCCTTGCTCTTGCAGCTCGAGCTGGTTGGACAGTTCATCATATGGATGTAAAATCAGCATTTCTGAATGGGGAACTGGAGGAGGAAGTATACGTGGTGCAGCCTCCAGGTTTCATCATCGAAGGAGAGTCCAGCAAAGTTCTGAAATTGGACAAAGCCCTGTATGGCCTGAAACAGGCTCCACGCGCCTGGAACACCAAGTTGGACAGCTGCCTAGTGTCACTTGGGTTCAGCAGAAGTCCCTCCGAGCATGGTGTGTATGCTAGAGGCAATGCATCATCACGCCTCGTGGTTGGCGTGTATGTGGATGATCTCATCATCACGGGCTCAGATGAAGAAGAGATCAGGCGGTTTAAAGAGGAGATGAAATCGCTGTTCGAGATGAGTGATCTGGGGCATTTGAATTACTATCTAGGGATTGAAGTGCAGCAACATGCTGGTGGCATTGATCTCTGTCAGGCAGGATATGCAGCCAAGATCCTTGAGAAGAGTGGCATGGAGGGATGCAACCCCTGCCATGTTCCAATGGAGCCACGGTTCAAATTGAGTAGAGTTAGCTCAGCACAACCGGTGGACACGACGGAGTACAGAAGCATTGTTGGCATGCTGAGGTACCTCGTCCACACTCGCCCTGATCTCTCATTCTCTGTTGGGTTTGTGTCTCGGTTCATGGAGGCACCTACAACAGAACACATGGGGGCAGTGAAGCATATCTTGCGCTATGTGGCAGGAACTATGCATTGGGGAGTGCACTACTCTCGCGGTGCTGATGGTGCTCCTTTGATTGGGTATAGTGACAGTGACCTAGCAGGTGATGTTGACACCCGCAAGAGTACCACTGGAGTGATGTTCTTCCTCGGCAACAATCTCGTCAGTTGGCAGTCGCAGAAGCAAAGAGTGGTGGCACTATCCTCATGCGAGTCTGAATATGTGTCTGCAACCACAGCGGCATGTCAGGGAATTTGGCTTGCACGTTTGCTCGGCGAGATCAGAGTTGAAGAACCAAAGGCAATAGTGCTAAATGTGGACAACAAGTCTGCAATCTCACTCAGCAAGAACCCTGTCTTCCACGACCGAAGCAAGCACATCGAAATAAGGTATCATTTCATTCGGGAGTGCGTGGAGAACAGGAAGGTTCAGATCGAGTTCGTGAGATCAGAAGAACAGCTCGCCGACGTGCTCACCAAAGCACTTGGGCGTGGCAAACTTCAGGAGCAGCGAGCAAAGATCGGGATGATGGAGATCGACAAGGCGCACAAGGTTTAGGGAGTGAATGTTGCTTAAACCTTATGCTGTCAGTATCCTTTACTGCTTAGAATAAAGATGCAGTTTCAGAAGTCTGCGTACTGACTGAAACTGTTAGCTGTTAGGTGCTTTGCTCGTTTTAGTTTTCAGTTAGCCTGACCGTGGGATGGCACGGTAGAATAGGTCAGCTGGATTCGCGAGTTAGGCGTAGTCCACGCACTGCACGATCTGGTCGTGGGATGGCGCGATCGTAAAGGATTGATGCGTGCGTTTCGCTCGGGCCGTTAGAGGCCGTTTCTTTCTGTAATCGAGATATATGGTAAAAGGCAGAAAAGCTACAGCAGTTGAACGTAGCAACAAAAAAAATCACCCTGTGTCTCTGTGAGTGTTCATCGCGTGAGATCTCGAGTTGAGTGCTGTCAGTAACTCACACCTGCATAGCACATGAAACATATATGCAACCGTGCGCACATCATACAAGGTAAACATGACATATGAACGAGGTGAATGGATTGAACTATAATTTAATTACCTTCGTTTGTAGGGCAGTACGACGGGAAATAAGAGCAATAGGAAGACGATCACGATGGCCGTGGGCATGTTTTCGAGATCTAACCAGTGGATTATACCTGACGAGTGCCTCGCGATGACATGCCCAACCTATTAAAAATAAGAATGCCGACTCAGATAATGTATGTGTTGTGAAGCACGAGCAAAAACAAAGCATGCAGGATCTGGTAAATCAGGTTCATCCGTTTGTAGTATATAGATATGTTTGAAACGTAAATACCTCCACCACATATATATATTTGACAGACACTTAGTTTGCGTAGATACAATTATATATATACTAGCTGAATGCCCGTGCGTTGCTACGGGGTATAAAAAGTAAACAGTAAATAGATGATCATATGTAAAATGTTTGCATATTTTTAATTTACTTGCAGAGTGTCTGTGCATTGTCATGGAACATTTACCTATGTGTTTGTAATCCTGTATTTTTTCGTTTCTCTATTTTCAGTTTTGTATTTAAAGGAAAACATAAAAGATTAGTCTGAAAACTACCGTGAAAGTGAAACTGCCAGAATACACATTATTTCCCATCCCAATTTCAGCCTTTTTGGGGTGTACAGCAGATGAGCCTAATTTTTTTTTTCCAAAATTACGAATTCTGATGTTTCTGCCGATGTGACGAAGACAGCTAGCTTGTGAGAAATGGCATGTGCTTTGCATTCTGAAGCTAGACTACCGAATGTAATTTCTTTGCTACTTCAAGCACTATTGCTAAATCAGAATATGGCAAGTGTGGTTGAAAAATCAAAACCATCTCATACATCAAGCTCTTAATCTAAGCACCGGCAGCAATCAAATTGATAGCGGTGACCATTTCCACCAGTTGCTCGTCTAACTTGTGCCCGTTCGTTGAGCTCACACCCACGGATCATACAGTTCCATGTCACCAGATTCCTCAATGACATTGTTGTGAGCATGCCTTCGGCAGAATCAATAGCACCATACTTGCAGTATATTTGTATATGTGTAGTAGAATAGAGGTGCCCGACCTTGAAGCCTTGCTCCAGCCCGTGCCTGATCACATGGGCGTTCCCTCCCTTGCATGAACGGAAATTCCAGGCAGAAAGCGGCAACGGCAGGCCTGAACGCGGCCCTCGTTGATGGAGCCTAGGCGGGCGCAACACTTGAGGAGGACGGGGAAGATGAAGTGGTCGGGGAACTCGCCGGCGGGCAGCATGGCGTGGTAGGCGGCCTGTGCGGTGCCCGGGAGGACCACAACAGCGAAATTCCGGATCAAGGGGCTGTTGAAGAACGCATCGCGACTCCCGGCGGCCGCAGGGCGTCCAGTGCGGCGTCCAGGCGGCGGCGTGAGAATTGGGGCCGGCAACATCGTGCTGGGGCTACTACCCGGGGCCGCCGACGCGGCGTGAGATCCATCGACCGACCGGTCAACGCCGCAGCCGGCGTGCTACTCCAGCTAGACTCCGCCTCCGCCTCCTCCTCGTCGCACAGCCTCACCGGAGCCTGCGGCACCCCGCCGGTAATCTCTCCTCCGGGGTTGATCCGTTGATGCGGGAATCAGGTTGCCGTGGATAAGACTGCAAGGGCATGAACCGTGTGTCCAGTTTTAGAGTAGCACGAAACCTCCGGTGTTGCTCTGCTCCGCCCAGGCGGCCAGCAGCGAGCCAAGGTGGCATGCGGTCCGATCATGTCGCCGGAAGTCTGCCGCCGCCGCTCAAAGAAAAAAAAAAGGGATCGGGACGACGTACCGTACGGGAAATTGGGGATTTCTTCCATGGGTGGACCGAACCGATCATTTAGTTTTACTTGCCGTGACAGCGGCTGTAAATTCTCCTAAAACATAGGGGTAGAACCGGAACTTTGAAAAACGTACCATCACCTCCTCAAGCCATATTATATAGTAGAGATACTAGTACAATACCCGCGCGTTGCGGCGGGAATCTGTTTAGAAACTTTAATATGTAAATAAAGTTATAAGACACGTGAAATATGAAGGTAACAACAAAATCCTGTTTAAACAAAACAAGTTGCCGACAAAAGTATGAGAGATTAAATTGTAGTTGATAGGATAAATTTAATTGATGTGAAATGGTTGTGTATTTGAAAACAATCCACTCTAAACATAGTATCTCTTTTGGTTGATGATGTAATTTTGATTATGAACTAATAAAGAGGTATGACCGTGTTTAAAAATTTGGTGACATGGACAATTGTATTTATTTTTTGAGAAAGATGGACAATTGTATAGCTTAAAACAATTGATGCGGATATGTTGCATGTAAATATATATACAATCATTAATAATTGTTAGTGGGGGATGACATGGATAATTAATTGGCTAAAATAGTAGGTGATGTGGATAGCTTGCATGCTAAGATAGACAACTTAAATGATCACTCAATGGGATTTTGCTTTATAAGAAGTATGGATTGGGCACGAATTATTTTATTGTGGCACATACGAAATGCAAATTAATTCTGGGCCCCAAAAAATTTGGTACCCTTTGCGGCAGCACATGTCGCACTCCCATGCGCCCGGGAGGGCCCTGAGCAAAAATCTGAAACGGGGCCCATCATAAATAAAAATTTGAATTAATAAATAATTTTAATGTATATAACATAATATTTTACGTAGCAATTGAATATATTGAGAATCAAGAGAATCCTAGTTTTTTGGATCAAATATATCAGACTGAAAAGAATCATCAACATCCGCAATCATCAATATTTTCATCCTCTACCTCAATATTATCTGTCTCTGTCTGGCCATCTCCAGAATGATTGTAAGAAACAATTGCAAGTGCAAGAGTAGAAGGATCGACAGACTGATTACCGGATGACACTTGTGATGTTTCATCTCTACTATATAAGAAGAACCGTCGCCGGTCATCCCCAAGTCAATGATGTGTATGACACATTGACACTTCAGCCTTTTTCCTTTTCATATACAATAACCACCCTGTGGTAATTTTACTGATTAAGAATTACAATAGTGAAAAGCGCTGGACTGCTGGGTAAATCATGTACAGAGTTGCGTGTGTAGAGTTGCGTGTGGCAGAACAAGATTAATAGGGCTTTGGTCTACAGGGCAACATATTGCAAGCAGATGAATGGTTTATTACTTTATTCAACATCATAAGGTTGTAGATAACATCGAAATACGTGATTCATTTAAAAATTCTTACACAGCTATACGGTCAGGCAGAATGCTGCCTGTATCTTACTTGTACTCAAAGCGGCAGAAGTAGTCCTCAGCATCGACAGCATCAAGCTTGGTCGTCCTTGAACCTATCACCATTGCACCTGCCCCTGACGGTGTCGGCACTCTACACTACACATCTGTGTGGCCAGAGAGGAACACCGCACCTCATTGAATAGCTGCGGCCGCACTCTTCCCGTCGGTAGTACCACCGCACTTCAACGTGAGCTCTCACAGGTTGAAGATGAGAAGGCCAGCTTCCTCTATACCTCGCGCCACTGCAACTTACTTCATCGGGGAGCCGAGCACAGGACTAATGGGAACACGGACCAGAATTTGTTCAGCGCCGGTGCAGAGGGGACGGGGGAATCCAGGAATTACAGCTTGTGTAGCGGTTGGAAGAGGTGCAGCAGGTTGGGGCGGGGCCGGCTCCAGAGTGGGAGCTCGCCGGTGGGGGTTGTGGACGGGTCTGGAGGCGAGGACCGACGCGGGGTCGGTACGATGCGGCGACCGGCCGGACCGCCAGAGCTCCATGCGAGGGAGGACGGGGCACGGGGGCGTCAGATGCCTCTCCCAGCCACGAGGTGGTGCGGCGCGCGGGAAGAAGAGCCAGGAAAGGAAGGACGCACGGAATTGACGATTTGGGAAGGAGGCGGCGGCTGTTCGTGTCTGCGGCGTGCCACGGCGGAGGAGGAGGGGAATTCGCTATCGTGCGACGGAGTGCGGGTTGAATTTCAGATTAATCAGGGGGTTATGTGTAAAACAACCACGAGGTACCATATCACTTGGCGGTGGCACATGATGTAATATTTTCTGACTCAGCCTAACAATACAGGGGTATAATCGGAATCAGAAAAACGGACCATCACCTGAACACATATTATATAGTAGAGAAGATATATATATATATATATATATATATATATATACTAGCACAATTACCCGTGCGTTGCTACGGATAGACCTACAAAAGTATAATTTGTTATACTTAGAACATGTTCATGCATGTTAAACTGTTTGATCGAGAACACTCTATCAGTTCCTGTCTTATTTGATTTATTTATATCTTTCTGTTTTTGTTTGACCGGAGAGGAGGTCGCCGGTAGTGGTGGCATGGCCAGATGTTAAGCTCGGGCGGCGGGCGACCTGCTAGAGGGTAGGTGGCGGCAGGTCGGAGCGTAGCAGCTAGCTAGCGGCCCAAGGTCGCAGCCAGACCGGCTGATGGATCAACCGACTGTTCAATAGCTTTTTCCAATGTAATTTGCGTTGAAAATAAAAATTAGACTTTGAGTATAGAGTTGTGAAGTACGTAGTATAATTTTCCATTGGTTTTAGTATTTCGTTTTCTCTACTATATAATATGAATAGAGGTGGTGATGATGGTAGGTCATGATAAAACTGCCCCTGAACTTGATACAAATTACACACCATGCCACCTATAAGTAAAAAAACGGTTCGACTATTTCCCTGATCTATTCTTCGCTGGGCTGAGCCCTTGGGCCACAATAGCAGGTCACGTCGTGCCCCATCCCGTGAGGCAAGGAGACCAGCGACGACCAGCGACAGTTTCAAAATTTTGAAATTTTTCCTGATTTGTACAACGAAATTTATGGTAAAATTATGCAAGCTTGTAGATCTCGAAACTATCTACATCTCTGATTTTTTTCACGATTTTTGGAAACTCGGAAATGTCATTTTCGATTTTTCAATAAAAGTTCCATGTAGCCTGGGTTCAAAAAATCCACTGCTTGTTAACATACATATCATGCCGTGAAACAGAGACGTAGGCGGGGGCAGTTAACGGCCGGGACGGCGTGGGGACGGCGAGGAGGCGCTGGTCGTCGCTGGTCTCCTTGCCTCGCGGGATGGGGCACGACGTGACCTGCTATTGTGGCCCAAGGGCTCAGCCCAGCGAGGAATAGATCAGGGAAATAGTCGAACCGTTTTTTTACTTATAGGTGACATGGTGTGTAATTTGTATCAACTTCAGGGGCAGTTTTATCATGACCTACCATCATCACCACCTATATTCATCTCTACTATATAATATGGCTTCAGGTGATGGTGCGTTTTTTAAATTTTCAATTTTACCCTTACATTGCTAGGCTAAGTTAGAAAATATTACCCACCGTGCCACCAGTAAGTGAAAAACTATTCGAATTAATTTCTTATCCAGAAATCACGGCGCAGCTCCTCTCCCGACTAGCGTAACTCGGCTTCCCCGCACACTGCGTCTGTGACGTCAAGGCGCCGCCCGCCTCTCCCGACTCTCCCGGAGACCTCCTCGTCGCCTCCGCGGGGCCTGGTGTGTTCTCCACCGTCGACGCCATCTGCGGCGCCGGCGCGCGCGTCGTGCTGCTCACGCCCGGCCGAAGGGAGAGTTCCCGGGGCGGAAGCGGCGGCGCAGGGAAGCTCGTAGGATGGGGGCGCCAATGCTCTCGGGGGCCAAGAGACGGCGGACGGTCGCGTGCTCCCGCGTTTGCTCCAGGAAGCTCCAGGAAAGGAAGAGAGAGAGAGAGAGACAAACAGAGGCGGGCGGCGCGTGGATGGTGACCAGGTCGAGGTCAATAGGTAGCGGAGGAGATCACGGCGAGTTTGTCGGCGAGCGGAGCGAGGTGGGAGCGCGTGCGGTGGCCGGCGGCGTGGCTGTGAAATCCGACGAGGTGCTTGAGACCCAATTCCTCGGTAGCACGCCGGCGCCGTGCAGCATCCTCGACGCCGCCTCCGGCGAGCGGGCCGCCACGAGCTGCCACAAACCGCGCCGCCGGCCTGAGAAACATGTCATCGACATGATCGATCAGTGTACGGGCGTCGGGGCCTCACTTACCATGGATTGATCAGGACTGCCGGCTGCCTCCCCGTGGAATCTTATCCATTGGGTAAGATGTATCCATTGTTTTTTTGGTATGAACAATTGCGATACAGATAACCGCGATAGCAAACGGAGCTTGGCTCTGATGGTTGGGTTCCCTGTGGTGGAACCAGCCCACCCAGGTTCAAGTCCTAGACTTGGCATGGGCGTTTGCATTTACCTGGATTTATTCCAGGATTATCCGGCGCTATTCTTTCAGTGGTAGGTGACGTGCCCGTCAACAGCGAGGCGCCTGTGGTGACTTCGTCAACCTCAAGATCTGCCGGCTCAGTCCTTCAGAGGTGCTCATAGGGGTAGGGTGTGCGTGCGTGCGTTCATAGGGGTGAGTGTATGTGCGTATTTGTGAGCGTCTGTGTTGTACTGTGTTCTCAAAAAAAAAAAAGATAACCGCGATATGGACATGGGTAAAATCCAAACCCGAGAGAAATTGGAAAGCAGCAGCAGTGGTTGAGTAGAGAAACAGAGGACACGGCGAGACATATGGGGATTACTTCAGCGATGCAGCATATCCTTTCATAGGTAGAACACCAGCGAGAGCGCACCCGTCTAGGTTATGTTACATTATCTACCTACAAGCTGAAATGACACTCCCTTATTACACTTACTAGTGGAATTCGGCGCGTCGACACGCCACGCCCTTTAAGAGGAAATTTAGAATTAACCAAGGCATGTAAGTATGCACTGTATCGCTGTACTGTATCGCTGCTTTTGTTGATCAGGACGCAGACTTTATGAAATTTTGGCTGATTTATGTATGTTTAATTTCTGAATAAACGTGTTTGTTTGCGTCTGAGTGGGAGAATGTTGGAAAGGCCGAACATTTTGTTTGGAGCAAGAACACTGAGATGAATCTTCCCGTTTAAAGGGCATAAATTCTCAAAATTTGAATTTAAATATATCTATATACCGGAATTTTACGTTGTTACTCTAAATGAATATGGTCGGAAGTTGTTCAATCGTGTATGAATCCGACATAAATAGATATAATTTCTTTTCTGGGCATTTTGTCATGATTAACATTTATTGGATATTGTGTTGAAGTACAATCTAATTCATGGAATTTATACATCTTAAACATGCATGAATTTGGTACAAACAGGAAGATTACATTGTAACATATTTCATTATTTTTCTGAATTATCAACTTAAAGATATTGATATTACAATATTTACTCAATTCGTGGATTTTTTGGAAAAGGTTAAAGCTTTGACAGCAGGACTACATCTTTTTCGCAAATTAATAAAGATCGACGGATGGGCCCAGTGCAGCGTCAGCATGTCGTAAAGATGGAGGCAGCACGTCCTTCCCGGTTCTGCGTAGTTCGAGCCTAATTTTTTTAAGACAATTAGAAACCAATGGGGAATGATTCAAATTTTAATTGCAAACGATGTAACTTAGAAAATAGAATTAAGTATGAGCATTTATTTAATTTATCTTCATAATTAGAGAAAATGCATTTAGATTATCTCCAAGTATTTATCAAATTGGAACGTTCAAATATTTTTTGTATTTTGCCATAAATAGTTAGCATTTATTGTTCTGAGCATTTTGATTAAACAAAAGACTTTTATATAAAAATGTTTTATTCTAGAGGACCGAGTTACATCTTTTTGAAAAGTGTGAGGACTTTACAGCAAGAAAGCGGTGTCCGTAGGGCCGAGTCACTTTTTTTTGGAAAGTGCGAGGTCTTTTGTGGAAGAAAGAACCAGTAGACAGATTAAATTTTTCTGAACATTTTGATATATTAAACACATTTTTTCTGAATTACAGATCAGAAGTTATAGATTATACAATTTTGGACATGTTTCTGAAATTTTTGGAAATGTTTAAAATTCTGACAATTATAATTTTGGATATTTTTCTTAAATTTCTGGAAATGTTTAAAATTCTGACGGTGGGACCCACATGGCAGGGTTTTAGTAATTACTGAAATTATTTATCAAAACGAATAAAATTCGGACGTCTGGGGCATACGATAACGTTATTTGGTGACGTCATTAGTGGAACGGTTGCTGATGCGATGGCCGTGTCGTTGCGAAAAGGTCACTGGATTGTCTGAAAATTGCAGATAAGTCCCTCCGGCGTACTGGCCGACGTAGGCTCCTTTGACATTTGGACCGTGGGTTAATATTCTTGTTTGTCAAGGTTTTTTTTGCAAAATGGCGATGGCGATGCCGTGTCGTTGCGAAAAGGTCCCTGGATTATACGAAAATTGCAAATAAGTCCCTTCGCCATACAGAACGACGAAGTCTCCTTTGCCCAACATGAAAGTTGTTTGGAATGGGTGATATCCATGTACTCGTGAAAAGGAAATTCGTACGGATAACCGTGCCCGATGAATTTGACAAAACTCGTCAAATGTTTGTGCGAATCTGGATCTGAAATTAAGGAGCTATAGTCGACCAAACTCGAAACCGATTACGGGAATGGAACCTACTCGTCGACGCGCAAATTTTTCGTGTACATATTTTCTGACGGTTTTGACAGAAAGGAAAAAAATGTCTACTGCAGCGAACGGTACTGTAGCGAACCGGGCACTGTAGCGTCAAAAAATGCCTACTGTGGCGAACCGGGCACTGTAGCTTTGCGCGACGCTACAGTGCCCGAGCTCTCTCAGCTCGCGTCCTTTATATATAGTAGTATGATGCTTGAGACATTAAGGTCGACTGGTTATTCACAAGCGAGTTCCCCTTAGAATTCATTGAACTTTTACTGAGTCAACTTGATGTTCATCCAGCTAAAAAATAAAATTATTCTAGGCATGCCGATTGGATTGAGGCAAAATTTGTGTAGTGACGGCGTATTTTTTACCAAAATTTGATGAAACAAATTATAATGTTTCTAGGAATTAAAGATAATATTGATTTATTTTATACCCGTTGCAACGCACGGGCAATTTGCTATATTATATAGTATAGAGAAGAGAAGAGATTTGCGGATCTCCAACGTTCCGACGGTGAGGAAGACGCCCTCACGCAAGTCCGGACGGACTAGTTGGCAAGTCTGGACGCTTAGATTGACGCAGCCAAAAGTATTTTCCATGACTAATAAAATGATACTCCCCCGTTTCAAAATAATTGGAACAACTATTTCACCTTGCCAATCTAAGCAACACGGCGTCCTTGAAGTTGATTACCTTGTGCGCAACGGTGACTGCGATCTCAGCGTCACTCGTGAGGTGGTGGAGATTTCCAGTATTGACTACGATCTTGCCTGCACCGGCGAAGCACTGTGCATTGGGGTCATCGTCTCTGAGGACGACCACCTCCCAGTCGAGCCCATCCAGCCACTGTAGCCCATCCTGGTGGCAACGGCTTGGCGGCGTGTGCGACCGCTTAATGGCGAGGGCACGGTGGGCGGCATAGATAATTTTTTTGGCGATGTTACGGACGCGGATGGTGTCGGGGTGGCTGGGGCCGAGGATCTGGTTCGCGTGCTTCTTCTTGTAATCGGCGAACTGTGAGGACTCGAACGAACACAACGAATTGGACTCGAATTTGGGGATCGATTGTACTGATAGAGGGATGATTCCTGAGTAGCACGATACATTGGGGAAAAGGACCAAACCCTAGCTACGCTACTCTAGTCTAGAAGCAAATAGCTTGTTCCTTCTTCTTAGCTTTTCTCCTACACACTGCTGGCTTATAACATGCCAGAGAAGTGACAAGTCGTGGCCGTACGATGAGGGAGGCGAGTCCAGCTTTAATCAGAGCCGTCTGTTAACTGAATGTGTTGCTTGGCTGAAGAAATGTCATCTTGCTGTTGTGTTCAGAGAAGTGAAGCAGGGATACAGTATGGGTCCTGACAGGTCCCTCCCCTTAAGCACCACCTTGCCCACGAGGTGGAAAGTCTGGAAACATCTTCCCAAGTAACATCCGCCTCCGACAAATTTGCCCAATGGATTAACCATTGCGAGGCCGGCGTTGCAAGATCTTCAAGGGTGCAGTCTTCAGCTTATCATCAGGAGTGAATAGAAGAACATGTGGTAGTGGAATGTCATTGTTAGCAAGGTGCCGTTTCAGCTGGCTCACATGGAATACAGGGTGTATTTGAGATTATGTTGGGAGCTGTAGTTTGTACGACAGATCACCCACTTTCTGGAGAATTTTGTAAGGTCCATAATATTTGGAACGAAGCTTCAGAGAACCGCGTAGATCAAAGGCATTTTGTCTATACGGCTGGATATTGATGTATGCCATCTCACCTACTTCAAATGACCTCTCGGATCGCTTTTGACCTGCAAGGTATTTCATCCTGTTTTGAGCTTGAAGCAAATTGTCCTTGAGTTCTGACTTTATCTTGGCTCTGTCAGTGAGAGTAGTGTGGGCATCAGCCGACAATTGGGAAGGAATAGATAGTTCACCAATGGCTGAGATGATGTGATGATGTTTTGTGTGATCAAACAATGTAACAGGTTGACCATTCTTAGTGACCACTAGCACTCTTTTCTTTAATTCGAACCCAATCGGACTGTAGTCATATATCCAGTCAGTCCCAAGTACAATGTCAACAGTTTTGAGAGGCAGGACTCGAAAGGAGGATTGAAAAGTGTGTCCTTGTATGCTGTACTGAGTAGTGTCCAGTTTAGATTTCGAAATCAAATGTGTACCACCAGCAACGGCCACTTTAGTTGGTTGCATGGGTTGAGTAATCAGATTATGTTTTTCCACAAACTGGTTGCTGATAAAAGTATCGGATGACCCACTATCGACCAGTGCTACTGCTCTCTTGCCCCCAATAAAACAGCTCAACATGAAACTTTCTTGTAAATAGGGGTGATCCCTTCTGACCAAGGCTACACATTCTTCAAACTTATCAATATATGCTGCAACAGTTCCTGTGTGACGAATATTTTGCAACTCATGTGCATTGGCCTCTGTAAATCTGTCAGCAAGAAGGTTACACAACTGTTGCCATGTCACCATTTGCCAAGGAACACAAATGTTCTTCAACCAAGTTGATGCTCTGCCCTGGAAGTGACCAGTAGCCAGATTTACCCACTGCTCATATGGGGTGCCAGACATATCGAAGAATTTCGCACAAGCAATCAACCAGCCAATTGGATCATCACCCGAGAATAAAGGAATCTCTAGGCGTGGTCCCTTAAGAACTGCTTCTGCATAATATGATGGACCTCCCAGCTGAGTGGCATGTGTATTGCGTTGGTCATTGTATAGTTGAGTACTGGACTGATATACCGAAGGAGGACCATTTCCATTTATATGCTGCCCTGTAACTGGATTGAATCCATGTGGAGAAATATATTGTGGAGCATATAATGGCGGATAGTGACCAAAATTACCAGTGTACGCACTTTGCTGAGGCATCTGTTGTTGCATGGTAAATGGAGGTTTTGGCAACAGATTGGGCTGGTTAAGGGTGGGTAAGGTAGGTGGGCATATGCGAAATGGACCAGAAGACTGAATATTGTCTTTCTCAGTAGTAACGGTGGTGCACTCAGTGACTACTGCTTGGGTTTGCATTGGTACAGTAACTGAAGGAACTGAATGTGTTTGTTGTGTGGTCTGCACTTGCTGAAAAGCTAACTAGAGGTCAGTCACAGGTAGAGGAGTAGAACACATACCAGCCGTGTTACTTTGTTGAGGCTGCTCCTCCTGGTTCTGGGTGGATGTAGATGTGAGACTCAGAGCTGGTGGGGGTGCAGGAGCAGTTTGGAGCAAGATTTGCTGCAACATCGTATGAAGAGATGTTTGCATGGCAGTCAGCTTCTTGTCCATCAGGGGAAGTGCTACCAATTCTGACTGAATTTCCTGGACGTCATGCTTTAGCTGATGCAATTCGGACAGCTCTTCACGGATGTCTGCCATTTCTTCCTGAAGTTTTTCGATTGCCACCTGACCCTTGAGACGGGTCCCTTCAGCCATGGAGCAAGAGCAGTGCGAGAGGGGCTAAGTCTCGTCCTGAAACAGATCCTTCTGACCAGATCTGTGCCCGAATGATTCACCGCCTCCAATTCGCCACCGCAAACAGGGAGGGAGGGATGGGATTTTACTGGAAGCCAAACCACCCAACGCTCCACTGCTCGATTCGCTGCCGAAGAACGACTGCGCTCTGATACCCTTGTGAGGACTCGAACGAACACAACGAATTGGACTCGAATTTGGGGATCGATTTTACTGATAGAGGTATGATTCCTGAGTAGCACGATACATTGGGGAAAAGGACCAAACCCTAGCTACGCTACTCTAGTCTAGAAGCAAATAGCTTGTTCCTTCTTAGCTTTTCTCCTACACACTACTGGCTTATAACATGCCAGAGAAGTGACAAGTCGTGGCCGTACGATGAGGGAGGCGAGTCCAGCTTTAATCAGAGCCGTCTGTTAACTGAATGTGTTGCTTGGCTGAAGAAATGTCATCTTGCTGTTGTGTTCAGAGAAGTGAAGCAGGGATACAGTATGGGTCCTGACACGAACTCAGCCTCGTCTTGCTGGCGTGCCTCTTTGTGGGAGAGCAGCGCCAGGTGGGTGCGGCCGGTGAAGGGCTCCGTCTCGCCGTACCTGACGCGTGCAGCGGCGTACGCGCATCCAGAGGCGAGCGCTGTCGCCACAGCGATCTCCCAATCGTTCCACGGGGTCGAGACCTGCTGGTGCGTCGCCAGGCGGCGAGAGCCGAGCGGTGGCCGTGGCCGTGGCCGTTTGACGGTGTGCCTGGGCTCGAAGAACAGTCGTCGTTCGAGGCTGGTGGGCTTCAGCGGCGACGGTGGTACTTGGAAGCGGCGATTGGTGCAGAGTTGGAGGATGCGGGAGAGAACGGAGAGCGACTTATTCATCATGATCTTCTTCTACGATCTGGCAATGCATGCGTTGCTGCGATGGATTGTCGTACGTTCTCGATCTCCAACAGAGAAGGACTTTTTCTTTTCGAGAAAGATATCTGGTTGCACGGCTCGTGCTTCTTGTATCCCTGCCTGTAGATGTAACGTACTCCATACGTATACTAGTACTCCCTCCGTTCGGTATTACTTGTCGCCGTTTGTACTACGCCTTTGTACTTAATCAGCTCAATCTCCACGACAAGTAAAACCGAATAGAGGGAGTAGCATGTAACACGATCGAATAACTGTGACATCTGTCAAAAAAAAAGAATAACTGTAACACGATTTATCTAGAGGCCGGGAAGTATCTCAATTCAGCTGGGAACTGAAGTGAAGACACACTATATAGTCAGGGCATGTATAATGGTTGGTAAGGCGGTCTTATCTTACAAGTGCCAACTAATTTAGATATGACAATACAAAAATGATATACACTGGTTAATAAGATGGTTTTATCTTTAGTAACCAGATATCCTACAAAAGTGGTGAGACATATTGTTGCTAAGAGATCATGGTAAGGTGGTCTTATCTTACAAGTGCCAACTAATTTAGATATGACAATACAAAAATGATATACAATGGTTAATAAGACGGTTTTATCTTTAGTAACCAGATATCTTACAAAAGTGGTGAGACATATTGTTGCTAAGAGATGATCTCTTAGCTAAGATAATACTAACCTCTTTTTTTCAATTCTCTCTCCTCCAACTCAGGAGTTATCCTACGTGGCACTGGTACCACCGTACATGCCCTAAAAAAATATATATATTACCATAATACATACACGATAGTTTATTTAAACACAAAAACCCTCCCCTATCTGAACTGTCGTGTACAAGGTTGAGATTGGAACTGAACCGGAGTATTAGCTGAGTAACCGGCTTAGTAAATACCTCAGCCAGTTGATCGCCAGATGAAATGAATCGAACTCAAGGGCACCCAAAGCAACCTTCTCTTGCACAAAGTGAAAGTCGACCTCCGTATGCTTAGTACGTGCATGAAACACCGGATTGACAGAGGACAAATAGGTGGTTTCAAGATTATCACACCATAGAATAGGAGGACGTGGCTAATGCACGACAAACTCCTTCAACACAGACGGGATCATACCCCCTCAGCTGTGCCATTGGCCAATGCTTTGTACTCTGCCTCGGTGGACCGAGAAACCGCCGGTTGTTTGCGCGAACTTCATGATCTAAATTTAGGGCCAAGATATATAGCCAAGCCACCAGTAGAGCGACGATCTCTAAAGAATCCGCCCAATCAGAGTATGTGTAAATGTTAAGCACAAACGAAGGTTCTTTATGAACCGCAAACCGGTGGACACTGAACCTTTAACATATCAAAGAATCCGTTTGACCACCTCATAGTGAACAATCGTGGGCTGCGACATGTATTGGCAAACCTTGTTAACAACGAAGGACAAGTCAGGCCTCGTCAAGGTGAGATACTGCAAACCCCAACAAGACTTTTGTACCTGAACGCTCTTGTCGGAACTGAGAGGAACACCAAGATCCCGAGAAAGCTTCTTAGTAGCGGACAGAGGAGTGGTGACAGCACGAAAATTTTCCATTTTGCACGATACAATAAATCAAGTGCATATTCGTGTTGAGTCAAAATCATTCCTTCAGCAATATCGGCAGACTCAATGCAAAGGAAATACTCGAGCCGTCCAAGATCCTTAATAGAAAAGGTGCAAGAGAGAGTCTGGACCAACAGATCAATGGCAGAAACAGACGGACCAGCAACAAAGATGTCATCAACACATACAAGCATGTAGACTGTAATACCTTGATGGTCAAAGATGAATAGGGAGACGTCGGCCTTGCTGGGAACAAACCCAAGTTGATGCAATCTATCACTTAACCGTGCATACTAGGCACTCGGAGACTGTTTGAGACCATAGAAAGCACACCAAAGTTTGAAAACATATGAGGGTGACGAGAATTGATACGTCCAAAACGTTAACCGCCACACAAGACAGCCAGTACACATCCATAGATGAAGTGAGCTGTTGTGAGTCGAGCACCTGGCATGCGAGTTGTTGTTTTCTATGGGGGTGTCAAGGTTGGCGGGTGGCCTGACAAACTGCATTTCGCTTCCTCTCGTCTTTTATTCTTATCCTTTTTTGGCTTGTTGTGTTGCCCTTCTTCTACACGAAGTCAATACGGCTTCTAGGCAACAGCACAACGCTGCCTGGCTACTATGTAAATCTTATATTTATCAAATTCAAAGTGAATTCGCCCCGGAAACGTTCCGGTGTAATTGATTTTAGGTGTAGCTCCCGCACTGAAAATTCTGGACATACCCAATGATATATCCTACACATATGGGAATCAGCACAATTATTTATATTATAGGCTACACAAAAATTAAATCTAATAAAATTTAGAGATTTGAGAATCGCAATGCAAAATTATTTGTATTATTATATTTAAAAACTGTAGGACTTCTTTCAGAAATCGGGTTGCAATGGCTTGTTTTTTTGCAGACCCCATCCCTCCTCTTGTTGCCCACCAATAATGCCCTAAATTTCTGCTCGCTCTTCTTTCTTCTTTCCATGTTCTAATCTAATCCCACCAATTACCTGATTTCAAAATCAACCATCCCGCAATCTAGCAAATATGGTTGGCGGTGGAGATGGTGTAGGAGTCATGCCACGCGCCGCCGTCATGCGATCCCCGCTCCTGCCATCACGCGAGCCCCGCGCCCTGCAGGCCCATGCTACCTCCTATGACGGATCACCAGGCAGGGGTTCTTATCCTCCGTCGCTGGAGGGGACGCCGGCCTGAAGAACGTCGAGTCTTCAGAGTCATCTTCGAGAGAGATGTGGAGGATAAGGAGGGCAAGCGGCACGAGTGGCTGGGTGCGCAACCGGGAGAGCCTGCACCTGTCGCTGCGGAGGAAGAAGCAGTGTGTCGCCGCCACTGCCAGGTGATAGGCTCCTGCGTCCCGACTTTCCACCTCCTCAAGGCAAGGCGTCTGCCACCGCCGATGTTGCCGCCCATCCTTGCCGTTCGCCCATGCCCCGGTCGTCTTCAAAATCGTCCGAGTTGATTTACACAACATATGTTTGTCAGACCTTTAATCAAACAAGGAGAATCCCGTAACCTATTTTTTGCAACTTCACAGTTTTGAATACTCTCTGAATGATCAGGAAATTGTGTTTCGAAGCTTGCTCGGGAATATATAGTAATTAAGGTATATGGCATGGCTGTCTCAGCTCAGGTGGGTGCTTGCACGGTATGTGCTTGATGATTTTTCTGGAAGGCAGACGACTGTATCATGCTATGTTCTTTTAACCTGTCTGTAGCATTTTGATGTAGTTGACCTGGTGCAGAGGACTACAAGTCTACAACGACATGCTCTGTTTGAAGAGTAATCAAGCTTATCAATTGTTTTTATCAGTTCTTGATAAATTGTTTTAATCAGGTAATTGATCTATTTTTACAAGAGTATGCGTATCAGTGCTTGACCAGTTGTTTGGTTAAGTGTTTCGTATCAGTTTGGGTGTAAACTAATTTTATGTTGGATTATTTTTATTTTGAGAGGCCTACCCATGTGTCGCAGTGGATCAGTGGTTTGACCGTTGGCTAGATCAAGATCGGTGGTGGCTGCTCACTCTCACCAGCTTCAGCATAGTGTAAGAATTATCTTCATTATCACACTTTTACCAATGATCTCTTAGGATTATCTAATTATGTTTCTCTTTTTTCTTTGTGAAAGATGTACTCCGTTCCAAATTAGATGACTTCCATTTGTGTGCATATGGATGTAAACGGAGTGAGTATATGTTGAGTCTGATAGTCATCTCATTCGTTCGTCCTCATTGTTCTGGATTGAAATACATGTTGTTTCGGAACTCCATACAGTTAGCATGTGCAATCTGGAGGCTCGCATAGGGTAGTGCAATTTCCTGAATGTGTCATTATTTCTGCCAAGTGCTATAGAAGGGTGCAATGTATCATCTCTCTAATTCGATGGTAGTGAGAACTGCATTTTCTAAGGTTAAGGCTCGACACTCTCTGCATGTTAATATGGAAGTAGCGGAGACGGACACACATCACTGTAGAGACGAGGACTCTACGAGGACAGAGGGAGATCACGTGATGTTCCTCCTCCAATGCCTAAAGGTATTGACTTAGTGCTATTTTTCACATTTAAATTTTATTGATTATCGAGTTAAATTAGCATCAGCACTTCTTCATATTTTTATTGTCGTCTTAAGTGTTACGATGAATATACTTTGGTTAGCTATTCACTGTAATTGATCGTTCAGTTTTTTCTTATCTCTGAAGCAGCTCTTTGTATCAAATCTCTTGCATGTTTGGCTACCGACTATGAATTTCTTAGACATTCTCAAATCTGCAGTCAAACATGCAAAAGATTTAAGAATGTCTACAAAATTCATAGTCTGAAGTAAAAAATGCAAGAGATTTGATACAAAGATCCGCTTCAGAGATAAGAAAACTGAACGATCAATTACAACGAATAGCTAACCAAAGTATATGTTCATCCTAACACTTTAGACAACGATAAAAATTACGAAGTAGTACCGATGCTAGTTCGATAATTAATATACAATTTAAATGCCAAAGTTAACACTAAGGCAATACCTTTCGGTATTACAGAAAGAACATCACGTGATCTCCCCCTGTCCTTGTCTCTGCAATGGTGCGTGTCCGTCTCCGTTGCTGCCATATTAACATGCAGAGAGTGCCGAGCCTTAACCTTAGAAAATGCAGTATTCACTACCATCGAATCAGAGAGGTGATACATTGCACCGTTCTGTACCACCTGGCAGGTATTATGACACATTCAAAAAATTTCACTACCCTAAGCAGGCCTCCAGATTACACATGCTAACTGTATGGAGTTCCGAAACAGCATGTATTTCAATTCAGAACCATGAGGGAGAACAAATGTTGTGACTATCAGACTCAACATTTACAAATTTCAATAGTCATAATTCATGTATGTATTCATTTAAGATGACTATCAGCTCAACATATGGATTGCGGGATTATCTAATTATATGTTTCTCTTTTTTCTTACTAAAATCATATTTCTGATCTTTATGAAAACGAGATCAGCACGCAGCACCATCCAGTCGAGAGGATCAATGATTGGCAATCCATATGCTTCTGAGGGTCTATGATGAGGTCAATTCACAAAAAATATATTCCTATATGTGCAGGGATACTATATATGCATATGTTTGCTTTCATTTTCACTAAAATTCTCCTAAACCTCTCATGTCGCTTTTGTAGATTAATGATCTCTACATATTTATTTTCCGGATTGACAAGTTATTTAGTGAATGTCAAATGAGGCCGACCGCGAGAATAACGTATGCTATCTCTGTGTTTTAGTAATTTAATGTAAGTGTTCCATCTAGCAGTTTGCAACTTATCGTGATGGCAGTGAGTTGAGTTTTGACTACGGGATAAACTGCCCTGCTTTGAGAAGTTCAATGGATGTAAGTTCTGTTTTCTCGAGCTATTCCATTCAATTGTTATTTGGTCTCATATACTCAATCGTAATCAGTTGTCACTTCTTAGTGTTAGATCAATATTTAGCATCTCGCAGTGTAAGCACTTTGAAGACCTATTTGTGTTGGGTAGTTTCTCAAGTTTTGCTTGATAGTATGGTCTTGTAAGTTTAGATGGTTTTAGTGTAAAGACTAAAGAGGTAACATATAGTCATGGGAGATCAGCACCCCTCTCCTTACGCAGCTACCTACCAGAGGTTTTGATGTCGTGACGCTGGAGAGTGGCACACAATTGGATTACTTTGGCTAACATTTTTTTCAGGACATTTATTTTTTGATAAAGGATAAAGGAAATTATTAGCATCAATTTATATTCAGTTGCCATGCTTGATAATTTCACATTAAAATTGTTGGAAAATGTTTGCCTAGTGAAGACACACAAGTTGTGGTGACGCTGTATTAAGGCAATGCATATTTTTTCTTGCCAATTCCAGCAGGATAGGCCCATGAATAGAGGCCCCCACACAAGGTGTTGTCTGGGGTGTGTGTGCGCGGGGGGGGGGGGGGGGGGGTTATAGGAACCTGGTCTCACCCTGGCAAAGTGCAGTATGGAGGCAGGTTCGAACCCTGGACCTTTTGGCACAAAGTGGGGAGGACCTCACCACTGCACCAAGGCCTTAGTTTTTCTCCTTTGCTTCCTGTTGCAATTTGAACGAGTTTGAACCGGGACACGCTGAGAAATAGTGCCTGGCAAAATCTATAAAGTCATACCATGAGCGTATGTGCTACCATATGAAATGGTAACATTGTTGTATTTTGAATTTTGTTTATGGATTATTATGATGTGTATTAATTTTCCAAAACTATCTATATAGGATTCATTAATTAGTATATCCACATTGAGCCATTCGGTACGTACAAATATCGTCATGACAACATCGGCATAGGGAATAAAATTAGAGATTTCGCCAATTTGTTTGCTGAGTGATCGTTCATGCTTACGGTCTTGCCATAAGAGTGCGCTTTATGAAAGATCTCAAGGTCTGTTGCTTTGAATTTCACTATATGTCTAAACAGCAAGGTCTAGATATTTTGTGGGATGATAGCATAAGCTTACCTTTGATCTTTTCCTTGCCAGTTTTAAGAACTGTACCCATCAATTGAAATGACTTCTCAGTTGTACTTTGAATCTTTGACACTTAGGGTGTTTTTGTTTTTGGATGAGGTGGAACGGAATGGAACCGTTCCGCACCTGGAGCTGGTTCTTGTGTTTGGTTTTGGAGGTGGAATGGAATTAGGTGGTTCCACTTGAGAGAATATTCCCCTAGATCCGGAATTCACAGGTTCCACCAAATCGGTGGAACGAGGTGGAACGCTCCGCTAACCTCCCCGATTAATCAAGTTTAGGTATAATTTAATCAAGATTAGTAATAATTAATCAACATTAAGAATAATTAATCAATATTAGTAATAATTAATCAAGATTAAGAATAATTGAAATAATTAATCGAGTTTAAGAATAATTAATCAAGTTTAGGAATAATTTCATTCTCACCCCATTCCATTCCATCCTCGTCCCATTCCAAAACAGAACACAAGAATGGAACCGTTCCATGACAATTTTTTGTCCAAACCGAACACAAGAATGGAACAGTTCCATTCTGGTGGAATGGAATGGTTCCGTTCCATTCCACCTCAGCCAAAAACAAAACACATCCTTATTGTTCAGCTATTTTGCATGATATGGGTTTTGATGTCCCGTTCCAACAGTACATGGGCTTGCTTGGCTTAAATTATGCGACGGAATTTCAGCAATATATGATGTTTGCTTTGGCCTGTTGTTGTTAGATGTAACGTTTTTGATCCGTACACTGGTTTATTTTTGCTTAAATTATAGCATATGTGGTTCGGTTTGGCATATCCGCGTATGGCGAGGAGAGCTAATACCATCAGGTGTTGACGAGATGAACAACAAGGTGGTGACGGACAACAAGCTGTGACTTTTGCGTCCATACAACATCTGCTTCGACCCTTCCAAGACAACACCCGTACCATGTTGTCTCTAATTATTTCTACCTTTTTACAGTTTATTCTGATTTATATTAGATAAATTGAACAACATTTGTAACCAACAATTTGTGGTGTAATAGAGCACATATTTCCTTTTTTGGCTGTAACTACTTCTACTTAGTTGGAGCCTTTGCTATGTGCAAGAACACCGAATTAGGAACGCAAAAGTACACAGAGAATTTCGGGTGTAATAGCGCACATGTTTCGTTTGGCTTCCGCTTGATATAACATGGTATTATGAGAGCTGCATCTTGGTTTTGCACCGAACAGATGAAAAAAATTATTGTTTCTCTGTGGTAACATGATCACAAGGATGTTTCAATTTTGAAAATAAAATCTGAGCAACATTAAAATACCATTTTGTTCATTAATATTTTTTATCAAGTGATTTCTAACACATTGCTGGACGTTTTGAGTCGAGCATTGCACTTGCACCCTTGGAGCACCCACAGCGCGGCGCTAATCTGCCGGCGCCAGGCTTCATTTAATGGCACTAGATGACCGGTTGCGCCCCTGGCGCAAATGCCAAAAGCAAAACTGTATTGTAGCCTTAAGTTTTAAATATTTTGCGTATATTGTTGTCCTTGTTTGATATTTCCACGGCCATCATGCGGCTACCATCGATAATTTCGTGAACCCCTATGAGTAACGGAAAATGAATGATATATTGGTGAAAATTGTTTATTTGGTCTTTACGATATATCAATAAACTCAATGGATTTAAATTGGTGAACATACACAAACATAAATTACTTGATAATAGATGACATGAATGTTTATAGATTTGTCTGTATGAACCCAAAGACATTACAAAAAAGAATCAATCAAGTCTCAAGAACATAACATTGTCAATCATCAGATGTAAAACAGTTAACACTCAGTGGATGAAAATAGCAACCAAAATGAATAATATAGATGCAAGTAATATTTTGGTGTTACTTGTGTATTTAATAAGCTAAAACTGGCTGCATCAAGCATCTTCAAAGTTTAGAAAGATCCAAGACATGGATCTATAAAAAGGAATCCAATTTATATTTAAACATTTTATGTTCTCATGTTTGTTTTCTTGCGGTCTTAGTTGCTTTGTTCTGTCTAACACGTTTATTTCGTTTGTTATGTACATGTCGTGTGAAATCATAGCCTTATTTGGGCTTTTTTAGAGATGGGCCACGCACTAAATCATGTCCGGGTAAAAAGCCTGCCCGATACGTCATGTCCTTCTCTATAAGGTTCTCTTGAGAGAGAGGAAACTAAAAAACAAATTCTCTCTAGAGCAGAGAAATAATCCGTCAATCCACTTCACTCTTGTTTCTCGTTCAGTTCGTCGCCGGATCACGCTGGCCAGCGAGCCGTGCCGCTCCATAGATCTAAGGCATTATTATCCTTATGAAACTGGACATCTAACAATATATCCCTTTCTGACACGCTAGATTCATCGGGCATGCTTGAATGGCCAAGAATTTGTACTCAAAGTGCAAAGGCTTGGTCTGAAAGAGTTGTTTGATATTACTCTGAAAAACTTAAGGGCAAGTCACTTAAATGTGTACTTTCTCCCTAGCATATTGCACCTCTTTGTTATGTACATGCCGTGTGAAATCATATCCTTTTTTTAGGCTTTTTAAAGATGGGGCACGCACTAAATCATGTCTGGATAAAAAGCTTGTCTGATACGTCCTAGCCTTCTCTATAAGGTTCTCTCTCGAGAGGGAACTAGCTAAAAAACAAATTCTCCCTAGAGCGGAGATAATAATTAGTCAATCCACTTCACTCTCGTTCCTCGTTCACTTCGTCGCCGGTGGGCGCTGGCCAGCAAGCCATGCCGCACCATAGTCCATAGATCCACTTGCGTAGCTACATTTTGATCTTTCCTCCACCGGATACATCTCTTCCGCCCATAGTTTTAACTCCCAAAGAAGGCAGCTCGCCTCGGTCATGGAAGGGGTGATATCGAGGGTGGCCCAGGCAGGTGGAATAGGGGCACCAGACCGTGTTTTGGCTCGATCTTTCCAGCGTCAGGGTCAACCACGAAGCTAAATCGGTATCGCCGTGTTGCTTAGGATATTTTTTAGCTTTAATTTCTATCTAGCTGAGATGGTAAGGGCATCTCCAGCCCCCCCCCCCCCCCCCCCCCGACCCAAAAAAGCGCCGAAATGGCATGGGAGCGCCGTTTTTCACCCAGTCGGAGCCCAAGAGCCCAAATAGCGCCGGATCGGCGGAAAATTGCGTCGGCGCTCCCAGGCCAAACCCAGCCTAGGGGGCGAAATGGCGCGAAAATGAATGTGGGACAGCGCTATCAGCGAGATAGGCGAAATGGCGCGGAATCACGGGTGGAAAAACGCTTCGTCGTCATCTCTTCGGCTCCCGCGCTGGTCAAAAGCCTGCCGGAGTAATGGCCGTGGACTGCCGCGCCGTTCAGCGGCGGCCGACGCGTCCAGTCGGTTGCCACGCGCCGGAGTAATGACGCGCCACCGTCTCGCCTCCCCTGCGCCTATTTATTCCCCCCATCTCGCCGTGGCAAGGCACACCATTCCGCCATCTCTCCATCTCTCTCCTTCCCCCCGAGCAACAGCAATGGCCGAGCGATACCCCGGAGACGAAGCTGCGGCGAACGGCTTCGGCCGGCGTTTCCTGCTCCCGGAGGAGGCCCGCATGTTGTACGAGGCCGGGTACCCTACGCCGCCGGACATGCGGGTCCCCGGCGACTGGCGCCTGAGCGCCGGCGGCGTCCCCGTCCCGCCGCTGCCAGAAGGAGCGGATCGCGTCTACGCGATCCAGGACGTCCTCGCCGGGCTCTCCGAAGAGCAGGCGGCGGACCCGCGCTGGGATCCGGCGAACTCCGCCTTCTGGACGGCGTACTTTCAAGAGCGCCACCGCCACGAGCTGGAGGACACCAACAACAACGGCCTCGTCGCCGGCCGGAAGAACGCCGGCGGGCGAAAGCAGTGGTGGAGCGGTCGAGGGCGTACCCTCGCGTACGTCCTCGAGCACATCCACGCCAGGAACCAGCCCCGGCTCACCATGCTGCCGCGCCAGGCGCCGACGCCTCGACGCCACTTCACCTCCTGGCTGCCCAGGAGGATGGGGACGGCGTCTTCGTCGTCTTCCTCTAGCCCGCTCTCCAGCGGGTCCCGCACACGCCGGCGCTCGCTCGGGTCAAGCCCGAGCCGGAGGACACGCCGCGCGGCGTCATCCTCAACTCCGGGCGCCGCATCCGGTCGCCGCCAAGAAGGCCCAGCGGCGGGATTCGCATCAACGAGCGCCGCGCACCGTCGCCACCCCGAGGCCACCTTCGCCTCGTCAGGCCCAAGAAGGAGCCTGGCACCGGCGGCGCCACCTCCAAGAAGAAGAAGGCGCCGGTGGAGTGGGTGGCGCCACCGGATTACGTCCGGGCGGCCATCAAGGCGGAGGCGCCGGACGACGACGAGGAATTCCCCGGCGAGCAGAACGCTGTCACTGCCTCAATGCAGGACGTCGCGCCGCCCATGGTCGCAGCCGAGGAGTGCTCGGACGAGTTCATCTTCGCCTAGTCGCGCAACCAGCACGCCCAGGAGGAGATTGCGCTCCAGCAGCGCCTTCTCGACGAGGCAGCGGCCAACCGCCGTCGCGCCGCCGCACGCCGGCCTCCTACTCCCCCTCGTCAGGCGAGCGGCGAGGTGATCGTCCTCGACGACAGCGACGACGACGGCGCGTGGTTCGGCGGCGGCGCCAACAACAACGAGGCTGGTCCGAGCCACTTCGGCGGCGGCGCGCCACCGAGCGACGACGACGACGCCGGCGGCGACTACACGGCGTTCTACAGCCAGCTGGGCATGTAGATCGCCATGTTTTAGTTTATGTTTAAGTTTTAAGTTTATATTATGTAATGAACAATGCGAAATTCGCCTATATAGTATGAATTTCGCCTAAGTTTAACGAATTTCGCTTATATTTGATGAATTTCGCCCAATTGTTTTTTTTTTCGGTCCAATTCTGGGTTTGGGCACGGCTGGGAAATCGCCGAACCCATGGCGTCAAATAGCGCCGGCGTCCCCCCAGGACGTCCAAAAAGGCGCCGTTTTTCGGCCTGAGGGGGAGCCGAACGGCTGGAGATGCCCTAAACTCGAGAAGACACAAATCATGAATATAGGGAAAGCGGAGATGCTAATCAATGGGACCCATGTCTCTTCACAAATTGTAAGCAAATAATCTGCACGAATAAAATTCATTCCAACTATTCCTTCTGCATGAGGAGACCAACAACAAAAGGGCCTCTAAAACTTGGTTACACCCCTGATGACGTGGACAGCCATCGTCGTCGTCTTCCTCCCAACATCTTTGATCAGCTCGAAGACGTAGACATCACCCTCGCGCAGCCTATCCGCAAAAAATCTGACCCAGCGTTCAGACTTGATGATCAGATGTTGTAATGGTAGTACCTGACACGCCACGTCTCTTCTCTGCCCGGCCTGAATAGCCGGACATCATGAGGCCTCCTCTGATGATGACCGGCAGCAGATTCATAGGAGATGATCTGGCCGAGCGCCACCCATCTCGCTAATAGAGACAGCTCCCGCCGGCCGGACGGCCTGCTCCGGGCTCCTTCGTACGGCCGCGCCTCCACCACGAGCCTGCCTGTGTGTCGCTGTCCTGAGTCTCAACTGTCACTCTGAATACTGAACTTGTCCTGCATCTCGACAGATTACTGAACATGTTCCTCCACTGCTCCAGTTGAACAATGAACTTGAACCTTTGGTGTGAAGATGCCGCTTTGTCTGACCTGCATAGTTATGCCACGATAAGGTTTGCCAAGGGATAATAAACCTTCGCAGAAAACAAATAGTAAACAAATGATATGATGCTTGTCATTGTTCCACAATGCAATTTCAAAAAAGAAAAAATATCAGAGACCGGGGAACAATTAAGAGATACCCACCACGAAAAATGTGACGGAACTACCATTCATTGCCATGAAGATATTTTGCAAACAGCTCCTGTGCTGGAGGCTGCAGTTTGAAAACCGACAAAATTTATAGGCAAATTAGAACAGCTGTTGATTCAGTTCACTCTATGCATCCAAGTCAATTCAAAAGTTGAGCTGAAAGTGTAGAGAAGCAGCACGTACCCGGTTAAGTGGTTGTAACGTCATCTGTGCATAGACTTCAATTGTTTCCGCATCAGCCTGAAGGTGACAACACCAATGATGAAACACAGGGATAGCATTGAGATTATTTCGCTGCAGAAAAATATACTCCAAATCTCCACGCTGTAATGGCAAAATAATTTGTGCAGAAGACTTGTCAGTGTTGATTTTTAGTTAAATATTGATAGCTGTGGGGATAGTAACAACTCTAAATTCCTATGCTCGTGTCATAATTGTCTGAGTGGCCTAAGGTTATTATTTTTCATCTTCCCGAAAAAAATCGTTTGTTCAGATGAAAAGACAAACAGTACCTTTCAGTAAAAAACTTTTTTAATGAATTAATTAAGACATAGGGCTAGAAATTGATGGGAAAGAGGAGATTGCAGAACTGGAATTTGCTTGCAATGTTTTTACAGAACTGAAATTTCATGGGAGCACAAGCTTTTATAGAAAATTGCATGGCCATGTTGTCATTTCTTGAGTAAGAGAGCAACTGGATTTAGCTTACCTCTGAGATCAATGGGGAGACCTTGGACAGCTCCCTGAAACATCGCCCTCACAGCAAACATCTTGTACTTTGAAGCAACAAGTGACCCCGCCGATGCACAAATGAAAGAACTTTATTATTGGTAAATCCCCATTTTCATCCACCAAAGAACTATCTATAAAAGTAGGAAAAAGAATAAACTGCCCTAGGAATGTCCAATTTGTAAATTAAACCATCAGGTACAAAATTGGGTACCCTGAAACAAAATATATGCAATATATCATGTCTCCTACAGAATCCAGCAGAGAAGCTTGGATTTTTCTCCACAACATGGTGGAGAAGGGCTGGCAGCTGCTCACCTTGGCTCGTCACCACCTCAGGTACAACAAAACACCAACATTGGCCGCTCTTGCATCAACCATCATAGAATGTGTACCCAAAAATCTCTTGCCACCCAAATAAACATTCCAAGTCACAGCTCAAAATCTGTAAATCAGACAAGTAAAAAAAAGGCAGCACATTATCTCAGAGCTGAACTGTAATTTTCGAATCATATTAGGCAACCTATCATCAGAAATAACATGTAAAGTCCATGGAAAAAATATAGATACTGTCATAGTAACTAAATCATCTAAGTCATAAATGATACTTCACTTTGAGTCGTGCAATATAGATGTTCCTAAAAATAAGTGAGTTGGCTGCCATGGTTCTTAGAAATTTATTTTATACGTAATATGCTAACTTCCTAAGTAAGCATTGCTGCGTAGTTCAAACCATTGAGATTTTCAGGGATCTCGACCATGGAGCTGGATTAGATGATGACAATATTGGGATTTTTTCGAAAAACATTCTTTGAGCCCCCCAAAGTATAATTTCTACGAAGCATTCAAGAAGTGAAAAGATCTGTCCAGCAAAAACTGCACAAGAATACATACCTAATTGCAATTCACTAAGCTGACCTACTTCTTTCTTATAAGAAAAGATAGATGAACCAGTATTGGAGAAACCTGTTTTATGACCATAAAGAAACAATGGCCGCTCCCGCGAATATGCCGCTGCCAGACATCTCCTTCCACTCCAAAGTCGAGCATGGCTTTCTGAAAGACATGCAAATAGTTGAATTATCGACAGTAAAAACATGAGCCACAAGGCACGGTAGATCTGATTCGCTGTTTATGTTCAAATTAAGGACAAACATACAAATGGGATGTAACAACTGAAAGTGAGACAATATGTACAAAATGAAGAAATAACATAAAACAATAGTTTAGTTGACGATGCTATAGAGTCAAACAGCATCCCGCTACATGCGTAACCTACATGACATTATCAATGTTGCAAGCAAATAAAGCTGGCATCTTGCTGCATGACCAACTGAATGCATGGACGGCGTTATATTTCTAGTCAGGTTATTGTCCTAGTACGAAAGCCAACATACAAATTGTCTCGACTGCCAACCTGTTCTTCAGTATAATAAAATTATTTGTAACATCAATGGAAACACATAAAGCATACCGGTGAGGTGACACAGAATAGCAGTGTCTCATTTCATTGTAAATCCACATTTCATTGTAACAGCTAGGATGTTAGGGTAGGGATCACACTCACTAGTGTAGCACGATTTAGCATTCGAGTACAAGGTTTACAAGCCGATGAATCTGGTAGGTAGCTATGCTATTACAGAGGAACGGTTTCGCCGCCGCCGCCAGGCCGTGATCCCGAGGATGATCGCCTCCTTGCAGGAGGTTGACCTTTAGTAGCAGGTGAGATGCAGCTTCGCGTGGTCGTCACTTGATCCATTCCGGCCCAAGGTGTCGTCGGTTGGGTTGGGCCAGCCTCTTGGGCCGGGTTGGCCTCTGCTTCACGCCCGTTTCTTCTTCTCCTTCTGAATGTACCCTGACATCCCCTCCTCCTTCAGAGATGGCTTGACCCCAAGCCGTTGCCACCGGAAAGCGCTGCCTCAGCTCCTCTTTATCTTCCCAGGTGATGTCGAGAGTTGCGTCGCCTGACCATTGCACCTGTACTTGTTCACAGCGCCCTGTTGCGCGACGGCGCCAGCGATGTGCGAGGATCTTCACAGGAGTAGCAGGCACATCAGTAGGATCAGGAGGTACTGGAATTGCACGAGTACCTGGTAGAAGAAGCTTGCGGAGCTAGGACACGTGAAATATTGGATGAATCTTGGACCCTGGAGGCAAGTCAACTTCATATGCCACTGGGTTGATGCGGCTAGTGATCTTGTAAGGCCCGAAGTAGCGAAATGCCAGCTTATGGTTTGCTCGTCGAGCCACTGAAGACTGAACGTACGGTTGCAGTTTAATGAACACCTGATCTCCTGGCATAAAAGTGCGCTCGGAACGCTTCTTGTCAGCCTGTGCTTTCATTTGCTGACAAGCATGGTTGAGATTGTGCTGCAGGAGTTGTTCCATCAATTTCCTCTCCTCAAGCCATTCTTGCAGCAGTGGTACTTCACAAGTAGAAGTGGCAGATGGATCCAAACCCCAGTGTCTTGGCTCGTGCCCATAGAGAGCCACAAATGGGGACATTTGGATGGCTGAGTGAAAGCTGGTATTGTACCAGTATTCAGCCAGAGAAAGGAATTGACGCCATTTAGATGGGCATGCATGGGTGAAGCAGCGTAGGTAAATTTCCAGACATTGATTGACCCTCTCAGATTGGCCGTCTGTTTGAGGGTGATATGCCGAGCTCATGCGCAATTCACTTCCCAATTGTTCAAACAGAGACTTCCAAAATTTGCTGGTGAAGATTGGGTCTCTGTCGGATATCATTGTCTTTGGAAGGCTGTGGAGCTTGAAAACATTATCAAGGTAAGCAGTGGCCACTTTAGCTGCAGTAAAATGGTGCTGGAGTGGTATAAAATGGGCATATTTAGTAAATTTGTCCACCACAACCATGATACTGTTTGCAGAACCTGAAGTAGGCAAACCCTCTATAAAATCCATGGTGACCATTTTCCATGCTCTGTCAGGTGTAGGCAGGGGTTCGAGAAGACCTGGATACTTGACCCTCTCAGGTTTTGCTTGTTGACATGTCACGCAAGACTGCACAAGCACTTGACCTGTGATTTCATTTTCGGCTAGGCAAAAAGATTTTTCAATCTTCTGTATGTCACTGGGAAACCAGAGTGACCTGCTAGTTTGTTGGCATGAAAAGCATTCATAATTTTCTCCTGTAGTTGGACTGAGCCTCCCAACCAGATTCTGTCACGAAAATAGAGTATGTTATCACGGACAGTGAAACGCCCCTTGGGATCCTCCCCTTGCGGTAGCCTTGAGATCCATTTGAGAGCTTGTGGGTTATTCTTGTAGCTGTCTTGCACCTCTTAATGTCGTGATGGTTTGCAAATGGCAGTTGTCATTGTGTGGGCGCCGGGACAAGGCATCAGCTGCATTATACTCGGGCCCTTTTCTGTAGCATATTTTGTATTGCAGGCCTAGCAGCTTGGTAAAAGCCTTCTGTTGCCAAACAGTTGTGAGGTGTTGATCATCTAGATGCACTAACTTTTCTGATCGGTTCGAATGGTGAACTCTCGATGTTGAAGGTATGGTCTCCACTGCTCTATAGCCATCAACACCGCCAGGCATTCCTTTTCATAGGTGGATAATCCCCTGTTCTTGTTGCTCAAAGCTTTGCTCATGTAGGCTATAGGATGTCCATTCTGTTGCAAAACAACACCAACTCCTGTGTCATACGCATCCGTATCAACCACAAACGGCTTTGTAAAATCTGGGAGTTGTAAGACAGGTGCTTGAACTAGAAGCGCCGACAGAGTAAGCCATTAGAGAGAGTGAGGAGAGTTAAAAGCCACAGTGTGCGGCGGCTAGGGTTGGAAGAGAGACAAGTGAGAGAGTGATAATGAGACCGAGCCGGCAGTATATATAAGCGCCACATTGGCAACGGACATTTTATATAACCGTTTCCATTGATTTTACACCAGCGAGAGAGTAAACTTACTAACAGGTGCTCTAAATTACATATGAACGCAGAGACCACTTAGCAGCTAGTGCTACTACATACGGACTTGATAATGAAGTAAACGATTACATATATGCTACTACTAGCAGCTGCTGATGAAGACTCGGGCTCGTCGTCGATGTACACGAGTGCGTCCCTCCGGCATAAGGTACCGTCGAAGATCTTGATGAAGAACCCGTTGTCGCCGTCGAACTCGAAGCACAAAAAAAGCCCCTGCTCAAGCTTGTACGCTTGGGCGAATGACTTCCATCCCTGGCCGAGGTACAAATTCCCCCCGGCACTCACGGCCGTCTTCACTGCCCAGCTGCCGTTCTCGCAGTCCTCCATCTTCAGATGCATGGTAGCTGCCACCATGCCTTGGAGCTTCTCTGCGAACGCCCTCGGGAGCCTCAGGCGGCTCTCGATGCTCTTGTACAGGATAACCAAGAACTCGAAGCCGCGCAGCTCCGGGGACATGTCTTCAGAGGACGGTGAGGGCGACACCGACGGCGTGGCATTGCGGCTGCGCCCCCTACCACGGCCGCGCCCTCGTCCACGGCCGCGCCCACGTCCACGGCTGCGACCGCTGATGGTACCTCTCGCCGGGGACATGTCTTCAGAGGACGGTGAGGGCGACACCGACGGCATGGCATTGCCGCTGCGCCCCCTACCACGGCCTCGCCCTCGTCCACGGCCGCGACCGCTGCTGGTACCTCTCGCCATGGATTTGGACGGAGGGGATCTGGCGAAGTTTGAATAACTATAGGCGATGGACTGGGGCTTCAAAGAGACCGCTGTTGGTACCTCTCGCCATTTATACTCGCGGGTCTGCTCCGCCCACCTCCCCATCTGCCCATTCGCTAGCCTCCACGTATCAACATTTTCAACGGTTGGAAAATTCTATCCGTTACCATAGAGGCAAATATTGGAAACGGACAATTTTATTAACCGTTGCCAATATAATAGGTGACGGAGATTGGAAAGGGTCCGTTGCCAATGTAGGCGGGCCTGGTCAGGTTTGTACGCACCGGCCGCGCAGAAAGCGCGATTCTCCGTCGCCTAACACCTGCCGTTTCCATAGAGGAGTATCCGATGTGTCGTTCTGTACTAGTGTTGTACTTTGAAGAAACTTCCATCCTGATCAGAGAACATTTTTTATCCAATGATAAAAGTACAAGATATACTGCCTCAAGGCCTCAGTCCAAAGCTTGGCAATTTGGACATCGACGCGGTATTCAAAATGTATAACATTTATCCTCAGTTTCTATTGTTATGTATTTGTAAGACCCGATAAAGGTATGATATTATAGAAGTATTCAACACAAATCAATCCCAAGAGTCCATGTTTTTTTTAAACATAGGTAACCAAAGTACCTAGAGATTGACTATACCCTTGCATGAGAGCAATGCAGCAATGCGTGTTCCAAATGTTCATCCATTGCATGACATACATTGTATCTCGCAATCAGCTTCAGATGGCGTCTCCTCAAGGTGCACTCATCAGGAATAATGCCCCTTATCACACGCCACCAAAAAAAACTCTTACTTTTGGACAACATTCAGTTTCCAAATAGCATTCCACAACTGTTGTTCATCTACTGAGGACTTGGTAGTCTGCCCTTCATCTCGAGCATTCCTCTCGTTCTGATTCACTAGGGGCGTGTTTGGTTAGTCACGCGCTACTAGAACGCCACGTTTTTACTCTTTTCGGCCCGTTTGGTGTGCTGGCCCGTTCCTCTTCCCTGCATGAGCACGAAACTTAAAGCACCCCAGGGCCAGGCCCGAGAGGAACGGCCGATTCCACCGTTTCAGCTGAGCCACCCTCTCGCAAGGCAAAATGGGGATCCGGGTGGCCGAGCTCATGCAGCCAAGGGAGATGGCGCGCGGGCGCGGGGGCACGCGCGCGCTCGCGAAAATGGTGGCGGGAGAAATTTCCCCCCCAAATTTCACCCCGCGTTTTCGCTCCCCTATTTCACCCCTCTCCTCTCACCGCCGAAGCTCCCGCCACCATTTCCCCCCCAAATCGAGGTCACAGCCCGGGCCAAGATTCACCGACGACGACCAGGTAAGCGGCGCCTTCTTCCACTCCGGTGACCAGAGCTCGACGGCCAGCAACGGACCACTTCTTCCACGACCGGTGCGTGCAGCGTCCGGTCTTCCACGCGGCGATGCCGGTAAGCACAATCGAACCCTAGCTAGTATAGCTTGTGTAGATCTGTGCTAGTTGAGTTCATCTTTAGGCCATGATCTAGTTTGAGCATGTTTAGGAGGTAGATCTGTGCAAGTGGAGTTGATCTAGTTTGAGCATGATGTAGCTTCTTTTTACCACCGTCTTGATCTAGTTTATGCTACTTTTTTCGTTGTCGCCGTTGTAGGACATGACCGTCGACGAATTTAGCCAGTCTCTGATCGAGGAAGAGAGCCAGCTCTCTCTCTCTCACTTGTCCCGGACTCACAGCCAGAGGAGACGCAGCAACCCATGGAGAGGTTCGAGGTGCCTCAGCTGGGGTCTCTCACTTGTCCCCTCACACGATGAACCAACGGTGGTAGGATGACACCCTCTTTTGATGTGGTGGTAGGTTAACACCATACTAGCTAGGTAGCAAACACTTGTGCTGCTTGTAGCGATAATCAATGCATGCTTGCTTATGTTGCTTTACTTCATCGCGTGTGTTCTTAGCTTTCCAACTTGTTGCTTCATTGATCATGGTACCCTAATGAAGTATGTCTTCCTTGTAGATGTATGTGGTTTTCAGAGGAAGGAATCTAGGAATCTACACAACCTGGGGTGCTTGCTCGGCTCAGCTGTACAACTTCCCCAACAACAGCTGTGAAAGGTTTGAAACTTTGAGCGAGGCACAGGCTGCCTTCTACTCCCAGCACGAAGAACCTCTGCACTTTGACAGCATTGCTGGATCAAGCCTTCATGGAGCAAGATATGCTGGATCAAGCATGGGTGGAGGAATCATAGCTGGATCAGGACATGCTGGAGCAAGCTTTGCTGTATCAGGCCTTGATGGAGGAAGCAAAGCAGGACATGGTGGATCAAGCCGTGCTGGATCAAGCAAAGCAGGAGGAAGCAAAGCTGGATCAAGCAAACCTAGATGCGACATCAAAGACTTCATCATCCTCGTCCTGATCGTCGTCATTGTGTATTTGTGCCGGTCGTAAGTGTGTATGTACCTTAAACCATGAACATCCTAAAACCTCAATGGGCTGGTAAGCTCACCACTAGGCGTGCAAGGTAAGTGGTCAACAGTGTCAATGCTCATGTCGACCGTAAAATAAAGCCCACAGGCATGTCCATCCCTATAATACAGCCCATAGACAAACCCGCCACCAGCAACATCGCTCACGCTAGGCAAACAATAGTGCAGAGCAACAAAATAGGCAAACAATAGTGATTCTGGTTCGCAATGAAGCACATTGACTATGATATCTTCCAGACTTCCAGTAATAAACTTGCCAACAATCAAAGAGACACAGGTGCACGTACTTCAAATGTTCAGTGAAATAACATTAAAATTTCCAAATAGCAGCAACAAGATATCATTGGCATAGTTCAAACTTTTAACACACACAGCAAGTACTTACTAACTAATGACCTAATAGTTCACAATCCATCAGTCCTGCTTGCCTCGGGAAAGAAGCTCTAGTATATAGATATACATGCATCCATATTATATGGTACTAGCATAGGAGCTGCGAGTAGCAGCACCCAGCCGCAACAAGGGACTCGCAAAAACGTCAGTTTGTAGTTCCTGAAGTGTGCTAGCACCAATTTTTTCTATATTTAATGCGAACACGTGAAGGACGTAACCATGAAACCGAATCAGCAGGCCAGACTGCTCTTTCCGTCAAAATGAAACCGAATCAAACGTCTAGGGTTCATACCTCTGATTTGGAGGGGGAAATCACGAGAAGAGATGCTGGTTGCCGACCCTGCGAGAGAGAGAAAGAGACGGCTCTGTTCTCCGCCGCCGTTCCGGCCAGCTGCCCAGCGAGGGCAAAACCTATTGGCCGCTTACCCCTCCCAGCACAGTGGGCCGACCCAATAGGGTGTATTCCGGACTTTTTCTTCAGTTTCGCTTTTTTTCCTGTTAGTGTTTCTTTTTCTTTTCCTTTTTTTTCTATCTCTGTCTTATTTTCTTCAATTTTATATTTATTTTTATTTACCGTTTATATTTGAGGTCTCATTTTTATTTTTTCTTCTATTTTATTTCTATTTCTTTTTTTGTATTTTATGTTTTTAAATAAAACATATTGCGCCAAAAATTATTTATATTGTGCAAAAATATTAGTTGGTTTTGGTTAAAAAAAGATAAATGTCCCTACTGAAAAATCACTCAAAATAAGATAAATGTTCTTACTGAAAATCGTTTTAGATAATATAAATGTTCATATTAAAAATCGTTCAAATTAGATAAATATTCTTACTATAAAACTGTTCAAATGAGATAATTGTTCTTATTTTCAAATCCCTTCAAATAAGATAAATGTTGTTACTAAAAATATAAAAAACTCGATACATGTTCTTATTTTTTCTAAAATTCCGTTCAAATGAGTTTAATGTTCTCTATTGAGGTAAACATACACATGAAAGAATGTTACTATATAAAAATATACAAAAGAAAAAACACAAAAAAGAAAAATAAAGAAACAAAACGATATATGCTCATTGGGCCTCACTAAATCTGGCCCATGTTTGGATCCTTCAGGAGCAGAATGCGCTCCGCGCTGGGTTCCCCTACCTATCGTGTGTAGAGAGGCGAGCGAACCAACTTGCCCGCACGAGCGAAGAGCGCTCGCTACGTGGCCCTGAGTCTGGCCTAGCACCTCGCAGCGCAGGCTCCACGCACAGGTTCGGTCACTTTCTCTCTTTTTATTACACGTTTTGCTTTTAAATATTGGAATTATTTAAAAAATATTTCGAACATATTTTTAAAATGGTTCATATTTTAAAAAATGTTCATTTTAAAAATGGTTTTAAATTTGAAAATGGTTCATTTTAAAAATTGCTCATTTTTAAAATGGTTTCAAATTTTTAAATGGTTCCAATTTTGAAAATGGTTCGGATTTTGAAAATTGTTCATTTTTTAAAATGATTCCAATTTTGAAAATGGTTCAGTTTTTGAAAATATGAAAAAAAAGGATGAAAAAACGAAAACTAAGAAAACAAAAACCAAAGATAAAAAAAAGTGAAAAAGAAAAAGAACCAAAAAACGAAAAAAGGAGTAAATGGCCCGGCCCAAGAGGGATGCGTAACAGGCGAGTCTTGACTAGGACTCGCAAAAGGTGATATATAGTGATTCCGCTCCGCGCTGATTGGGAAATAGGTGCTCCCCCCGGGAGGTCCTATGTACCACATCTTAGGGGTGGTTCCAGGTCGCGCCGCCTACGCGCTTCTTAGTTGGGCTCGGCCCAATTCGTTGCGAGAGCGAAATGTTTTCTTCTCAACACTGTTTTGTTTCACTCCGGAACTGCCATTTTTTTATTTTTACGTTTTTTAAAGCTAAAGATTTTTAAAAAGTCTGAGCATTTTTAAAATCTGAACAAAATTCAAATATGAAAAGAAGATGTGAATGTTTTTTTAGATCTGAATATTATTCGAATTTGAACAAATTTTTGAATGTGAACAATTTTTGAATTTGTGTTCAAATCTGAACATTTTGAAATCTAAACAATTTTGAATGTCAACAATTTCCGAATTTGAACATTTTTTAAGTCGGAACATTTCAAAATCTTAACAATTTTCAATTATGAATATTTTTCGAAGCTGAACAATTTTCAAAAATCCTAAAAAGTGAAAATAAAATAAAAGAAAACATAAAAGAAAAGGTACAGAAAAATAAAGAAAGAAGCAAAAAATAATAATGAAAAACATAAAAGAAAAGGAAAAAAGGAAGACTCGCCAAATGGGCCATTACTGGGCGCCCTTGAGGCGGCACTAGCGCGAAGCGCCACGTGCGGGCGATATATAGCATTTGCCGCTCCCCCCACAAGGGAAACTTCTATTCGACAGTGTCGATGCAGCGAGCATACACATACCCTCCAACACCTCGCGGGCTTAGTCCATTCATAGTCGAGTCTCTTTTTAGGATTCCCTACCTTGGGGTGTTTCTAGTCTGTTTTGGCAATTTCTTTGTTCGTATGGAACATTCATCCCTGTTTTTCATCTACTATCTCGATCCATAATAAGGGCCTGTTTGATTCAAAGGAATTGCATAGGATTTTTGGAGGATTCAATCCTATAGGAAATTTTCCTTTCTTACTTGTTTGATTTGTAGGACTGGATCCTATAGGAACTTTTCCTAAGGAATCTTTTGTACTACTTCCCATAGGAATTCTAACATCTACTCCAACCTCTTTTTACAATTCCTTTGGTGGAATCAAACAAACTTTGGTGCAAACCAAATCCTATCGGATTGGAGTGTGCATGACATAGAAATCATATGCTTTTCCTATTCCTACATCTTTCCTATCCTACGAATCAAACAGGCCCTAAGTGTCGCAGTTCTGAATTAACCAATTTCAAAACCGCGACACTTATTGTGGATCAGAGGGAGTATGTTGTGTTTTCCTTTGAAAAAAAAGTGATGTTCCTGACAAGTGTTGAATAAAACTGAAAACTCATAGTTTAATGTGAACATTTTGGAGTTACACTCCATAAAAAGTTGGTTCTTGGTAATATAATTTCTTTCATAATGTAAGCCTTTTGTAACAGAGGGAGTAAGAGTTAAAGAATAGTTCATGAGGTTAAAAAATAAATGGAATGGTCGAAATCCGGTTTGAGCTGAACAACGAGTCGTGCATGCATGTGAGACCGGCGTCAGCATGCAAAGTCAGGACGCATCAAGCACTTCGTTTCGACGTTGCTAGCTAGACACATATCCGAAAGGCAGAAAGGAATTTCTCGAGCTCTCCCTTTTAAGCCCTTTCTTGGTGCAGCTAACTAGACGGGAAACATTAGCGCTAATATGATACAGAAAAGCAGCGAGGATATCCACGAGTTCGCGTCAGCAGGTCGCCAAAGTAAACTAGGATTCGCACGAGCTAATTAATCAACGGCATAGTCCCATCCTTTGCTTTTGATTCGGCGCCGGATAAAGGAGGGGATAGGGATTATTCGGCCAGATAAAGAGAGAGAGAGAAATCTAGAGGGATCATGTTTCGTGGTGGCGTTGGAAGGCGATGTGTGGATGGATCACCTGCTCTGGAGCGGCCGACGACGCCGGCTTCGTTCCGGCCGGTTTGACAAACTGGTTGGGGGAAGTCGGAGCTCTCGCTGTTGCGGCGGTCTTTCTGTGGGGGTTTTGGTTTGGAGTTGTACCCAACATCACCAGACGACACACGTCCATGTAAACTCGACTCCGGTTTCTCACCCGTCCTGGTCATTTAGGCGGGACTCGTGTACTCACGCCTTATATCTGATTGGTACTATTTGCTCATGTAAATTGATAAAATTCAGTTGACGAAAACTGAAGTTAAAGCATGGAACTGAAGCTTACGGTGTGGTTGATGCTTACGATTTTCCCACGCCAACACTCAAACTGAAGTAGAATTTTGGTCAAACTGAAGTAGCTAGGATATTGTACATATGTCTTGCGACGCCAAATAATCTCGATCGTTCGGCGACACGGGCAGCAACTGGTGCCACGAATTAGCGGCTTCACTCGGCACGCCCCACGGCCGCAATCCCAGACAAGAACCAAAAGGAACACATCACAGAACGACAGGAAAATCTTACACGTTTCACCGTCAAAATGACAGCGGATAACATTCAGACACAGGCAAAATCCCTCACTCCTTTCACCAGCAACTCCTGTACGCTACGCGCAAGATAGTCGGCAAACAAAGCCGCCCGCTCTGCTTCTTTCTCTGCCAGCCGCGCCGTTGCACCGCCCCGGCCGTATCTCTCTTCGTCGCGGTGTCACCAATCGAAATCAGGTGTCGTCTAGCGCACATCACCGTGCGCTCACCCAGTGCGCGTATATATAACGGCCTTGCGCTCGCGCTCACATGGGAGATACATCCTGGACTAAGGGCTCTCTCAGCTTCGCCCCAAGAAACAGACGGCGTCTAGTTCTTCAAGAATACGAGGGTGCCTAGTTTAGAATAAAAAGGCTTAAGCTTCTCGTTTCGATACAAAAAGCTTTTCGTCAAGGAGAAGCAAACTCGGGATCGTTCGTTCTTGGGGCCGCCGGCCAACTGGAAGCTTCTGCTCGATTCAGGTATGGCCATCGTCAGCAAGCTCCGGTTCATCCATTGATGGCTTCCTCTGCTATCTGAATTCTCTAGTTCTGTGGTCTCCTTTTCCCTCGTGTATATATAGGAAAAAGTTGTGCTTTTCCCCTTTCAGTACAATCTTTCTACTTGTTTCCGGGTTTGATGTGAGTAGAATCTTTCGTTATTTTGAGGTATGCATGATTCTCTCCATCCCAGTTTGGTAATCTTACCAGAATTAACTAGAAATTTACCTCATCAGCATGCTTTCGATCCACAATAGCATATGAACTTTGTTTCACTATGTCTTGTTCAATTCCACCCCTACATCATCAGATGAAAGGATGCCAGACTGGTGCTTTGTACTAGGGACGACACCCAAGCATGTAAACAGCAGCAAGCAGGTAGCCAAAGCTTAAGTGTTTTTAGAACCTACCCAGTAACTGTGTTTTTTCTTCTTCTTCCATGGAACATATCTTAGCTAGGCTAGCAAACCGCAGGATTGTTCAGAGCAGTGCTTCCACCACTGATTACATGCACCAATCGTCTGCAGAATTGCATGTCAAGTCGTTGTTAACTAGAACCAGAATCCATTTCAGTCGCTATAGCTAAAGTAGTTACTCAAACGCATGGAGTGCTCTTGTTATTAGGATAGTGTTAACTACAGTAGTTTTTTCTTCGACAAGCTGTGTTAAGTACTACTCGATACTTGATTAGGTGTTTTAGCTTACCCACCAAAATAGATAATAAACCGATCGGTCCTTGCACCATGTAATCGTGATCCTATCAGACGTTGACACTTGCCTTAATGCGTTGAATCGGTTGATCAGTTGCTGTCACACGCGGACACAAAAACAGTCTTTCAGTCCGTCTTCTCCTCTGATGGGTGAGGTGATACGAGTCTCAATTGTTTTCTTCTTTCCTGGTGACGCCTCCTGTTGTAGGACTAGTGTTGTTGGTGACGACACCTACCGTTCGATCTGGAAGCACATGAAGGCTCCCATGGCGCTAACTCAAATAATGCTGCATGGAGGCCGGTGTACGCCATGTTCGCGGGAAAAAATAATGTTCGGACGTGTGATTGTGTGGACCAGAATAGTTCGATTTGTCCTTCTCAGTGCCATTTCTTAGCAGAAAATCACGTGGAAATTCTGTTTCTGCATCGAATTGTAGAATTTTCTGAGAATGTTATCTTAGAGCTGATCTGAGATCTTCTTCTTGCAGTTCTAGGAGGTGCAAGACATCTGTTCGCCTGAGAATGTTGCGGGAAAGATGGCAGGGATGCGTGTTTCTGCTCGCCGTTCTTCTGTCGAACGCGTCAGGTATGTGATACCGACCGTGTAGTTAAGCAACATTCCTTACTTTTCAGTGCAGTACTATCGGGTTCCTTTCTCATTTTTGTTGCTGTCGCCCAAGATTCTTTACTTAACTCGAAATACATGACCATGTAGCTTCTGAGAAAGAAAGGAGAAAAAGAAAGAAAGAATGGATGTAACATGACAATACGTGTTTTCTCACAGACATGACGGCACACAAAGTGTGCAGCATTACAAAGGGACTTTGAAGCTTCCATGTTATGCTTGTGTGCGTTCCCTTTTCAGAGTCTTATCTTGAGTTGAGTCTTAGGCAAAAGGGAGACACGACACGCGTCGAAGCTCATCGGTTTATATATGGCCTCCTGTCTAACAAACTGAATGATGCGACCACCTACCTAATTTTTCATTCTTGATAATTGTTCCTCCGTGGCACATGTAGAGAAGCCCTTTCCATACCTGCCACTCAAGTACTATCACTCTCTTCAGCCATCTAAGAAACACTGACTCAAGCACTGAAGCCATGCGTGGCTGCAATGCTGCTCGAATACGAAAACGATGCTAAGCTCGTGTACAGTAATCAAACAGCAAGTTTTCTTCACCCAATTACAAAATCACTTCTACACGTTCAAGACTGCGGACGATAATTACAACTAGTGTACTAGCAAGAAACTGAGCTGAACTTTACATTCTGCGTTTCATGATGGACAGGCACTTCTCCGTCAGACTTCGCGAAAATCGTTCAGTCTAAGCAGACCAAGCAAGCGCGCGTATGCGGCGGGAGACCACCGGCTTCTGCGATCCCTCGCCAACACCGGAGCGGAGGTCATGCTCACGATCCCGAACGAGCAGCTGCAGCACATCGCCGAGTTCCGGGAAGAGGCCGAGCTCTGGGTCGCCACCAACGTCGTGCGGTTCCTCCCAGCCACCAGGATCACACACGTCCTGGCGGGCAGCGACGTCCTGACCAGCTCCCCCGGGGACGCCTACTCGCTGGTCCCCGCGATGCTTAACCTCCACGCCGCGCTCGTCGCCGCCCGCCTCGACGGCCGCGTCAGGGTGTCCACGGCGCTGTCCGGACTGGAGCTCGCTGACCCGTCCGCCGTCACGGGGCACCTTCTGCGGTTCATGAGGGAGACAGGCTCGCCGTTCTTTCTGAAGGCTCGCCCGTCGGATGCTATCGACGCCAGAGTCGACGACGTGTACGCCGCGACGCGCGCGCTCGGGTTTTCTGGCATCCCGCTGATCGCGGCGAAAGCAGAGGTGGAGCTCGATGGTGGCGCGGCCCTGGTGTACCACAGCTACATGTACGGCCTTCGTCCCACTACTCCCGGTGGAGGCGGGAAGAGGCGGTCGCTGGCGACGGGGACGTTCTGCGTGGCGCTCCAGAACGCGGACCCGACGGCGCTGCAGGCGGGGCTGAGCTGGGCGTGTGGGCAGGGCCACGCCGACTGCTCCGCGATACAGCCCGGCGGGGCCTGCTACAAGCAGAACAACCTGGCGGCGCTGGCTTCCTACGCCTACAATGACTACTACCAGAACAACGCGAACACCGGCGCCACCTGCTCCTTCAATGGCACCGCCACCACTACAGCCACTGATCCAAGTAAGCAGCTGACCAGAAGCATTCCAATTCACAACCTTCTTATTCTGTAGTACACTATCATCACAGGTTTATGAGCTCTAACTAATCCTATGGCCTCCTCACTCATTTCAGGCTCAGGGTCGTGCGTATTCGCAGGAAGGTGAGCACGATTTCGCGCCATAATTGAAACACACAGCACATCTGTGCTCCGTGCACACATCTGTTCCAAGATCATTTCACTTCATCTGACACTACCAATTTCATGGCATGTTTGCAGCACGATGGCAGGAGGCTCCAATTCCAGCGTGCCCAGCGCCAGTCCTCCGACGAGCCTCGCCCCTCCGACGTCAGGACTCACTCCTCCGTTCGGCTCCAGCCCTCCGTCCGACTTCGGGCCCCCGGGGGCCGGCACAACACCTCCATCAGCCTTCGGCCCGCCCGCTAGCGGCTTCGGTCCACCATCCGGTTTCGGCCCTCCGTCTTCCTTCGGCCCACCGGGGAGCACATTCGGCCCGAGCAGCACGCTCGAGCCTTACGGCAGCGGGTGCCGCCACGTCGCGTCTTTGGCTGCCTCGGCTCTTCTGTCCGCCATTGTTATTGCCGTTCTTCTCGCGTCTCCCGATGTAATGTAAATTATCCGAGTGCCAATTTGGATTTACTGTAGAGAGCTCATGCATGCTGTCGTTAGCTATCACTGTTACGGGGTTCTATCTATCACATCTTATATATGTTCTTAGAGGAGTGCGTTCTGGTTCTTGTAGATGTCTAGTGACGGAGGAAGAGGGGGACGAGCAGGGGCTTAGCCACCCCCAACTTCTTGATTTTCTTCATAAATTCCCTTACACTAATGCTTATAATTAGCACTACTAAGCCGTCCTGCCCCCTCCAACTTAATTCTGCTCCCTCCAACACTAAATGCTGGCTCCGTCCCTGTAGATGTCAGCTTTCATATTTAGGAATCGTATATATAAATGGAGCATATATGTCCCGATTTGTGGTGTTTGATTTGCATTGCGTTTTTGGTACGAATAATCTGAGTACGATCCCACGACGCTATACGTTACCCTGACATGTTCTGAATTTGAAAGTGTTGTAACATCACTTTTTTTAAAGGCCAGTATATATACAGCTTCATCAATACAGTACTGTTTTAGAGACTTGGAATTGTTTTGGTCGCTCCAAATCCAGCTCACCCGATTAAGTACTCAACAACTTGTACCCATAGTTGTCGAAAAACAGAAGAAATCTCAGTGCAAAGGCTACATGAGAGGAGCCACTTCAGAACCAACCGATAATTTCTCTTCCCGGCCGGATCGCTCAAGTTAGCCTCAAACTCTGTCTCCAGCATCCTCTCGATGGTCGGCAGCAACCGCGTTGTTGAACCTGAGCAATTTCTTGGCCCTGCACACCCTCATGACGCCATGCCACCCGACGCCGAACGCCGTGAGCCCCGCGGCGAGGGCGAACACCCTCCACCCGGCCACGACGCACACGTAGGCCAGGAACGCGGACGGCACGGCGCACATGGCGACGAGCGCGGGCAGAGGAAGCGGCACGCGGTAGGGGCGCTTCAGCTCCGGGTGCTTGGCGCGGAGCCAGAGGAAGGAGGCGAACTCGAGCAGCGTGCCCAGGCTGTACAGGAAGTTGGCGGTGGCGACGACGTCGTCGAAGCCGAGGAAGGAGACGGCAATCGTGACGGCCGTCGACGCAACAATGGCGACACACGGGGTACCCGTGCGGGCGGCGCGGCGGGCGAAGAGGGCCGGTAGGAGGCCGAGGTCCGCCATGCCGAGGAGCTGGAACGCGCCGCTGCTCATCTGGGCCTCGAACATGCCGATGGAGGAGATCACCGCGCCGGCCCCCGTCCAGTACTTGAGCCATTGGCCCCCGATGGTGCCTGTTTAGACACAGCAAAATTTCATTTTCTGTGGAGAAATGAACTGCATTGTAACCTGCAAGGCTGCATACTCTTTTTTTAGGCACTCAATTCTGTAAAGTCTAACAGGTTAGTAAGATGATGTTGCGGCAGACCATATGGAGTCGGTTGCACTCTTATCTGGCCTGGCCCATTGCACAGAGTTGCAAGTTTCTTCGTTTTTTATTTGTTTTTGTGTATTTTTTAAATTTCTCTTTGATGTAATTTAGTACTTTGTTTTTCCATGTTACCATAAAATCATAATTAGATTTTCATCTTATGTTTTTTTTCAAAGTGACATGAAAATATTGTATTGTTCAAGAGTATTTTTATTTTATGATATTGAGTTTTTAATTGTTTCATCCGAACTAAAAAATGCCTAGTAAATTCGCATGTTTGTCCGAACAATTGGTCTTGCACCAGTTAATTAAAAACCAATTAACATAAAATATTTTCTAATCGACTATATCATTTTCAAGAGTTTGGGAATAATTTCACTTTAGGCACAAGAATAAACCTGACAAATTGTACGAAAAATTTGAAAAAAAATAATGAACATTTTTTTACTTTAGCTACAAAAGGAATAGAAACATGGATTTGGATCTTGTTAAAAAGTAAACTTTTGGCTACGTTAGAAAAAGACATATGTGCTAAATGGGACGCTCCACGAATAGGAGTACTTCCCGCTGTAGTTCAGCTAAAGATAGGAAGATCACAAAAAAAGATGAACACATTTTCCATACTATTTGTTATAGTTAACTTGTTTGGAGCCAATTGGAAGGCAGAAAAAGCGGCACTTTAAACTTTGTCTATCTTTTTTTACGGAATGTGAGGAGAAAGTGTGCAAGAGTTATTCCACGTGGCTAACTTTTCCAAACGGGGAGTGGATTGCATGTGGAGAGAAAAATATGATATCTCCATATTACATACATGTACGGACAAAACGATGATGCCAAAATATTGAAAACCATTTTTTAATGAAAACTAGTCTGTAGGTTAAACCGTCTGCCCACTTTACAATCTGATTCTGCCGCTGGCTCCGTATTCACACGGGCTTCAAAACTATCTCACTCGGGTGTTATTCGACAAAAAATAATATAAACTCTTGTTACCACGCAAATAACATACAAGTGTCAACCCTTTCAGACATCTTTAGAAGCCAACAGTGACAACTTTATATCATCTAGAACGACACCCTCGTGCGTTGCAGCGAGTATATTTTAAGAAATCTAATAAAACGCGTGAAATCTGAAATTCACTATAAAAATGCAAGAGTTAGTTGGTCTTAGTAGTTGAGAGGCTAAATTTAATATACATGAAATGTATGTGTATTTTATAATTTAAAAGTCGTTCCGATTCAAGGGTATACCTTATTGATGTAGATAAGTCAAAATCAAGCGGGCATAAGAATTAAATAATATGGATAGCTTGCATGAAGATGCCATACACATTGCCACATAATATTTCTAAACTTTTTTGAGCGATTACATATATAATAGCACATAATATTGAATAAGAGTTATATGGTTTTCATCGTTGAAAATAATTGCAAAAAAATCACTTGATTGGATAAATTAATTTTGGTGTTTCACTTGCATATGATTTAATTTTATAATTAGATAGTGGGATGGTGTGATCATCATTCGAAGGACGGAAAAAAGATGTCGTGAATAATTTGTTAGCTAAATTGAAAGATGACGTGGATGCATGCATGTACAGATAAATAATAAGTACTTAATTTTATTGGGATGATGTGGAGTGAGCTGATGTAGATAATTGATTGGCTAAAAGAATAAGTATGTGAATAGCTTGCAGGTTAAGATAGACACATTAATTGAAGTTAGTGGATTTTTCTTTATAAGAACTATAGATTAGGGTGGCAATTTTAATATATAGTTGAAATATAACAACACGTGGTCCAATTTCCATGATTTCGTCGAAACAAACCCAACACATAAGACAAATCTTATAACCGGGCTCACAGTATCAAAGAGAAAAACTGCAAAGTTTAAAAAGTAACATATGAAATGACGATGACATTTCCTAGGTCACCTATACATGCACGTATTTCTCCCGTCATGCTATTTTTAACTAATGGATACATTAGTAAATGACGATGGCATCTCCTAGGTCACCTATATGCATATGCCCACAGTTGCCGTCGGCATACATCCGTTGAGATTTCTCCGTCGGCATCTAGCACGTGGCTCTCGGCATACACGAAACGGTCGGCATACAAATGAGAGCTTTACGTGGCATTTGGCAAAATATTGCGCTTGGCAAAAAAAAGATTAGATACCATCCGTTTGACAGCGTCGAGGTGTTTGCCGAGGGCCAAACCGTATGCATACACGAACATAACTAATACAAATTGTTTGCGTAGATTAATTTGTATAATGTACTAATGGAGTAAAATTGTGTTAAAAATTAAGGTGGAGCCACAACATAGGCAGCAGTGCTTTCTCGTTTAGTAATCTGAAAGAGAGAAAAAAGTGACATTTATCAATTCTTTGTTTAAACCGAACAGTACCATTTTTACCAAGACAGAAAAACTAGGGGTACTAAGGTATATTAGGACCGACAACAACGGAGGTGCCGACATACACAAGGCAAGATCATTCTTGGGCCCAATGCCACTAAGGAGCAGCTAGGGTTGCTCTCGCGACTCTGGCGACCTCGCGGCCGCCGCCGCCGCCGCCACAGCCGCAGCTTAGCTCCACCCCCAGCCCCTCCTCCCTCCAGGTCATGTCCCATGGTCTCCCCACCCTCCGACGACCTCCCCTCAGCCCCCTCCTTGTCCCTTCTACCTTGGTGCAGCTGGTCCGGATCCTGATCCAGATCTAGCCAGTTCTCCGGTGATGCTCGGTGCAGGGGATGGGGAATCCGGAGCTCCTCCCGTTGGCGGCCAGCTGCTCTCCCCGGATGCTCCGGCCGTCCCGCCCACCTGCCGCTGCCGCTGGACCGGCTCCCGCCTAACTTCAAGCCGCATGTGGTGGGGCCGCTGCCGTCATTGGAGCAGGGATGGGAGGAGGTTGGGGGACAACGTCGCCAGAAGAAGGAGAAGCCGCATGCTCCGCCTCCCAGGAAGGAGATCGGTCTCTCCCTCGCTTTCAAGCGGAGGACCTTCGGTCTCTGCTTCCGTTGCTTGGAGCCAGACCATTTCGTCGCCGACTGCCGAGGCCCTGTCCGGTGCTTGGGCTGCCGCCGCTCAGGCCATCGCGAGCGAGACTGCACGGCATGCCACTCGGCTGGTAAAGATCCCCACCTCTGCTCTAGCTCGCCTGCGGCTGTTTCTGGTCGCTCTAAGGACACGCCTGCTCGCCGCACGCCTAACCCTTGCTGGCGGTCGCCTCCGGTCCCCCCTGCTCAGCCTCATGGCTCGTGGGCCTCTGTTGCTGCTTACCCTGATGCGCCCATTCTGGAGGAGCCACGGCCGGGGGTAACTGTTGTTGACCCTGGCATGCCTGCCGATGTTGAGGGGCTGTTGAAGCCTCTCCTTGCAGCTCAAGCGGAGGCGCTAAGCACTGAGTTGCAGGCCATGTTTGCTTCTCGTCTGGAGGACGTCTTCCGGCCCCTTCGCAATTTGGTATCAGTGGTACAGGGCTGGACCGACCAGGTTTCAAGCTTATTGGAGCTATTGGAGACCGTTGGTGGAAGACTTGATCTTTCCAATTCCTTGGTGTCGTGCAAGCCTGATGAAGCCGTGCCTCTTGTCATGGCCGGTGGTAAGGATACCGGTGTGGCCGGTTGCTCGTCTGAATTGTTGGGGGTGGTGGCGCAGTCTACGGCTTTGGATGTTGTCTTGCCCAAGATGGTGATCCAAGGCGCGAAGGAGCAAACTAAGGATGACTTGGTTCTAGCTTAGGCGGCTCCTGAGTCGTCGAGTGGTGGCATTGGCATGCCATTTCGCCCGTCTCCGTCTACCATGATGGATGAGTACTTGGGCAGCTTCAATAGCATTCCGCCGCTTTCCTTGCTAGATGCACCAATTCTGGTGCATTTAGAAGAGGGTTATACTTGTGCCTCGAGGTGTAGTGGACATTTGGAGAAGAAGAACAAGAACTGCAACATCCCGACCGCCAAACTCGCTAAATATCGGTTGGCGGAGGCTTTCGGGGAGTTGCCAAAGGGTTCGACCTCAAAGAAAGGCACAGAAGGGGAGGCACAAGAGAAAATGAAGTTTTTTCTGGGACTGTCCAAGAAGCCTATCACACCAATGGCGATCTAGACAGTTCGTGAGTTGGTACAGGTTAATGGTTAATCTTTTTTTCCATGTGGCTAGGCATGAGTATTCATCTTGTTGCAAGAGTGCTCTTGTTGTGGCAAATTCTGTCTTGGTTGGGTGTATGAGATGTTCCAGATGGTCCTTGGACTAGGGACCCTTGTATCTGGCTCGGACGATGTGCCCTGATTGCCGTTAATCGAGTGTGTGTGGTTTTTACCGGTTTTACTTAATTAACCGTGTGTTGTATAGTTTTGGGTCCGGTTCCCCTATTAACTGGACCAACTCTTTTTCTATAATGCAATTGCGGGAGCTCTCCGCCCTCTCACGAGGTTTCGTCAAAAAAACATACATAAGGCAGACGTTTCAGTTTCTAAAGGACAGAAGGTAACGAAGTGCTGTAATGATCCTGGCTGATAGTACGTAAGCGTTTGGACGTATACCTGCGGCATCGGCCAAGTAGCCATTCACCCAAGCATCCGGCGAAGCGTCCGTGGCGCCGGTCGCCGCCATAAGCGGCAGCAGATAGCTGACGGCGATCAGAACAACCGCCACTGCCAGCGCCCGGGGAACGTCCGCTCCGGCCGCTCTACCTCGCCGGCCATCGTGCTCGCACTGTCCCAGTAGTTGAGGTTCCAGAACAGGGTGTTGAAGAACATCCTCCAGTCCTTCGTCCCCTTCACCTGCGACGCCCACCGTCGCGGCCGCACCTTCGGCACCGACATGGCCGTCATCAGCACGAACGGGGCTAGCGACACTATGCCTAGCGTCACCGCGCCCCATCCGACGATGGTCAGGCCAGCGTAGTTCAAGAAGGAGAGGAACAGCGTCATGCCGATCACCGTGCCCATGCGCGCCCTGCCGGGTCCCGCGATCGCGGGGGCCACGCCGCCGAGGTAGTCGGCGACGAGGGCGGGGTAGGCGGCGATGTTGATGACGATGCTGAGGTACTTCCACGTGCCAAGGAGGGAGCCGGCGAGCGGGCCGAAGGCATGGTCGGCCCACAGGACGAAGCCACCGTTGCCCGGGAACGCCGAGGCGAGCTCGGCGGTGACGAGCGACTCCGGGACGCCCCACGCGAAGGGGAAGATGAGGAAGCCGAGCAGCGTGTACAGCGGGCCCGCCGCGCGGACCGCCTTCTCGGACCCGTATGGCCCGCCGGCCACCTCGAAGTAGATCAGGAAGACGAGCGGAATCAGAGTGATCTTGCGCCGGTGGTCGGATGACGTCGGGCCACCGCCTTGTTGGGCGGTGTACCCATGCTGCAGCTGTTGATCTTGCGCGGCGGCGCCATGCGATTGTGGTTCTTCTTCTTGTTGTTCAGGACTACTACTATGTGATGGTTGTTTGGTCATTAGGATTTCTTGGTTCATGGTGAGCTTACTCGCTAGACTGTGGAGGAGCAAAGCTATAGCTGGCGTGTCGATCATTCGTGTGGGCATTGCGCAACTTGAGGTGAAGAAGGGAGTGTGATCATTTTGGTCACGAGCTGACCTGTGATTCTTACCCATTTCCGGTATACTTGCTTGCTGTGCGCTGAGAGCGTAATTAGCTACCGTCACCTTAATTTGTCCCTTCTAGATCTTTTTGTTCGGTTGCTTTCGTGTAGTTTTCACCTAATTCACTAAATACTTGTTTATGGCCTGCTGAATGCCATTATTGGCTGCTATTAATCGACATGCTCGATCGTCACAAAAACAAACTTGGAGGACGGCAAGTAGTTAAATCCAATCGTTTGCCTCCACACGTATATAAACACAACAAAAAAACTATCCAAATTTTCCGTCAATGTATAGTATACTAGTGCATCCTTATGCTGGATATCTTTGATTACATGATCGAGGTTAAATGGAACCGTATACAAGTTTTGGAACATCACTTACACACTTTACCAGCAAAAGACATATTGGAAACATAGAAAGGGATGCCATCATATAGGTAAAACTGTAGAATCTACACATACAAAGCTCTACAATGCAAGAATTATAGGATACATATGACTCTTTTACTATTACTGCTGCAAACACAACGTTCTTTCAGGTACATGTGCAATCATATTTCTTCATTAAAGAATCCTCATAAGGTGGAAACTTGTGATTATCATTGCAAGACTTCTCCTGTGTTGTAGAGTAAATTTAAAGATATAATGGGATGTTCAAATCAACCACTGTAAACTACAGTATAATGAAGGAATTGACCTCTCTAGATGCACCATTTACCGAGGTTGAAGTTTGATAGAGTTCTAGCTCTCTTTGTCCAATGACAAAAACCCTGGACCAAATGGCTTCAATGATAATTTCGACTGGCATACATATGTTTTATTGTACTATTTGCAAGTAGTTAAATGCTCCGCAAGTTAGTCCTAATAGTATGATAATGCAGATCCAAGTCCGAAAGATTTGTTAAGTGTGTCACCTCCGAACAAGTGATCCATCTGGCAACGACTTCGGGAAAAAAACAGGGGAAGGAGGTGGGTTGCTTTAGGGGTGAGTGGGCCGGGGCTCCTGGGTTTTGACCCAGTGGCTTCTTTTTTTCTCTTTAAGTATTTCCTTTTTTCAGATTTTTGAAACAAATTCAATATGGCTAAAAACACTTCATATTTTGTAAAAATCGAATTGACTTTTAGGACTTAGTAAAATCATTTCCGCATCAAAAGAAATTATAATTTTTTATACACTATTCTACTTATGAAATTTTCAAAAAAGGTTTATATAATACCTTGTAATTCATATGGGCTTAAAATTAATTTAATTAAATTCCAAAAAAACAGACGTAATTTTTCAATATTGAAGAGAGAAAACCATTTTCACTGCAAAATAAATTTTGGAAAAACAATTTTACTTAATGGGGCATGATATGGCATTTTAATAGTTCCAAAGTGATCGAGTGCTTATTTAACACCCAAATTAATTCTTATGAATTTTCCAAAATTTCAAAAATTGTAATAGAATATTATAGAAACATTCAAAACGAAAATGTTTATGAAGATGTCATTTTCTACCTTTTGATTCTCTTGAATTTTGGAGAATACTTTTAAACAGAACATTTTTTTGTTTCTTCAGAAATTTCAACAAAATCAAGATCAATCAGTTACTTTATTTTATAATTTACCATCTCAGAATTTGGTAAAATTTGGGATGTTACACCATCGTGACATCGTCCGCCGCCAAATTCCTCTTCCCACTACTTGCTACCCAATTCATGGGTCTAAAATCGTGCAAAAGGTTTATTTTTCGAAAAGAACACCTAGCGTGTGCTGGGGAACAACAGGCCGACGCGAGCAACACCACATGCATATCTGAACGAGGGAAGCGGCCATGAACAGTATCAGTGCGACAGTTGTTGGATGCATATGTGCCGATTGTCCGGCCATCATGATTGGAGCAGGGATTCACATGCATCTTCGATTTGGAGATTCGGAGTCTACCAGGGCAGAGTGATGACTGATTGACTGAATAACGCCAAACAAAGGACCATCCCGTAGCTGACGGTGGATCATTGTCGCATGTGTTTCTCCCTCTCGGCCGCAGAGGCGCAGCGGCATCGTGCACGGCGTGGCGGGCGGGAGCTTCGGTTGAGTGCGCCTTCAGCGCCCTATATCGCGCCAATGCCTGCAGAAAGTCGATGGTGGGCCGGCCCACGAGACGGTTGTTTTCTTCCCAGCGCCGTCTCCACCACCGTAATCACCTGCTCAATCACGCCACAGCCGGTAAGACCGCCTACTGCCGCTATCATGCTCCGGCCTTCTCCATCCGCCGCCCACTATCATTCCACCGCCACCCATGATCTCCCTCTTAACCCACCCACCACTTCCCGCACACGGAAACCCTAAGCCCCCTGCCCCCCTCGCCGGCAAGCTGCTCCATTGACATATTGACCTAATTAATGTCCCGCTTGCATCTCTCTGTATATGATTAACTCTACCCTAGTACGACTATTACTAAGTGTAACCGTGGCACATGCATAACGGTCATGTACATATAGGAGTATTCATTCTATGCCAGTGAAACCATGGCGCATCACGGTCACGTACATTTGGTCACTTTGTATTGTTATTTGTTTGGATAGTTCTTTCATTCACATTTTTGCACCATATAATTGTTTTTCTTTGTACGTCTTTGTCCGCTTCCTTTTATTTGTTTCTGATCTGAATCCGATCCGATCCTTTTACATGCGTAGCGGGTGCGTCACTGAGATTTTCGGCGTGGACCGACGTGTTTGCCGAGCGGGTCAGACATTTGTGACGGGCTTACGGGCCATGCGCTGGTGGCTATTTCTTCTCTATCTATCTACGACCACCGAAGACCTCCAAACCGCCATACCTCGTCCCCTTCGTCCAACTTTCTCTCGCAAGCCCGCAACGTTTTTTTCCTGTCAATTTTTCTACACCTGCCTCGCGATCCGCCGCAATCCCTCTCACCTCCCACGATCTCTCCCGATCCCCTTTCCCTCGCCGGCGCCGTCCAAACTAGACCAGCCCTGGCCAGCTACCGGCGCCGCGCTCGCCAGCTACCTCACCCCAGCTTCGCGAGCGTCCAGATCTAGCACGACGCTTGCCACCATCCTGAGGTGGTATGCCTCCCGGCCCCGGTGACCACGGGCAAGCCCTTCGTCACCGTCCTCGTCGCCTCCGCCACTGTCGCACACCTACATCATCTAGGACGACGAGAGCCCGTGTTGGGCGCACCACTTCCTGGTCCCCATCGCGCACGAGGCCGTCGCCGTCAGCTTCGTCGTCAAGGACAGCGACGTCTTCAAGGCCGACCTCATCGGATCCGTCGCGATCCCCACCGAGCGCCTTCAGTCCAGGGATAGGGTCGAGGGCGTGTACCCGGTTCTCGAGTCGTCTGGCAAACCGTGCGCTCAAAGCGCCGTGATGCGGCTGTCGGCCAGGTTCACCAGTCACCATGTACCACCACGGCGTCTCACCGGGCCCGGACTTCCCCGGCGTGCCCAACAACTACTTCCTGCTGCGCCCCGACACAAGGGTCACGCTGTACCAGGACACACACGTGCTCGGCGACGGGCTGCCTGCCGGAGACCAGGCTCGGGAACGTGGCCACCTACCTTCACGGGCATTGCTGGCACGATGTCTACGAAGTCAGTGTTCCACACGAGCACCTGGTGCGATACGGCGTCGCCGCCTGCCAGAAGGCGTGGTCGCTGGGTTATCTGCTCAAGAGGAAGTCACAGGATTGGGGAAATGGTGCTGGCGTGCTGCTGCTCGTCTGGGACGACCCAACGCCCAGGAGCGTCCTTGGCAACCAGATGGTATGCATTGCATTGCATTGTATACGGTTAACTGAATCCAAATGATGACTTACTGAATTTCCGTCCAGAATTCAAATTTTATCTTCCGTCCAGCGTTCTCCTGCAATTTCATCGTTGGCTTGATGTTTAAAAAAAAAAATTGGCCTATGGAAATAACCTGTCTGTATCAACCACTTTAGGCTTCTTGCTAAAACGATATAACCTGTCTTGTCGGACTGAGACTGAGAATAACATGTCATTGCGTAGCAAGAGGAAGCAAGTGAGTATGATTCCCAGCTCAAAATTGTAAGTGTGTGCAAAATTATGATTCTCTGATACATTGTTCAAGGTGGATACTTCAGTTCATTCGTAAATTGGATGGTTTTGGCATTCTGTTCAGAGTGAATTTCCCAGTGTCGTAGTTATGGTCTTTTTGCTGCTTCTACATTCAGCTTGGTTTGTGAAAAATGCACGTCCTGCTGTTTCTGCTATATGCAGGTGTGTGAAGTATATCAAGTTTGAAAAGGTCAATTCCATGTTTAGGAATATATTGTTCATGCTCTTGACCATTTGAGAACAGATGAGCAAGACGATTAGAGATAAAGAGGAAATGAACTCAGCTAGCTGGGTAATATTCAACCCAAATAGTTTAAGTAATTTTTGTTCTATATTTTGTAGACATGTTTAATGCAGAAAGTTTTTAACGAAATAACTCATTGTGCATCTTGCTGTTGGCATTAATAAAAAGAGTGAAAGGCACCAGAGGTCACGAAGTTGCGCGAAAAGTAAGGATTGGTCACCAAGTTGAAAAACCTCAAAACGAAGTCACGAAGTTGTGGAGTAGTCAATTTTTTGTCATTCCGTCACGGTGGGCGTCAAGTTGCTGACGTGGCAGTGTGTTTTTTTACAAAAAAACACCTTGAACTTGAACTTTTATATATTCTAATTGTTAGGTCCTTCTCCGGGCATGAAAGGCACCAGAGGTCACGAAGTTGCGCGAAAAGTAAGGATTGGTCACCAAGTTGAAAAACCTCAAAACGAGGTCACGAAGTTGTGGAGTAGTCAATTTTTGGTCATTCCGTCACGGTGGGCGTCAAGTTGCTGACGTGACAGTGTGTTTTTTTATAAAAAACACCTTGAACTTTTATATATTCTAATTGTTAGGTCATTCTCCATATTTATGTTCGAGCTGCTCGCCGTGGCTGATTCTTGGGCGCGGCCTACAGCGCCTGATACACGGCGCAGGACATCTCGGAGGCTGTCCTCGTCACAGGGTAGTGCAACTGGGCCGGAGGCGCCGGCCGGGAAGCCATACTCCTCCTTATACGAATATGCGAGGCCGAGGCCATACTCCTCCTTATACGAATACGCGAGGCCGAGGCCATACTCCTCCTTATACGAATACGTGAGGCCGACCTCGGCGCTGTCCCCGCGGAGCGCGCGCTGCGGGCCGTGGCAGAGCTAGGGAACGCCGCGGGTGCCGGCCGGGAAGCCATACTTCGGACAGGTCGCCGACAAGGCGTCGGAGGGCGCACCCGTGAGCCTCGTCATGCTGGAGCACATCCACCAGCACAAGACAGCGCGGCTCCTCGAGGCCGCAACCGTGTGTGGTGCAACTGTTGGCGGAGGTACGGACCGCGAGATTGAGAGAGTCCGGCGGTACGCGCGCTCCATCGGCTTGCTCTTCCAGGTGGTGGACGACGTGCTGGACGTGACGCGCACGTCGGAGCAGCTCGGAAAGACGGCGGGGAAGGACCAGGCAGCAACGTCAGCAACTTAAAAAAAGGAGAAAGACCTAACAATTAGAATATATAAAAGTTCAAGGTGTTTTTTGTAAAAAAAACACACTGCCACGTCAGCAACTTGACGCCCACCGTGACGGAATGACCAAAAATTGACTACTCCACAACTTCGTGACCTCGTTTTGAGGTTTTTCAACTTGGTGACCAATCCTTACTTTTCGTGCAACTTCGTGACCTCTGGTGCCTTTCATGCCCGGAGACGGACCTAACAATTAGAATATATAAAAGTTCAAGGTGTTTTTTGTAAAAAAACACACTGCCACGTCAGCAACTTGACGCCCACCGTGACGGAATGACCAAAAATTGACTACTCCACAACTTCGTGACCTCGTTTTGAGGTTTTTCAACTTGGTGACCAATCCTTACTTTTCGCGCAACTTCGTGACCTCTGGTGCCTTTCACTCTAATAAAAAATTCAGATATAGGAATATGGATTAAGTTTGGGATGATGATCCCAATGGCATTATGCTGGCATAATGCCATTGGGATCATCATCCCAAACTTAATCCATATTCATCTGCATTCTAACTTTCGCGTCTCCAGTTCAGAAGGTACGGTACTACTCCCTCCGTTCACAAAAAGATCTCTCAGCTTTGACCAAAAGTGGATGTATCTATACATAAAACATGTCTACATACATTCACTTTTGGACAAACTTGAGACATCCTTTTGTGAACGGAGGGAGTACTAGGAACCACAGCAATGACTATGCCTCCTCTAGCTAGCATTGCAGCACACATTTCAGAAAATTAAGGATTTGGTGATTTATTTAGCTTACTACAAACCGAGATGTTTTTTCCGATAAAACCTAGTAGCTGACATGTCTTCCCCATCGAACATCATCCAACTAGCTACTTCTACTGATCGACAGTTCGCTGACGCAACTGAAACGAGAAGGCAGAGCATCAATCACATAGCGCAGACCGAATCACCGGATCGATCCACACAAAGGGGTTGAAGAGGTCTTTACCTGCGTGGTCACCGGATCGAGCTTTTCTTCCGGAGGTGGTCACCGGATCGAGCTTTTCTTCCGGAGGAGCTGCGTGCGCTTCCGCCACCGGAATCTTCTCATCTTCACCGCTGCTTCCGCGGGCACCTCCACCGTTTCCGACATCTCTCCGCGGCTGGGCGATGGGGAGGACGCCGAGCCCTAGCTGGCGTTGCTGGATACGCTCGTGGCTTGCCGGGGACGGCGGATGAGTCGGGCGGTGGCCGAGCGGCCGGGACCTGGCGGCGGCGATCTAATCTGTTGCGTTCGCGAGATGGACACGGACGAGTAGCCGCCGGACAAGTAAATGTTTTCCGTCAGGTCCGCCAAAATATTGCGGCCCATCCGCCTATCCGTTTTGGGCTTTGGAGCGGCGCGGACCCAACGGACAAGCGGACGCCGTGTCCGCCTGCATCCTGAGCCACCAGATTGTTAAAAGAAGAAGAAAGAACTACAGTCGATCATACCATCAGCTATGAGAAACGCTATTTCTATGGTGTGCTCTGCCTACGAAAATAAAAAAGAGAAAGGACATACAACTTGCAAGATGCCAGGCTTGCACGCACCAAATCAAATATGTTAATCGTGATACCAAGAGGATCTCTCGAGCCTCAGACACCGGCGTTTCTACTCTCCTGGTGACGCTGATACATGAGCTCCTCGCCGTCGACGGTGCCGAACTTGAGGAACCCCCTCGCCTTGCAGAACTTCATGAGATAGTACACCCCGACGCCCGCCGCGGTGAAGATGGCGCTGATCGCATACACCTTCCAGCCGGCGATGGCCATGACGAAAACGAGGAACCCGGAGGGCACGAGGCACATGACAATGTTGCCCGGGAGTCCCAGCGGCACACGGTAAGGCCGCGCCATCTCGGGCTGCTTGATCCGGAGCCAGATGAAGGTGGCGAACTCGAGGATCATGCCGAGGGCGTAGAGGAAGTTGGCGGCGGCCACGATGTTGTTGAAGCTCAAGAAGGACATGCCGAGGGTGATGAGGCTGGTGACCACGATGCTGACCCAGGGAGTGTTGAAGATGGGAGCCCGCAGCGCGAAGACGCGGGGGAGGAGGCCCAGGTCCGCCATGCCCAGCAGCTGGAACGCCGCGCTGCTCAGCGTCGCCGAGTAGAGGCCGATGGAGGAGAGCACCGCGCCAACCTCGATCCAGTACTTGAGCCAACTGCCAGCGATTATTCCTGCACGAAAAGAGTCATATCACTAATTGTTGGTGGCCAAATGGCTCTTGTCGAAACAAGAAAAGGTTGCAGCGTACACCAATTCCAGGATTAGAAATGTAAAGATATATGTTGGCGAATGTATTTGAAGTATGGATGCGGAGTTGTTCACAAAGACGTGGTAAATCAATGCAGTGCATAATAAATCAACGTTCCTGCTATCAGTTGCATTTGTTGATGTTGGAAAGACGCATATAATATAGTCTAATGACTTCTCTTAGAAGTAGAAACGGTCTAATCATTTATTACTCCTACTTGCGACTGCATCACAGCAACAGAGGCTGCCGTAGTGGATGTTTCCGCTTAGTCTGCTCACAGTGGAGAGTAACATAGAGCAGTAACATGTTGATGTTACTAGGTTATGTTATTACGTCCACAGTGGTGAGTAACATATATGTGGTGTCATATAAGATTTTATTTATTAGGCTATAGACTATTTTTGTCTTTCTAAGTGTGATGTTACAGTAATTAGCTAAGTTATCAAAAACACTTCTCTCCTCATTAAATACATGACACATAAGCAAAATTGTCTTGAGATGTGTGATGTTACTATCTAAGTTACTCCCACTGTGACCAGTCTTACGTGAACGGTCACGTGAGAATTCCAGGCGTAGTCGATGTTTCCACCTTAAATACCTAAGGGCAAATCCAACAATGCCCGTCGTTTAGCCCTCATATGTTCGCCTCTAGCTAGGTGGCCCAAAATCACGCCTCAACAACGCTCCCAAATGACACTGTTCATGTCTTCGATCGGCAACACCATTCCTTGCCGCTTCTGCCACTGTTGTCTGTGGGGCACCTGTGAATGACCCCATGGTGCTGCGATGTTATTTCCACCTCATTCTTATTCGGGACAAGCTCAAGCGGTGCAAGGAAACGACCATGCATCTCGTCGTTGCGGCCGTCATCCGAGACCGAGCAGCCTCAAGTTGGACAAGAGGGGTGGTTGCAATTCCTTCTCTACGGCAGCTTGAACTGAACTCGCCGGCTGTAGGCATGTCTGCAGCCTGGAGCTTCACCCTAGTCTCCTCCGCTCACAAGATGTTCGGTGGTTTCTCCATAGGTAAAAAAAATGCCGCAGACTCTCTGCAATGACTACCTATGGACATTATGAGATTATTGTTGCATTCTTTTGAAGGCATATATAGATCATGGTCAATAGTTGCGATGAGTTTTTCTACAATGAATTCATGAATATATCGTCCGATGATCGCGGTGATATTTTCATGGCCCCGGATCGTATCCTCAAAGGAAATGAGTAGTGCTCATTTGATGTCTTGTGCTGAACAGTTCATCAAAATTTGGATTTATCATATTTTAAATTTGAAATATTGTGTAAACTATGTCATTTGAATGCCTATTATTGTATAATTTATTTGAGTGTTAAATAGAAATAGTTTGTATGTCAATAATACAGATAGACTAAAATAAAGAAATATGGTCAAACCAGACATGCCCGTGTCCGTTTGGGGATGGGTGTGCAGAAACTCGCCCCCACCCCACCATACAAACAGATAAAAACTACACACCCGGAACCAATTTTGGGGGCACAGTTGAAGTTTCCCTAATTCCGGTAAAGTCTCCTCATTGCTCAACATTTACGGCTTTCACTAACACGTGTGACTGTAGTTGGCACTGTGTCTTAAAAAGGACATTTGCTAACATCAACCAGAAGTGCCTTTTTAATATCGTGTACTACCATTCACGGTTAACCAAACCTACTTAGAGCATCCCCAATATCAAAAAGATTTTGAGGGATGCCAAAGAAACAACCACGTGATAGTCCTCGAGTGATACAGGAGCCCCTACACCCCCTTTTCTGGTGGGATAATTTTTTGGCATCGCATGCTATAACCACCCACCGCCATCTTCGCCTCCTCCCCCCGCTACCCAAGCTACACCTCCTCTCCATCGTTTATTCCCAACACCATGGCGCCGCCGGATCGGATCGCCGCCGCCGCCTTTGTCAATGCCTCCCCGCTTCATCACATTGTCCACTTCGTCCTCAAAGTGCAGCACGTGAAATATAATTTAAGGGCGGATTTTAGGGGATTCCCTCGAGAAGGTGCACAAAAAATGCTCCCACTAGAAAGATAGGTCCCATAAATCAGAATTCGGAGGGTGTTTAGAGGGATTTTATTGAACATGCCCCTCCTACGGCCACTCGAAGTGTTGACTATGGAGCTCACCGTGGCCCACTGCTAATTCACTGCATCGCAATGCCGTCTCCTACCCGATTGTCATCATTGTTGGCATCCGTAAGGTGGTCAATAAAATTGTTGAAAGGTAAAAATATAATTTAAGGGTGGGTTGTAAGGGGATTTTCTTGAAAGATATAATTGAAGGGTTGTCAACAAAAATGCTCCAACTAGAAAGATAGGTCCCATAAATCAGGATTCGGAGGGTGTTTTGAAGGATTTTTTGAAGATGCTCTAGCTGTGCACCAACAATATCCTTTCATTCTTTATCCTCAAAGATGGACATTGGCTCGTAGCAATCTCAACAAGAATAGGGAATTGTTACTAAATCCATCCACATGCTCCACTGTCCATGAAGTACGCATGCTTGAATGTCCAATTGTCTATAGAAAAAGATGATGAAGAGCTGTAGCGCAGCGCGTCGGCACTCGGCAGGAATCATTGCTTGGCAGGTACAGTACTAACAAGGCAATTTGTTGTAAAGTAATGCGTTTGCGTTGATTTTATATTATAGTTAATTAACGAGTGTAATTACCTGCAGCGTCTGCGAAGAATCCGTTCCCCCAGTCCTCCGGCGGCGCGTCGATGGCGCCGGTGGCCGCCAGGAGCGGCAGCAGGTACCCGAGTGACGTCATGGCGACGGACGACAGCAGCGCCGTCGGGAACGTTTTGCCGGGGTTCTCCACCTCGCCGGCCATGGTGCTGACGCTGTCCCAGTAGTTGAGGTTCCAAAACAGAGTGTTGAAGAAGAGCTTCCAGTCCTTGTCGACGGCGGTGACCCGCCACCTGTGCGGGCGAATCTTGGGCAGCGCGATGCCGGACATGAGCACGAAGGGCGAGAGCGAGGCGATCCCCAGTGCCACGGCGGACCAGCCGACGACGCTGAGGCCGGTGTAGTTGAGGAAGGAGAGCGCGATGTTGAAGGTGACGATGGTGGCGACCCGGGGCCCGCCGTCGGCCACGGCGGGGATGACGCGGGCGAGGTAGTCGGCGCAGAGCGCCGGGAAGGCGGCGCCGTTGATGGCCCCCGAGACGTACTTCCATGTGCCCATGAGGGAGCCCGAGAAGGGGCCGAAGGCGCGGTCGGCCCAGACGACGAAGCCGCCGTTGCCGGGCATGGCGGTGGAGAGCTCGGCGGTGACGAGGGACTCCGGGATGGCCCAGATGAAGGGGAAGATCAAGAAGCCGAGCAGCGCGAAGAGGGGCCCCGCGGACTGCACCGCCGGCTCGGCGCCGTACGGCCCGCCGGCGACCTCGAAGAAGATGATGAAGATGAGCGGCACCAGGGACAGCTTGTTCCTCGAGGCGACCTTCGCATGGCCATGGCCGCCGCCGACATAAGCGGGCGGCGGGAGGACGACCGCCGCCTCCGCGGCGTCGCCGTCGACGTTCTTGGTCTTGGGCGAGGCGTCCCCGAGATGGATTTCTCGAGTCATCCCCGGAGTGGGAATAGGATAACCGTGGGTTCGTGCTCCAGGGAATCGGCGGAGGAGGTTAGAGTTCCTCTCTCTTTCTCCGCACCGCAGCCATTGCCGATCGGGTTTATATATGTAGGAGTCGTAGCATCCCTGGTCCCTGGAGTGCGATTCGTGCATAACTGCTTCGGCGAGGCGGATTACAGGGGTTGGTGTAGCAATGCAGGAGTTGCTTACTCTGCTCGTCTGACTATTTTGGGTCCCTCTCTTTCCACTAGCAACAGCATCGTGAGACGTGTGCAAATATCATCACAGTTCACACACACGCATACACATGTGCAAATACCAAAACTATATTCATCGTGAATCTTTTTCACTGTAACCCTAAGATTGTGAGGCTAGTAGACTGAATTGTAGCCTTGTAGGTAAAGGAGGCAATTTTGACAAATTTGACCTTTTTTAAATTTATCTCACAAAATGGACTAAAATTTGAAATATTTCACGATCTAACCCTTTTTCACGGCGCCCGGCTCCGGGGCGCCATACCAGACTGCACGACGCCCTGGCAAAAGGCGTCATGTATCCTGCCACGTCAGATTAGGCGAGGCCCACCTCGATAGCATGGCGCCCCGGACCAGGGCGTCATGCCTACTACCATGGCGCCTTCAGCCAAGGCGCCGTGCTCCTTTTCTTTTTTGGCTCGTTGGGAAAATCAAAGATAAAACAAAGACGGCCTAGGTATCGAACAGTACATATGTTGTGCTCTCGCCCAGTGGTTCGTGGTGTATTGTTTGTTCAAGTTCGATTCCAACTTTTGCACCAATATTTTTTCCCGTATTTTTTGTTGTTTTTCGTTTTTCACTCAACCAATATATACAGTATGTTATACAAAACATAAAAATAGTTTTTTGTTGTTTTCTGTTTTTCACATAAGTAGGCAACGTTGTAAATTCTTGTATGTATATATACTTTACTTTTATTTGTTACATATACATTTCACATTGCTGCGTGTGCTTATATACAAGGAAATTTTTATTGTTTTTTCTTTTTTCACTCTACCATGTTATACAAAACATAAAATTAATTATTTTGTTGCTTTTTGTTTTTCACATTAGTAGGCAACGTTGCAAATTCTTGTATATAAGCACGTGTACAATATATACTTTGCTTTTATTAGACACCCTATTCTGCACCCAGGTGTATAATAAGTTATTTTGCACCTGAGGTTTTTTATATTGTTTACAAAAAATATGTTTATCATCCAAATAATTACATTCATGTTGTCCCACAATAAAAAAATCTACATAAGAAATGCAATATATTAGTCATAACAGTGTAAAAATAGCTAAAAATTGTGTATTTTACATCATATTTTTCTAACGCCACATAAAAAAAGTTCTACGTCTGTTAATATATTGTTATGTTCTTACTAACTTACGAAGTATGGCAAAATTTATGTGACGTAAAAATTCAATACGGTTCAAAAGATATAGGGTGGGTGTAGAATAACTATTCTACTCCCTTGGGAATCAAATAGCACGACCCCTTATTTTATTTGTTACATACATACATTTCACGTCGCTGTGTTTGCTTATATACTAGGATTTGCAACGTTGTTTACTTATGTGAAAAACAAAAAGCAACAAAAAAAATATGTTTTGTACGCAGAATTGGCAACGTTGCCTACTTATGTGATAAACAGAAAGCAACAAAAAATATGTTTATGTTTTGTATATAACATATTGTATATGTTGGTTGAGTGAAAAACAAAAAACAACAAAAAATACGGAAAAAATATTGGTGCAAAACTTGGAATCGAACTCACGAGCTGAGAGAAAAACAATACACCACGAACCACTGGGCGAGAGCACAACATAAGAACTGTTAGATACCTGTGCCATCTTTGTTTTCTCTTGGATTTTCCCAACGAGCCAAAAAAAGGAGCATGACGCCTTGGCTGAAGGCGCCACGGTAGTAGGCATGGTGCCCTGGTCTGGGGAGCCGTGCTATCGAGGTGGGCCTCGTCTTATCTGACGTGGCAGGATATATGATGCCTTTTGTCGGGGCCTCGTGCAGTCTGGCACGGCGCCCCAGAGCCGGGCGACGTGAAAAAGGGTTAGATCGTGAAATATTTCAAATTTTGGTCTATTTTGTGAAATAAGTTTAAAAAATGGTCAAATGTCAAAATTGCCGGTAAAGGAGCGATGGTGCAGGAGCATGTGATCCTATATTCTGCCGCCTACCGCTCAGGCTCTGAACGAGTTCAAGTTGCAGCATAATGTTAGTTCCGGATAGGTGATCTCAGATTCGATCCAGCCCTGCCCTGCCTGCCCACTCGGCCGTAGGCACACATACTACCTTGGAACATCTAGAAAATTCAGTTCCGAGGCGTTTGCAATTGCATCTACTGCGTCACTCATTAAGCATGACAAGAGCCTGATTGCCTTGGTAATACCACAAAGGCACAAACAGACAAACTAACAAAGAGTTGTTAGAAGGAATTCCTATTATGGTGGGATTCCTTAAGGGTCGATATTCCTTTCAGTTGACTTCGATTGAAGAATCGTATTTAAGGCCATGTTTTTCTTGTGCCGAAGACATATAAATATGGTATACAATGGATTATATTTAGCGTTATCACTAGCAATCTTATTACATGCTCCTAAAAGTCTGGAGTGATTAAATATGTAACGAAGAGATGATGTTTTACGATGGAGAGAATTGTCTTATTTTCCATAGTAAGTCATCATCTCTTAGTTAAGAGAAGAAAAAAAACCTTTCACATTTTCTCTCTTCTAACTCACTAATCATCCTATGTGGCACTATTAAGATAAGACCATTTTACATGCCATAACTCGTAAAATGATAATCAGATAGTTAATAGCTAAAATGGGAATAAGTCACAACTATGCCGTTGAGATTATTCAAAGATCAAGTTTGACTGATGATGGATGATGGTTGCTTAATATTTCTAAATACACCATGGAGAGGTGTATCATATTGCATAAAATGATGGCCAAGCGGGCTGAGTGCCTTTCGGTGGAACAATACCAATTTATGAGATTACCACCCATACCTGCTACACTGATGGTAAACTGACGGTCCCACTACTCGACTGAAGAGATAAACAAAGTGAAATAGTCAATGATTCCAAAACATTTTGCTCGGAAGTAGTGTTGCCGGGTCCTGGTTTTAATGGCAATCATATAGAAATCAAATTTCCTTATATGCATGATTTATTATTCTTAAATAGTATCATCTATATTGATTAGTTAGTATGTGAACTCCATACTAAACTAAATGCTTGTTTTTAATTGGTCTCTAGTCAAAATTTGGGGACACATAATGACTAATAGACTAGCTCATGTACTGTTTAGCGGCCAAGTTTTACAGGTCATGAACACAAAGATGTCGAAATCTGAGCATGTGTTAAGGAACATGCCATTGGACCAACCCAACTTGAGACATTGTGAGAATGTTATTTTTAAGAGTTCTCACCAATGTATAGGTTATGTACGTCACTAGACCTATGATTGTTGTATGCACTTGAAATGTGTAGTGAGGTATGGAGGAATTACCAAACCCTACTCCATGGGTGCATATGCAAACCAGGAATTTATAAAGGTCGATTTTGGATCCGGGTGCATATGCAAACCAGGAATAAAGAAAAACATACGTTTTGCCACTATGCAGAGGTGTGGCAGATTTTGTCATGTGGTGTTTGTAAGTACACATAACACTGAAGTAATAAGAATTGACATTTGGCCTTTTTACATTTATAAATAATCAGGCCTTGGCATGTTTTGGCGAATAAACCCAAGAATGTGATGTCAACACTACATTTGCCCTGAATGGCGTTTGACTTCAACACTATATTTCTTATACATGAAAGCTACAAAATTTAATTCTATGATATGAATCACATATGTGGAGATCTTCTCGATAGTAGGGCACGAGTGCCAACGCGTTGGGCGATAGGCAAGTAGTCGGTTTTATTTAGTTGGTGCATGGTGTCGTCAAGCGAGTGTATGTGAGAGCACACGCTTGACCTTTTTGGTTTTGTTTTTCGTTGTACCGTGGATCGGCCGTCTGGCCTTTTTATAAAAATGATACGTCTTTTCACGGAGTATTCTTGAAGAAAAAATGAAGCACATGTTCAGAGACGACTTTGTCACCACTTGACCTTGTACTGTAGCAATTATTCTGCCTATTGTGAAGAAAAATATCTTTTGGGCAGTATTCATTCCGTCAAGTTGCTATCCGTTCGAGAGAAAATAGCCCTCATATATATGACTGCCTTTCCTTGACTTGTACTCCTACTTCCAAATGTGTCAACATCAAGCTATCTCTTTCTTAAATTTTCAAATCTGCTGCAGGTTGGACTCATTTGCAACTTGGTCAACATCAACAGTTGCAACATAGGGCAAAACACAAAGGAGAAGTTCACATCGTGAATTTCCGAACTTTAAAGCTGTGATCTTTGCTGCTTATATCACTTGAAAAGAATAGAAAGCATATAAAAGAATAAAATAAAACAAAACCGTAACGACGAGTTTTTTACATTCTTAGAAGTTTATCAAGAAACCCGTGGAAAAAAAAGTTCATTAAGGAAGCCAGAAGAAAACCTCAAACTGTACGAATTAAAGTGAAACTTGACTCCTATCGAATGTGGACAGAAACCGTGTCGTGATCATGCCATCAACAGACAACAATAATTTTGACGATAACGTAAAAATAACAAAATACTCCCAAAAAGGTATGGCAACTAATCGGTCATCTTAAATCGACGTAATGTGTTCCAGTTAGTTAATCGTGTGTCTTTTCAGTCATGCATGTGTTCCCGCGTGGGGCAATATTTTTTGCTTTTGCAGGGATTCTTTCTCTGTAACCTTTCTTTTGGTATACGCGTTAGTCCTTTTAGGAAGCTAGCGAAGATGGGCTTCAGCTTTCTCAATACAAATATGATACGAGCTTCTTAAAGAATCGCGCTAGGCCGCACCCTGTCTGGCTTGTTCAGGTGTTTCTCGTTGTTTATTTTGGTGGAGGTCGTTGCGTCTTACCCCGCATGTTGTTCATGCTAAAAAGAGAGCTTCTAGTTTTCATACTGAAATGGGAGCTTTTAGTTTTAGAATGGAAAAAAGGAGTGAGAAAGCAAGGCGCTTCCTGTTCTGTAACTCCAACACCATAGTAAGAAGTTCAGCGGATAACCTTTTTTTCAGTCGCTGATGCTGACAAAGTAATCTGGTCCTCCGACTAGTCTATCCGGCACGATTAGCGCGTGCTTCAATCCTGAAAAAATCAGCACCCATCAGCTCAAGTGCAGGCATTGATTGCTATGGCCGATAATAGAAATCGGGAACTAAAAAAAACTCAATCCTGGTATAAGAGTACCAACCAGGCAACCAGTCCAACAGAAAATGGTGAGACACAATAATGAACTTCTTTAAACTGGAAAATAAACTTTTCACGAAGAATAAATCATCTGGATATAGGAGTAACAACATACAGTAGTTCCGTAGTGGATCTTCACAAACGAAGAGGGGAACTTAGATTTCTGCTCTGCATTCTACACCCGTTTAATCTTTTCTAGGAAACTGATATTTCTCAGTTGCTCTAAGACCTAGGGTAATTTTTACTCGCAGGAAACTCTAGGCCTGGTATAGATCACAGGAAGAAAAATATAGCTGAACGTGAAATTCGCATAATTATGCCTAAATAAAACAACATTGTGCCTAAATGTTAGTCACGGGAAAATCACAGCAGCTTCTTTCTCTCAAAGAAGTTTTTCAGATGCCACAACTGCAACCCTGCCACTGATAAGCAGATACCAAGTGAGAGGAAACTGAGCCAAGCCATCCTTGAGCTGGTTCTCCTGTTCAGTTCCTGCATCTCCTCCTCCCTGGAGGAATGGAAGATCGAAAAATGGATTTAAGAGCTTAGTTAAGTTAAGTTATATAACGAAAGAAGTATTCGTTATTCCAAAATAAACAAAGAATACCTCCCGCGAAGATAGAACATTTCTTCATGGATAGATTTGATCGTATCCTCCAATTTCTGGAGCTCAAGTTTCATTATCTACAACAGAAAAAAAAAGGACATTACGGAAATTCACTTTGTGGATACTGCACTCCACTTTTTAACATAAGTACTCAAGGTGCTGATGTACTCCACTTTTTAACATAATTTATATTATACTCATTTGTAACGAATTATAAAATGTTTTGGATATTTCAGCTCGGACTACAATGGACCGAAATGAGTGAACGGACACACTAAACCGCACCTATATACATGCAATTCAGAAGAAAAAAATAGAACATCTTATAATTTGGAACGGAGAGAGTAATATATTGATTAAGATCAGACGTGGAAGCTGTATCTTGGAAGCACAGCAAGCCAAGAAGGCTTATATTTAGGGATAAAAGGAGTATACCCAAAAAGGTGCTGAGTGAATTCTAATCTCTCTAAAGGTACTCCCTTTGTCCCATTATATAAGATGTTGTATTATTGTGTGAAACCAGCCCATCCAGGTTCAAAATCCTAGACTTGGCATGGGAACTCGCATTTACCTGGATTTAATATAGGATTTAATCAGCGATATTCTTTCAGTGGTAGGTGACGTGCCCGTCAACGGCGAGGGGCTGACTTCATCAACCTAAAGATCTGGTGGTTGAGTCTTTCGAAGGTGAGTGTACGTGTGTATTTGAGAGCGTCCGCGATTGTATTGTGTTCGTCAAAAAATATGACTACTCATGAAACAAATCACGACAACGATGGAACAAAATTTATTGCACTCCGAAAAACAAGACTACTCACGGAATTGAAAAAACTCCGCCAAGGGGGACATACATTTAGTGCGAGTGGGGCAAATCATGACTATTGATGGAACAAATAATTAGAATGAGGGAAACAAAGTTTTGCGAGTGTTGAACAAATCATGACTTTTGGTGGAAAAAATGGTTAGTTTGAGTGAAACAAATCATAATTACTAGTGGACCAAATGTTTAGCCGGTGAAACAAAATTGAAGTGTTCTTAGAACAAAATCACGATTACTTTTGGAACAAAGATATTACAGTAAACAAACTAATAGTGCTAGTCGAAAAAAATCACAACAATTGATGGACCAAAATTTATTGCACCGCTCAGCGAAACATGATTATTCGTGGACTAAAAAACTAGGTCAAAGGGGAACAAAAAATTTAGTGCAAGTGAAACAAATCATGACTATTGGTGGGACAAATGACTAGACTGCGGAGAACAAAGTTTTGATGGGCTTGGATAAAATCGTTATTTTGGGTGGAACAAATGATTCGATTGAGTGAAACACGACTACTGGAGAAGCAAATGTTCCCAATAGAACAAGATTTCAATGCTCTTGGAAACAAATCATGACTGCAGGTGAAACAAGTGAGCAGAGGAATGGGTTTAATCGTTGTGTTTGTGGAACAAATCATGGCTGCTCATAAAATAAGAAAATTAGACCGAATGGAACAAAATTGTGTAACAAAACATTGCTACTAAAAGAACCAAAATTTCGTCCAAGTGGAACCCAAATTTTCGTGTTCATGCAAATACTAGTATCTAGGCCAGCGGGCGATGCGGGTTGGTGGCGTGGCGGCTGCGTCCGCGTATATGTCATTATCAACCAGGTCACAGAGAGATTCATGGCATGTATTGAACCCTGAGTGGTGTGCCCAACTCGGATCTGAACTGTTGTGAATTTCCTGTTGCATATATTGCTATTATGTTTGGATCGAGGAGGAGCACTCACATCGACCTGGCCCTTCTTGGCGACGCTGCTATAGTCCTTGGCGGAGACGCCGCTGCGCCATTCGAACTCGAACGGCGATGGTGGAGGGCGGGCGGTGGTCGGGCGCCCAGAAGCAGGCGAGTTAGTCCCCGGCCTCGGACGACGTGAAGGCGAAGTTGCCGGACTGCACGTTCTCCGAGTAGTGCAGGCTGTTGCCGTAGGGGGACGTCACCCGAAGCGAGATGTGGTGGGAGTCCGGGAGCTGAGAGTAGCCCTCGGGTTCCACGATGTTGGTACTTGCCGACGGCCATGGCGCCGACCTTGATGTCGTCGGAGATGCACTTCGTGTGGCCCGATAGCAGGTCGAACCGTAGGGCACCGGCGGAGAGGGCGCCGGAAAGGAGGAGGAGGAGGAGGACGGCGAGAGGGAGTAGGGATCTGGGCATGCGGATTGCCATGGAGATGGAGTATGGAGGAGGTGGGAGATCGGAGAAGAGCCGCGGTGATCGGCAAGACGGGGAGGCAACGGAGCAACAGCGTTTTTTTCCAAGACAATTCTGCTGAACAGTGAACACTATGAAGAACATAGTCCTTCACAGTTGTGATTTTGTACAGGATCGAGGGGCCATAGAAAAATGCATAAATACTCTCTTGGTAATCGGAAATGTTAGAAAAATGCATACTATTATAATGTTGAAAAGATAATGCAACCGAAACTGTAGGTTGAGAGAACAATTGTTCCGGTGGATGGTGAGACAGGAAGAAATTAACACACGATTCTGCAAAATATAAGCGGTTTCATAAAGATAAAAGGATGATGTAAAGGGGATGTTGAGCCAAATTCTAACACGAATACGTATGAAATGAATGGTGGAGATAATATTTGGGCTCAAAATATGAGTGGAATGATCTTTTTGGGCAACGTAAGGGGCTTTTACTTATTTTCCTTTTTTTATTGTCTTACAGCCTCTTTGGTTCAGAGGATTTGGAAAACGGGAAAACATGGGAAGGCAAAAATCGCTGAAAAGAATGTCATGGGCCGTTGCATGAACTGGCTAACAAGTACCTACATTCAAGCTGTTGCATGAACTGGTTCCGCTGGAAACGCACAGAATTTTGCTTGAACTGACATTTGGTCGACTAATGTCCAGCAGTTCTGATGGTGTACAGCACATAATAGCTTTGCCGGTCCGATGGTGTGAAACATCGTTTTAGCGTAGTGCACAACGAGTAAGAGCGTTTACCTTCGACACTGTCTGGCGGAGCAGGTGTGGATCGGCGCGCAGATTGGTCAGTGCCAGAGGCGGATGGAGTTTCTGAACTTATCTTGAAGCTAGGCCTGCCTGACAAGCTACAATGCATCGCCCTGCTATGTATATGGTGGTACGCGAGGAACAAATCAAATACAGGGGACGAATGATGGACAGTGGATGATGTTGCAGCCCGCATCGCAAGCCGTGCTCTGGAGCTTGAGAAGTTTTTCCAGAAGAAACTAGAAGAGGCAGCGGACGGGGAAGCTGCTGCTTTGTCTACATGCCCTGGAAGCTGCACAAGATTTGGGTATGATTCAAGTCCAAGTTGAAACTGATACCCAGCTGGCAAATGTTGCACAATGAAACTGATGCCATCTGTTCTTAAATTTTGATTTGACTTAGCAGTGACAGGTGCCAAGATGGTTCCCCAGCCCCAAAACAGTTGCCAGCGATCTCCACTCGATCCTGTTGCCAGCGATCTTGCTCGGCAAATGGGTTAATGGAATTAATCTGGTTGAGAACTATAAACTGGAAGGACACTCACATCCTGGCATTTAATTAAGAATAACAACCTTTATTGAAATCGAAAGAACAAGTAGAGGAAACAAATGAAACAATTTATTCGCAGTCATCAACTGAATAAGCAAGAGTTCTCCACGAAATCTCAAGACAAACATGACCAGATAGGTTTCCCTATTGAGGATGCATACGGTGCTTAGATCTTGTCAAGGGCCTGACCAATGTCATTTTTCAGGTCCTCAAAATCCTCCACTCCGACGCTGAACCTGATCAGGTTGTCCTTGATCCCATAGATGTCTCTCTGCTCCTTCGAATCCCTGTTTATGAATCACAGTTCAAGAGTTAGAACTAAAACAATATCATGTGCACAATTACTGAATGTGAGGACTGATAAATATATGTTCATACCAGTAGGACATGATGGCAGGCTGATCAATTATGCTCTCACAACCCCCAAATGAAGGGGCATGGTAGGGTATCTTGACAGAATCAATGAATTTCCTAGTAGAATCGAAGTCTCCATTTACCTAAATACATAGTGAAATTTAGGTCAAAATGCTTGATATAGTCAACAAACTTTGTGTTATGGTACATTTTACTAAGACATGAAATTACCTCAAAACTGACAACACCACCAAAGCCAGTCATTTGGCTCTTGGCAATGTGATGTTCCGGGTGACTTGGCAAGCCAGGATAGTATACACGTGCAATCTAGAAATATAAAATGAGTTTCAGTTAAAACAACAAAAACAGGGATAATCAGTAATTAGCTCTACAAATAAGAGAAACATAGTTAGCACACCTTTGGATGTTCCTCTAAAAATTGGGCCATCCGTAGTGCAGTATTATTCTGGCATTGAACACGGAGATGCAGTGTTTTCATGCCCCGGAGGATCAGGTAGGAAGCATTCTGATATCACAGTACAGTGAAAATGTTAGCAGTTGGAAACAAGATATCAGAACATTCGACCATGTTATATAAAACGAAAACAGGATAACATGGGACAAACACGACGTATATCGTTTAAATGCTATTCAAATTGCTTTTCAACAGCTTAACGTCAACAATGATGTACAAGGCACATGAGTACCCTAGTAGTCTATAACTAGGATCAAACCCATGCAACTACGGAAATACAGTTGTCCTTATTTATACGAAATTTGGTATTAATACATTTACATAGAGTATTCTAGGAACACAATATCATCATTCTGTGATTTATTGAGTTGAACATTTGGAAGACAAGATCCAATTCATTCAGAAATAAACTAGGAATACAATCTTGAAGGGTTTCGTGTTATCTATGCAGGGAAAAGCGATATGGCACTCTCATGTTGTAAATTGTAATAATCCTCATGATTGGAATAGAGTATGCTGTAGAAACACAAATTATAATAACAATAATTTCTTTATGGCATCATCTAGAACTGAAAGACAATGAAGATTCAGTATTGTATATAGTGCAACTGCAATCAATCGATCAAGGGTTTTTCCTGTCAGAGTAATTTGATGTATGGACAGTTGCAGGACACTACTATATGAGGCTGAGAGCCAAATATAACTCCTGGTATATAGTAAACCTTGCTAGACAGAAATACAGGATTTTGCAACTAAATCTGGTGAAAGCAAATAGGTTTGATAAATGGACAGAAATTGCACCATTCCAACTTACCGGATTTAGAACACCACCAACTACATGGTGATAAATGCGGACCTTTGAAACTAGCTCGTCTCTGCCACTGATACAGCCTCCAATAACCTTAAAACAAAAAAAAATCTCAACAATGCATATCTTGATCTGTAAATAGAGTATTGCAAATTTAGTTGATTGACTCACATCATTGTGCCCAGCAATGTACTTTGTTGCAGAATGAACAACTATGTCAGCACCTAAAGTCAGAGCCTTCTGATTGATAGGGGAGGCAAAGGTGCTGTCAATGCACAGCAACGCTCCCTTGCTATGGCACATTTTGGAGACAAGCTCGATATCAATGCATCTGAGAAATGGATTAGTAGGAGTCTCGGTGAAGAATAGAGATACCTGAACATATAGAAACAAACAAATTAGGCTACTTGTCAACGAATAGATTAGCACCAACAATTGGGGTGAAGAAAATTGCAAAGGTAACACTCACATTATTTTTATCAAGTGCATCTTGGAGAGCATCCATGTCAGCAGGTCTAATAACAGTCATCTGAGAATCAAATGTATAACAGATAAGAATCGCACAAACTATACAAAAAGACGCAACAAAGATCGATTTTCTGATTAGTTAGTAATGTGCAAATCATGGTTATATAGTAAAGCCTTCTGAAAGATCTTGAATGCAGTTGCATTTCTGCATGGTGTTGAATACTTCTACGATTATTGTATGTTATTGCAGTACGCATTTGGCTTCTATGATCTAGTTACATACCACATTACTCACTGCAACTCCCTTTGTTATAAGACGTTTGAACTCTCAAACCGTCATATATTTAGGAACAGATGTAGTATTAAGCATCGAGATTATCTAATCATATTGCTGAAACAATAACATGAGCATAAGGATAGCACATATTACCGTAATTCCCCTCTTGGGGAGCTCAGTCTCCATGTAAATTCTTGTCTTGCGGTACAAATCTGTGGTGGTCACGATGTGCCCACCTGCAGGGACAAGTGTGCTGAGCATAGCGACACTTGCATACATCCCAGAGGCCACAAATACAGTGGACTCGGCTTTCTCCAGTGCACTGCAGCATCAAAACTAGCAACTATCAAAAATCCCAATCAATGGAACAAACAAAGCATCAAAATTACAGGCTCGGCTTCAGTGACTTAAGTTACGGAGCGACTTCCTTTTCACAGCCCTCCGTTCTAGGTCGAACGTACCAGATTGATCCAAATATCAAAATCAAAAATCAAATTGTTCATAAGAAATGGGAAAAAATCTGGTAAAACATAAAAGTTTCATTGTATATTCTGAGAAAGTTTCAATCACTTGGATGATTGGTTAATGATTAAATAGCTCAAAAACATAAAAGGATATTCAATCACAATCCAGTGTTCCAAATGAAATAAAAAAATCTCAGAATACAAAACGAAATATTCATGATTTAGTGGATTTTTTCTGAGTGGTTTGAATTTTCAGTTTGGACTTAGGGTCCTTCCTGTAAGTTCAATCTATAATATGTAGGGCTCATAAGAGGGCTAAATCACTAAGGTCCTCAAAGTCACTGAAGCTGAGTCCCAAAATTACCACTAGCAAGAATTAGAATCTAGATTTCACCTCAAAACTAGCAACTATCAAAAATCCCAATCAATGGAACAAAGAAAGCATCAAAATTACGGGCTCAGCTTCAGTGACTTTGAGGAGCTAAGTCGCCTCTTAGCCCTCTTATCAGACCCCTGTTCTAGGTCGCACACACCAGATTGATCCGAATTTCAAACTCAAAAATTCAAATTGTTCATAAAAATGGAAAAAAAATCTGATAAACGATAAATGTTTGGATGACTGAACAACATATTTATAATTTAGTGGATTTTTTAGTTTTTCTGAATAGTTTGAATCTTTCAGTTCGGATTGGGTCAATCCGGTACGTTCGATTTATAACGGAGGGCTGATAAGAGGGCCAAGTCACTTGCTCCTCAAAGTGACTGAAGCGGAGTCCCAAAATACAGAGTACTAGCAAGAATCAGAATCTAGATTTCACCTCATCTTCTTTTCCAAGGCCTCAGTGGTCGGGTTCCCATACCTCCCGTACTCAAAGCTAGCATGCCTTCCCTCCTAACAAAATGAAATTTTGACAAAAGAAATAGCAGATTTATTAAATCTGAAATCTAGAACACAGGATAGTATACCAAAGGTAGGGAGAGCTTCAAAAAAAACCTTAAAATCGATGAGCTCCTGCGAGCTTTTGAACCAGTAGGCGGAGGTGTTCACTACTGGTGTGGTGATCGCGTCAGTCGCGATCCTTCTCCCGAGCCTCTCGCCTATTGCAGACAAAACACCAAGCAGGTCAAAACCAAAAGCAAAGATGCGCGGGATACCGCTAGATCTGACGGGCAAGAAGCGAGCGCGAGTGGGTTTACCTGCGTGGACGGCGAGGCTAGCATCGGAACCGAGCAGGGCACGCTCGGCCAATGCGAGGGCGGACGGCTGCGCGAGCTTGGCGTTGGGGATGGCGCCAACCTCGGCAGCCGCCGCCGCAGAGGCGGCGGCGGATGCGGCCGCGGCGTGGGAGGAGACGCCGCGGGCGCGGCTTCCGCCGCCGCAGGGGGAGGGGACGGCGGGGCGGTCGGACCAGGCGGCGGCGACGATCTGCGCGACGCCGATGTTGCTGCAGTTGCGGCGGGCCTTGGTGCTGAGCTGGCGGACGAAGTTGGGCGGGAAACGAAGAATGGTGGCGGAGGTGAGGGCGCCGCTGTTGTCGCCGGCGAAGGACGGCGGGGAGGAGAAGGAGACGGTGGCCATGGGGGGGCTAGGGTTTGGGTGGGTGGCGGCGCGCGGCGCTCGATGGATCGCGACGGAATCGAGGGGCCGGGGTTGGTGGGTTGGGTGGCGCTCGTGTAGCCTTTCGAATGGGGAGCGGCCTATTTGTAGTGAACTCGTGCCCACGGCATTCCTTCCTGCTTTGGTAACTCGTCGCCAGGCATGCACCCGAGCAAGAACGGACGGATTTCAGGAGAACTTGACAGTGGCAAGATGGTTAGGTGGGTAGTTGTATCCCTAGCCCATTAGAGTTTAAATCTCAGATTTGACGCTGGTGTTTCTCATTTAAGGCGGAATATTTTTCAGTGGGAGGCGACGTTCCCGTCGATAGCGAGGCGTCCGTGGTGACTTCGTCAATCTCAAGACTCGACCCGCCGACTCAGTCTCTCGGAGGTGCTCATAGGGGTAGGGTGTGCGTGCGTGCGTTCATAGGGGTGAGTGTGTGCGCGTGTATATGAGCGCTTGCGTTGTACTGTGTTTCGCAAAAAAAAAGGACGAATTTCAGCTCACGCCGTCGGACGAAAAGCTGGAATCAATCGGTGCGCCGTGCGCGTACGATACAATACAACGGTCAGGGCCGGTCCTGGAGGGGGGCGAGAGGGGCGGCCGCCCCGGGTCCAGAAATTTTGGGGGCCCTCCAGGTATATGTAGTATATTGTATATGGCACGTATGAAAAATAAAATACCAATCGCTAGTCAATCAAGTTTCAGTTCCACGTAAAAAACAAATCCATACAAGCTGATTGGGCCCTTCTGTTTCCGTCGGAGACCCAGCGCAGGAAGAGGAGCACCACACGTACGTATTCCATTTCCATATAGGCCCTACCCTCGAAAAAAACATTCCATATAGGCCTCTTCGCTTATACTTGCCCGATGGAAAACCACATCGCTGCCGCTCCAGTTTCCTCTCATCCGTGGCGGCGCCCAAGGACCAAGGTAGTTGATTGCCTGATTCGGTGATTCGTTTCTGTCTTCCGATCGTCCGAGATGTTGCGCCCCCGGTAGGTCCAACCGAGAGGATCAGAAGGTATATAATGATTGATTAATTTTGATCTTCTCAAATTATCTACTATAGGCGGATTATGCCTTTATTTTGATTGCTAATTTGCGCAGTTATGATGTGTGAAAAAAAAAGAGAAAACATAATGAAAAACTGATAGAATCGTAGAGAGGATAACTTCACAAATTTAGGGTAAGTTCAAAATGTAATACAACTCTATCACACTGAAATTACGCATTCGTGCGTCCGTGGGCCCCCTGCCTCATTTCTCTCGTTTAGTCTCTATTTGATTAGCTAATACATGTGTTTATTTATTTATACTAAGAGCATCCGCAATGCTTAGACCCTTGTATGAAATCTTAAGGGACAAAATAATGCCTAACTTAGATAGCACCTCTACTAAGAGCTTTGGTCTCCAACGCACATGTGAACATAAGCAGACATGTCTAGTGTTTCTTGCAACGGTCTTCTTGCAACGGTCCGACCGCGTAAATTAGAGCAATCGTCTGACATCTGGTCAAGCGGCGATGCCAACCTTCAACGTGAAAAGAATCCCACTCTGGTAAAACAGTTGCGATTTTCTCCCCTACTGCCCGTAGACAGCGTCGCATTTCAGATGATCTAAGGGGCCCAAATTTTAGTTTAGCCCCGGGTCCCCGAAATCTTAGGACCGGCCCTGACAACGGTGCTATCTTGATTACTGAGTTAGAGGAAGGAAAAAACTTAAAAAAAACATATTTTTCCTTCTCTCAGATATAAGATATCGTAGAAAGAAATGTGAAACATTTTTTCTTATTGTATGAAATTTATTCGCTCAGTCATATATATTTTTTCCCAGTTTATTTCTCGAGCAAATTCCGCGTTTTACTTTTTTATTTTCTGGAAGTGTTTAACATGTTTTATTTTGTGTGTCACTTTTTACCCCCGAGCTTATGATGCATGGCCCAGCTGATCACACTCGATACTTCTTCCTCCATCGAGAAGAACGTTCCGGCATGAGCGACACCCTTTGGATTCGGCCGGCTATTCGTGGGTGACATTCCACCCATATGAAATTCAATATCCAAAGAAGTTTGTCTTTCCGTCGAAGTCGACTCATCGCCGCACCAATCACTGACTCTAGATACCACACGGTGAGAGAGAGGAGTAGCAAATTGGTTGAACACAGATTCGGCGTGTTGTGTGGCTAAGTGACAACATAGCAGGTGTTGGTTAGGTATAGGGAGGGAAACCATAAAACTACAATATGCTTTTGAATTGGCAACGAAATCACGCGTCAGTCTGACTTTTCGGCGCATGCTAGGGAAATTCACGAAAATATTAAATGGGAAAAACCTTGACCCAAAAAGTAAAATAGGATAAAGATCGTCACAAAATCACAAGTAGGGTGAAAGAGTGAAATTCACTCTAATCATGACATAATTTTAGGAGCATATAAATATTAATAGTTAAAGACAATATTATGATATTATCTTTCTTCTCTAGACAACATCTAGTGGATAAGATTCTCATAAAGAAGGAAAAAATAGTAGGAGATGTGGCGACATGGACAAGATCCTCTTTGAGTTGAGCAATTTTGTAGGATTTATGTTTTATGATTCTTTTCTATGTATTGTCCCCGGAGATGTGGGGGACATTGACAAGATCCACTTTGTGTTGTAGACTCATGTCACTCTATTTCTATGTACATAAAAAAAAAACATGCATTCTCACGCGTTCCTGAATAGAAATATCAAATGCGGAAAATTCACTGACAAACAATGTAGACAAACTACTTAAGAATAATGATAAGCATGAATCACAATAAACCACATACAGACATGAAACACGATCATCCACAACAGATGAGCGAATCCATCAAAATCTACCACATAGTTAGCACATGGTCACAACTATAGTGACATGGATATACATCTTGGGTACCCTACCATAAGGGTACCTGGTGCACGTAACGACTGAGGCCCAATCACGTAGAGTCTACTCGAAGCCCAAGACGAGAGGCCCAAAGAAGATGGAGTACCCTCCAAGATTTAGACATAGGCATAATCGGTTAGGACTTTCCTTACATGTAAACCAGGTCGGTTACGAACTCCCGAGACCCAGCCTATTTAAAGGCTGGGAGGGGCGCCAATCTGGGAGAAGCAATACTCGAACCCCCAAAAGCCCTAGCGAGATCGACATCTCGCCGGAGCTCCCTTGTAACCGCATAATCTCACACGATCAATACCAGACAAGCAGGAAGTAAGGTCTTTACCTCCACCCGAGGGGCCTGAACCTGGGTAAATCTTTGCCTCTGCTTGTCAGCCGACGAAACTACCAGTACTACCACGTTCTCTCCCCATAATCTCAACCATAGGTCCTAACCATGGGATTTGATGAGTTAACCCCTCGTCAATTGGCGCCGTCTGTGGGAAAGAATAGTGTTGGACTCACGGTTCCTTCGGTTCCATCGGAAAGCGGTAACTCGCCGATCGCATCTACAAACGGCAACTCACCGACTGCATTGACAAAACAGAACTCGCCGACTCGGCCGGCACACGGCAACTCGTCGGCTCACTTGACAAACGGCAGTACGCCAGCTTCGACTGCAAAAAGCACATCAGATCCTCAGATGAACTTTGAGCCGCACTCGCCAGAATTCCAGGAGGCGTTCGTTGATCTCGAGTCAGGTTTGGGTTTAACCGTTGGTTCGTTCAATTTTTTTGTAAACAAGCTTGGTATGCAGGACTTGACAGATCCACGCCAACTCGCCACGTCCGCACCCGAGGCTCCATCGGTTGCGGCTCCTCGACTGCGGATCCATCAACTGCGTCCATACCATTATCGGCCATCCAAGCCTGCTCGTCTGCAACTACCATGTCGACTCGAGAGATCAACGAGTTCATTGCGAAAGAACTCCAAGGTGAGGAGGCTGAATCAGCATACCGCATAAACGATCCCGAGTTCGATCTTCCACTCGAGGATAGCTTCGACTGCGGGATCTCCATCAGCGACTTCGACGAACCGGAAACTCATATCGACAACCACGTCGACTCCGAGATCTGCACCAACAACAACCTTGACTTCGAGATCCATAACGACTTCGCCGACATCGAGATGAGCATAGGCGATGAACACGTCAACAGCGAGCTCCGCCCAGATGGGCCGTTCGACTGGCATACTGACTCTGATATGAGTCTCGATGAAGACGTCGAGTCCATGACGGGACTCGAAAACACATACACATACCCTCGGGTGATACCCCAGCAGGTCTACGTTGCCTTCGCCGCAGAATCATCTGACGTTGCGGCCAGTCGCAGGCCTACAGAATTCCCGTGCACAGTTACTATGCCGGATGGAGTCACAACTCTCACAATTACTGCTGAGATGGCAGCAAAAGCAGATAAAGTCATCAAGGAGTGCACAATGATGCCAGTGGACGCAACACGGAGGAGATGTTGACCTTCCAGTACTTCAACTGGCAGGAAACACTTCGACTGCAGCAGATCAGAGCAACACTCGAAGAACGTAAAAAGCAAGCTAGCTTGTCGAGTGCACGGAGAAGACAGCTCTCCATGAGCTCCACCGGGCGAGCAGACACAAGACCCAGATCAAGGCTGTCACGCCTCGCGGAAGATGAAAGGGAAGCGCTCACCCGCAACTTGGGCCACTCTTTCATGACATTCGACGAAGGAGTACCAGTACCCAAAACAGCTGCGGGTGCCCTTTTTACTGCTGCAGCATACCTAGAGGCAATCAAGCCTCCAGCGGATGACCCCAATGCAAAACTACATCGCCAACAGATCAAATCACTCGCCTTAGCGGCAAAGCCATACGCCAAATCCCACAAACTCCAGGAGGAGTCGAGACCGTGCCATAGTAAACCCGTGTCGTGAAGAGCATAATCGCAGTGGTCGTGTCACCACTCGAAGGAAAGGAGCGGCTCACGTCGGCGCAGGTCCAGGAGCAGATCACGCAGATCTTACAGTAGCGACTCGTACTCTGATCAGGAGCCTGAGCCATGCGGAGCTCTGTGCTTCACTCGACGCGTCCGCGAGACACGGATGCCCAAAGGGTTCAAACTCACATCTGAACAGCCCAAATACACGGGTCGACAGGAACCTTCAGGATGGCTGGAAGACTACAGACTGGCTGTCTCGTGCCAGCGAGGCACGAATACCACAGCCATGCAATACATACGACTCATGCTCGAAGGCACAGCCCGCGACTGGCTCAAGGCTCTACCTCCATCAACATACGACTCGTGGGATCACTTCCGCGCAGACTTCATCAAAAACTTCGAGCCTCTATGTGAGCGACCAAAAACGTTCGAAGAACTGAGAGCCTGCATTCAACGGTCAGACGAAACGTTGAGGTCATACATCCGACGATGGACTGAGATACGCAACTCAGTTGGAGTAATTTCAGAAGATATGGCCATGGATGCTTTCATCATGGGCCTCGCCAGGCGAGATTTCAAAGAAGCACTTGGTCGCCAAAAGCCAACCTCTGTGGCTAACCTCCTAAAGATCGCGACTGAGTGGGCAGACGGAGAAGACATGGCGCGCACCACACGCGGGTCCTCACCCCGTGACAATCATGATAGCGGCAGTCGAACCGCAGGGACTCATACAGAGACGAGGAGGCGCAAACGTTCAAAACGTCACTACGACGACGACAGACCCGAATTCATGGCGGCTGGATTCTCCACACCCGCAACGACCAAGACAGAAGCGACCGACGGTCAGAAGATCGACGGGACAGTCGAGATGATCGCCGGACAGTCGAGATGATCGCCGGGACAGTCGAGACCGCAACCAACGCAGTGACAGCTACAAGAAGAAAGATTGGCGCAAGTCGCGCCGGCGCACAAAACGAGCGATCATTCGATGACAAGATGGATGCTGATTGCAGATTCCACCTGTACAAGGGGAAGACGGAAAATTGCGCTCCAATCACTCGATGAGAAACTGCAGAGAATTCGACCAACTAGCATCTGAATACGTGCAACTCAGAAAGGCAGCAGCACACACACCGCACCTGCACCTGTGCCTCAGCCAAACAATGTGCCCGTTCTGATGGCACCACCTCCACCACCACAGCCTGCCGCAGGCGGAAATATCGCGGGTGCCATACAACCCGTACCTCGGGTGGACGAACCTCAGTACCCTCCCCCCAAGGGCAGATGTACATGATACAGAAAGGTCGCCCTTCCAACAGGGAGCAAAAACTTCGCACTCGACAAGTAAATATGGCGGTCATGTCACCTCCTGCCGTAACTGAATTCTTGAAGGGATCCGAAACTGCAATAAGCTTCAGCAGAGAGGACCACCCACCATCGGTCGTTCGTCCAGGGCACTCTGCTCTGGTACTCGACGCCCAAATTGGAGGTTACGCCATGTCCAAGGTCTTCATGGATGGTGGCAGCGGCATAAACATCATCTTCGGATACGCTCCGCAAAATGAACAGGTCAGTCGAAAACCTGCCAAAATCCTCAAATACCTTTCACGGTATCGTCCCAGGCAAAGCAATAAGCCCAGAAGGCACCATACAACTCGACGTTACGTTCGGGGACAAAAACCACTTCAGGACAGAGTCGATTGAGTTCGAAGTTGTCGACTGGAAGTCACAATACCACGCCATACTTGGACGCCCGACGTTCGCTCGATTCATGGCGGTCCCACACTACGCATACCTCCAGCTGAAAATGCCTGGACCAAAAGGAGTAATCACAGTCAAAGGAAACTTCCAAAAGTCCGATTCTTGCGACCGAGAGTTTAGCAAAATCTCTGAGATGTTCGGCATGGAAGCAACACTCGCCGATCTAGCGGTCTCCAACGATCGAACACTTATGCCGGAGCACAAGAAGGTGGCAGTCGACAGAGCATTCAATGCCACCAATGACACAAGGTCGCATCAGGTGCACCCGACCGATCCGACCAAGACAGTCAATGTCTCTTCGAGTCTGCCTATCGCATAGGAAAGCGCGCTCGTCGAATTCCTCCGTGAGAACTGGGATATATTTGCGTGGTGTCCAGCCGACATGCCAGGTATTCCCAGGGAATTCGCCGAGCACTCTCTCCAATTATTTCCAGATGCTAAACCAGTCAAGCAAACAATGCGCCGCATATCCGGCCCGAAAAGAACCGCAGTCGAAGCCGAAGTCGACAGACTACTCGCAGCAGGTTTCATCAGAGAAATCAAGAAATCACAATGGGTGGCTAACCCCGTACTTGTAGAGAAGAAGCACACAGATATCCTTCGGATGTGCGTAGATTTCACAGCACTCAATAAATGTTGTCCAAAGGATCACTTTCCACTACCTCGAATCGACCAGATCGTCGACTCCACCGCCGGGTGCGCTCGCTTGTCCTTCCTGGATGCTTACTCAGGTTACCACCAGATAAGGATGAAGGAAGAGATGAAGAGAAAACGGCGTTCATAACCCCACTCGGGGTCTACTGCTACACAACATGCCTTTCGGGCTCAAGAACGCAGGCGCAACCTACCAGCGCATGATGCAAGACTGCCTCAAGAAGCAAATTGGGCGAAACGTCCAGGTCTACGTAGACGACATCGTCATCACAACAAGGGAGGAAAACACACTACTCGATGACTTGCGAGAGACGTTCGCAAACCTCAAACGCTTCCACATCAAGCTCAACCCGAAGAAGTGCACGTTCGGCGTGCCAGCCGGGCAGCTCCTGGGGTATCTAGTCTCGGCTCGTGGAATCGAGGCGGACCCGGAGAAAATACAGGCCATCTTGACGATGCAAAGGCCTTCAAAGCTCCATGACGTACAAAAATTAGCAGGTCGAGTGGCAGCACTCAGTCGATTCATCAGCAAACTGGGCGAAAAAGCACTCCCGTTCTATCGACTGATGAAGAAAGCAGACAAATTCGAGTGGACGCCAGAAGCCGAAGCAGCCTTCACGGACCTCAAGCGAGTCCTCACAAGCCCTCCAATCCTCGTCGCACCAAGGGAACGAGAGCCACTATACCTGTATGTCTCCGCAACTAACAGGGTGGTAAGTACCGTACTGGTAGTCGAACGCAGGGAGGAGGGACACGCCCAAAGCATACAACGCCCAGTCTACTACTTGAGTGAAGTCTCTCCATATCAAAGCAGCGGTACCCGCATTATCAAAAGCTGGCCTACGCCGTGTTCATGTCCTCAAGGAAGCTGACGCACTACTTCGCAGAGCACCCGATCACTGTAATCAGCACCTCAGGGATCGGAGACATCCTCACAAACCCCAACGCAACTGGGCGAGTCGCAAAATGGCTCATCGAGCTAGGACCACGAGATATCAAGTATGATTACCCGAAGGCCATCAAAGCACAAGTCTTACCTGACTTCCATACCGAGTGGATCGAAGCTCAGTTGCCAGGAGCACCAGATGTGTCCAACTCATGGACTATGTACTTGACGGCTCAAAGAAGAACGAAGGCGCAGGCGCAGGTGTCATCCTCATATCACCAAAAGGCGACAAGCTTCGCTATGTCCTGCAGATGGGATTCGAGTTACCATCCAATAACGAAGCTGAGTACGAGGCCCTGATCCATGGCATGCGGATGGCCAAAGCCCTCGGGTGCACTCGACTGATGATCTATGGTGACTCGAACTTGTGGTGCAGCAAACAATGAAGGCCTGCGATGCAATCGCAGACAACATGATCGCCTACCGTGACTGTACAACCTAATGGAGGGCAGCTTCGAAGGCTGCGAGTTGCGGCACATAGGGCGCGAGAGCAACGAAGAAGCAGATAAGCTAGCCAACATTGGCGCGACCAAAGCACCAGTTCCACCTGGTGTCTTCTCGAGCGCATCGAGCACAGGTCCATCAAGAAAAACGAACATCTCCTACATCAGCCGCACCAGCCAAGAGCAAAGCACCTAGCACAGAGGACCCGCCAGTCGAGGTACTCCTTGAGCCAACTTGGACTCAACCTTTCCTCGCATACATACTCCGCGGCGAGGTACCTGAAGACATAACAGAGTCAAGACGCGTCACTCGACGATCTAAAGCATACACCGTCATCAACGGCGAACTATACAAGCGCAGCGTATCAGGTATGTTCCAACGATGCATAGCATTCGAAGATGGCCAGGCCATCCTTCGTGATATTCATGCAGGTACCTGCGGGCATCACGCCAGCAGTCGATCACTCGTAGCCAAAGCCTTTCGCGCAGGCTTCTACTGGCCCACAGCACTCAAAGACGCGGAGGACATAGTCAAAAGGTGCATCGGCTGTCAAAAATTCGCCACAAAGCCGCACGCACCCGCATCGGCGTTGAAGACAATACCATTGGCCTGGCCCTTCGCCCAGTGGGGGCTCGATATGGTCGGGCCACTCAAAAAATCCTCCCATGGAGGGCATACTCACCTTCTGGTGGCGGTCGACAAGTTCACCAAGTGGATTGAAGCAGTCCCTATCACAAGTTCGACTGCCACTACAGCAGTCAATTTCATAAAATCCATCATATACCGCTTCGGTGTACCAAGCAGCATCATCACTGATAACGGTACAAACTTCACGGCTGAAGAGTTCCGATCCTTCTGCAAAGAGCAAGACATCACGCTCAACTATGCATCCGTGGCACACCCGCAGTCCAATGGCCAAGTCAAAAAAGCCAATGGACTCGTGACGAGCGGAATCAAAAACGCCTCTGGTGCCACTCAAAAGAGCCGGGTGCTTGGGTCGAAGAACTCCCGTCTGTGCTATGGAGCCTACGCACAACTCCTAACGCTTCAACACAGTTCACCCCATTTTTATGGTCTACGGCGCAGAGGCAATCCTGCCATCAGATGTAAGATTCAATGCACCAAGAGTCGAAGCATACAACGAAGAAGACGCAGATGAAGCACTCGAAGATGCAGTCGACTTGCTCGAAGAAGCACGCGACACAGCGCTAGCACGCACAGCTGTCTATCAGCAAGACCTCCGCAACTATCACAGCCGTCGACTGCGCACCAGGTCCTTCGAGGTTGGCGACCTGGTACTTCGACTGAAGCAAAAGAAGGTGCACAAACTCGCTTCTCCATGGGAAGGACCCTTCATCATCACCGAGGTCATTGGTGGCGGAGCATACAGACTGAAGCACGCGAAGACAGGCGAACTCTCACACAATCCTTGGAACGTTGCGCAGCTGCGCCATTTCTATGCTTAGATTGCTCAGTCGCGCAATGTAATAGGCACATATGTCGGATGGCTACAGGTTTCAGACGCGCTCTTTTCCTTACCAGGGTACCTATGGGGACTGGAAGGTTTTTAATGAGGCTGCCTGCAGCTTAACATTCAAAAATGGAATATAATCAATGATTCCTCATATTTCTTCCTGTTTACTACTCGTATAAATTATTCGCACAAACTTAGCCTCACCAGAATACTCGGGGGCTGCGCTATCACAAACATGAGCTTTCGCTCCCGCAAAAACAAACAATCCAGACGCACCGAATACTCGGGGGTTGGGTCATACAAAAGGTGGTACAAACAAACAGCCCAGCCTCACCCGAATGCTCGGGGGCTGGGCCTCAAACAAAAATTCATAAACAGCAATCTCCGCCGCATCCGAGGACTCGGGGCTGGATAATCATAAGTTTACAATAAATTGCTTCACACACCCACTCAACAGGCTCGGGGGCTGCGGAGATGCGCATATTTAGTTCATAAAACTTACAAGTATTACATTCACACTCGGGGGCTACCCCTCTGTACACATGTACGCACGCAACAGTTCCTACTCTTCCAGTTCATCCTTGATGGGCACGACAGGGCCAAGGAGTTGATGATGGCATCGCTCGACCAGAACCTCTGCAGATCGAAGCGTGCCATCAAGGTCTTCCTGAGGCAAAGTCGCTCCAATGGCGGGTGGCAGCAACACGAAGTTAGGACGTCGACTCCGCACATATGCCATCACTGCGTTGGCTCCAAGCACAAGTTTCTGAGTAATCACATCTTGGATAGGACCTGACAGTCGAAAAAGTCCGACCAGGACATGGATTCCATGCGGCTGTGTCCCAGTTGGAAACAGAATCTCGTTAAGATGACTAAATGCCACCCTGCATATTTTGAGTAGCTGTGCGCCTCGCCACGCTCGATCCTTCAGAGTAGCGAGTGTGCGCGCTCGGAACCTATCAAGCCAAAAATGCTGACGGCCAGTTGTCGGGTTGTCAGTGGCATTATCCAGGCGCTCTTCAACGCGAGCTTGCTCTGCCTGAAAATCAGAGACAAAACCTGCAGAAAGAACAACTCAAGTTACTCGCAATGAGAGTAGCCAAACAATCCATAATCAGAAAAAGGATTGTACTCACACTCGAGTTGCCTGTTTACAGGGTCCATCTCGCCAAGCACATAGTCCTCTCACTGAGTGGGTAAAGCAGGCCTCGCCCTCATCCTATCCAGCTTGCTCTGGGCACTCTTCAACTCTTGCTCCAGTTTTACGACTCGAGCCTTCATATAACGCATCACTGCGGTATCATTTGCCACCTGAGCTCGAGATTGAGTGGAAGCACGATGCCGCGCGGAGCCAGATGAAGTAGCGGCTGCCCGTTTCTGTTCCAAACATCATAACAACCTCATGTCAGGTATGAGAGATTCATCACAAAGCTCAGGCGAGTAACAACACATAGCCTTACAGGCGAAAACACAACAAGGAACCAAATTCATACAAGTGTAGCAAAAGCGTATGCATACTCGTAATATCATAAAGCATAATTACAGTCCATAAAAAGGGTAGATGGCCCTAAAGTCTATGATGCAGACTCCAACCTAGCCCTACGCGCGCGATTGGCAACCTCCGCTGACCGGCGCTCCATGGTAGTCATAAAAATTTCAGCCAGCCGCGCGGCTGGCTCATTCACATGCTTCAGAGACACCAGCTTCCCGTCCGGCTTCCGAGGGAAATCAGACAGAGCGGCCTCAAAGTCACCCTCTATCCCATGACCTAAAAGGAGCTTGAGGGTGGTCTCTGAGCCGCGTACCGTCAGGGTGCGAGCAAAACTCGCCATAGTCGAGGTTCCTGGGCCTAAGACGTCGGCGAAGCCATCCATAGTCGACGGAAGTTGGCCAGACGGGAACACGCCCTTGTATACGGCGTCGAGTGTGCTCGTAGACTTGGCAAGTGCATCCTTCGCTTGGGCGGAGATGGCGTCAAGGTTGCCAATAGCACGGTCGAGGGAAAATCGCCACTCACCAGGTCCACAGGTGTCGGTGCGCCAACAGCTCCTTAAAAAATCAGAAGAGAACAGAAACTCTTACACAACACTCAGCGGCAAAAGAAGTAAACAACAAGTGACAAATTTTACTAACCGCCCATGTCTCGGGTGAGGCTAGCCAGCCGCTCAGCATACTCTTTCTCGCGTACGGCGGCTGTGGCCTTGGTGGCATCCAAAAAAAAATTGACTCGGCGCGCTGGGCGGCGAGTGCCTCTTCTGACTCCTTCACCCAAGACTCAGCCGATGCCTTATCGTCTGCATTTGACGACAAGAATTGACTCAAAGCATTTGAGTAAGCAAAGACAGCAAAAACAACTTCGGAGACAACAAATATACTTACGGGTGAGCTGTTCTAGGTCAGCGCGTAACATGTTTCTCTCCTGCTCCATCTGGACAAAATCTTTGCCCGATTCTACCAGGTTGAGGTAGTAAGGCTGCAAGCACATGAAACCAGCATAAGTTATAAAACAAGTACTGTATGCGGACTCGACAAAAGACACTTACGTGTTCAGTCCAAGGTGCAGGCTTCGTGGCTGACGTCCCGACCTCCGGAGTTGCAGCACTCGTAGCCTTGGCCGTTTCAATAGCAGTAGCCGTGGCTGCTGATTGAACAATCTCCGGTGAAATAGGAGAGACGTCTGGGTGCTCAGAGGACAATCTTTTGTCGGACGGAGGAGTTGGAGGATGCGCAGTCTCAGCACTGCGAGTGACCGAAGAAATACTACATAAGCAACAATATCAACCAGCAAAAAACTCAGCACAAAAAGCATAAGGAGGAAACCTGTGCTCTTCTTCCTCATCAGTGTTGAGGTTGTCAAAATTTGGACCTCCAAAAAGCAGCTCCTCAACCGATTGGGGAGGAGGAGCTGAGCTCAACGGGCTCACGTTCAAAGGAGCAGCTGTGGCAGCAGGAGACGAGCCCGAGTCTCCATCATCCTTCACATCCAATTCCTTCGTGGGTGAGCTCATGGAAGACGACATACCTCGGGCTACCCGACGACGCTTGCGAGTCTGTACTTCCTCTGCCTCTTCTTCGGCTTCTTCTGCAGGCGAAGTGGTGGCCGATGGAAGAGGCGAGTCATCAATTCCCTTTGCTCGTACCTCTTGCACCTCCTGCACCTCTGTCTCCGCAGTCGGGCCGTTCTCTGGAAGAGGAGGAAGAGACGAAGCAGTCGAATGGCTCTGCATACCAAATACAGCAGTCGAAAGTTACACAGATGCACAACAAAATAGCAAAATCAGGAGATCATAAACTTGATCGTTCACTAACCTCATCCAAAGGCCCTTCGGCACCATAAGGAGTGAAAGGGCAGTCAACGTTGCAGGGCTCGCTGGATTTCGTGCTGGTAATGGATCGCACATGTGATACCAGCTCGCTCTTCGACAGCTCCTCCTTGCTCATTCGGGTGACGTCGAGCGCACCCTCATACTCCCACATGGGGTGGGCTCGAGCGCGGAGCGGCCTCACCCGCATCTTCACAAAGGTGGCAATCAAGTGCACACCAGTTACGCTGCTTAGCAGCTCTCCAATCTTTGACAGCAGAGGCGCCGCTTCTGCCTTTTCTTCAGCCAAAAGCGGGTGGTCCCAGGCGTTCATCCTCGCGAGTATACCAGCAGTCAAAAATTGAGGGACTCCTTCCTGGTCGACGCGCACATAAAACCACCTCTTCCTCCACCCTTGCGCCGAGTCGACTGGCTTCAGGGCAAAGTAGCGGGTGTCATTGCGCACCTAGATCCCGAAGCCGCCAACAGGGTAGGTGCGGCCGCCTCGGTTGTTGGGTCGGGCCATGAAAATCGACTTCCAGAGGGCCCAGCTGGGAGAAACTCCCAAGTAGCACTCGCACAAAACCATAAAGCATGCAATGTGCATAATGCCGTTCGGGGTGAAATCAAGGATTTGCACCCCGTAAGCAAACATCAAACCACGAACAAAGTCGTGGAGGGGAAACGAAAAACCCCTAGGAAGAAACTCCGCAAAACAAATGTGCTCGTTAGCGCGAGGCTCGGGGAGTACCTCCTTGGGCGACGGCGCACGGACGAACAGCTGGTCCGCAGGTGGCAGCATTCCCTCCTCGCGAAGCTTGTCCAGCTGCGCCTCCTTGATGGTGGATTTCACCCAATCGCCGTTGCTCTTCTTGAGGTCGACGATGGGCGCAGATGCGCCAGCCGCTGTCTTCTTCCCCTTCAGAGCGGCCGCATCGGTCGCGGGCACGTCGGCAGCAGCAGCCTTTCTTTTTGGCGCCATGGCAGTAGTGGCTTGGGAGAATAGCGAGAGCTTGGGCGCAAGAACAATGGCAGAGCACAAGGAAGAAGATGGAGTAGGGGCGGCACGCAGAGCAAATGGCAGGTAAAAATAATGCCAGCGTCGTCCCCCCTTATTTACCACAAATCAAAATCGATCATAACCATTCAAATCATAATCGTGCGCTCCGCACGCCATCCCGCCGTACACGTGGCAAGCACGGAGGGCAACCGTCGCCGGCCACTCCGCCCACTACGCAAGCAAAAAGAGGAGCCATCATCATGCCTCCGTAAAAAGTGGGCCAGGGCGGTCAAATCCAGCCCAAACGGCACCGTCGTTCAGTCAGCGCTGCACAATGGGCCCACATACGTGTCACGTCCCATCAATCGCAGCATAACGCACGCCACCGCGTGTCAGGCAGCGCAGTCACCAAAAAACGTCATCCCTGACGTCATTGCAAGCGATCTGTTCAGTAAAGCATTCGAGTTCGCCCAGTGCATATCACTCACTTGATCGCCTCACTTGATTCGGGTGTGAAAAAGCAACGTTAAAGCAAAAAATGGTCACTCGACCGTTTCTTCGATTAAAGGCATATTACTCCCATCGGGAGCGTATCACCAGATTCTTCGACTGGAGATGCTCAAGATAAAATGATTTTGAGATTATCCTCCATTGCAAGCAATAAAGCACAATCTCGGGGGCTACTCCCATCGGGAGCACTGTCGTGCACCCGATAGAATTACGGCAAAAATTTCTTCGACTAACATATGCAGCGAAAAAGATTTGAGATTATCCTCCATTGCAAGCAATAAAGCACAATCTCGGGGGCAACTCCCATCGGGAGCGCTGTCGCGCACCCGATAGAATAATGACACAGTATCAGTCGACAAAGGACTCGACTCAGTCCATATGCACAATCATACTCGAAACATTCCCGAGTTGCGCCCGCCGCAAATATCTCGGATGCTGCATGCGTAGTGCAAAGGTAAGACCCGCCGAACTTTCGAGCTGGGCTAAGGACCGTTCTAGCAACGTTAATCCTTATAATTTCCGTGTCAGCAGACATGATGAAAAATCCCGACGGACGCATTGGGTAAATTTCAAAATTATACTGCAGATCGATTCAGTAAGACCTCCGCGGCCTAATCGAGTCTGACCAGTCTGTTCCAAGTTCGAGTCCGGGGACTCGAGTTTGATTGAAAGCTAGTAAGGTTTTACCCGAATGTGTAGTTAACCGGTCCTAATCCGTCGAGTGTATCGAGCCTACTAAGCTATTATCCCTTGGCTATCATAAGCAAAAATCAAAAGTCGACGAAGTACTCGACATAGGCAACATGTGCTATCCGTACATGAATTCCAATTACAACATACAAGTACAAAGCATACGACGTGCACTTACGGAAGAGTCCATGCCCGATTCTTCGAGTCAAACAAGTACTCGGGGGCTACTGACATGGACATACATATTGGGTACCCTACCATAAGGGTACCTGGTGCACGTAACGACTGAGGCCCAATCACGTAGAGCCTACTCGAAGCCCAAGACGGGAGGCCCAAAGAAGATGGAGTACCCTCCAAGATTTAGACATAGGCATAGTCGGTTAGGACTTTTCTTACATGTAAACCAGGTCGGTTACGAACTCCCGAGACCCAGCCTATTTAAAGGCTGGGAGGGGCGCCGATCTGGGAGAAGCAATACTCGAACCCCAAAAGCCCTAGCGAGATCGACATCTCGCCGAAGCTCCCTTGTAACCGCATAATCTCACACGATCAATACCAGGCAAGCAGGAAGTAGGGTCTTTACCTCCACCCGAGGGGCCTGAACCTGGGTAAATCTTTGCTTCTGCTTGTCAGCCGACGAAACTAACAGTACTACCACGTTCTCTCCCCATAATCTCAACCCTAGGTCCTAACCATGGGATTTGATGAGTTAACCCCTCGTCATATAGCTTACAAGAAAAAAGGGCTAGAGTGTCTTACAGTCACCGGATGCAGATGATAGTTGGGGAAAGAGCAAGGAGCAATCTTACCGCTGCCGTACTCGTCAGTGGAGTCGGTAAAAGGTCTCATCATCGCCATGGAGGGCAGTGAGCGGGGTGGCTGTAAATAGGGGGATGAGTGAGGAGGGGCGGGTGACCAAATTTCTCTGCCGCAATTTCGAGATCACGCAATCTCCGGTGCCTATAACCGCTCGCACGCGGCGTTCTCAAGGTCGCATAACGGGAGTCTAACACCACGAAAATGTTGGATGTATGCCAAAAAGCAATGTTTTATACATCTGATTCATTAATTATGATTCATGTTTCTATGCTATAACTCTTATGTCTCCTGAATGTGAGATTTAGAGGAAAGCTCATACGCACGTGTGGTAAACATGAACAGGAAAGAAATACCCTAGTCTTGTACAAACTATTTTGTTGAAAGCAAGATGACTGTGATTTCCTGGTCATGGGCATTGTTTATGTCAGCATCAACGAATGGCATATTGTTAGTGGAATAATATGGCTGGGTAGACCCAAGTTCTTGATATACTAAGAGAAACCGTTAAGTGTATTTTGCCCTTAGTATCTTATCACGGAAAGGTTATTATATAACAAGTCTGTAGACCATGAGGTTATTAAAGTTGTGTTTGCACAAAGTGTTACTTTGGCACTGTCAATCATCACGGCCTTAATTGGGCGATCATAACGGCAGACACTGGGTGACACTGAGAGTATGCATATATCTTAATGTTCCAAGATGGGATATGACTCCTCCGTTAAAAGAGAGATACTTCCTGGGGCCACTCGGTATGAGAGATATCCAATATGTTATGCAGACAATGCACGATGAAGCTACATCATGTGGGATATCGTAATACGAGAACGAGTAAAAGGAAACTTGCCGGTTAACGAGATTGACAATGATATGGTGAGTCAAGTTTGACTCATGGGATTTATCAAATGGATCAACATCTCGAGCGAAGTTTAGTATCGCGAGTAATATGATTGATATATTATAACAGATAGGTTCAATAGAGTATTCTTCTTATAACAGTAGTGGTCATTCAGGACGTCCTCGTTTTCTGACCCTGGTCGGTGATTGGATAAGTATTTCTGACCACACCTACCCGTTATCGGACCTGTAGGGTCACACACTTAAACTAGGACTAGTTAGTTATGTATTATGGTTGGTCTGGATATTGAGAGTGTATCGCTAGAATAAGTATTTTCTGCATGATAGATATATTATATATCAGAGAGATTAATAAAGGTAAGCATTAGATGTCTCGAGTAATAGGAATTGTTTTTATTACTGTCGGATTTATTCCGAGGGTTTATATAAGTGGGAAATATTTATCCGGAGTTTTTGTCAGTGCGCACTGTGTCCCGGATCATATAAACCTGTTTATATGATAAGTAATTAATTCCAAAAAAAATCTCTAAAAAGGAAATATTTAATTGGGGATTAATTAGACAAAATATTAATCAATTATTCATAACAATATTAAATACAAAAAAAATGGAGCCCACCGAAAGGGGGTTGCCAAGTGGGGCCCATGGGCCAACTTGGCAACCACACCCCCAAGTGGAGCCGGTGGGCCAAACCATGGTGGTTGGGGGGGGGAAGTCCCCCCTCACCCGAAACACTAATGGGCCAAGGCCCATGGGGCGGAGGCGGTTTGGGGGAGTCCTCCTCCCAATCCGAGTTGGGGAGGAGAAGGACTCCTCCCCTAGGGCCGGCGCACCAAGGGGAAGGCTTGCCCCTCCCCTTTGTCCCCCTTTTATATACTCCACCCCCTCTTCTTTTGGAGATACAATTGAAACACAAGTTTCTCTCAAGTTTAATTCTCTTCTAAAAAGATTGAGGGATCCTCTAATTAGAGGGGCTTTCTCCGATTAGACTAGATCTAATCTCATGTGTTGACAACTCGACATTCATATACACCAGTAGCGCTTCAAGCTTGGACGGCGAAGCCCTGCTTAACTAGTTCTGGCGGATGTGTGCGAGCTCTCGGAGGAGTTAGTCGTTGGAACACCAACGGTTGACTCTCTCTGCTCGATCCAGAAGGTCAAGTTAAGGAGGAGGAGGAGGCTAAGTTCTCTCGACCAGGCTTGGTTGAGGGAAATCTTTGACAGGCTATATCGACTACATCATCGACACTTCTTCTGCTTCAATGGTGTTGGTAATGTACCCCGTCTGGATCTTTGGATCTTCGTATTCGTATGTATCTTTATATTAGATTTTGGTTGTCTTGTAGCATTCTAGACGGAATTTAATTTACCGTGCGCGCAACCCTACAGAAAACTGCTGAATCGAACGTTTTCAACGGGCCTTACTAGGAGGTGCTTTGTGGTGCCAACTGGATTGGCTCGACAACTGTTGCGGGCAACCAAAAACCTGTAGGATGTGAGAAGATGTTGGCTACCAAACACCGCCTACATCATACTAGGAAATTCCAACGACTTGATCCTACAAATATACGACTTTCTACGTCGTCCATCCGAGAAGATTGCACTGGGTGGGATTTAGGGTTTTCTGCTATTTATTCATCTCTCTAATATTCTGGAACCTCATGTCATGTTGCCTTGCGGGTACCGGGTATGTCGGGCATGGATAGTGCCCATCCAGACCCGGTCCCGCTACCACTGGGAGGCTTTTTACACTGATCGATAAGATCCCCACAGGGAGTAATCTGTAGCCAAAACCATCCCTGATAGCTGCCATGCTGCATGACTCATCTGGCACCTTCTCTCTAATCCAACCTATTTGAACTGAACCATTAGTCGAACTGAACCATTAGGAAAAATCAGTAGGACAATAATTAAAGATGATTGTGTCATTGCTTTCAAAAAACATAGAGCTGAAATGAAAGAATATTTCAAAGAGTGTGACTCTCGGGTATCTCTCACGGGAGATATGTGGACTTCTAATCAAAAGCTAGGGTATCTTTGCCTAACATGCCATTTCATATCTCCTAATTGGGTGCTCCACAAGAGGATTATAGCATTTAGTATGATGGAAACGCCTCATAATAAGTTGAACATGTTCAATGTAATACTAGAAATCATTCAGGAATGGAACCTAGAGGATAAGCTTTTTAGTTTCACTTTGGATAATGCTTCAGTCAATACTGCCATGGTTAACCTGTTGAGAGACAATCCGAAAGATAAAGGTTTTCTCCTTGCAAAAGGGAAATTGCTTCTTTTCCGTTGCGCACCACATGTTGTCAATATAATTGTTCAAGAAGAAATACGAGAGATAAAAAATGTTGTCAATAACATTCGAGAGAGTGTCAAATATGTCAAAAGTTCACAAGCAAGACTTGAGAAATTTCAAGAGACAGGTGTACGAGTAGGATTGTGTTCAAGATACAGACCGTTGTGTGCTGATGTCACTACTCGTTGGAACTCAACTTATCTCATGCTTGAGGCTGCCTTGCCGCTTAGAAGTGTCTTCTATTCTCTAGCAAGTCAAGACAAGGACTTCACATATGCTCCTCCACCAGCTGAATGGAAAATAGCTGAGGCTCTATGCAAGTTGTTGAACGTTTTCTACACCGCAACAACAACTCTCTCCGGTTCACATTATCCAACATGTCATCTTTACTTCCATCAACTTTGGATCATGAAGAAGATGTTAAATAAGGAAGAAGCAAGTTATGACAAGAAAATCCTGAATAAAGAGGTGTCAGCCCAAGACATCACCATTTCACGGATGTTGAAGCAAATGCAAGTGAAGTTTAATCAGTATTGGAAAGAGTCATACATCTCTGCTTGTATTCCTGTCATATTTGATCCGAGATACAAGTATGACCTCTTGGAATTCCTACTGATTGACTTCGGAAATGAAGTGGAGGCAGGAAATTGGATGGAAAAAGTGAAGAAAAGAATACAAAAGCTTTTCAATGAATATAGTAAAGAGCTTTCAGTTGAGCTACAGATGGAAACTGCTACCAATAGTGGAGTTGAGGATGGACCTGACCCACTTGCGGAGTTTGATCGATACATGAGGTCGAAAAGAAGACAGTCAAGCAATGAACTAGATCGGTACTTGAAGGAGGAGTTGCTCCCTCGAAAGGAGGAGGTGGATATTCTAGAATGGTGGAAAACAAACGTTTCAAATTATCCTGTACTCTCTAAAATGGCCGTGACATTTTGGCCATCCCGGCGTCAACCGTACCTTCCGAGTCAGCGTTTAGCACCGGAGGACGCGTCGTAAGCGACTACAGGAGCAGCGTCACGCCCTCCACCGTGGAAGTCTTGATATGTCTCCAGGACTGGCTTAAGTTAGGCGGTATGTAATGTTTTCTTTATTCAAGTTCTCCTTTATCTTCTAATTTATCTTGTGATTAAGAAAATTTTCTCTTACTCTTTCAGATGATTCAGCTGATGAGTAGGACAACAATTGATGGAGCTTCCTTGCATATCTACAGGTAACTTCGATTTTTTTGTGTCTATTGGCTACTCTAGCTGTGTGGACTGCTGCCTTGTCTGTAGTAAATCATATTGTTCCATTGATGCCTCGGTAGTGTGATACTACATCAAGGGTTTTACCTTGATGATTTGTTCTTAAGTTCTGGAGATATGCTTTTGCTAAATTCTGGAGATATGCACTAAATCATATTGTTCCTTCATTAAGTTCTGGAGATATGCTACTGTGACATGAGGGATTTTCCCGAAATTATTTACAGCAGTGGGATCCCTTGACTAGAGATATTTGTACCAGGTCACTTTCTTGTATCACTGTCCAAAGTCCAAACTTTGTCTCTAAATGGATCGTAGAGAAATGGGCTTGGCTGTAAGTGATAACTGTACTACCACTTGATTTGCTTTTGCTGTGTACCATATGGCGATGCTTCACTTTCTATACTCGAAAAAACACCATTGGCATTCAGTTCAGAAATTCACCATTGGCCATACACAGACCAGAAACTAGTCCAATTTATAATAACCAGAAAACTGTCTGAAATTTGATTATTCAGTTAATGTTCTTTTCAAGCACATGTTAATCTTACCTTGATTTATTTGACTCAATTTTCAGGTGGGGTTTTCTAGTCCACGAGTGACAACATCACCAGGGGTTAACTGTAGTCCAATTTATAATAACCAGAAAACCTTATTTGGAAGGATGAAAGTCACATACATTGCACTCAGCACCAACAAGGCTAAGTTTCGCAGCTGCATCCGGCATTGGCGCAAGCTCTTGTAGTCGTTAACTGTAGTCGTCATGACGAACTTGCACGAGGATAAGCTTATGTGGTTATCATTGATGTTCTTCGGTCTATGTGTTTTGCAATTCTGTAATAATTGGGCGAAATTTTACATTTTGATTCATATGTGGGCTTCGTGGACTTCGTGGGCACCCACATATGGTAAGTGGGCTACCGCGGGACGCCCACTTATCATGTGTGGGACCGTGTGGGTATTAAGCGGGGGCCCACGAGCAGTCCCACCTACACCTGACTGATAGGTGAATTAACGTGGGATCAGGGAATAGGGTCCCGTTGCCAAATTGAGACCACAGTGACACACGACAAGGCATGAAGTGGGCTGCGGCAAACTGTCATTTTCCTTGCGCACAACTTGTTGGGTGACTTGGACGCTTCTCCTTACAAACGAATAAACATGTCCACCGACAAGACAAAACACACTGCTACTCCACAGCTAATACTAGTATGAAAAAGAAAGAAAAACACAGCTTTGCAATAGCCAATAGCCACGCGAGAAACGCAATCGCATCGACGGACGACATTATTATAGGCCGGCCTACATCAGGATCCACAGCAAATTAAGTGGCGATCAGTGAACGTTCGTTCGTTCAGCCTTATCAGGTAACCCAAAGGGCTGAAGATGAGTGACTGCCGCGTCAGCTTTGCAGGATAACGACGCAGGCGTCTTGGCATTCCCGATTCAACAAACTGCAACATGAGAATATTTGTTTCAGATGCGTCCGCCCACCGAAACACACTCTCCTATCACGCAAAGGAAAAATGGCCACCAAATCCGACGATACAGTGAGCGTGGATTTCACGGATCTTGTTGTGGTCGCGCCAATCATTTTCACCCGTAGCAAGACGAGGAAGGAACGGATCGCTCATCTCTGCTTTCAGATGCCGTCGGATCACCTACGAGTGCGTGGCTCTTTTTTTCTGCTAAAGTATCAGGCCATCTCGCCGATCCTTAAAAACGCTCAGAGCAGTAAATATCTAGGTTTACTCTAAATTGCACCTACAAAAATATTTACAGTAAAATTTATATTCTCAAATCATGTGAGCTGAGCAGAAAAACGCCGTGGGCGATCGGGCGAACCAACTCCCTTAAACCGCGCCCAAAAGAGCCAACTTGCGGCCTTAGTATTTGTCTTTTATTTAAGTATTGTTAGACAAATCTCAAATCACTCGGGCAATTCCTATTATCAGCATGACGCGAAGCACATTGCGCTCAGCTCACATGCGACGCTCTTGCAGTGACCGAGCCGTGTTGAGACCAATGGCGGTCAACTCACGACACAGGTTTTCGGCAAATCCTTTGTATACAAAAATAGATTATAAAGAAAAGAAATTAAAACTAGTATGACGTATTTGAAATGACATCACATTCTTCAGGTCTCGCCACTGCGCTCTTGTGGGCCGGGTCCAAATCTTACATTTCGGTGCTCCTTGTAACTTTTTTTTTGTTTTTCACCATTTCGTTTTGTTTTTTTTTGTTTTCGGTCTTCTTTGACCTTTTTTCCGTTTTATTTTTTGCTATTTTTATTTTTTGGCTTTCATTTTCTCTCTTCTTTTTTGTTTTCTTTTTAGTTTATTTGTATTTCTCTTTTTCTGTTTTCATTTCATTTTTTATGTTTTTATGTTATAAATCGAGATTTTTATGTTGTAGAAAAAAATCTTACTCCCTTCGTTCATAGATGTAGTGTCATAGTTTTCTGCACGAGAATTAAGGTAGGCTCATGGAGGGAAATTTACGCCAGTTTGGATGGAATTACCCCTTACTAATTAGCATGGGAAGAAAGAGGAGTACAAATGAGATATGGAAACATAATCAAGTATCTAGAAAATTTGTCCAAACGAGTGGTGAAACACAATACACCCTATATTCTGGACTTTTTCTCAAAAACAAATACACCTTATATATAGGAACATAGTGAGTATTAACTTTTTTTCAATAACATATATGTTCATATTGAAAAATCATTCAAATAATATAGATGTTCCTATTATATATAAAAAATATAACAGAAATATTCCTATTAAAAAACTGTTCATATGAATTCACTGTTCATATTTAAAAAATCTTTCAGGTAGATTAATGCTATTTTTGAAAATACCCGTTCGTATAACATAAATGTTCGTATTTGAAAAATCGTTCAAATAACATAAATATTCATATTTAAAAATGGTTCAAATAACATAAATATACTAGTTTTTACATATGTGAACATTTTTGTAGGGCATTTTTTTGTTCTTCTTCTTTCACAAACGTGCACACATTTTTTTACTGTAAAAACATAAAAGAAAAAGGGGAAATAAATCAAAATAGAAAAATATTACTACCTTTTATTGGGCCGCATTCCGAGCGGCCATGAAGCAAAGCGCAGGGGGCGGAGAGCATTGCGCCCCGCGTCACGCGGCAAATAGGGCCCTATGGAACATTACCCCGAGTCGGCAACCAGTCCCGAAACACGATCTATCATCGTGAGTTACCCATATACTTCCGTCCAAAGTTTGCTCCTCGTTCCAATCCGCCAAACAACTTGCAGCCACAAGAACTCGATCTGCCGCGGTTGCGCATCGCGAATCGAACGGGAAAAAGGAGCGGCGAACGAGATCGACGATGCCGCCGGAAGCGGAACCGGCCGCGCTACCCGACGACGCCCTCACGGAGGTGCTCCAGCGTCTGGCGCCGCACACCGTGGCCACGTGCCGGTGGCTCTGCAAGGCGTGACGCGACGCCATCGACGCACGCCTGCGTCACCACCTGCTCTCACGCTCGGTACGTGGCATCTTCATCAACTTCACCGCGCATTCCTACTCCGAGTTCTTCTCCCGGCCCTCGACGGGACCGGTGATCTGCGGCGGGCTCAACTTCCTTTCCTACCAGGGCGTGAAGGTCACGGATCACTGCAACGGCCTGGTGCTTTGCCACGATTGGAAACACGAGTACGTCGTGAACCCGACGACGCGGCACTGGGCGCGTCTGCCGCAACGCCCTCCGGCGCCACTACCGGAAATCTGGACTTTGCCGTGGGGCAAAACCGCACGGCAAAGGCTCTGCGGAACACGGCAAAGGCCACGGCAAAATACTCGTCGGCAAAGATTCTTTGCCGTGCGCTTTTGCCAAAATGAACGGCAAAGTCTTTGCCGTGAACTATGGACGCACTGTACGGTAAATAATTGTCAGAATCGGGTCAACCCTTCGTCGACGTCTTTGTCGTGCGCCTTAAATTTGCCGTGACGTTCTTCTTTGCCGTGAGCCTGGGGAAACGCCCGCTCGGCATAGCGCACATCTTTGCCGTGTGCTCTACGAGAAGCATCACGGCACAGATTCTATCTTTGTCGTGTCCTCGCCGCCCCACCTCACGGCACAGAGCTGCCCTTTGTCGTGCGCTTGTTGCGCGACCGCACGGCACAGAACCGCTGCACAGATCCTAGCCTGCGCCCTTTGCCGTGAGTCCCACTGACCACCGCACGGCAAAGAGACCATATGGTCATCTGGCAAGTTGCCAGGCGCAGAGGCGCGCGACGCGTGGCCGGTTTGCCGTTTGGCTTGGCACGGCAAATGTCTGGCAAAGTTCCATAATGCACCCGTTTTGTGCTGTTTTTTTAATCCCTACAATTCAAACAGTTTGACAAATTTGGATACAATTTGATATATATATCATAATTCTCACAAACATGTAGATCACGACGGCAATTCACACAAACATATAGAACACGACGGCAATTCACACAAACATATAGATCACAACGACAAACATATCACAATTCACACAATGCTCCATAATTCACAAACATATCATATATAGCTCATGAAGGCGAAGATGTGCATGAAGCTCCAAATGTAAGTCACGACCGTGAAGATGAACATCATTGAGGAGGATCCTCCTACATGTTTACAAAAAAAATGATTGAGTTCGACAACTAAATGTCAAGTGCATAGGCATAATTTAACTAATTAGGTGGAAATGACATAGTCATGGCATTAAAAGAAAGCTAACTAATATTTGATGAGTTGAACTAACTAAAATTTGACAAGTTCAACTAATGGGTAAAATTTGACAAGTTCAACTAAGTAAATTTTGACAAGTTCAACTAAAGTGGCAATGTCATGGCAAGCTAAATTATGAGTCATGCGAGCATACCCACGACATCCTCCGGACAACGGAAGGGTTGGAGATATGGGGCTGCCCCTCCGGATCGTCCTGGCCACCAAGCGGCGGCGCCATCGAGTGAGATCCACCCGCCGATACTGGATTCATCTACAACATGAAAAAAGGCTCGCATTACACAAATAATTTAGTTACAACAATAAGATGGATATAATGACAAGTTTGACAGCATACCCATGGAAACATCGGTGGAGGGAACAGTCCCATGGCAACAAGCTCACCGCGGCGGCGGCAGGTCGGGATGCAAGCTCACGGGGCGGCGGCGCGGGATGCGATTTGATTCGAGAAAGAAAGGGGAAAGAGAAAGGCCGGGTTGGGCCGATTCGATTCGGATAAGTTCCGAGACTTTACTGTGCGCCCGTGGCTGCACACGGCAAAGACCTTCTTTGTCGTGTGTGTTCCATCTTTGCCGTGTATGCGTGCAAGTTTCTTCTTTTCTTCCAAGTCTTTTCTTTTTTCTTTTGTATTATATTTATTTCCTTTCACATTTTGTTTTTCAATTAATATTAATATTTCCTGAATAGTTTAATTTTTTTCCTTTTCGTATTAAAATTGTCTACATGAAAAAATATGATCACCCGTTAAAAAAATCCAACGGGTGTAGGGTTTCGCCGTAGCGGGGGTACGGAGCGTCGGAACCCCACCAAAACTTGCATGGGTCCCTAATATATGTACAAGAGCATTTTGGTAGGTTGTGGGAACCAAGATACAACTCCGAGGTGCGACCCGCTTCTCCGACCCCGCTTACTCCGTGGTAAGTTCCTACACTTAGAGGTGAAAACTCCCATTTCGGGTGCCGGGCACGGAATCATGCGACGGAGCAGATGAAATGTTGGTTCCACATGGTCCTATGTATCAATCTAACACAACCAAGTAAAAAAGTTCATGCGTCAACCCCTCTCGGCGCCGGTCAAAGGGGTAGATCGCCAGGTTTGACTTTTTTCCAGCGGGTGTAGGGTTTCGCCGTAGCGGGGGTACGGAGCGTCGGAACCCCACCAAAACTTGCGTGGGTCCCTAATATATGTATAAGAGCATGTTGCTAGGTTGTGGGAACCAAGATACAACTCCGAGGTGTGACCCGCTTCTCCGACCCCGCTTACTCCATAGTAAGTTTCTACACTTAGAGGTGAAAACTCCCATTTTGGGTGCCGGGCACGGAATCATGCCACGGAGCAGATGAAATGTTTGTTCCCCATGGTCCTATGTACCTACCTAACACAACCAAGCTAAAAAATTCATGCGTCTACCCACTCTCGGCGCCGGTCAAAGGGGTAGATCGTTAGGTTTGACTTTTTTCCAGCGGGTGTAGGGTTTCGCCGTAGCGGGGGTCCGGACCGTCGGAACCCCACCAAAACTTTCATGGGTCCCTAATATATGTATAAGAGAGTGTTGGTAGGTTGTGGGAACCAAGATACAACTCTGAGGTGCGACCCGCTTCTCGGACCCTGCTTACTCCGTAGTAAGTTCCTACATTTAGAGGTGAAAACTCCCATTTCGGGTGTCGGGCATGGAATCATGCGACGGAGCACCGAAAATGTTGGTTCCCCATGGTCCTATGTACCAACCTAACACAACCCAGCAAATTTTTTCATGCGTCTACCCCCTCTCGGTGCCGGTCAAAGGGGTAGATCGTCAGGTTTGACTTTTTTCCAACGGGTGTAGGGTTTCGCCGTAGCGGGGGTCCGGAGCGTCGAAATCGCACCAAACCTCGCATGGGTCCCTAATATATGTCCAAGAGGGTGTTGGTAGGATGTGGGAACCAAGAAACAACTCCGAGGTGCGGCCCGCTTCTCTGACCCCGCTTACTCCGTAGTAAGTTCCTACACTTAGAGGTGAAAACTCCCATTTCGGGTGCCGGGCATGGAATCATGCGACGGAGCACCGAAAATGTTGGTTCCCCATGGTCCTATGTACCAACCTAATACAACCAAGCAAAAATGTTCATGCCTCTACCCCCTCTCGGCGCCGGTCAAAGGGGTAGATCGTCAGGTTTGACTCTTTTCCAGCGGGTGTAGGGTTTCGTCGTAGAGGGGGTCCGGAGCGTCTGAATCGCACCAAACCTCGCATGGGTCCCTAATATATGTATAAGAGCGTGTTGGTAGGTTGTGGGAACCGAGAAACAACTCCGAGGTGCGACCCGCTTCTCCGACCCGCTTACTCCGTAGTAAGTTCCTACACTAAGAGGTGAAAACTCCCATTTCGGGTGCCGGGCATGGAATCATGCGACGGAGCACCGAAAATGTTGGTTTCCCATGGTCCTATGTACCAACCTAACCCAACCAAGAAAAAATGTTCATGCGTCTACCCCCTCTCGGCGCCGGTCAAAGGGGTAGATCGCCAGGTTTGACTTTTTCCAACGGGTGTAGGGTTTTGCCGTAGCGGGGGTCCGGAGCGTTGGAATCGCACCCAACCTCGCATGGGTCCCTAATATATGTATAAGAGTGTGTTGGTAGGTTTTGGGAACCAAGAAACAACTCTGAGGTGCGACCCACTTCTCCGACCCGGCTTACTTTGTAGTAAGTTCCTACACTTAGAGATTTTGGTGGCATTCCGACGCTTCGGGGCTCCACTTCGGCGAAATCTTGAATCCGCGGGAAATACCTAACGTTTTCGTCTACCCCCATGAACGACGTCGAAAGGGGTAGACCAGTGGACTTTTTTACTTGGTTGTGTTAGCCTAGGCCATAGGAGCACGGAAAACCAAAGTGGACGCTCTGTCGGTCTTTTTTCAACGAAACCCAAGTCTCGGGGCCCCGATGACCTACCCCCTAGCTATCTCCATACGATGCTTCTCAGCAGACTTATATATTTATTTTGTTTAGTGTAGCCCATAACAACATGGGAAACCAAGGCTGGGGCCATTTTTTCCAAAAAAAAGGAAAAGAAAAGAGCAAATAAGAGAAAACTACAATATGCCGTGTTAGTCCAGGTGAACACACGGCATAGACTTCTTTGCCGTGTGCTCTAGGCCACAACGCACGGCAAAGCCGTTTCCCGCCAATTATACCCCCGCGCGGGAAATAGACCGCGTAAATTTTATGTCTAAATTTTTTTCAGCCACAACTATATCGTGTTGGGGGATTAAGGCACACGGCATAGCCTTCTTCCCGCCAATTTTTGTGGAGCGCGGGATATTGGGCAAATCGGTAAAGACGGATGGCCCCACTGGCCCCACATTGTGCCGTGCTCCTCAACCTAGACACACGGCAAAGTTAACTTTGCCGAGTGGATGGGCTATGCCGTGTGTCTGTTGAAGTGGATGCCGTGTTTTTCTATTTTGCCGTGTGCAGTTTTCACAATTTACCGTGTGGCTTTCTTTGCCGTGCGTTTTCTTCAGAACGCACGGCATAGATCCCTTTGCCGTGTTCCGCAAATTGGAAGCGCACGGCATAGTTTGTCCCGCACGGCAAAGAAAGATTTTCCGGTAGTGTGCACACGCCGGGATTCGACCAGACCGCCTACCTCGTGTTCGATCACGCCGTGTCGCCGCACTACCAGGTCTTTCTGATCCCATGCGTGCCGGCAGACGGCGGCAAATTGGAGGATGACTCGTTGCTTCAATCGGAGTGGCCACCGGCGTCGTACGTGATGCATGTGTTCTCGTCGATGACTAATCGGTGGGACAAGACCACATTTCTCCGCGAGGGGGAGGCTGCGGGGGGTGCTTCTGACATGGCTTCATGGTTTAGGGATCAGTATCTCACCGTCTACTGGAGAAGCGTGCTCTACATCCATTTCCACAGCGGCTATGTCATGAGGTACATACTGTACTTTACTCATCGGTCGCCATTTCTCCTTTAACAATATATATGCTTTGCTTCACTTAGGTTGTTATTATTAATTTGTTCTATCATATCGTGTATATTTTGCAGAATGTCCTTGTCAAATCACAAGTACCGAGTAATTCAACTGCCGTCAAAAACTCCAAAACATCATATAGGGAGATCAATGAGAGGGGTGTATTGCGCATCATATAACAATGGACTTCAGCTCTGGTATCTCGATGAATCGTGCGGTCAAACGGAGTGGGTGTTAGAACATGTTGTAAATCTTGAGACATCTGCACGTGATCAGGACTTTAATCAACAAACCGGGAAACAATGGGTTATACAGGATGTTAACTACCGCAAGGACCGGGATGGCCTTTACCGCGGTCGAGATCAACATGGAAGCCATGAAGCGCCGGTGGAAGAGAAATATGACTCTGGAACTCTGACGAGGATAACATTCTCGACACTGCAGATGTTGATAATCGCTACACCCAGCACTATGAATTTCTTGGATTTCATCCTTGTAAGGAGACTGTTTTCTTGAGTTTATCAGTGAAAAGAGGAGTGGCCTATCATTGGAATACCTCGAAATTTCAGGACCTGGGCAGTTTATATCCAAAAGAATACGACAGCGTCGCCATGGCATTCGCAGGAATAGATATATTTTTTCCAAACATGCCTTGCCGGATGCACGATTTTTTTGAAGGATAACGGCAGGTATTCTGCCAATTCAATTGAGAAGATAGAAATTAGTTCAGTTACACGCTAGAAAGGATCTAACAAAACACAGAGAGAAAACAACAACAAGAATGACATCGTAGGCTGCCTATCTCTAAGGACAACTACTAGCGAGAATGCGCCTCTGCAGGCGGCTCCAACTCCAGATCTTCAGCTGTGCGGGCAGCCCGGGCCGCAGTCGTTGGAGTAGCCCGGCTCCCGGTCATCTTGGAAACCACGGATCTTGAAGGCCCCACTCTGCCGAACAGAGCCCTCACCGCCTCCGTCTCCAGCGCCGTCTTCGGATCCTTGAAGAGGGCCATGAAACGCTGCTGCAGCACCTCCTCTGTGGCATCCCCTTTCGCTTCGTCTTCCGCCGGCAGCCCCCATTTATTGTGTAGGACACGACGCGCCCTCTCAACCGTGCTCAACCCCGCCATGGATGTGACAGCCCGCCGATCGCTGGCCTGGCGAGTGGGCATCGGGGCAGGATTTCTGGGGCGGCGCCTGATCGGTGTGGCCGGTGTTGGTGGCGCCGCAGACAGCAGAGGAGCGGTGATGAGAGCGGTGATGGATTCTATGAAGGTTGGGGCCGAGGAAACCAATTCCTGCACCCCTTCATGTAGCTCCGCCCGCCTATACTCGCTCGTTTGGCTGTTGGAAGATCAAAAGCACTGTTTTTCTTGTCCAAATGGATGCTGCGTTGCTCAATGTGAGAGGGAGCAGCCTCCTCCACCTGCTTGTCTGTGGGCGAGCCTGACGCAGAGCAAGCAAAATCTTGGAACAACTCCTCCTGAAGCTTTTCAGCATCAAAAGTGACCAACTCCTGCGTGGTTCTCTCCTCGGAGCTAGGTGTACCACAAAACTTTAGGTCCTCCAAAGCCAAAGGCAGATCAGACTCCACAGCAGGCTCTTGCTGGTTGGCCATGGCCTCCACCACCGGAAAAACACCCTCCGGAGCAGCCAACAACGAGGAGGTCAGGGCGAGCATCGACGCTGAAAAGGTCGCATCCCTAGGAGAGAAACAACCAAACAACTCGGGAGCTTCACCGTCTGAGAGGCCACCATTGATCTCAGCAAGTGCAGGCGGTGCTGGGGGCGTCTGCACCATGGCAGGCACTTCCAAAGCAATCACAGCCCGCTCCATCGAACTCTCAAACTGCTCTAGCAAGGCATGCAATTTATCTGTCACCACACGCAACGGCTGGACCATCTCCTCGAACCGGGAAGCAACCAGGTCTTGCAGCTCAGCCCGCAGCACCATCGCCTGCTGGAAATGAATTGGACTCTCTGCTCAAAGATGAGGAGCTACTTGCAAGAAAGTTTGAATCTCAAGTTGAAGATGACCCTGACTTCACCTGCACGGACGAGTACGAGCTGCCCAAGCTAAGTGAGCGTGCCAAGAGGGTTAAAGACTCTACGGCCAAGGTTCGCCGAAGACTCTATACGACCATGGTACAAAATGGGGTATAAGTGGGACAAGCGGGTCCCGTTTTCGAATCCTTGGAGCAGATATCTGAAAACAATTTGGAACATCAACCTGAAGATGAGCATGTATCAGACAGCGTACTCGTGTTTGAGGCCAACTTGTTGCCTGTTGGCACAATGGAGAAGAAAGTTTTAGACCCTGTTCTTGTAAATCGTACAGAGATTTGATCTCTACTGGCAAGTAATATATGAGTGTCCATTTCCAATTAAAGGTGTAATGGAGTGATGAGTCGGAGGCTCAGAGCTTGCCGACGGTTGAGGTCCATCTGTCGAGCATGGCAAGGCACTCCATGGGACGATACTCAGGCGCGGTGTGGCCACCGCCCTTGACGGTGGCGAAGGTGAGGTTGTAGGCGTACACTGTGGTCAGTGGCGGACCCACCACTGGGGCAAGCTGGGGCGACTGCCCCAGGTAGCCGGCGGCAAGCTGAGTGCCTGAGTATACATCGCTGCAGCCATAGGTTGAAAAATCATGAAATTGATAAGGCAGCACTAGAAAAAAAGAGAGGGCAGCAAAGGAAAATGGGCCTCACTTGCCAATCCAGTCCCACTAGAGCACAGCACTCAGCACCACCTCTGGTACAGAACTGAATCGATCGTTCACACGTTTGGATCGACCAAAATTCCCCTCCCCAATTCCCGTCCAAATCCGTAGCGCCGCTCGACCAGACCCTGCTGGCTGCTGCTCTCGTCTCTGCCGCGCCACCCCCCCTCCCCCGGCTCCTGCCGGCCGGCCACCAAGACGCCTCCCGTTCCTGCGCAACACACTGCCCCTGCTTTGCACGGTGCACGCCTCCTCCCAGTGCCTCCTCCTTCTCTGCCGGAGGCCGGAGCTCGGAGCTCAAATTTGATTTTGTAGGACATGCCACAAGCACATGCTCCTGCAGTTTTTGATAAAGCTGAGGTTTTTGCTGATCCTGGTGTTCGGAGACAAATTGCCGATTATGCTACCCCGCAAATCAGAAATGAAATGAGAAGAGCGATATTTGCAAACTTAAGCGACAAGCAGATTATGTGACGTTTTCATGCCTGAAGGATCATCGAGGCCATCTACCTCGATAAGTTTTAGCTCCCGCTACTACGACAACTTAATGGTATGATGCAAGTGGGTGTTCAGGCAGCAAAATTCCATGTTATTTGGGTACTCGGTTCTAAGTTTATTTTGTTTAGTCATGTTATTTTAATTGTACTTCATTGATCATGACAATTGAATCTTTTGAGGACTGTCGATTTCCTGATTCTTATCTAGTACATGCATTCGTGTGTTATAAATTTCTTGCTCATGAACGTTCGCCCCAACAAACAAAATTTTCTAGGTCCGCCACTGACTGTGGTGAATCCTGCGACCTGGCCGTTGGCGTACCATGGCCTCCATGGCGCCACCACGGGGTAGCCCAGTGTCCCGATCCACGCCTGCGTGCCCACGAAGGTCATGTCCATGTCGTGGTCGCCGTTGTACACCAGGCCCCGGTAGCCGCGCCGTGTCAGGTTGCCATGGTAAGGTATTGTGCTGCGCTAGTCGTGTCTGAAATGCGTCAGCGTGGTGCACCGGCTCCACGCACCGACGGATCCCTCCCTGATTCCCAGCGTCTCCCTCACCTCGACGTCGTCCGCCCAGATGTACGACAGTCTGTACCCGTTGTCCCGACACTCCACGGGGAGGCGCAGCATGTCCTGCTCCTGCACCAGCATCCTCGTTGACCTTGTTGCCGAGAAGATGTCCATTATTACAAACTTATAATACAAACTCATACAAACTGAAGTGCCAACTTAAAAGGCTTACAAACAGAACTCCCAAAAGTACAAAGAATTTAAAACTGTTTATGTTTAGTATAGCAAGGTCATATCCTACACGCAAGCCAACCTGTGGTTGGATGGTTAGCAGGGTGGTTGTACCCTCAACCCACCAGAGTTCAAACCCCAGGTTTGACATCTGTGTGTTGCATTTAGGCGGAATATTCTTTCAGTGAGAGGCGACGTTCCCGTCGACAGCGAGGCGCCCGTGGTGACATCGTCAATTTCAAGACTCAATCCGCCGGCTCAGTATTTCGGAGGTGCTCATAGGGGAAGAGTTGCGTGTGTGCGTTCATAGGGGGTGAGTGTATACTCATGTATGTGAGCGTCTGCGTTTGTACTGTGTTTCTCAAAAAAAAGGTCATATCCTACACTCTCATCTCGCATATCTAGTGATCTCTACTTGTCGATGTCATCCTGACGGTACTCAAAGTAATAGTCCACGACGTCTTCATCCTTCGCCGGATACTGCTCTTCAATGACTTCTTCTCCGACTTCTATGTAGACGGTGTCCTCCTCTGTAGACAGCTCACAACCTAACCAGGGGAAGGAATTTACGGGGATGAGTACATGGAGGTACTCAACAAGTCCAGACTAGTATAAAGTGTTTGAATGCACTATCATCTGCTAGGACCAATGGTCCAGAAGTTCAATGATTTTCGAAAACATTTCTGAGAAAGATCAAGTTTTATTTATGAAATCTATGATCTTCTTGCCTCACGAGCTGTTAGAATCCCCTGTGGATTCCTTTCTCGCCATGTTCGCAGCTCCTTCCCGGAACAGGGAGTGACAATGCCACAATTTGATACACTCCGCAGAGATACGTTACTTTACCCACACACGATCAACAGCCATGGTGTTCATGTCGTCGCACTCACTACCAGCCATGGTGTTCATGTCGTCGCACACACGATCAACGTATTTCCTTTTGGGCAGCTGGTTTGCCTCACGATGGATTTTGATGACTATCCAGAATACCTATTTAACATTCTCTAAAAGAATTTTAGCAAGTAGATTAAAAGCATAAGCATGAAATAATATTTTTACCACTTACCTTAAATGTAGCAATTTTATTTTATATTGTCCAATTAAGGGTCTTATTTAAAATATTTTACAGAGGTAAAATGTTGGTTACTTTAATGTAATTAAGTTCATTTGATTTAAATCAATGTGTAGATACATGAATATGCGATATGCATAAGATGCATGACAAGAAATGAAACTATTTCTCTAAGTGTTTCTCTCAACTAGGTCTAAGAATCTGGGTCGTTACATGCACCTATGAGCCGGAGTGGATTTCCCCAGAACGGACATGATGTTTTGACTCACGGGTGTAGATGAACCTGTTGTGCAAAATGCATTTTTAACGCATTTTAAAATGTTAAAAAAATTCAAACAAAAATTTCAGGTGTTCATATGAAAAATGTCTATCCGTATAAAAAGTTTCGCATCGAAAAGATATTTTGTGTGACCGGTATTAAAAAAAAGAAATGTTACGTGCAGAGGCATTTTTGAACGCCGGGGATTTGTCTTTTTTACACCGGCCACACAAAATGTTTTTTCATCCGGATTTTTTTTTGTATGAACATAAAATGTTCATATGTACATCCGAATTTAAAAAAAATTGACATTTTAAAATTCGTTTTTTGAGTGGTGGGTGTAGATGCACCTATGTGGCAGAGTGGATTTCCCCGACCATTGCATTTTATACGAACAACATCCAAACTTTTGATACGAACTATATCCAAACATTTGATGTGAATTAAACATTGCTATGATAGATTTTAGTAAAAACGCGTTGAAACTACTCGAGCACCCTACTCCTCTCAGCTCAACGAGGAATCTGAGTCCCACTCGAAGAGATGCTCTAGTTCCCCCCTTCCTTTGGTCTCCCCGCCAAAGTTCGATCAAGTTTGATGCCTTAGTTCTGTGTGAAATACTCAAATGTTCTTCAGCCCTCAAGTGTAAAAAAACATACTCCAAAGGTATTTGGTTTGGTCCCAAGTCAAAACAGAAAACGCTTTTATGATGGTAGCCGAGTCGGAAAAACAAATGGATCCACAAACTGGACAAACGAAGTGGAACCGCAAAAGTTTTAAAATAATTGAAAGTGCCAAACTTAGACATAGCTAACAGTCAAGGGGCCTAGCTTGGAAGAAAAACAATGACATTTATTTGACATAACTAAAAATAGTATTCGTTTGAATAATCTAATTATTGAAAGAAAGAAGATCTGTAGCCAAAGCTCTAAAAGTTTAAGTTTGGTCAATCATATCGCCATGTCTTTAATTTGTAACCAAGGTATTTGTTGTTCTTGTTGTCTTTCAGTGATTTCTTATTTGTATATTATGTTACTCATATGTCTTACAATGGGAAAGGACAGAAAAAAAATATTTGGTTGGTTCTGTCAGGAACATAAACGGCAACCTCTAATATACAGAAAGGCCACAAGAGACCTGATGGCTCAAACCGAATCATAATTATCTCATTACCAAACAAAATCTTCTCCGACCATATGGTGGAGAAATTACAACTAGAATGGATAACAACGAAGAACAGTCCTGACGAAACTATAATTCATACTCGAGGCTAACCACAGGATCAGCAGCATCTAAGATAGGATTTCAATATTCTCGCCTAGGTTGTCTCGCTTCTGCTACTGTAACACGGATCTGTCTCCCATCCAGGTCCTGCAGAACACAAAAAAAGGAACTCGTTTAGCACCACGCTGAAAACGATAATGTGCAAAGGCACAGGGGTGTAAGCAACCAGCTAAATGAGTGAAACTCACAGTGCCATCGAGGTTAGATACTGCTTTCTCAACTTCATCACTGGAACCATATGTGACGAAACCAAATCCTCTTGACCTCCCACTCTCCCTGTCATAGATGACTCTAGCCCCCAAGACACTCCCTTGCTTATTGAACAAGTTTGCAAGAGACGAGTCATCAACATTCCAAGAAAGGTTACCCACATAGACCCTGTTGTCCCCACCACTAGGCCCTCCTGAGGATTGCTGCCTGAATCCGCCTGATGAGGATTGCTGCCTGAATCCTCCAGATTGCTCCCTGAATCCTCCAGATTGCTCTCTAAATCCTCTTGGTGAGGACTGATCCCTGGGTGGTGGTGGCCCTGAATTCACCTTCAGAGTTCTCCCATCAAGTACCTGTTTTTAGAGACGAGGTCAGACAATTACTCAAGCATACAACTCCACATTCTGGTATAGAAATTATACAATTAGGTCCAGCAGCAAAACCCAGACTAAACAACAATTTTGCCTAAGACTTTAAACTGTACTAAGAAAGAAACAAGAGGCTAGCACTGCAGAACCAACTAGAAACAGAAAAACCTCAAGCAATCCGTAAAAGGTCTACAAAATATGACCTAGAGGAGGAGACAGGAGTGTGCAACATTTCTAGCAGGTTCGCCTATTAAGTTTTACAGGGGACATAGGATACAAGTTTAGAAACAAATGCTTTAAAGGCATAAAAGTGTGCTCACATAGCCATTGAGCTGCTCAACAGCCTCCTCAACTTCTTCGACAGTAGACATAGTCACAAACCCAAATCCACGGCTTCTTCCAGTCAATTTGTCATAGATGACCTGTGACAACAAAGCAAAGCAGTTTAGCATGCGACGATATTGCAATAATCAGTCAGAACATAGTGGAACTCTAAAAATGGGCACCCAGATATTAATTGGACTTTTTTTTTACAAAGCAAAGCTTATTGATTAATCTATGAGCACCTTCTTGCGTTCTCATGGTGAAAAAACATCAAGATTTTCGTTCTTCAGAAACTAATTAGTTGGAACTGTAAGTGAACCTTTATGACTGAAAGGCCCAAATTTTCCCTGAGTTACACGAGCACCATTCCCCGTGAACTAAATGTAAGGCACACACAAAATTATGTAACCAAGCGGATAGCTCTACCGACAGACACCAAACGGCCAAACCATTTATAATCACAGACCCTAAACATCCTATGAAGTACGGATATATTAGAGCAATGAATAAGTACCAAAAATGTACTCCCTCCGTTCGGAAAAAGATGTCACAAAAATGAACTATAGATATACCATTTTTGTGACATCCTTTTCCGAACAGAGGGAGTAATTGCTAATGAGACGGGGAGTAGGAAAGGGGCAAGCACTGTATATACCTCGACCATCTCAACGGAGCCGGACTGCTCGAATAGCCCGGCTAGCTGGGCGCTGTCGACGCTGAAGGGGAGGTTGCCAACGAACACCCTTAGGTCCTCCGAGAATTCGGCGGAGGACTCCTCGGCATCCTCCGTGTCGACATCGGACGACACGGCCACGGCCAAGGGCGCGAGCGAGTGCCTCCAGCCCGCGGCGGCGAGGGCACGGAGCTGCGGGACCTTTGAGGGGAAGAATGCGGACGAGGCTGGCTTAGACGAGGAGGAAGAAGGGAGGGAGAGGAACTGGGGGGAGAGGGAGGTGGAGAAGAGAGTGTCCGCCATGGGTGGGATTGGGAGGATTGGGTTGATAGGGTTTTGGGGATAAGGGTTCGGGTCGGGGGAGAATGGAGCTGACAAGTGAGGAGAGACGAGCCTTGGAGGGGTTTATATGGGTTATTTGCTGCCAAGTGCCAACATACTGATATTTCTCATGTATGCGCATTGTCTTTATGCTGAAGAACAATATGTTATAGGAGGAAGAAAATGCATATTATCTTATTTGAACACAGAACCAACCAGTGGCGGAGCTAGGAAATTATCAAAGGGTGTGCCATCAGCGATTTTTTTTTTTGACAACACATGTAATCCACAATTGTACGGAAAGAACTATATAAATAAGTTGAAGTTTCACAATATTATAGCTCACCAAATATGTTTGAAGGTAACAAAAGTAGCCATAAGCAATGGATGTAATAAGCCGACTGATGGGTAATCCATAAACCAACCACCATTGATAAAGGTATCACCACCGGGTCCTCCATTGCCCCTCGCTTTGAACAAATAGCATACAAAACAAAACCCGGCATCTTTTGAGACACTATATTATAGCCAATGGTAATCCATAAACCAAGCACAACTAAAGTGCCGGTTTTTACCATAAATTTTTCTCACCGGGAAATCATGTGAATATGGATTGTTTGGACCTTTTGCAATATATCTTCTCCGAACATCATCTTGATAATTGGCATCATAACTTGAAATAGGAATCCTCTTTGCTGGATCACATTCAAATGGGAGATAAGTATCCGCTTACTCTCCACTCGGCAAATGGGGTGATGATGTTGTTGTTGGTTGAGCATCAGTTTCGGTCTCAATACTTGTATCAACCGGAGGTGGAGAATCCAAAAACTGCAGCGACTGTCCACTTCTTGGAGTGCCTTCAGCTTGCAAATCAACCACAACTGGAGCAGTGGAGACGTCGGCGGTCGGCCTCGGCGGCGGCGCGGTGGAACGGCGGCGCCCGGTGCCGCTCGACGCTCGCGCAGGTGGTCGATGCAGAGGGATCTCAACTCCGGCGCACGGGGTCGCCTGATTAACTGTGGTGCGCCATGGATTTAGGGATCGAGCGCGACTGGGGCGAGGGAGGCAGGCAGCGAGGAGCGAGCGCACAGAGAGATGCGACGCGAGGAAGGCAGCTAGCACGGGCCTGGCTGCCCGTGTGGACTTTTCTTATTCTTTTTACTACTATTTGATTTTTTTTTACTAGCTGTTACGTGCAGATGAATACTTTTAAAAAATCACATTACTTATGGGTGTGCCAGGGCACACCCGCTGGCTCCACCACTGGAACCAACCTCTAAGGTTCGCAAAGCTGATTAAGAAATGGAGCCTCCTTCGGCTTGGTTGTGATGGATCTTTGTTCCCTCCAGTGTTTGCTTTGGCCGCACTACAAAGGGGATGCGATGGTGCTCCGACGGCTTTTCAGCGTGTGGTATTTGTCTCCTACTCTTCCGACGACGGCAAAGATTTGGTTATGCAATCGACCGCCTCAAGGACCTATTTGTAAATTTCTTTCACGTGGGGTGTTTTTTGCGTATGCATCGTGATGATTTTCCTTTCTGGAATTGTCTAGTGTGGACTACATGTGTTGTAAGTTACAACTTGTAACTTCCACCTTTATATTATGAACATGTAACTCCCTTAAAAAGGGGGTAGCGGAGTATGGTGTGAGGCTATAAGACTTCCAAGGGTTTATTTGTAAGTTTATTTGTCCGAGGGTTCTTTTCTTCGTTTGTTTGAAAACATCAGTCTTTGCAGTCTTCTCGTTTGAGTGGGGTGTGTTACATGTACTTTAAGAAACACTTTGGTATACGAAATGTGATATGTGATACCTTCAAAATAAGAAGGGTGGCTAGGAATCACTATCCGTTGGCAGAGCAACCTGGTGTTCTATTATTCTATTATCGGACGTTAGCGTCGTAGTATTTTCCTGTCAGCAATGAGGAGAGAAGATGTGTTACTCCTTCCTTTAGATCTCTTGTTAAGTTTTATAGTCTGATATGGATTTTCTTTCCATGTTATTTTCATATCAAAATTTTGGTTTCAACAAACCCCTCACGGGATTCAGTTGCAACATGATGCATTTTAGCGTCATACTCCCTTCATTATGTTCTATATGGTGCATTGGTTTTTTCTCTAACATCAAGAAGAGGTTTTGGATGGTATGGACAGTTTTGCCAATAATAGCAACCTGCATTTTGCATAGTAATGAACGGTGACACATCAACTTGTTTTCAAAGTTTAGTTTCATGTAAGTTCGTGTCCCGTGGGAATAACTAGTTCTCTAATTGTTTATCGACTTCTTGGTCTCATTACCCCGTACGCATGCGTCCCCAAGCGTCCTAATCTCGCACCTTGTGTTTTTATCATGCTTGTCTTTTATCATTAGATTTTGAACTATCCTCTAGGTTCTACTAGGAAACGTGCCCGTGCATTGCAACTGAAGAAAACAAAATCTATGCCACACATGCGAATAAAGTAAATTCTCGTTGTCATTGCGCGCGGGGGGGGGGGGGGGGGGGGGGCTTGGTTAGATGATATTGGGCGCAATAATAAAGAGTGAAGTTATCTTACATTAACTCCGTGCTTCATCAATCCCTCATATGAGTGAAATTTCCTTAAGCATTTTTTTTATTTGTTTGCAGGTTTTGTTGATGGAAGACAAGAGCTAAAATATGATACATTCAGAATATAAATGTTTTACTATTAACGTCATTTTTAGCACAAAGATGTGTCATGTGTGTCTTGTGACTATATCATTTTATCCATGTCCTTTGACCACCTATCAAGCGGACAAAGCATTTCCCTCTTTTCTCTACTACTAGTTGGCATGTACGTGCAACGCACGTTTTCACAATTAAGGTTGAAAATTTAAAATAGAAAAAGACCGTACCAAGTATATATATTGATTACTTCTTTTACACTTTTGCATTCCTAGATTTTACATACCTTTTTTGTATCTCGCTGATCGGAGAGATGACCGCCGGGATGCGATGGCGGCCTCAGGTGGCGGCTCCACCGGAGGCGACAGAGCGGGATGGTTGTGACGCGATGACGAAGGGTAGGACGGCGGACCAAAATTATAGCCGTGGAAACAATAGTACTGACAAAGAACGAAACAATTTCAAAGCTATAAATCTTAATGCATGGAATTTTGCTACAAGAATGTACATAATTATGTGATCCGGTTGTTGATCAATTCAAAACATTATTTAGTTTCTAACAGCAAAAATAAATAGATTGGATTTTATATGCCCTTTATGACTAATATTACAGAACTATCTAGCAGACAAAAATTTCAGAATTCAAAAAATTCTTCCTACCAATCATCATTCTCCATAACTTGTTTAATGATAGCGACGACGTGCCCAGGCGATGGCGCCTGGAAAGATGGAGATGGTCGGACTTCACGGTGGCAGCATACTTGCATGACGCTCTCACAAGGAGGCGGCCCGGGAAGATGGAGATGGCTCGGACGTCACCTAGCGCGACGAGCAAAATCTCGTGGAGGGAACGTCAAGGTGGTGGCGACAACATGCAAGACGACCCGACGGTGGCGCCAGGGAAGATGGAGATGTTCGTACGTCACAAAGCTTTATAAGTTATTGAAGGTTTATGAATTAGTATACGACCAAAGACTGTAATATAAACTTACACATGGTGTGATACACTGATACCTGAAACCCTCGAAAACAGGCTTTCGCCCCGCTTTATAAATAAAGCAACATGCCAAGCAAGTTCAAACACAGTTACAGTTACAAACATAAGAGCGGAAAAGGCCGCTTGCTGGGGGCGCAGCACAAGAAAGCCCACACAAATAAGCAAGAAAGAAGTGGGGGGGGGGAGGAGGGGTGGGGTGGGGGTGGGGGGCGGTGTGAGAGATACATCAAGATAGACAGAAGAGAGTGAACAAAAAACTAAAACCCTCCGGCGCTAGCTGGAAGACGAAGAGATGCGCCGAGCGGTCTCCACAAGTCTAGTGATCATGTCGTCCAGCTGCCCCCTGTCCCGCTGCCTAGACAACGGATGCCACTGCTGCAAGAAAGCCAGAAGTTTAAACATCGAGTCAGAAGCCCGTCGGAGAAAGATCCGCTCGATCACCATCTTATTACGAATTGTCCACAGGGTCCACATCAACGCGGCAAACACCAACCAGAAGAGGCGCCGCCTCTCCCCGGTACGGTTCGCCCTGATTTCTAGGAACTCGCCAAGGTCTGAGGCCTGCCAAGCAGGCCCCAGCGCCTCGTGGGCGAAGTTCCATAGAAACCTGGCTGCGGGGCAGGTGAAAAGGATATGGGTTCCCGTCTCAGGGATCCCACACATTGGGCAAAGCCCATCACCCGGCCCCTGTCGCTTGCGAACCTCCACCCCTGAGGGGAGGCGGTCCCTAAGAAGCTGCCACACGAAGATTTTGATTTTTAACGGTATGGGGGCCTTCCAGAGAGGAGAGGTCCAGGCTCTAATTGGGGAACTAAAAAGACTCCGATACGCCGAATTTACAGAGAACGTCCCAGACGGTGTCAGGTGCCATGACACGAGGTCACGGCCGCCTGGCAGCGACTCAGGAAGTAGACTCCGTAATTCCGTCCAAGCCGCAGCCTCGGCAATACCAAATGTTCGTCGGAACGAGATGTTCCAAGCCCCATTGGATATTGCCGAAGCCACAAACTGCATCGGGTCAGCGCAGATAGCAAAAAGCGCGGGAAACCTATGCTGTAGCGGGCTCCCATCGAGCCACGGGTCCAGCCAAAAGAGGGTGTCCTCTCCATTACCAATGGAGAAGCGAAGACCCTTCCTAATCTCATGCTTGATGGATTGGATAGATCGCCAAAATTGGGATCCATCTTGGCGGTCACAGGAAAAAAGGGGGCGACCCTGCAGATATTTCGCTTTGATTAGCTGCAGCCATAGTCCCCCCTCCTCTCTAAGTATCCGCCAAACCCATCGTAGCATGAGCGCAACGTTCATCTTACGGGAGGCAATGATACCAATGCCCCCCATGTCTTTGGGGGTGCACGCATCCGCCCATTTGACCATGTGATACTTCTGACGCCCATTGGCCGCCTGCCAGAAAAAGCGTGAGAGATCCCTGTCAAATGAGGCGTGCGTGCCTTCTGGGAGTATATAAACTCCCATCAGGAACATCGGTAGACTAGAGAGACAAGCGTCAATCAAGACAGTCTTGCTCGCCTTAGAGGTGAACCGCCCTTGCCAAGGCTCCGCCTTGGCTTTGACACGCTGGGTGACCGGTTCTAGGTCCTTAATGAGGATCCTAGAATCACTAATGGGCGTCCCCAAGTAAGTAACAGGGAAGGTAGACAATCTGCAGTTTAGTTTGTCCGCTATCCGCTGTCGCTCATCATGGGAGTATCCCATGATCATGACTTCGCTCTTGTCGAAGTTAATCTTGAGGCCCGACATGGCCTCAAAGCAGAGAAGAAGAAACTTGAGATTAATAATGTCAAGCTCCGACCCTCCACCATGATCATGGTATCGTCCGCATATTGGAGGTGGGTGATCCCACCTCCAGGAATAAGGTGCCCTACCACACCAGAGATGTGGCCGGCCGTCTTGGCTTTATCCAAGATAGCCGCTAGGGCGTCACCGGCGAGGTCAAAAAGAAGGGGGGAAATTGGGTCCCCTTGCCTCACCCCACGCGAAGACCTAAAGTAAGGGCCAATGTCTCCATTAATGTTTATGGCCGTGCTCCCAGACATGACAATCTGCATAATCCACGATATGTAGCGCCCGTCAAACCCACGACGCTCGAGGACTTGGCGTAGAAAGGCCCAGTCCAAACGATCATATGCCTTCTGGAAATCTAGCTTAAGAAAGACACCTTTAAGGTGTCTCGTCTTGACTTCATGAACTACCTCATGAAGAGCCAGAATCCCATCATGGATAAATCGTCCCTTGATAAAGGCGAACTGGTGTGGGTGAGCCAGGCGCTCCACAACTGGCGCCAAGCGTGTTGCACACACTTTGGAGAGCAGACGCATGATGACATTGATCACCGTGATCGGCCTAAACTGACGAACATCCGTGGCCCCTACAACTTTGGGAATTAGGGTAATCACCCCAAAATTAAGGCGGGACATCACCAATGTCCCAGAGTAGAACTCCTGGAACAATGACATGATCACCGCCTCAATATACTCCCAGAACTTCTGGAAGAAGGATACAGGGAGACCATCCGGCCCTGGGGCCGAACTGGTTTTCATCCCCCTAAGGGCCCGGCGCACCTCCTCGAGACTGAATGGGAGAGTAAGCTCCCTATTCTCGTCATCCGAGACTAAGGCCCCTAAGGGCCAGAAGTGCGTGGCCAAAGCCACTCCCGTGCGGGGGCCCTCCGAAAATAACTCCTTATAGAAGGAGTATATATGATCGGAAAGGTCCTGGGCCTCCTCTAATAGGAGGCCATCCGCCCACAAGCAGGGGATCGAGCACCTACGACGGCGGCCATTAGCAATGGCATGGAAGTATGCTGTATTAGCATCTCCACGAAGGATCCAATTCTGGCGACTACGCTGACGCCAGAATATCTCCTCGCCTTTGTAGATCTCCATCAAGGAGTTCTCCAAAGCATACCGCTCTAACCATCCATCCGCGGACAAGCCTGTCGAGTCAGCCGCCGTATCAAGCGTCTGAATCTGGGCGAGGATGTCCGCCTTATTCTTACGCACCTCTGCACCTAAATTCGCGCCCCACCCCCGCATAAATTGGCGCACGACCTTAGCACAGTGGTGCCAAATGTCAACCGCATTATAGGCGCGGGGGGGAGACGCGACCGCCAAGTCCCACTTTTGGCGAACCGCTTCCACAAATCCCGGCTGACCAAGCCAGAACTCCTCAAAGTGGAAGCGGTTCGACCTCGGTGGGGCCCCTCCTCCAGACGAGAGGAGAAGGGGGGAATGGTCTGAGCCAATCCTAGTAATCGCACGAAGCGAGCACAAAGGAAAGGCAACTTCCCATTCCACTGACACTAAAACCCGGTCAAGCACACTCCGGATCGGGACGGCCTGGTTGTTGGACCACGTATAACGTGCCCCAACTCGAGTGATCTCCCTCAGAGCCAAGTCAGCAATCCAGTCGTTGAACATACGCATCCTAGGGAGGTCCACATTATCTGAGCTCTTGTCATCAGGTGAGCGAATGAGATTAAAATCTCCTGCCACCACTACAGGGGTAAGGCATCGCTCCACCTTTGACCTGAGCTCAGCTAAGAACTCAGCAGACCTCCGGTGATCCGCGGGGCCATAGACAATAATCACCTCCCAGCGGAGGTGCGATCGTCTATGAGTGAGCAACATGCTCACAAAGAACTCCCCGCGGTCCATATCCTCTATCTCAAAAGTATCCTCCTTGGCACCAAGGAGGATGCCCCCTGAGTGTCCCGTCGCCGGGAGCCAATGCCACGAGAACTTGTGGCGACTAAGGCTCTCTAGCTCTGAAACGGAGAAATCCTGTCGAATCGTCTCTTGTAAACCCACGATGTCCGCATCTTCTTCTCTAAGGTAGTTGATCAACTGGCGGCGGCGGCCCTCCTGCCCAAACCCCCTCATGTTCCAGATGAATGTGAGGACATTCATTGAGAAACAGTGTCGGGGTTGGTCCCCTTAGGGGGACCGATTGGGCCCTACTAGAGGTCGAGGGCCGGGACGTTGACTTCGGGGGCCTCCCACGCCTCTTCCCAGGCTGGGAAGTAGGCACAGCGATTGGGGCAGCATCAGGCCTAGGAGGGGCTCCACTGGCGGACCCTTGTGCCTCCTGCACAGGTCCAGCGGGAGCCGGGGGCCCCTGCCGCTCATGCTCCGACTGAGCACGAGCTGCCGCTAGGGCCCCCTCATAGACCTCCTTAGCCTTGATGGCCGCAATCTGCTCAAGGCGAGGCCCTCTCTCTCCACGGAAAACAATGTCACAGTCCCCTGCAACTTGAGCAAGATGGTCTAGCGGAACAGAGTCGAGAACCGAGAAGCGGGAACCAGAGGGAGGAGAGGAAGGGGGAGGAGTAGGGGTAGGCGTAGGGCGAGACGTACCAATCCCAGAGTCAAGTGCCTCGCGACGACGAGACGCCACCATCGCAACAGTAGGCTCCACCGCCTCGCCTCCAGTCCTAGCCCTCGCCAGTCGCGCGCTGTGGCGACGAGAGCCCGGGGCGGGAGGGGAAGATCGATGACGCCTGGGGCGCCTCCTGGTGCCAGTCACAGGAGTGTCGGGGATGACCGTGACCGGCTCCAGGGCCGGAGCTGCCGGGGTGCCCGGGGAGCGGGTGTACCAGACCGCGCCCGGGGAGCGCGGAGTGTCAGGGGCCATGACCTCCATCCCCACACTCGGCGCGCCGTCGGACTCCTCCACCTCCGCCTGGGGGGAGGGCTGAAGCCCCAAGGCAGACGAGACGAGGCCGGAGATGTCCAAGGATCCCGGCCCCTCACACAGGTTGGAACCATACTGTGAGAGCGGGAATCCAAAAGACAGTGAAGGAGCCTGGCGGACGTCGGACAGAACAGGCGAAGATGCCTGAACCTGAGAACCTGCAAGAGATGCCTGAACCTGAGAACCTGCGGGCGGTGGCGCTGAAGAAGGCGGAGCTGAAGTCGCTGGGGGGGGGCGAGCGTCCGTGGAGTGGGGACCGTCACCGTCAGACGGGTCGTCCTCAGAGGAGCCTCCCTCCCCGCTGGAGGAAGGGCTGCGGCGCGGAGACGGCGAGTGAGAGGCCAGAGGGGAAGTGGACCTCGGCCGGTCCACCTCAGACTCCAGCTCCACTACCAAGGTCCTGCCCACCCCGTCGAAGTAGAAGGTGGGCAAGGGGATGTTGAGCTTGGCGGGGTCCGGTGCCTTGACCCGGATCCGCACGGGGCCATCCCCTGGCAGAGTACTCTCGTCCACCTCCTCAAAGCGACCAACGGCCTGAGAGATGAGAGCCACGAAGCCCACCTCCTTCCGCAGCTCAGACGGGATCCCGTGAATCCGGATCCAAGCCTCGGCAAGAGGTGGTGGCGCGTCCGGGTCGGTGTCGGAGGGCCTGATGGAGACGCGAATGCTGTGGATCGGGAGAGTGATGGTCGGACTCCAGGACAGGTGGGTGAGAAGCTGAGCAGTGGGGAACGCCACCACAAACTCAGTCGGGGAAATCTCCCTCACCACCCAAGACCACGCACTCTCCAAGCCCGCAAGCTCGGAGCGGATGGTCTCAGCTGATATCACCACCGAAGGATCCAAGACCTGCTCGGGAAGCACGGTCACCACGGCCAAATGTGCCGGAGCCGCCAACTTGATCCCTCCGGTGTCCACGTAGTAGAAGCCGGCGTCAACGCCATGTCCGTAGTGCTCGAGGACAGCCGACCTAGGACGTCCCCCGGGTGCCGCTGCCGGGGCACCGGGGCCGGGCAGAACAGCTCCCGAGGTCGAGGCAGCCGGGTGCTTCTTCTTCTTCTTCTTCTTGGATTTCTTCTTCTTTGCACCTTGAGCCGAACCGGGCTTTGGGGGGATGGCTGGCTCCCGGCGAGGAGGGGAGCGGCCCCTGTCAGCCCTCCACGACCCCTCCATGGCCTGGGCACGGCTCCCATCACGCGGCCGCTGGAGCAGCTCCTCCCGCAGCGCCGATTCCCTGCGGAGTCCCACCGGCGAGGTAGCACGGCGGGCCGGAGACCGTTGCCTAAGAGGGCTACGGGCAGCAGGGGCACCGCGTCCCTCACGGGCACGGCCGTCCGGGGAGCGGCGCGGGGGCGACCTCCGAGGCGGCGGACGGTACGCCACGGCCTGGGCGCGAGGTTGCGGGGAGGCACGAGCGCGGGGAGGGGAGGAAGCACGGGCCGGCAGAGGGGAGCGCGCGCGTGTCGGCGGAGGGGATCGCCCGCGAGCAGGAGGGGGCGAACGGGCGGCGTGTCGGCGCGGGGACGGGCTCCGGCGTCGCTTCATGACTGCGTCTGCGAAGGAGCCAGTGAGGGGTGGCGGCGGTTGAACGAGGCGGATACGACGAGCAGAGTGCCCTAATTTCGCGACCTGCTGGGCCGAGGCTGGGCTGGCGCGGGAGAGATCGAAATCTCCCCGGTGAATCCACAGCCAGGCCGCATTCGGCCCATCTGGCCTCTCCTTTTCCGGTCCAGCAGTGCGGCCCACCCTAAAATCCTGGCTCCGCCAGGCCAGCATGGGCCTTGGGCCCAGGATACCCCTATCGGGCCTAGGGTTAGCAGCTTGGGCCAGCCCGGGGCCCAACAACGAGGGCAGACCGCCAGGTCTCGTCTCCACGCGCGAGTCCGCCGCCCCCCTTGCCCCGATGGCGCCGCCGCCGCGCCGCCGGTCGCCTGCACCAGGTCCAGCTGGGGGGCCGCCGCAGAGCTCCTCTCTGTAGCAGCCGCCCCTGCCAGACCAGTACGAGCAGGTCCCGAAGGAGACCCGCCGGCAACTAGCGGCCGCAGCAGTGGGGAGCCACGGGGAGGCAGCCGGCGCGCCGGCGAACCACGGGAGCCACTCCTGGCGATTGGGCAGCGCCGCCGGGCAGGGGACCTCCTCGCCAGCGCCAAGAAGTCGCCGAGGGTTGGCAGCTCCGGAGTCGAGCATCTCCGCTCCAGTTCGAGCCGCTCCGCCTCGGACGCCTCGTCCTCGTCGGCGATGTCGGCCCAGCTACGGCCACGAAGGGACACCTGTACCCCCAGCGGCGAAGGGGGCGCGGCCTCGCCCACCGCGGTCATGGCCACCGGCGCTTGACGGAGGCGGATGAGCTCACCGGATACTCTCCGCGCCATCCACCTTAGGAGAGGAAGGTCACACGCATACCTTGAATATTGTCATACTCGCTACCCCTCCTCTGATACCTGAAACCAAAGCACAACCATCTAGATAACCGAAAGACTGCAACCAATTCAAAGCTTTCTCACGTGCTGGCTCAAAAGTATCTCAGCTAGGCTTGTGGTAGTGGCACCCTTCTCCATCGATGCAAATCTACACTTCTTTGCATTGACGACAGGGAAAAAACTGTCAAAATCCACCAAAAGAACCCAGGCAATAATTTTCTACGCGAGCTGGAGAGCATGCGTGCGATGACGGCCGGCACAGGCCGGCGCTCTTACTGCATGGCTATTCCGCCCGGATAAGCCTGCTGGTGGCCGCTGCTGATCATCTCGTTGCGGGCGCGCTCGTCCACGATGCCGTCGACGGTAGGGTTCGCCGGAGCCGTGCGCCACACCGATGCCGTGAACAGCGGCCAGTCATGCCACGCCAGCGTCAGGCAGCCACAACGCTCCTGCACACGGTACCCGACGCCCCCGAGAACGCGCGGAGCAGCGCGGCCGCCTGCCCAGTCGCGCTCGCCAGAGCCGGGCGCACCAGAGGTTGAACGGCTCGTGCCGCTCGGCGCGGGCGCTGCCCTCGCCGCACACGATGCTGAAGATCTCCCGCTGCAAGTATGCATCGGCGCCGACTCCTCCGCTGGTGTTGGTGAGGCGTAGAGCAGACATCGCGTCCATGGAGTCAACCGCACCACCGCCTCCGGCTTGTTGTGGTGCGCCTCCTGCTCCACGATCGTGAACACACTGGGCTGCATGGCGGCGACGAAGACGAGGACGGCATCGATGGGCGAGTGGAGGGAGTTTGACGCGGCTTCCGGGTCCACAGAAGGCGATGGAGCTGGCAGATGCAATTCACGGCTAGCGCCCCGCCGAGGATGATCTGGAACATCCACGTTTGGAGCCTATGAAAACGAAAAGAACAATGGTGGCAATCGTGTAATTTCTTTGAAAACGAAAAGGTGTGTTGAGTTGTCAAACATTGAGGAAATCTGAACCATTGATCAAATATTGAAGGGTTATGATTTAATGTATCCCATCAAGTTTGCTCTTTTATAATAGATAGTACACATGTACGTGCAACGCACGTCTATATAATTGGTCAAATCACTCTTAGGAAATCTTTAGAAAATCAACAAAAATAACTTTGGAACCAATAATAGAAAATTGTTATATTTTAGTTAGTTAACGCCAGAGAAACAAAAGTACCAACATAGATTGTAGATCATCGCTGCCAGTTTGAAAATGCCATCTCTAATAGATGCACTGTAATAGAGCACCGGTTTTTGTTTATAGGGCACATGTTTCCGGATACATTACCTCTATACGAATGCATTCAGGGGAAGGAGAGTGAGCAGTTACAGATGTAGCTAGCACATAGATGCTCACATATATTGCATACTGAAGCTCCTACGCTTGTGTGCAGAAGTTACAAGAAAAACACCCACTAATTAATGAAATGCTCACTAATGACCATACCAAACTGGGAGAAAATGAATGAATTTAATACGGGAAAATGGGGCGTTGTTGTGCCTAGGACCCTGCACGCACAGATCGATCTGGGCGTAGTCTGTAGCTAGGAAGTGATGAACTCACACATGAGCAAACAGCAAAGGCAACAAATCGCTCGGCTTCGGTCTCTGAATCAAAAGTACAGAGATACACGGCGACAGCTTGCTGCTCCAGGGAAGAGCGACCTTCCTCCACGGCGGAGGACAGACGGGACGGCGGCGAGTGAAGGTCCCACGCCGCGCAGAACAAGGCGTGACCGCCGGCCGGAGAGCAGGGCGCGTCCGCCGTAGAGAGGAACAGGACGCGGCTGCAGCTCTAACGGAGTCGACGCGACCTCCTGGCCGTGTCCGACCTGGGAACTCGCCGGAGGGCCAGGCCGCGGGGGCTGCAGGCTGACGGTCGAAGGGGACGATAGCCATGGTGGCGCGCGAGCTGCAGCCGCGGCCGGAGTTGGAGCCGAGGAGGCGTCGGCCTGCCGGCGGAATCGCGGCTAGCAGGCAGAGGATTTGGGAATCGCCGTAGAGAGGAAAAGGATGCGGCGAGCAGAACGGCGCAGCGTCATGGCTGCGGCGGCACGACGTTGGGGACGAGGTCGTCCGTGCCGGGCAGCCAGGGTCGGCCGCGGGGCACGACGGTAAGGGCGAGGAGTTCCGCGCCGGGGGTGGCCGCGCATCACGACGGCGGCGACGAGGTTGTCCGTGACGGGGTCGGCGCTCGATGTGGCGAATCCAGCCCAGTCGAGGACCAACGGCGGACCGAGACATGGTCACGAGCTTCGACGCAGGTCGGTATGGCGTGGATGTGGTCCGCCATGGCGTAGATGCGGAGTACCTCAATTCGCCGCTGGCCGCCGCGGGCGGAGCTCAGGTCCTCGGCCCAAGGATTGTGGCGGTGGCGGCGGAATTGGAGCGGCGACGTGAGCCGTAAAGGAGGAGGTGAATCTCGCCGGTGGCCGGAGAACAAGGGGCTGCCGGCCGCACTTGATCGATCGGTGCGACCGAAACATGTCCACGCCCAAAAATCTAATCTGAGAAATAGAATAACGAACCGGTACGATGTCATTAGTAGTATTATGTGATTTGGTGGGAGGGTAAAACGGGCAAAATTGGATTTATGTTGAGTTGTCAAACATTGGAGCGATCTGGACCGTTGGCCAAATATTGAACGACTCAGATTCAATGTATCAACACAAGTTTGCTCTTTTAATAGTAGTATATATATATATATAGATATAATATTGTTAACTGTGTCCGGTACATCGTCCTACGTGCCGTTAATTCTAGCAAGATGTAGCTCCGAGCGACGTCCGTGCAATTGTATTCACCTAGACATGCAGAAGTCCTTGGTGCTCCTGCCGCAGGCAGCCAGACGTACACATGCAACGACAATCAGGATCGCTAGCCCAAACCGACCGCACATGCATATAGAATAGCCAATCACGAACGGAATATTCAATCAATACGAATCGGCAAGAACTACAACACGAATCGGATTACAAATAGCAGAATTACAATGGTTTACAAATAGTCACCTCCGACGCTGGATTTCTCCCACAATCAGGCTGCTCGTGATCCAACTCACGATCTCATCCCGAAAGCCTCCATAATTTCAGGCCGCATAGCTGACCGAAACTATCAGTCCAGGTTGATTATTGTCTCTAACTTGTGCCTGACGGTATATATCAGATATCCTTCGGTGGAGTACTTGGACTAGGCTTGCAGGTATTGTCGATGCCACCTTGTGTTCATATAAATAAGTGACTCACTTTGTGCTGAAGCCCAACTTCGTAAAATGCTCAGCACTACGAACCATGAGAACCTCCCATGCTGAAATTTGATGTCAGAAGCGATGAGTCATCCTATATGGCGTTCTATATGGTGTTCTAAATACTCTGTTGCACAACTTGTTTAGAAAATTTAAATACTCTGCGGGAGTCATGGTTTCAATCTAATTTTCATCAGCACATGCAAAATTATTGAGTCTGCTAATTCTGACAGCAAAGTAATTCTTTAACTAATGAACATAACTAAACAATGCTGCCCGGAATCTATCAGGCAGACCTACATGTTAACCACTTAACTGATACTGGTATCACACAAAAATCAGACTGCTTAGCTTCTGTCAGGGAAGATAATTTACTATTTTAAAATGATCTAGGTTAGAGTAAGAGTTAACCTGATCTGGTTTGTATAAAACTAGGAAATGATTTTCATCAATAACGACAGATCTAATTTTGCAAAATGATTTCGAAGCATTAGAACAGTCTCAGCTTAGCATTTTTTATTATTTAACTATTATTTTTTGTTGTGATTGCAGAAAATGGATCAAAGCGTTGAATCAGCCAAGGATTCCAATATTTCAAAAGATACAAATCAAGCAAGACGTGAACGTGATAGAGCTCGGCGAAATAGTTTGACGGCCGACAAAAAGGAGGAGATTAATGCACGTAGAAGAGCAGCTAGGCAAAATATATCCGCAGAAAAAAGGCAGGAAGAGAGTGCACGGCGACGCACATCTAGGCAAAGCAAATCTGAAGAGGAGAGGGCAAAACTGCGAGCTCAGCGCAATGCAAAAGCTGCGGCTAAGAGGAACACCCTGTGCCCTCAATCCATATCCATGCAGTGTCCAAATGCAACAACTTTACATTCGAAAATTTTGGCATCAAGCAAACACGGATCATCAGCCAAAAAGGGAACTGATTCACCTTTAACAAGCTCACCAGAGTATACCATCAGAACAAACGGTACCGATCTTTCCTCCATTTATTATTTATGTCATGCACTATCATACTTACCAGATCGAGAATGTTGTAGGAGAGATGGAGGCCTTCCTTAGCGGCATCATGGACGAGAATACAGTCGCCGACGACCTCATGGACGAGGAGTGCTACATGTATGCTGGTGAAGGTACTTACGCCAGCCTTTTCAAGCATCTCGGTTAATAGTCAAATCTGAACGTAATGATGTGACGTACTTTACATGTAGGTTTCGACGCTGATGACATGGACCTAGATACACCGATAGACTTATCCGACGAGTGTGGTATCGATCCTTTTGACTTTGTGTACTCAAACCTCCCAGAAAAGCATATACTGGAGCAAATCCCCGCCTGCGAACACTGCCATGCCAAGAAGTTTGAGCATGAGACGCCCGGTTTCTGCTGTCGAAACGGCCAGATCGAACTCGCTGAATCAACGCCTATCCCGGAGCTGGTCAGGCTATGGTCTAGCGCGGATGCGGACAGTCGACATTTCCGAGAGAGCATACGATTCTTCAACGGCCACTTCTACTTCACAACTCTTGGCGTCAGTCTCGACAATGACTGCACGAACATGAGGTCCGGGGTGTACACATTCCGAGCACAAGGCAAAATGTACCACAAAGTGCATTCGTTCGGGCCAGGCTCTCACCCGGAACATCTACAACTATACTTCTACGACGACGATCCCACCCTGATCCATCGCAAGGAAGCCACCAAGGAACTAGACCAGGAGGTCGTTAGTAAGGTTGTGGAAATACTGAGAGGAAACCCCTACTCCGAGACGTTTAAGAGGTTGGGCGAGCACAAGGATAACCTTGAGGACTACCGCATAGAACTAAACACCGACCAAAAGCTAGACCAACGGAGATACAACACACTGGTGTCGTCCGAGGTGGCTGCGATATGGGTCGAAGGCAGCGACCTGGCAAATAGGTTCAAGCGCAACATTATCCTCTACGGTAACAATAACGAGAGGCATAGTATACATGCCACACAAGGATGCTATGACCCGCTCTCGTACCCCCTCTTCTTCCCAAAGGGGGAGCTCGGTTGGCATCCGAATATACCTAAACGTGATAAGTCTTGGAACCTTGCGCAGCTACCAAGAGCAGATCGTGAAGATGATCCAGGTTCGGCTATCTCTGATCCTTTTGCATTCTTTTTATCTATCCTTGGCATATGTTGCATAACCTTCTTTTTTCTTTACAGAGGGGGGTGGCCGTTTATGCGTCTCCGTCAGGGACTACTACTGTTACCGACTACAGACACGCCCTGCTATATTCAACCCCATACTGCATGGAGGGCGTCTGTTCCAGCAATGGGCCGTGGACATGTACATAAAAATCGAGGGCTGCAGGTTGAATTGGATAAGGGAGCACCAACCGCAGATACGAGCTGATCTATATAAAGGCATTGTAGATAGCATCACAGCCGGAGAGACACGAGCAAGCGCTGTTGGCACAAGGATTGTGCTACCTTGGAAATTCCAGGGGTGTTTCCGGGACATGAAGCGGAGGCATATGGACGCCATGGCATTGGTACAGACATACGGCAAGCCCGACATCTTCCTGACGATGACATGCAACCCAAACTGGCAGGAGATACAGGATGCCCTCCTTCCAGGCCAAACCGCGCAGGACAGGCCAGATATTGTGGCTCGAGTGTTTAGAGCCAAGCTGGAGACGATGAAATATATGCTCACCAAGAAGAACATACTGGGTGTTGTGAAGGCGTGGGTCTACGTGGTCGAGTTTCAGAAGAGGGGCCTCCCACATGCCCATTTCCTATTGATCATGGATTCCAACTATAAGCTCGTTGTGCCAGAGCAGTATGACCGCCTCATATCAGCAGAGCTCCCAGACAAGGATAAGTACCCGGAGCTACACGCCATGGTCGTGAAACATATGATGCACGGCCCATGCGGTGCCCTAAAGCCAAACAACGTGTGTATGCAAGATGGGTCGTGCAAGTGTAGGTACCCACGGATGTTCAACGAGACCACCATACAGGGAAAGGACTCATACCCCATTTATCGGAGACGGAAGGACGGCCGTTCAGCGAAGGTCCGCGGTGCAACACTCGACAATAGATGGGTTGTGCCTTACAACCCTTACCTCTTGCAGATGTTCAACTGTCACATCAACGTGGAGGTGTGCTCCAGCATAAAGGCAGTCAAGTACCTATATAAGTACATATACAAGGGCCACGATCAGACTTCATTCAACATCGACAAGCCCGACGCCGATGGTAACATAGACGAGATCAAGAGATTCATCGACGCACGGTGGATTACACCACCTGAAGCCATGTGGAGGATATTTGGCTTCAATCTCTCTGAGATGCACCCGTCTGTACTACAGCTGCCTCTTCATCTCCCAGATATGCAAAGAGTCACCTTCAAAGAGGGGGACAACCTAAACGACGTCGCTGCCCAGGAGAGCGCGTCCATGCTAACAGAGTATTTTGTGGCTAACCAAAACCATGAGTGGGCTCGAGGTATTCTCTACAGGGATTTTCCAGGATGGTTCACATGGCAACCAGGAAAGTTTTGGCAGAAAAGAAAAAGAGATCTTCACCAAGTAGGCCGAATCGTGACAGCCAATCCCGCAGAGGGGGAGCGGTACTTTCTTAGGGTGCTTCTAAACCACGTACCAGGCTCGACGTCCTTCGAAGACCTGAGAACCGTTGATGGCGTGCTATGTGATACCTTTCGTGAGGCCGCGGAGAAGAAGGGTCTAATCGAGGCTGACAACACGCTTGATGAGTGTCTTACTGAGTCAGAGCAGTTTGCCATGCCAGCCTCACTCAGGAGGCTCTTCGCAACGATCTTAGTATTTTGTGAGCCTGGCGATGTGCGTGGTCTTTGGGATCGACACCTTGAGGCGATGTCAGACGACTACCGGCGGCAACACACGTGTCCAAAAGCGGTGGAGCAAATGGTGTTGCTTGATATAAGGGGCATGCTACAATCCATGGGCAAAGACATAAAGTCGTTCCCTCTTCCGGACATTGACGAACATATGACAACACTGGGGGCGAGGCTAGGGAGATAATCGAGGAAACCAACATCAAGGTTGACGAGGAAGACGCTGCTCTGGCAGCCTTACTAAACACCGAGCAAAGGCTTGCCTACGACGAGATACTAAAGGCAGTTGATGGCGACGATGGCGGAATATTCTTCGTCGATGGTCCGGGAGGTACTGGGAAGACATACCTTTACAGGGCACTACTCGCCAGGGTTCGTGGACAGGGAAATATCGCTTTGGCCACAGCGACGTCCGGTGTCGCCGCTTCAATCATGCCTGGAGGCAGGACAGCTCACTCGAGGTTCAAGATCCCACTAAACCTTGAAGAAGGGGCATCATGCAGCTTCACCAAGCAGAGTGGCACAGCCAAGCTCCTGAGGATGGCTAAACTCATACTATGGGACGAGGCCACCATGACAAAACGACAGGCAGTTGAAGCATTGGACAGAAGCATGCGCGACATCATGGGCTGCCAAGACCGACCTTTTGGAGGCAAGACTGTCGTGTTCGGTGGGGACTTCAGGCAAGTGCTTCCGGTAGTGAGGAAAGGGTCACGAGGTCAGATAATCGACGCGAGCCTGCGGAGTTCAAACCTATGGAAGGGCATGCGCAACTAAGACTCGTAAAGAACATGAGGGCGCAAAACGACCAGTGGTTCGCGGATTACTTGCTGAGGATAGGTAACGGCACCGAGGAAACTGACACAGAAGGAAATATACACCTACCAGAAGATATCTGTATCACGTCTACGGGCGACGCAGCTGACATAGATAAGCTGATCGACCATGTGTTTCCTGCCCTAGACCAAAACATGGAAAATCCAGATTATATGACTTCTCGAGCGATCCTCTCCACAAAGAACGACAACGTCGATGGAATAAACATGCGCATGATTGAGCGTTTTCAGGGCGAGGAGATGATCTACCATAGCTTTGATAGTGCGGAGGATGATCCGCATGGCTTCTATGCTCAAGAGTTTCTTAACTCGCTGGCTCCTACTGGGATGCCCCCGCACGCACTTAAACTGAAGATCAACTGCCCCATTATACTGTTGAGGAACATTGACCCGGCTAATGGATTGTGCAACGGCACGAGGCTGGTCGTCCGTGGGTTCCAGAGAAATGCCATCGACGCAGAGATTGTGGTGGGGCAGCACGCTGGGGAGAGGGTGTTTCTACCTCGGATACCTCTTTGTCCGTCAGACGGTGACATGTTCCCGTTCAGATTCAAGAGGAAGCAGTTCCCGATCAGGCTTAGCTTTGCCATGACGATCAACAAGGCGCAAGGGCAGACCATCCCGATCGTAGGCGTGTACCTGCCAGAGCCGGTGTTCTCTCATGGTCAGTTGTACGTCGCGTTGTCCAGAGCCACATCGAAAAGAAACATCAAGATCCTCGCCCTCAAGGTCAATGAAAAAGACGAGACCAAGAATTCAAAGAAGAGAAAAAAAACCCGCCTCAAGGTCAATGAAAAGGACGAGACCAAGAATTCAAAGAAGAGAAAAAGAACCGAGTCCTTAGTAACGACCACGCTGAACATTGTCTACAAGGAAGTCCTTAGCAAATGAACTCGCTGGACCAGAAATTTGAGCAGATTCCTTGATGATCATTATATCTTCCAAAATGTAATGGTGTAAACATATTTAAACTTTTTTATTATATATGAATATCTATGTGCACTTTCAGTTTACACGTGAGAAATGTATTATGAAAGAAAAATAATACAGTAGAACATGTGCCATTTAGAATCAAAGGATATAAATGTTCTTCATGACAGGCAAGGACAGAAAGCAAAACAATATTAAAAACTGCAGGAATTGCATGTAATTCAAAAGAGTTCTCCAACCAGCAGTCCCATAAGAAAACAACATAATGCAGGTTTGGTGCAATACCTAATAAACTGAAGTAGAAAGTCTCCAGCAATGATTACCACTTGGTCTATCAACATTAGGACAATCTTGGGCGTGATATTCCTGCCGCAGTAGACAAACAAATCCTCAAAGCTCAGCCAAAACAAATCATTGATAGGAAAAATTTCATCCCAATCACCTGGATGCAAAATATTTCCCAAACAACTCATCGGGCAATCTGAATGAGCAAAATATGGTGCTATAGAGAATTGGGTGGCATGGGATACATAATTCTCCTTACACGGAGCTGCTTCGTCTTCACATTTTCCTGCCGGAACAAAGAAGCATATCTCAGCAAACACGCCGACAACCGCAACTACTACTCCAGGTCAGAAACATGCTTCTACATAACTAATTGAGGCAACAATAAAATGAAGTTACAAATAATGACGACAGAAAGAGACACTCAGCTCAAAATAAACAGAAATGCAGAAAACCTTCCCTCTAAATTCTATAATGTACAAATGTTCTATTAAAATAAGAAGACACCTAGATGGATCAGCCATACATAATTTTTGCAAAGAAGTTTAATCATAATTCCAGCACAGCACCACTTGTAAGTTATAACTCAATCCTCAAATGCTACACTGATTCGAAAACAATGTTCAAAAACAAAACCACACAATGCTTCTACAAATTATGCAGACGGACAAATTGTTATCTAATATCACGAGGTGCCACTGATTCCAAGAAATAGCTAATCTCTGTACAAAATTTACCTAAGTTTACTTACCTAACGAGAGGTTCTGATCCCCGAGCGGTCACCAAGGAGCCTGCGCGACCCTGCCCCGTGTGGCCGGAAACGGTGTAACAGAGGAGCGAAACTCCATGGCGAGAGCTCGACCAAAATCGGCGATAACGTGGATTGGAGTCTATCGGACATATTTCAAAATTGGTATTCTGCAGAAATAATGCAGTTAGAAATGAGCAGCATGACAGATAGCATTCATGAGAACAGGGAAAGTTTTGTAATCATCAGAGAGCACAGCAAACTCACCAACGTCCCAGCACCTCACCAAACGCACGCGAGTGAGGTGCAGCGCTAGCTAGCGACGATCCTTCCTAGACTGCTTCCAGACGGCGACGAGGAGAAAGATTCGGAACTGAGATGGTGCCCGCAACAAGGAGATGAACTCATCCGCCTGCCTGTCGACCTCCTACTTCTCGGCCGCTCCATATCCGTGCTCACCTCCGTTCACCACCAGCGACATGGAGCAGCCAAGGGCAAGCGACGCTGCTCTCCCGCGCCCTCCTCGACACGCCTCTTGCCCTGCCTGTTCTTGAGTGTGCTCGCGCCATCGTCGCCGGCTGATGACGTCGCGAAATCAACACCGCCAGCAAGGCTGCACCGGCGGGCCAGGCTATGGAGGGAAGGGGGCGTGGAAGAAAAGCTCGACAAGCCGTGAGCACCGGAGCGGGAGCGGCCGGCACGGGCGAAGGCAGTATTTGGGGATTTAGGGAGATTGAGTGACGGGAGAAGAAGAAGAGAGTGACTACAGACAGTGCGTTGACATTGAAAGGATAACTCAAAAAAAAAAACGTTCAACTAATGTGTGTAAGAAAAAAGAGAGGACTTCTAATGTGAAGGCTTATAAGAAAAAAGTGTGTGCACAATTAATATTATTTTTATACATTTTCGCTGGTCATTTTAAAATTTCCACATACAAATCCATACATTACATATGTAGGGATTAATTTATGCAAATTTTGATGGACAAACAAGTGTGATGACATGATGCATAGATTTTTGTGCTTGAGTGTAATTTTTTTAGAATTATAAATTTTAGTTTGAAAATATCAGATAATCAATATGGTGACTAACTTCACGAATTTGTAAGAAACAAATGTAGGAATTACAACGAGAACTTTCTTAATTATTTTTTGACATTAACAAGAAATCTATCAACTTATACAAAACAGTGCCTGTATATAACTTTTTATAGCGCTGCCAGAAAATTGGCGAATATTTAATCATTTTTTGAAGAATATAGGATTGCTTGCAAATATGCTACAACAATATCTGGAGAATTATCATGTTATACGTTTTACTGAAATATATGTATTTCACGAGCATCGTTATGTAAGGAAATTTACGTAGCCCGTGGAAACGCACGGGCATTTCACTAGTATCATTAGATTTTGAACTATCCTCTAGTTTATATTGATAATATAGGGCTAAGCTTCACGTCAATTCCTCATCTCCATCCACCTTGTGTCTTCCCATATTCATGATCATATTTTGTCTTACCACTTGGAGAGGCAACTCAGCACGACAAAAGAATCCATTTGTTAACATGAAAAACAACCTTGGGGAAATAACAAAAAGAAAATTACATGGAGAATACCTACATTTCAGGCAAAACAAGGAACGTGCGGTTAGCTTCTAAAAATATAAAAATTGGCCCATGCAGGTCTCGAACCTGCGACCTTCGCGTTATTAGCACGACGCTCTAACCAGCTGAGCTAATAGGCCTTTACGATAAATAGGTATATTGTGGCCTATAAATTCGTTTTGTAACGAACTCAAATCCGAATGACTTATGCTTACACCTTGAGGAGAGATTAGTCAAACTTGTCACGCTATTAGTGGTTGCACATCCAAATCATCAGAAGTAACAAGCCGTGGTCGCGTATGGGCATTGACACATTAATGGAGTATATATTATATATTCGTTTCCATTGGCACAATAACTGTAAAGAATGACACCTTTCGAAATAACGATTTCACCATGCTTTTAATGTTGCATATGTCAAAAAACAATGTTGAGATAGCACGTGCATTTATGTTTCCAGATTACTCCCATTATATTTAGCTAGTGCAAGTGCCAGCTTGATGGTCCTCAATCGCAGAGGTCATCGCATGATAATGTGAACAAACGAGCCACATAACAATTCACAGGTTGTCAAGGATAATCAACTTTGAAAATACTACAAATGGCCATGATGGGCGATGGACAACTTATCAGTCTCATATAGATTGTGTTTTCCACTTTGTAGATCCTTACGAGGAACCCCAGCTAATTTACATTACATCGTTACTGAGACAGCACCTATAACTAGCTAAAACTCACTAATAAAACGATCACACAAATGATCATCAACAAAGGCAAATACCGTACAAACGAATGTTCAACTTCACCAAGTACTAAAACAGAACAAAAGTAATGAAGAATGTTCAGCATCGTCATCTGCCCAAGTGATCAAATTGATTACAATAGTTCAACACTGCATAGCATAAAAGACCAGTAGAAACATCAAAGAAGCACGATACAACAGTCGCCCTGCTACTGCCTATTTGAAAATATTTTAGCGGTTGCAAAGCAGGTCGTCAACGGTCTGTAGCTTCCATGACTCGTGTATGCTCCTGCACCTTCCTGGTTAACAAGGATAAAGAAAAGACTCCAAACACACAGAAACTAAAAACTTAGAATCCAGACACCTCAGGCAGAATTCAGCACAATTTATCCAACGTGATAATGCATAATCACAGTTTTGCAACTTGACAATGCTCGATTGAGCATTAGTTTGCATGCATGTCCAAAGGGCAGATTATGACCATGCATGCCTGTGGCATGTTAAGCGACTAATCATCTATTAATTGGCACAAGCAAAAGCTGATACTTCAGAACACCGTGCCAAAAATAGCTAAATTACATTTTATACTGAAACATTTTGAGCTCATTAAGGATGTATAGGGTTCCAAGTTGTAGGTTGTAGCGGTATCGCATGATTACTATTTCCAGATAGGACTAGTCTTGGTATGTTGTGAACTACTACTTCTAAAAACAACAATATGTATCAAATTATCAACGGAGAAGGAATACATATTTTATCAAGAACAGGTAGCATCTGCTGATTTTTGGATGGCGAATAGGGGAGAAAGTCTCTCACACAAACTACTGAGCAGGTTTCAAGACAAACCAGAAATACAGTCTCATATGTGACTTTCAATACATAGGTTCAGAACATTTACGGCAGGGCATCACACAGGCCCAGAGGAAAATATAAGTAAATGTATTCTACTAGGGAAATCAGATGGTTTATGGCATCCAGACAGGTCCTCTTAAGCAAAGCTTCCAGGTTGGGCCATACTCTCTGTCATCTGGTTTGGGTAGGGGCTCCAATAAGCAGGCTCCAAACTTCAATTGTCTTGGCTGTTTTCGGTAAGGGATTGGGCAAGGGGGCAAAGGTGAAATGGGCTGGTTCATCAGAAGAGAGCTGAGCTGGGTTAAATGTGTTTCGAAGGAAGATATGTGGTTAGAAGCAAGTATCGATCATGTAATCACTACATACATGGCAACACATGGAATAGGAGCCATACCTGTTGTATTCGACAATCTGCATTCTAATAGCCATAGCGCTTTCCAGATGAAAGATAGGTTGAACCAGATAACCTAATTAAAAATAATGCAAATAATGCCACGTGAGCAAATTATATATGAAATTAAGGATAAACATATTAAGAAAGGTCGATTAAATATTAAGTGAACTTGGCCTTCACCAAAGTTTGCACAAAATGATTCTAGACATCATGATATCCTAATGTAAAGAAACACTAAACTTTCCTACACTGAATTATGAGCAATTCAGTGATTCTAGACAGCATGATATCCTAATGTAAAGAAACACTAAACTTTCCTATACTGAATTATAAGCAATGCAGTGAATATGTATATTGGAGTAACGGTGACTTCAAAAAATATGGTCAGCCTTACCCGCTGCTGCCAGAACGACCACTGTATCCACTGTAAGCACCATAGCCGCTTCCAGATACCTAGAGAAGGTTTTGGTTCATATTAGAAACCTGGCAACCTGTTTGAAGCATTTGCAATAATATAAACAAAAGGCACTATACCTGGGAGCTGCCATAATTTGCATAACGGTCAAGAGGAAGCATATCTTCTGATGCACGATATCCACTCGAATATAGATAGTCATGCCCAGCAGGTTTAGCGTCTCTGCCTAGATATTTTGGCGCATCGGACACACTAGCAGGCAAAGGATGATACGGAATCACTGGTGGAAAACCTGATAAAGCACCCTCCCTCTCAAAGAAGTTGGCTTTCAGCCTTGTAGTTATTTGCACGAGAGCATGTCTTGCCACATCAAGGTCTCCACTGATCTGAAGTACATGACAATTGCAACAGTAAAAACTTGCCCTGGCAAGGAGTCATGTAAATGAAGAACATCATAAGCCAAAATTGTTACCTGGACCATCTCTTCGTCTTCAGATGCTACTTTTGGAACATTCTCCTTCGAAAAGATACGTATATTTGCTCTTGATGTTCTTCGTATCTCTGTAATGATCGAACCACCTTTCCCTATCAGGCACCCTATCCGTGATGTTGGCACCAACAAACGTGTTGTATATGACGGCTCCCCGGATTCTGGATCAGTTTTCTCACTGCATTTTGGCTGTAAACGAACTGTAGCATCAATTGTTGGAGAGACAGGATCTTCGAAGAACTGCATTAAAAAGAAAATCAGAATAAATCAAGAACTATGTCCAAATATAAACATGAAACTTATGAAACTCATAACTGAAGGAGAAAGAGCTTACCTCCTTTGCAGAAACTGTAATTATGCAGTCATCTTCGACACTTGAACTATCCACTTTGATATAAGCTCCAGACTCTTGCCTAAGCTGTTTGATAATTCCACCTCCTTTCCCAATTACACCTCCGACATTCGCTGCAGCACAAAGCAGACGCAAGCTAAACTCTTTTGCAGAGCTCTCCTCCCTCCGTGGTTGGTATATAGAAGGCCAATCTCCCACCATATCACCTTTGTATCCTCCGTAAGGACTAACCATAGGAGCAATCCCTACAACTGGTGCGGTAGAGGAACTACCAACGCGAGAGCCCACTGGAAAAGGTTGGGTCAAGCTGGATGCAAGAAGATGCTGTGACCTAGATGGGTTGTCACGGAGGCGAGATGACACTTGGAGAAGAGCTTTTCTAACTACCATTGGATCCCCAGATATCTAGTTTTGAAATGATGAAAACATGATCAGTATTTACGATTCACAGTTAGCAGAACAAAACAATCCAATATAATATTAAACTAAACTAAACTGAAGAAGACATTTCCATTAATTTACGGGGACTCAATTTCTGTTTAACTTAGATGTACTCCTATAAAGATACAACTGTAAGGGGGGGGGGGGAGTCCATCCACCTAGACTATAAGTTATATTTGGCACAAAATCATGACAATGGATATAAATATCCTGATTTGGCATGAATGGCATAAAATCTTCCTAAACATAAAGTGTATTTAAATCCGTAGCACTGCATGGGTATTGCAACTTGGAAATTCACAGAAAAAAGCAAAAGAAATGCCTGATGTTCATAAACAAGTGAATATTTACTGTAGTACAGATTTGGTAAAACTACATATAGAGATATCACGTGTACTATATAAAAGACAGGATAGAGACACCATATGACTATAGTAGTACACCTGTATATGTATTGTAGAAAATAGTGGGAGAAGTTAGTATTGACCAACCTGGAGAAGCTCATCACCACTAATAGCACATGCCGGGAGATGTTCATTACTAAGCACCCGTATTTGTGAACCAGTCTCGCTGCGGATTCCCTGGATGATATGCCCACCTTTTCCAATAATGCATCCAATCTGATCAGATGGCACAAGCAAGCGAACAGTAACTTGAGCTAAACCCTCTTCATTTTCTTCGTTCACTGGACCATCATCAGTGGCAAGCTTCTCATGAACTCTAAAGAGAGCATCCTGAGCAGGGCAAACCTTATCTTCAGTATCTTCGATGGTATTAGTCTCACTGCTTGGGCTAAATATTGTTACGACTCGCTCATCGCAGCCATGGACACTCTCACCAATCCTAATCTTAGCTTGAGTATCGTTCCTCAACTGCTTGGCAATATCTCCACCCCTCCCAATTATACTCCCAATTTTCCTAGACACGCAGAGGTAGCGATAGACAGTATCATCCGGACCAGGAGCATAGGTATCATCACCAGGGTTTCTTCTCTTGCCACCTCCATTTTCAGCATAATCAGAGTGCCGCTTTCCATGACTGTTCCGATGCCCAGGCCCAACCATGATCTAAAGGCAGAGATAGAACATTCAGCATTTCAGCAACATAGAATACAACGACAAATAATACAAACTTAAATGCCAATAAAAGCATAGCCTGTCATGTCATACGATTATAACTGAGAATAAGATTTTATGTTTCATACAGCTTTTTACATCAAAATCCAATTACCAGCCAGCAGCTATGACCCTCTGATACCATCCGACAGGAAAAGATGCATTGCTTGTACTAAAGTTGAAGCGACCGTTAAAATCCGCAAGGTGCTATAGGGGATTGTGATCAACACTCAATAAATGCTCATGGCAAAATCACTAGCAGTTATAAGTTCTCACCGAACCAAAAACGGAAACTAAATACATACTTCTGACTAGACTACAACCGTTTGGAAATAATCTCCGAAGACAAAAAGATATGTTTCGACAAAGAAAAATAACGAATTACGGCCTCTTCAATCCATAATGTCCCCATCCAATTACATTAACCTCTTGCTGAACGGCCAATTGGCTGAAACAACATCTTTGTAAAAGCCTAAACAGGATGTGAGAGCCATCCTTGTGTAGAGAAGGCCTAAATAACTGCTCCAAACTGCACTTCGCGGAGGCGGAGCTACATCTAAAGGAACCCCGAATTATGTGACTTCCCCCATCAAGACGAGGGGCAGACCTAAATTCAGTTAAACTCCGAATTTATTTGCAATATAACTGCTTCTATAATTACTACTCGACAAGGAAAACAGACTGGATGGATTGGATCTCACGAGTACGTTGACGGACGGGTGATTTCCGACTGGAGCTCACCGCGCCGGCAGCCAGGGGCGAACGGATAAGTCACGCGGTGGAAACGAAGGAAGGGAGCGGATAAGTCACGCGGTGGAAACGAAGCAAGGGAGGGTAAGGAGCGGAAGGGGGCTCACCGGGGCTGCCGCCGGAGAAGGGGTATCAGATCTGGCGAGCGAAGACGACGAGAAGAAAGACGCCTAGCGGTTGGTCCCGGTGCTCGCTCGTGCCAGTCGTGCGATACAGAGAACACGGGTGGACGCGTCTAGCGGAAGAGGGACAAGGCTATTAGTATTGTACAGTACGTAATATAAAGCGGTTTACACCCTCCGAAATACGGAATATAGCAAATTCGCCTCGAATTGGGCTATCAGGGTTCCTGTTTTTTTACCAATCGGACTTTTTAAACTGTACTGATAAATATTTACTGGCGCGCAGCTTAAAATAATACTCCCGAATTAGTTAACGCAGCTTTATCTAAATAAAGATTTGTCTATACGCTAAAACATATCTAAATACATCCGTGTTTAGATATTTTGTGTCAAATAATTCAGAACAGAGAGAGTACATATATGGATGCGTCCAGTTACACATATGCACTATTCGTGTATCCAAACACACTTGTAGAAAAGCAACTTTTTTCCTATATCTCCACTACTAATTTTTCTCTGTCAGCACACTCAAATCTTGATATATAATAAAAGAGCGAACTAAAACTTTCCTATATCCACCCGGAAAAGTGTACACATGACGACTAGATCCATCAGATCAATCTCAATAACTACTCACTCCGTTCTAAATTAATTGACTTGGTTTTGTCTAAATATGGATGTATCTATACTTGTTTGATGTCTAGATATATCCATGTGTAACAAAATGTGTGTCAATTAAATCCGAACGGAGGAAGTAAAATCTAACGATCCGTACTACTGGTCAACCGTCCAACAGACGGGATTGATCCTGTCGACCAGAAGAACATGTCCTGCCAAATCCTCACCGTCCGCTCGCCCGCGGCCGCACCTGCGCAAAGGCAACTAACCACGGAGGATGAATAGCCGGATTATTTGGAAACCAATTAATTACCGTGTTATTTGAAACTCGATTAACGCCTGCTAATTTTGGAAACCGTCCTCGCGCACGACCTTCCCCATTGCCATGGCCGCCTACTCAACAACGGCGCCTATCCAATCTATTTCACGCCCACGCAGCTACCTTCTTCCTCCTCCCCCTCTCGGCTCCACTGCGTCCATGGCGATGGGGCTCTCGCTCGACTTTCGAGCAGCCTATAGCAGTGGTGTGACCTAGCCTGATGCGACAGTCGTCGGGAGCCCCAAACGCACCACCGCGAATGGCGGCCGGAGAAGGTAGTAGGGACGGCGGGTCGACGGTGACTGGGAAGCGGCGGTGGCCGCGTAGCTTGGGCGCGCAGGGTGGATACCTGGTTTGGGCACAATAGGAGACAACAGCAGATGGTTGCTGAATTCCTGATTCCGTTCTCCCCTCACCCCTGATGCGCACAGCCATTCCCCCCATCGCCCTCAACCCTCGCACACATCCCGCACCCCCTCACTCTCCCCCGAGAGCACAACCACGCTAGGGTTGCTCGGCCGCCATCCAGCTCTCACATCCACATCCGCCAACAAATCGCGCTAGGATCGCCGCCGTCCCGCCCTCTGCCGTCCGCGGGGACATCGCATCCCATCCCAAGTTGAACTCCAGCGTCGCCTCCCCACCAGCGCCCAGCGGCAACCTCCGCGACGCCGACGTCCCACCGGCGCCGGCCCCTGCCCACTACACCCTCTTTCGTCATGTTTCGCCCTCCACAGCTTCCCATCCCAGTGGGGAAGAACGCCTCACAACCTTACTGGTTTTGACACCGAAGCGCCGCCGGTTTCAGGCTCCCTATGCCGACAACGGAGGCAAACTGCCAGTGATGCAAATTATAAAGCACCCTGCTGCCGTTACATCTCCTTGCTTTGCTGTTTGTTTACTCGAACATAATAACTTGCTAGAGTCGTTTTGTTTTGGTTAAGCACCGATTTATGAGGCACTAATCAACTTAGATTTTCTCTAATTTTGGATAGTAATATTGCTAGGAGAGTTGTTTTGTTCATCATGTATGTCCCTTGCTCTGTTAATAATAGGAGTTGACTCTGGCGTCAGAGCTTGTTTGAGCCATCATCAACTATGGAGAGTTGTTTTGGATACCATGTTCTTAAGAGTTTTCATATGGTCATATGAAGTTTTTTTGGAACTGCTAAACTCGCCTTGATTTTAATTTGTCCCCTTTTTCTGCAAATCAGATTCCATGCTTACGCAGCAGGACCTCCCAGCCTGCAAGCCAATTCTCACCCCGAAATGGGTAGGCTTATACTACTTCTTTTTCACTGGTATATGAACTGAGAGATATCATACCAAGGAGCACCTCACAAACTGTTGTGCTTATGTTTTATACAGGTCATTTCAGTGTTCGTTCTTGTCGGCGCCATTTTTGTCCCCATCGGTGTTGTTTCGCTGCTAGCTTCACAAAAGGTGTGTTGAATATGGTTTATTCTTGAGGCTCAGATTATGTTGGCAGGTTTATTCATACGCAAAAGCAGGAAAGAATTAGTTACAAATGGTAAAATAGGCAAAAGCTGGTTGAACAAACGGGGTTCCTGATTCAGTGGTATGTTTGCCAGCTTTGATAATGTTTATTGTTTTATTTGCTGCAGGTTGTTGAGATGGTTTTGGTTGTCGCTTTTTCCCTGATACTCATGACAGCAACATTTTTGGTTGTCTCATTTTCCTGATACTCCATGACAGTCAAAACTGAATGTATGCAGATTTATCGTTTTTTGACCCTTTCCATGTTTTACTTTGATGGATATTAGTGGTAAAATTCTTGGTTCCTGTACTACCGACGCAAGGGCTGATTGCCATGCCCATCTCCATGAGGTTAACATCAGCTATATTAATCAGTATTGCTTAATCAAGTTAGAAGCAGACATGGCCTCTATGTTGCATTCTTTGTACTTAAAACTGATCCTGGTTCTATTCTGTTTGACATCAGGTATCAAGAAAATGCAGGCCATTGGTCAGACGACTCAATGTCTGTTTTGCACGAATCCATTTTGTTTTATCACATTGGTCCAAGGTATTGTTAGAATCCGCATACGCCACCAAAGATTTTCAGCTAATCAGCTTTGATTAATCTTGACGTATTTGGGTGTCTATCAAACTTGTATTCAGATCCGACATTTTGCTTTTGTAGATTCTAGGATCTTTCATATGATATTCTTGTCAAAAGGCAAATGGTTAGAGCTTTTTTGGGTAACACGCCTGAAAATTATATTGTATGACATGTTTTTTTTCTCCTTTTTTTGTAAGCTAATTGAGCTCCAAGACAATGACCTCATGCATGCTAACTGTTCCTTAATTAAAGTATTCTACTTATGATAATGTTTATGTCTAAATACCATCTTCAGTCCAAATTAAGCTATTTCTTGTATGTCTTCTTGTGGACAAGCAGTTATTCCCATGCTAGACATTAATATATCAAGGCGAATGTCATTGTCATTTGCGGATGTTACATGTTCATGTGTTTCTTGGTTTATTCAGACTTTGTTGCTAATGCTGCAATAGTGAAAGTGTGAGACTGTTATTCGAGCATCGCTTCAGTTCTATGGCTTTGCACTGAGATAGTATGGAGTAGATCGCCTGTCAGTCCCATGTATCTATGCAATGGAGCATTTTACATTATTTCTTTTCAGATATGTATCAGTGTTGTATCGAACAAATAATCGTTGTCTATATATTCATGCTATATAGCATTTGCACTCATTTCTTTTGTCGGTCTATAGCAAAGATGTAAATGACAAATTATGGGCACTCATTTCTTTGCTAATTATTTCCTTAGTGTATATTTTGAATTGTACTATTTCAATACATATTTTATTTCATGATCATGCGAACTTCAAAATACATTGACAAATATCTGGATCTACTATTACTTTGTGCTTTCTCAATTTTGAACTATCTCTTCAAACAGATGTTGTATTGTAGTATTTGTGCAAACAATAACTATTATTTTGTGCTTCTAAATTTTAAGTGATGCAACATGTCTGCATTATATGTTGTTCCCACATTCTTATAAGGTTTAGCCATGAAATATATTGTTCTGGTAACAAAAAAATCACTAAACAATGAATGGGATTTATATTTTAGAGGCGTGCGTTGCACGTGCATGTTTACTATGTAAGAATGAAAATAGTTTTATTACAACACCGGGTCAAAACATATTAGCAAACCCACGCACCACTTGACATGCACTTACCATGCATCATTTTTTCTTCAAAAAGCTACACTTTCTAAACCGCGTGTCGGAATTACGGTTTGTTTCGACTTTTGAAATCCTCGCGACGTGGTCTTCAAAAGTAAATTCCACTTGTATACGTTTCGAGACTGTTTCTAGACACAACTTTACTACATAAAAAAACAGTTTGGTGCAGTGAAGCAAATTTGGTGGGTGGTGAAAAAACTAAATTCACAACGACAACAGTAGACTTCACATAAGTGAAAAACAACTTAGAATCATGTCTCTTTCACAACAAGAAGTGGTCAACTTCACAAACAATATGTCAATTTCATAACAACGGTAGATAACTTCACAACAACGGGAGAAAATTGCACATACCACCATTCTTTGGTAGCATGTTGCACAAAACAAACAGTATATAAATAGTGGGGTGCCATGGTGGGTAGCAGCGCACAATCATCCAGCCGTTGAATCATCCTATAGAGCATTTACCACCGTAAATAGGCCGTTAACGCCGTTACGCCATTTTTTTCTCTTCCCACGCACACAACCGTCCAGCACCACCTGTAATATCCCAGCGTTTAGGCATCTGCATGCATGCATTTGAAAAACCCGAACAAATTTTTCATGAACTAAAAACCCTGGAGTGATCGGAGTTCATTCATCTTCTTGAATTAGGTTTAGATCATTTTAGGTGAATGTAAGTAAATTTCGACATGACCTCTAGGTAATTTACTTGATGTGGGAATTTGGAATTCAATTTGAATATTTAAATAAATGGAATTTGTAAAGTAATTTAAATTAAATCAATAAGATATAAAGAATCAATAATTAAGTAAATAAAATTATAGTTGTTTGAATAATTTAAACCTTTACAACACATATTACAATTTATAGAATTCTTGAAAGACAAACAAATAACTTTATTGATAAAGTACAATAATACATTGTTATTACAAATTAATTACAACAAATTGAATTTCAAAAAGGAAAATTACAATTATTTCTAAACTACAAAGTCTTGTATCTTTTTCTTCTTCATTTGATCTCAGCTTCATAATTGTTTTCCTGCAAAACAAAAGAAATGCAATGACAGAAAATACAAAGGGGGATTAGGGTTAGTATTACTCTCAGTTTAGCAATGTAATGCATTGCTAATCACATCATGGAGTTGTATTTTGGGGCTAAGTGTAGTATATGTTCTTCATCAACAAGTTTAAGCCTCAGAGCAACATCATTGGCTGGGCAGCAGCAAAATCCACTTGGCAAGTGAAAAAAATGCACCATATAGGCATATAGGGATAAGACCAACCAGCCGAAGCACCAGGTTACTAGAACATGGAGGCACACAAGCAAGCAGCACAGTCACAAAGGCAGTTACCCTGCTGCCAACAGCACAGCAACCTCACCGTAGAGGGATAAGAGCAAGGAAGGAGCCGTAGCAGCTAGCAAAATAGAACCACTACACTCACTCAAGCAACCAGCTCGAGTTCATCAACCACAGCCCACAGTTCATCACCAAACCACAAATCCATCCATTTTTCACCACTCAATCCTTGCCAAAAGCAAGAGCAAGATGGGATAGAGGAAGCAAGGAGCACTGGAGCAAGGAGGGAAAGCCAGGAGCTAGAAGGTAGCAACCTGGAGCTGGAGGAGCAGGCCAGCAAAGTGAACAAGGAGGATAACCACAAGATCTGTTGATCAAGGAAGCAGCAGATCCACAAGCACACCACACAGCCAGCACCACTATCCATCAGAAGGTGAATAACCAATATTCTCTAGCAAATGAATTGCTAGATTAAAATAAGTGGTTTAGTTGTGTATTTCCCTCAGCTAGGCATAGAGATGCTATGCTAAATCTTCGCAGGGAATTAAAATCACAAGCAAGCATCTGTTCTTATTTACCAAAGGCCTCAGCCTGTGCATCATAGGCAGGGGATGTAAACCCCAAATTTGAGCAAAGGCATATAAGCAAACCTTGCTAGGAATTACTTTGGAATAGCACAGACCAGTATATGATTGTTGGACACAAATCCATCAAGGAAAAGCACCTTAAACACAAATCACATACTAGCCATTTGTTCACCAACAAGAGCACAGGAAAGCATAAAAAGATTTCCAGAGCTAAGTTAATTAGCTAGCTTCTGTGTAACTCAATTGGAGGCATCACAGCATGCTTAGCTAAAATATTTAGCTAAAGAAATTATTTCCCATTTGCTCAGGGCTGAGCAACATCATAACAACCAATCAGATCAACACCTAAAAAATCAACAACATGTCTAAATCATTGATACAGATTTAACATCACAGAGCAAGGCTCAAGGGCTAGGGGAGAGAAGAGAGGAGAGGAGCAGCAGCTTACCAACGCCCATGGCCGTAACTCCACGGCGACGGGGCAGTGCCCATGTGGCCGATGAAGGAGGACCACGGGAGGAGAGCACACATCATCACCACCACCACAGCGGCACAGTGGTTGCAGCCCTGCACCAGGCCATGGCAAAGCCCGGAGCAGCACAAGCTCGGCGAAGCCAGGAACACGACGGAACCCTAGTTTGGGTAGGGGTTGCGCACGGCCGCATCAGTCGAGGAGGAGTGAATCGCCGGGTAGGATTGGAGAGGATGGTGGGGCGCGTCGTTTGCGCCATAGCTCGGCAGCGGAGTCTGTCGGAGCTTGTCGTAATCGCACGGCGACGGCGGCGACGACATGGGGAGAGAGGTGAGAGAAGAGCATGGGGTCGGGGAAGAGAAGAGCGTGTGAGCACGGGTGGCTCGGTCGGAATGACCGGGTCGAGCCAGACCCTGGCTTTGGGTTGGGTTCAACCCACTAGAGCCAGGGGTAAACTGGTAATTTTACCAGCAAATAAAAATAAAAATTGAATTAAATCATTAATTCAACAACAGATACAAAGACTAATCTGTAAAACAAATAATTTACCTAAAAATATTTCCAAAGTTTAAAACAAAGTAATACTTAAATTAAATTCATTTACTTTGATTATTAAAATATTTTATTTACAAAATCAAATTATATTGATAGGATACTTCTAAAATTATAAAATTCAATCTACATCAAATTGAAAGTAGAAATTTACTCATTTGTATTTATCACTTATTAAAAACAAATTCTTATTATTATAAACAAATACTTCGATATTATTTAATAATTAAATATTTTCTTTTATGTCTTTAAATAATTCAAAAAGACAAATATTACTAAAAAACTCCAAATTTCATAATTCATTAAGATTGTTATAACACACTAAAGAAACTTAATGCATAGCATTCTTATGCATAATAGCATCATTTGCTTCTTTAAACATTGTCCTTACCAGACAATGATGGTGTTTTTGTAGAACAAGGAAGTCAGAAGTCACGCCCAGTATCCGACTTCACTACCTTTCAGTCACAAGGCAAGTTCATTACTTGCTCATATCTGTTGAAGTATCTGTTAAGAAACTATTTGCAAACTCCTTATATATTATCATCTTTACCCGAAAGAAAAGCATAAAACCCTATCTTCACAATAATATGACTATTTGGTTATCTACTTAAGTGTGGATATCCTATTATGGCTGGCAGATGGAACCATGGAATGATGTGGTTGGTGGAGGTTCCATTTGCACGGGAAAGTATTATCTAGGACTTAATAACTAATCCCGTCAGTGTTCTTGCACCGTAAATTACGCGTTAACCATAAGACTTGGAATGGGACGGGGAAGTCATCTGTGACCTTTTCCCTTTCGCATGTCAACGGACAGCCAGTTCCGTAGGCTGTAGATCTTGCGGGACTACATGCACATGGGTGGGATCCCTTAATTCCCACGGTTTCTGGTGTCTATGATGGATTGTAGGGGTTGTCTGGAACGGTCTATCTTTTTGGTGTAGGGGAGGACTTGGTCATGATCGGTCTACCATAAGATAAAGGGGAGGACAAACCTACAAAAGGGTGGGCATGCGGGTTGTTGGAGAAGCACGGCGAATGGCTTGGATCAACAATCGGGCCCCACACCATAGGAAGTGTGGACAAGAAAGTACGCCTGGTTGTGCAACATGATCTTGATCTCTTATGGGTAAAGCAACGCACCTCTGCAGAGTGTAAAAAAGTGTGACATGTTACTCCCTGTTCCGGGAAGGAGCTGCGAACGCTGCAGGAAAGGTGGCTCCATGAAGCCCTAGCACCTGTGAATTGATGACGGGCATAGTTTTCAGAATAAAAGAAACCTCTTGAAGAAATGTTTTCAAAACCACGTTGCATTAGCTTGAGACTCTTTAGAGTCTAAAGCTGTAGATAGTGCATAAAATTTTCCACCATATACAGTGAACTTGTTGAGTAACGTTGGTTACTCATTCCTTCCCTTTTGACCCCCTGCTTAGACTGTGAAGAACTAGACGACACAACGCTGAATCTCATGGGAGGCCAGGAGGACATCTACTATGAAGAACCAGACCTTTCAGGCAGAATTGAATGAGTGGATTACATCATCCGCTACGGAGCCGACAACGAGGAGGAGGAGTCCAAGTAGAGTTAGTTTGGACTAGTAACCATTACATAAGCACGGTTGAATCGAGCAGCTTGGACCTATATTGATAAGCTGTTGAGTTTCTGTGTATGCACTAATTTGCTTCTTGATCACTGTTGTATAACACTAAGTATGAGGTGACCTCATGTTGGGATCATCTCCACGTTTGGACGACTTTGTTTTGTAATAAATGGTTGTATGTTATTTGGACCCGCAATGTTTCTGTTGTACCACTCTGAGGGATGTAATATTTGTGGAACCGTGTTCTGTAAGTGTTATGTCAACGACTTGCGTACTACAACATGCAGTGGTATGCTGGGTCACCACAGCTGGTATTAGAGCAATTGCTTTGACCTTAGGTTGGAAACCTAGTAAAGTGATAGAACCTGTTGGTATATGGGGCAACGGTAAAGAGTTCGCTGGAAGTATGATGAATATTCACTTGAGAATAACATTGTCATATTTTTAGTGTTATAATTCTTTATTATGATGCTATATTAACGTATATATTTATTATGAACAGTTGCGATGGCGCACGGGGACCCTGAAAGGACGGTTTAGGCGGAGCATGAGAGACTGGATGACTATGATGGGACGTTGACTGAGCAATTGCGAGGGCTACTTCGAGCTTTTGACTGTGATCCTAAGGTTCCAGTCAATACGTAGACTTACTAGGATGGGGATGTTGTAGTGAAGTATGAGGTGATTATCCTGATACCGGAGGAGTTGACGCCACATCTTACGATGCCTCGGGGCGAGGGTCGTAACCAGACAGTAGCATATCACCAGGCCTTAGTAGAAGCCATAGCTACCATCAGAGAGCATCAGGCGGACCAGCTGTCAGGTACAAGTTTTACCGCTATTCCCCATAACACCTTGACTTCGGAGTTGGCACTAGATCACTCCGCATTAGTCAAGAATAAGCCCAGATTGGCTACTAGTTTGTTGGATCGCTACCGTAAGTTGGTAGGATCACTGTATAACACACCCAGGGCCATCGTGGAGGATAAGCATGAGATACTTGAGGATCTCATGGATTCTCATAGAGCAAAGAAGTTAGGAAAGAAGGTAGCCATGGAGGCAGGAGGAGCGCCTAGTTCACCAGGTGTGGGCACGTCTAGGCGGACACACCAGACAGGATCATCTAGATACTCACTGACTCCTGAGCCTATACTCTATCCTATCGTTGAGCCTACTGATCCGGAGCCCGATAACTCATATGGAGTTTCGGACGAGCCTAGTGTCCCGGAGCCAGATAGTTATTATGGAGCGTCGGACACAGATACGCCCATTGAGAACTCAGATGGATGGAGATATGACTGGTATCCTGGTATCAGTCAGCATCCGATTCCATGTTATGACACAACTGGTGATGAGTTTGAGTCCAATACTATTGGGGTAGCATCGTATGCCGCTGACGGTGTCAATGTTGTGGTCATTGATATATCGTCAGACGAGGAGGAGCCGATGGAGGCACAACAGGCACAGGAGATACCCTTTGACCACACTCAGTGCACCACTACTACCTGTTTCGGAGAGGCAGGAGCTTCACAACATATGAGTGCTGAGGAGACGAGGGCTTACCTGGCAAACTACATTGGGCTAGAGGGACTTTTTCTGAGTGACACCTCAGTCACAGAGACTTCGGATTCGGACTACACTCCATCCGGGAGGCCCTATGTTCCACAGGCAGTGCGCAGGACTTCACGCCAGCACGGGTGGACTCCTGGCATGTACCGTGAGTAGCGTTGCAGTGGAGCGACGGAGGACAGGACGGGAGGACTTTACTAGTGTGATAGTTTGGTAGTGAGTTGGGAGTATGTATCATAAATAAGGGTCAGAGAGCTTGTGAGACCCAGTTGTACCTTTAGATGACCATATGAGTGTAACTCACCTCTGGTGAGAGTATTGTAATCAACTCTATAACGATATGTATAATATGTTTAATATTTCTGGTTTTTATTTGGATTTGGATTTGATTTCTACTGTGTGACTAGTGCTGCACGTGAAGTGAGGCTCAGAAAGCATGGGCATGGTGTAATATGAGTTTGTTCGCTTCATGTGCAGGACTAGGGGGTAATGGACACTGGTAGAAATGGTGAGTCTGAGGAGGAGCGCAGGGAGCGCGAGACCAAAGAAAAGGCAGACCAAGAGGCTAATGGAGGATTACCACCACCACCACCTAGACTATTGTCAGAACAGAACTTCATGTAGTATATGCAGTTTATGCAAGAAATGCAGAACAAGTTTATGCAAGAACTGCTGGTCAGATGGGAACAGCGAGGGGTCCCGAGATCAGATCGGCAAGTTTATCTGACTTTCTGAATACCAAGCCTTTACCCTTTGCTACTGCACCTGAACCTATGGATGCGGAAGATTGGATAACAGACACCGAGAGGAAACTGAAGGCAATTGGTGCTAATGACGAGAAAAGTGTGCGTTATGCAACACATCTTTTGACTGGACCGGCGGCGTTCTGGTGGGACAATGAGGTGATTCTGCAGCCACCGGAAAAGTATTTACTTGGGAGGAATTCAAAGAGAAGTTCAGGGAATTCCATGTACCTCAAAGTATCATGGAGTTGACACGGAGAGAATTTGAAGACCTCCAACAAGGAAGTTATCCGATGAGAAAGTACATTGCAGAATTTAGCAGACTCTCTCGTTATGCGACAGACGAGGTGAGCACGGATGCTAAGAGAGTGAAAAGTTTCCTGAGGGGATTGGATCCGTATGCGGCAATGCAACTGAAGATGACCAAGCCAAAGAATTTTCAGGAATTAATGAACTCTGCAATCACTTGGGAGAATGATTACAAGTTGGTTCAGATAAGCAGGATGAAAAGGGCGAAAATAGAAACTCAGAAGTTCCAACCAAACAGGACTACACCGAATCAGAGTTTCAAGCCCCGAATGCAATCGGGAGGTATTCCGGCTAATCGTGGACCAGTCAATCCAAGGAACAAAATAATTTGTCACGGCTGTGGACTCCCTGGACATGTCAAAAGTGAATGCAGGAAGCCAAAAATCAAATGTTTTGGGTGTGGTCAGGAAGGGCACATCAAACCTGAGTGTCCTAATAAGACTGCTGGAGGTGGGTTCAGCAAAGGTGGAGGTAGACCAGGAGGAGGCGGCAGATTCTTAGCTGGAGCGAGAAACAGTGGGAAGAACAACAATGGCAAGAGAGGAAGGACTTTTGGAAGGCTCAACTGTACCTCTTTGGAGGAGGTCAACAACTCAGAGACGGCGGTACTAGGTACGCTAAGTATTCTTACCCATCATGGCAAAGTTCTTTTTGATACCGGTGCCACCACTTCATTCATCTCCAGTCATTTTGTTGAGAAGTATGGGATAAGGTGTGCGCCGTTAGAACGCCCTATCTACGTTGCTACGGCCAGGGGTACGTTATTAGTAACCCAAGTGAAGCAAGAACAGATCATTACAATATGTAATTGCCCATACTACGCAGATCTTTTTGTGATTCCATTAAAGAATATAGAAGTTGTTCTGGGAATGGATTGGATGACGGAACACGGAGCTCAAATTGACTGTGAAGAGAAAATAGTGTCTATCAAGAAGCCTGGAGGTGGTAGAATCACATATCAAGCAGATAAGCATACCCATGTGGAGACGGGAATACAACTCAACTCATTAAAAGAAGCCAAGTTGGAGGATATACCAGTAGTAAAGGAGTTTCCAGATGTGTTTCCTCAAGAATTACCTGGAATGCCACCTGATAGGGAGATAGAGTTTACCATTGACTTAATACCAGGTACTTCACCCATTGCTCAAGCACCGTATAACATGGGTCCTAAAGAGTTAAAGGAACTCAAAGAGCAGCTTGATGAGCTGGAGAGTAAAGGATTCATTAGGGAAAGTGTATCACCGTGGGGATCACTAGTTGTTTTTGTGGACAAGCGAGATGGTGGAGAAGAATGTGTGGGGATTTCAGAAATCTGAACAATGTTACTATCAAGAATAAGTATCCATTGCCAAGAATTCAAGATTTATTTGATCAAGTTCAAGGGGCAGGAGTATTCTCCAAGATTGATCTAAGGTCAGGTTATCACCAGATCAAAATCAAGCCTGAAGATATTCCCAAGACAGCATTTGTATCAAGGTATGGACATCATGAATATTTGGTTGTTCCTTTTAGATTGACCAATGCACCAGCTATTTTCATGAACTTGATGAACAAGATCTTCATGCCATATTTGGACAAGTTCGTGATAGTGTTCATAGATGATATTTTGATTTACTCCAAGAATAAGGAGGAACATGCTAAGCATTTGAGGACAGCATTGCAAGTTCTGAGGGAACAACAACTTTATGCCAAGTTTAGTAAGTGTGAGTTTTGGCTAGATCAAGTGGAATTCTTGGGGCATGTCATCAGTAAGGATGGTATTGCAGTAAATCCAACAAAGTACAGTCAGTTTTGGAGTGGAAATCACCAACAAATGTCAAGGAAATCAGAGGTTTCTTAGGAATGGCCGGATACTACCGAAGATTCATTGAGGGATTCTTTAGGATCGCAGGACCAATGACCAAGTTGTTAAGGAAAAATACTCCTTTTGAGTGGTCAGACAAGTGCGAAGCAAGTTTCCAGGAGTTGAAGACCCGGTTAACAACCGCACCAATCTTAGCAGTGCCGGAACCTGGCAGGGATTACACAGTATATTGTGATGCATCCAAAAATGGATTAGGTTGTGTACTCATGCAAGACCGGAAAGTGATAGCTTATGGTTCAAGACAGCTCAAACCTCATGAAGTAAACTACCCAACACATGATTTGGAATTGGCAGCGGTAGTGTTTGCTTTGAAGAAATGGAGGCAATTTCTTTATGGATCTAAGTGTGAGCTCTACGCAGATCATAAAAGTCTCAAATACTTCTTCACTCTGAAAGAGTTGAATATGAGGCAAAGGAGGTGGCTGGAGTTGATCAAGGACTATGATCTTGCAATCAATTATACTCCGGGAAAGCCAATGTTGTAGCAGATGCTTTAAGCCGGAAGAGTACTAATAACCAACCAATACACCATGATTTGCCAAAGGAGTTGAAAAGAGATCTTGAAAGATTAGGAATTCAACTACTAGAAGTTTTCCCTTCGGAGGCATTGAATACCGTAAGGGTAATGGAAGAAAGACAAAGTGACCTTCGGAATGAAATCATCCGTCGGCAAGAGGAAGATCCTTTCATAGCAGAAGAAATTCGTAGAATAGAGGAAGGAAGACCATCAGTATTCCATTTGGGTGAGTATAACTCACTATGGTTTAACAAAAGAATCTGTATACCCGATATACCCGAAATCAAAGGGTTGATACTACGGGAGGCACATGAAACACCATACTCTATTCATCCTGGAGGTACCAAGATGTACATGGATCTCAAGGGTTATTCTGGTGGAACAATATGAAGAGGGATATTGCAAAGTATGTGTCTGAATGTCATACATGTCAGAGGGTGAAGGCAGAACACCAAAGTCCAGCAGGACCATTACGACCTTTAGAGATTCCAGAGTGGAAATGGGAAGAAATTGGCATGGACTTCATTACCGGTTTACCAATGACCAAGAAGCATAAAGATATGATATGGGTAATCGTGGATCGACTTACCAAGAGTGCACATTTCTTAGCAGTGAACCAGAAAGACAATGCTGAGAAACTAGTTGATATCTATGTGAAGAAAATTGTCAGTAAACATGGAGTACCAAAAAGAATAGTTTCAGATCGAGGATCTGTATTTACATCAGTATTCTGGAAGAAACTTCATGAAGCACTGGGATCAAATTGGATTTCAGTACAGCTTATCATCCACAAACAGGTGGGCAAATAGAAAGGACTAACCAGATCTTAGAAGACATGCTTCGGGCATGTGCTCTAGATTTTGGAGGTTCATGGGATGAACATCTACCACTGGCAGAGTTCTCCTATAACAATAGTTATAAAAGCAGCCTGAAGGCAGCACCATTTGAAGTACTCTATGGACGCAAGTGTAGATCACCGATATGTTGGTACGAAGCTGGAGGCAGTACAGAGTTTGAACCAGATTATGTCAAGGAGAAGCAAAATATCATTGATATAATTCGAGACTGTCTGAAGATAGCCCAAAGTCGTCAGAAAAGCTATGCTGACCAGAAGCGACGGACATGGGAACCTGAAGTAGGAGACATGGTGTATCTTAAGGTTAGCCCAATGAAAGGGGTTAAGAGATTCAGAGTGAAGGGAAAATTAAGTCCCCGATACATTGGACCTTTCAAGATTCTTGAACAAAACAGAAATGTTGCTTTTACACTAGAGCTACCAGAAAAGTTGAAGCTAGTCCATAATGTGTTTCATGTATCACAACTCCAGAAGTGTTTAAAGGCGCCAGAAGATTCAGTCACTCATGAAGAACTGGAATTACAAGCAGACTTAACCTACGTCTGATACGTCTCAAACGTATCTATAATTTTTGATGTTCCATGTGTTGTTATATCAATTGCTACATGTTTTGGTTACACTTTATATCATTTTTATGCATTTTCTGGGACTAACCTATTAACAAGATGCCACAGTGCCAGTTCCCTGTTTTCTGCTGTTTTTTGTTTCAGAAAATCTATTAAGGAAATATTCTTGGAATTGGACGAAACAAAAGACATCGTCAATAATATCACGAGGAGATCACGGAGTCCAAAGGGGAGTCGGAGCAGACCCACCAGGGGGCCACGCCACACTAGGGCGCGGCCCAGGGTGGGCCCGCGCCCCCCTATGGCACGGTGGCCCCCCTCGGCCACCGACGCCGCCTCTTCGCCTATATATTCTCCGCGACGCGAAAACCCTATTACGGTCGATCATATTCCATGAAAAGTTCCATCGCGGCCGTCATCGTCAATCTCAGATCGGAGGAGTTCTGAAGCTCTTCCCGGCACCCTGCCGGAGGGGAGATCATCACCGGAGGGCTCTACATCACCATGCCTGCCTCCGGAGTGATGCGTGAGTAGTCCACCCCTGGACTACGGGTCCATAGCAGTAGCTAGATGGTTGTCTCTCTACCTTGTGCCTCCATGTTTATATCTTGTGAGCTGCCTAACATGATCAAGATCATCTTATTGTAATGCTAGATGTTGTGTTTGCTGGGATCCGATGAATATTGATACCATGTTTATTCAAGTTGTTTATCTATGTGCTCTTGATCTTGCATGCTCTCCATTGCTAGTAGATGCTTTGGCCAAGTAGATGCTTATGACTCCAAGAGGGGGTATTTATGCTCGATAGTGGGTTCAGTCTCTAGATATCTGGATCAGTGACAGAAACGTCTAAGATGGTAGATGTGCTATTGCTACTAGGGATAAAACATTGGTGCAGTGTCCAAGTGCACTTGTATTGATTACATTACACACTTTACTTCATGCAATAATCTGTTGTTAGCAACTTAATACTGAATGGGATGCGGATGCTGCCTTGAAGGTGGATTATTTAGGCATAGATGTTGTTGGAATAACGGTCTATGTACTTTGTTGTAATGCCCAACTAGATTTCATAGTAGACATCTTGGCATGTATTGCATTGTTATGCCCTCTCTATTTGTCAATTGCCCAGCTGTAATTTGTTTACCCAACATGCTAGTTATCTGTTGTGAGAGAGACACCACTAGTGAACTGTGGACCCTGGTCCAATTTCCTCATACTGTTTACACAACCTGTTGCAATCATCTGTTCCTGTTACTTGCTGTTTTTCCTGCTGTTTTCCACACCATACGTTTAACTCTTTGTTTCTGCAAGACCGGAGAGATTGACAACCTCTCTGTTTCGTGTTGGGCAAAGTTCTGGTTTGTGTCTGTGCAGATTCCACGTTGGTGCAAGCTCCCTAGCGCCAGGGGGAGTCAACATCAACAACCTTCCGATAGATCATCAAGTCTGACGAGGTGTGGACTCGGCAAATCCCTGGGTTAAGCACCCCGGGTTGATTGAGGGGGAGAGAGATGAGCGCTGGTGATCACGACGGCTGACAAGCAAGGCGTTTACCCAGGTTCAGGCTCCCGGAGGATAACACCCTACTTCCTGCTTGTCTGGTTATTGATGGTGAGTTGTGGCTACAATGGCGAGATGGCAATCTCGCTAGGGTTTGTGTGGCGGCTATGAGCGTACCCTAGACGAAGGACCCTCCTAGCCTTTATATGGTAGGCTAGGTCTCAGGTGAACGGTGCCGATGGCGCTTACAAGCATGGCGGGGTCGCATGACCTAGCGTCGACTATCTTGGGCCGCACGTCGTCCTCCTTGGGCCTTCCTTGGGCCCTCGTCATAAGGCTGATGGGCTTGGCGTGACCCAGGTATCCCCACCGTGGGGTAGTCGAAGAGTGACCCCACGACAGGAGCCCCCGAGTGCTTAGTCGAATCGTAGAGTCGGGTAAAGGACTCCTTCCTCCTGGGCACGCCGTCGGGTTCCTGAAAGAGATGAGTAAAATTGGTCGACTCCGGCCGTTCAGGGCTTATGGAGGATTCCTTAGTCGAACTGTCACTTCCAGGGTAAAATACCGTGAGTACAGCCTTAGTCGGTGATTTTCGACTGCTATTGTTCTGAGTCACTCGGGAGCGCGAACAGCGCTCCCGATGGGAGTAGCCCCCGAGATTAAGCTGAATTGCTTGCAATTGAGGTTAAACTCAATTTTTCTTCAGTCGAAAAGCCCGCTCCCGATGGGAGTAAAGAAGGGACTCGACATGTTGGAGTCGCGACTGGCTTTGCGTGACTTACTGTGTATTCGGCCTGTTTAGCTTACTGCACAAGTTTCTTCAGCTCTTGGAGCTTACTGAATCTTCTTGCACTCGAATGAGCTGTTCGAGTTTATTCGGCTCTTAGAGCTTACTGAACATTTTTGCACTCGAATGAGCTGTTCGAGTTCTCGATCAGCCCATTGGCGTACTTGCTACGCCTGCGCAGTTGACGTCAGTGCTGACGTTTTCTGGCTCACTCTGTGTCCGACGGGACGTGACAGTGCGGGCCCACTGTCAGTATTGACTGGAGACAGCGGTTGCCGCTTTTTTCTGACCGTTGGGCGCGAAAATTTCGCGGTGTGATGATGGCGCCTTGATTCCCGCGCGTAGTGGGCGGCGTGGCCGTCGACGGTTGCTATCTCCGCGCAACACGTGGACGGCCAGATGATGTTGCGGAGAGCGGTTTCAGCAGGGATGGCCAGGATTGACTGACCGCGCGGTATATAATTTTCACCGCGGCGGTGAACAGTTCATCCATCCCCATTCCTTCTTCGTCTCCACTGCTTCTGTTCCGCCATTGTTGCGTGCGTGCTCTCTGTCAGCTTCTAGTCTTCACCCTCCATGAGCAAGGCCGCGATGAAGAGGGGGAAGGCTGCTGCTGGCGCCGTCGCCGCCGCCGAGGCGAGCGTGATGAAGAAGCCCGACGGCGACTGGGTCAAATCGTCGGTGAAGAAGGCCGACCTCGAGGCCCTCCGCGCGCAGGGACTGCTGCCGCCGGCGGATAAGGCGACGGTGCGCGCTCCCGGGAAAGAGGTATTCCCCGCTCCTCGCGAGGGGGAACGCGTTGCTTCGTGGATTTCCTTCCGCGGGGTTTCGGGTTCCCCCTCCACGATTTCGTCCGTGGTCTCTTGTATGCTTATGGGATTCAGATCCACGATCTGACTCCCAATAGCGTCTTGAGCATCGCGAGCTATTTCGTGCTCTGCGAGTGCTTCCTGGGAATCGCGCCCAACTGGCTGCTGTGGAAGTCGCTATTCCTCGTGAGGAGGAACGTGGGGAAGAGCAAGCAGGTGTACCCAGTCGGCGGCTTCGGCATCCAGGTGCGTGGCGACACCTCCTACTTCCAGATGAAGAAGTCCGACTCCGTCCAGGGCTGGCGGAAGAAGTGGTTCTACATCAGGTGCGACCAAGCAGGGCTTCCCGAATTCGCGCTGATCGCGAGTTGCGGAAGACGAACGCGTGGGCGCACCCGCTGTCGAAGGAGGACAGGGAGGCGACTCAGCCCTTGTTGACGCTACTTCGTGGCCTTCTGAAGAGTCTCGGGCGCGAGACGGGTGGAATTCACCTCATCGCCACCTTCTTCAGGCTTCGGGTGCAGCCGCTGCGCAGTCGCGTCCACCCGATGTGGGCGCGTGAGGATGCTGGCAATGAGCTTGATGATGACGCAGTCGAGTCGAAGGTGAGGAGCATCACTAGTCTCCGAGCCGCTGACCCGTGCAACGTCAAGTGCCCAGTCGAGCCATATGGGCCTAATAATCCTGTGCCTGAGGTGAGCTTCGTTTGCTTTGTCTTGTATCTTCTTCTGTCGAATCCTTTTGCCTTACTCGAACGCTTCATTTGCTGACAGGGTCGTTCGAGCTACGTCAGTCTTCCTCCGTTGATGGAGAATGGACCTCATGAAGAGGCAGAGTTCCCTGAGGACGAGGTTGATGACGATGAAGTTCCCTCCGCCACCTCTCCGAGTGAAGAGTTGGAGGAGGATGATGAAGACGAGGAGCCGCTGCGGAAGCGGCAGAGGCGAAAGGTGGCGACTCTGGTTCTGCCTCGTCGCCTGTGAAGGAGGCGGGTGTGAACGAGGAAGAGACGAGCGAGTCCTCTTCGGGTGCTAGGCACCCGAGTGACCTGGCTGAACCTTTGGTCGTGCCTCCACTCGGCTCTGCACCGCCGACCGAGTTCGCGAGGATGGCCTCCGTCTCCCTGGGAAGTGAAGATGATGTCGTCAGGTTAGTCGCATAACCATTGCTTTGTTTTTGTCGAGTGTGCTTTTTCACTTGCGGGTCCTTGAATTGAGTTTTCTTGTCACAGCGACCGTACTGGCGCTGCTGTTTCTTCCCCTCGTGAGATGGAGCACACTTCTGCTCCCATGATCGAGCAGACTGCGAGGACGACCGGAGAGGAGGCTCTGGCGGGTGACGTTTTGGCCTTGAAGGCTTCGACCTCCGCCATGCCAGAGAGGTCTGCTGATGCGACTCCGGTTGACGCTGGGCTGCTTGAGCATGTAAGTGTTCTTCGACTCCTTCTGCAAGATCTGTATCGGGTGCGCGTACAGCGCTCCCGATGGGAGTAGCCCCCGAAGATGCGCGTGACTAGAATAGTCGGGCGTAGATTAATGTCTTGTGTTTCCTGCAGCCATTTTATCGCCAGCAGATGGAGGGAGCCGCAGCCTTCGTTCGCATGGAGCAGGAGAGGGATCAGCTCCGCACTGCTCTGGAGCAAGCGAATAGTAAGTGTGAACCCTTGTGTTCGAGGGGTGCTTCGACTGCCTTTATTGCTAACTTTGCTCCGTTGATCCGTAGGCGAGAAGGAGAGCATGAAGACGCGGGTCGCGGAGCTGGAGAAGTCGCTGGGTGAAGCCCAAGAGCGGGAACAAGCTCGGGATGCTCTGGAGAAGACCCAGGTCGACCGCTTGCTCGCACTCGCAGATGTTGTTGGAAGTAAGTTTTTCGGCTCAGTGCCTACTTTGCCTTTCTTCGACTTCTGACGTCTTACGGGTGTGGATTTCTTTTGAACAGAGACTTGCGGAGGTGCTCCTCCAGAAGGGACTTCCAGCGAGAGTGTCGGCTTGGCGGAGGCTGTTGGCTTCGTCGACCGCGTCTGCGCGTATGCATCGGCAGCGCTGCAGCAGTCGACGGCGGCACTGCAGAAGTCGACGGAGGCCTTAGCGACTGTGCACCGGAGTATCTTTCCCAGCAAGCCGCCACCAGCTGCTGTTGACGCACTCGCGGCTCCATTCGAAGGCAATTCGAATGTCCTGGCGGACTTCACGCGCGCGCAGACGGTACGCGGCTCCGAGCTCACTTTCCAGCTACTTCTTGGTCACCAAGTCGTAGGTGATTTTGAGAAGGTTGTCAGCGACTTCCCTCGGAAGCCTGATGGCAGGACCGCGTCCCTTAGCGGTGTGAAGGTGCAGGCGAGCCAGCTAGCTGCGAAGTTGGTCGCCACCTTCGAGAGGAGGATTGCCAAAGCTGCAGAGTTGGCTGCTAGGAAGAGCCGTTCCCAGTCGGAGTCTGTAGTGTAGACTTTTTCCTTTTAGGACTATGCTTCTGCTTTTGGGCTTGAGTCTGTAATGCACTTTATATTGTGCGAGTGAACATGCTGATGATGAAATGTGAATTCGCTCCCTCGGGGGTGCAGTCGCCGAGTCTTTTTTGATGTCTGGCTTGGATGAATTATGTTGATTCTTTTCCTGGCTTGACGCTGTCAATTCTTGGCAGTCTGATATGGGCGAAGCTCCTGACGTTGCTGGAACTACTGGCGCGGACGATGAGGAGGACACCACTTCGGCTGCGCCTACTCGTCGCCGCCGTCAAGCTCCTCCAGCTCCTGTGCGAAGCGTAAATGACCAGAGAGTGATCACCTTCATGAGGAACAAGGTGGTTGAGCTCGAGTCGAAGCTGAAGAGTGCTGAGTTGGAGCTGGAGCGATTGAGGTCGCGGCCCGTTGCGCCGTTCTCCCAGCGTGAGGAGTTTCTGCTTGGCGAGATGGACTTGATCAGTCGACAGCTGCAAGGTTGGCCTTCTAGCGTTTTTGCTTCGGCTTCTGTGTCTTCCTGCTATGCTTAATGCTTGGCCTTGATGCAGATGTGAACTCTGACTTGAAGGCTGAGCAGCTTCGAGTGGACGAGCGAGTAGAGAAAGAGGCCGCCGGTGACTCACCCGAAGCGCGCCAGTTTTGGTCGAACAAATCCAGAGGTAGTGTACTGGCACGAATGCTGGATCGCACCTGGCGGGCTGCTGTGCTCTTGGAAGGTTGCAGAAAAACCCTCTGGCAGATCAACAAGGTGTACTTTCCTCACAACGAGCAGCCGAATGGACTGACTGCGCTTCTGGAGAGGTTCCGTGAAGGCGGTGCGTTGAAGGAAGTCGTGCACGCTCAACTTGTTGCCGGGGCGAACGTGGCGTTGGCATACGTTCGACTGCACCGGCCTAATCTTCCATTGCACAAGGTGCTTGACGGCTTGCCTGGAGAGGGTGACTATGCCGATACTCTTGCGGCTGCGCGCCAGATGATTCAGCAGGTCCAGAACTTTAGCGAGCACCTTGTAGGGCCACTTGATGCGCCAAAGGGCGAGCCTGTAGAATAAGAGCAGTAGAGTGCTGTTGCATAGCGTTAGCTTGTAAAAGAAATTTTTCCAAGTGGAAATATGAGTGTATGTATGTCGAGGTGGGGGTAGCCCCCGAGTTAGTAAATTGTATCTTGTAGACGTCTGTAAACCTGTATGGCGCAGCCCCCGAGCGGATCGAGTGCGGCCTAGGATTTTGAATTAACCTGTGCGGCGCAGCCCCCGAGTGCTTCGAGTGCGGCCTAGGATTTTGAATTAAACCTGTGCGGCGCAGCCCCCGAGTGCTTCGAGTGCGGCCGAGGTGTATCGAGTCAGACTTGTGCGGCGCAGCCCCCGAGTGCGTCGGGTGCGGCCTAGTACTTTGACTTGGACCTGTGCGGCGCAGCCCCCGGTGCTTCGGGTGACGGCCAAAGGTTTTCGAGTGACCTGTATGGCGCAGCCCCCGAGTGCTTCGGTGGCGACCTAGGTTTTCGAGTTGGACCTGTATGGCGCAGCCCCCGAGTGCTTCGGGTGACGGCCAAGGATTTTGCGAGTGACCTGTATGGCGCAGCCCCCGAGTGCGTCGGGCGCGGCCTAGGCTAGACTTAGACCTGTGCGGCGCAGCCCCCGGTGCTTCGGGTGACGGCCAAGGATTTTGCGAGTGACCTGTATGGCGCAGCCCCCGAGTGCTTCGGGTGGCGACCTAGGTTTTCGGTTGGACCTGTATGGCGCAGCCCCCGAGTGCGTCGGGTGCGGCCTAGGTTTGACTTAGACCTGTGCGGCGCAGCCCCCGAGTGCTTCGGGTGACGGCCAAGGATTTTGCGAGTGACCTGTATGGCGCAGCCCCCGAGTGCTTCGGGTGGCGACCTAGGTTTTCGAGTTGGACCTGTATGGCGCAGCCCCCGAGTGCGTCGGGTGCGGCCTAGGTTTGACTTAGACCTGTGCGGCGCAGCCCCCGAGTGCTTCGGGTGCGGCCAAGGATTTTGCGAGTGACCTGTATGGCGCAGCCCCCGAGTGCGTCGGGTGACGGCCTAGGCTTGACTTAGACCTGTGCGGCGCAGCCCCCGAGTGCTTCGGGTGGCGGCCTAGGTTTTTGAGTTGAACCTGTATGGCGCAGCCCCCGAGTGCGTCGGGTGACGGCCTAGGTTTATGTTGCTTTTTGACTAAAAAAGTAAAGGGGAGAGCTTGTTCCACAAATCACTTCATTGATTTTTGCGAGCAGGCCGCCTCATTAAAACCCTTCCAGTCCCCTCAGGTACCCTGGTAAGGGAAAGAGTGCGTCTGGAACCTGCCGCTTCTTGAGATAGCACACTTTGTTACAAGGGGGAGTCGATTAGGCGTAGAAGCGGCGCAGTTGCGCCACGTTCCACGGGTTGCTGCAGACTGTCCCTGTCTTCGAGTCCTTCAGGCGGTAAGCTCCGCCGCCAATTGCCTCTGTCACGATGTATGGACCTTCCCACGGGGAGGCTAGTTTGTGCACCTTCTTCTGTTTGAGGCGGAGGACAAGGTCTCCGGGGACGAACGCTCTGGGCCGCAGTCGCCGTCCGTGATAGTTGCGTAAGTCTTGCTGATACACGGCTGTGCGGGTAAGGGCGATGTCGCGTGCTTCGTCCAGGGTATCCATGTCATCCTCGAGTGCTTCTTCTGCCTCGGACTCGTCGTAGGCCACCACTCGGGGTGCATCGAACTTGATGTCGCATGGCATGACTGCTTCTGCGCCGTAGACCATGAAGAATGGCGTGTACTGAGTGGATCTGTTTGGCGTAGTGCGCAGGCTCCACAGCACAGACGGCAGCTCCTCAACCCAGGCGCCTGCGGCGCGCTTCAATGGTACTCGAAGGCGCTTCTTGATGCCCTTGCAGACTAAACCATTGGACTTTTCGACTTGCCCGTTGGACTGCGGGTGCGAGACAGATGCGTAGTTGAGTTTGATGCCTTGCTCGGAGCAGAAGTCCTTGAACTCTTCGGCTGTGAAGTTCGTGCCGTTGTCGGTGATGATGCTGTGTGGCACTCCGAACCTGAAGATGATCGACCTGATGAAGTTAACTGCCGAGGAGGCAGTCGAACTTGTGATAGGCACGGCTTCGATCCACTTCGTGAACTTATCGACTGCCACCAGGAGATGCGTGTGTCCTCCTGGCGAGGACTTCTTGAGTGGACCCACCATGTCGAGCCCCCATTGAGCGAAGGGCCAGGCAAGTGGGATGGTCTTTAGTGCTGAAGCTGGTGCGTGCGGCTTGTTGGCGAACTCCTGGCAGCCGAGACATTTCCTCACGAGTTCTTCTGCGTCTTGCATTGCGGTGGGCCAGTAGAATCCGGCTCGTAAAGCTTTGGCCACTAAGGCTCGACTGCTGGCGTGGTGCCCGCAGATGCCAGCGTGGATCTCGAGTAAGATGGCTTGACCGTCGACTGGGTCGACGCACCTTTGAGTACTCCTGAGATGCTTCGCTTGTATAGCTCCCCCTTGATGATGGTGAAGCCTTTCGAACGGCGAATAATGCGCTTGGCTTCGACTGAGTTGACTGGCAGTCTCTGGTGCAGCATGTACGCCAGATATGGGCTCGTCCAGGTGGGCTCGATGAGCAGAACCTCCATTGGCTCCTTCTCTTTGCCTGGCGGGTCGGCGGTGCTCGTTGATGGTGTGGAGGATCCGGGCGCGGGTCGAAGTTTGACAGACCGCTGCGTGATGCGCTCAAGGAAGACGCCGGGTGGCACCTGCGCCTTGTCTGAGCCCAGGTTGGCGAGGGCGTCGGCTTCCTCGTTGCTTTCGCGGCCGATGTGCCGCAACTCGCAGCCGTCGAAGGTGCCCTCCAGCTGGTTGTACAGGTCTCTGTAGGCGATCATGTTGTCGGCGATGGCGTCACAGGCTTCATGGTTTGCTGCACGACGAGGTAGGAGTCGCCGTAGATCATGAGGTGAGTGGCGCCGCAGTTCTTGGCCATTCGCATGCCATGGATTAGGGCTTCGTACTCAGCCTCGTTGTTGGAGGGTGTTGGGAAGTCCATCTGTAGCACGTACTTCAGCTTGTCGCCTTTGGGGGAGATGAGGATGACTCCTGCCCCGGCTGATCTGAACTTTTTGGAGCCGTCGAAGTACATTGTCCATGCGTTGGACAGGTCGGGGACATCTGGCAGCTGGGCTTCTATCCACTCGGTGGTGAATTCTGGGAGCACTTGGGCCTTGATTGACTTCGGGTGAGCGTATTTCAGCCCCCAGGGTCCTAGCTCGACGACCCACTTAGCGACTCGTCCTGTCGCGCATTGGTTGGTCAGGATGTCGGAGAGCCCGGAGGAGCTTACCACCGTGATCGGGTGCTCGGAGAAGTAATGGATTACTTTCCTTGAAGTCATGAAAACTCCGTAGGCCAGCTTCTGGTAGTGCGGGTAGCGCTGCTTGGACAGGGTCAACACCTCGCTAAGGTAGTAGACGGGTCGCTGAACAGGGTAACTGTGTCCTTCTTCTCGTTCGACTACGAGTACCGTGCTGACCACCCTGTTTGTGGCTGACACGTAGAGGTATAGCGGCTCGTTCTCCAGTGGAGCCACCAGTACTGGGGAAGTCGTGAGTGTTTTCTTGAGTTGGTCGAACGCGACTTGCGCTTCTTCTGTCCACTCGAACTTGTCTGTCTTTTTCATCAGTTGGTAGAAAGGCAGGGCCTTTTCTCCCAACTTACTTATGAACCGGCTGAGAGCTGCGACTCGGCCGGCTAGGCGTTGCACCTCGTGAAGCTTGGTCGGTGCTGGCATTGCGAGTATGTTTTGCACCTTCTCAGGGTTGGCTTCGATTCCTCTTGCAGAGACGAGGTACCCAAGCAGTTCTCCGGCTGGCACGCCGAAGACACACTTGTCTGGGTTCAGCTTGATCTGATACTCGTCGAGGGCGGCGAAGACCTTGCGGAGGTCGGCGATGAGGGTGTCCTCCTTGCGGGTGGTGACGACGATGTCGTCGACGTAGACTTGGACGATCTGCCCGATGAGCCCTTTGAGGCATGCTTGCATTGTGCGCTGGTACGTGGCACCAGCGTTCTTCAACCCGAAGGGCATCGTCTGGTAGCAGAAAACGCCGTCGGGTGTGATGAATGCTGTCTTCTCCTCATCGTCGACGTTCAGTCTGATCTGCTGGTAACCTGAGTAGGCGTCCAGGAAGGACAGGCGTTCGCAGCCTGCAGTCGAGTCGATGATCTGATCTATCCGCGGGAGCGGGAAATGGTCCTTGGGGCAGCATTTGTTGAGGGCGGTGAAGTCGACGCACATGCGGAGTTTCTTCGTCTTCTTCTTCTCCACTAGGACGGGTTGGCGACCCAGTCCGAGTCCTTGATCTCTCGGATGAACTTGGCATTCAGCAGTCGATCGATTTCTCTGCTGATTTCGTCTCGCTTGGGCCCGGAAAAGCGTCGCATGGCCTGTTTGACGGGTCTGGCGTCCTTGTGGACCTTTAAGGAGTGCTCGGCGAGGTTCCTGGGTATTCCTGGCATGTCAGAGGGTTGCCATGCGAAGATTCTCCAGTTCTCACGTAGAAACTCGACGAGCGCGCCTTCCTATGCGGGAGTCAGACTCGACGATACTTTGACCGTCTTGCTGGCGTCAGTCGGGTGGACCTGATGGGTCGTTGTGTCGTCAGCCGCGTTGAAGGCAGCGTCCTTGGCTGGTTTCTTGCGGGCTGGGAAGATGGTCTTGTCGTTGTCGACTGCCATTGCCTCGAAGTGCTCTTCGACTCCGAAGAATTCGGAGATCTTGCTGAACTCGCGGTCGCAGCTGTTGGAGCGGTCGAAGTCGCCGTGCACCGTGATGACGCCCTTGGGTCCAGGCATCTTGAGCATGAGGTAGGCGTAGTGAGGTACCGCCATGAATCTGGCGAAGGTTGGGCGCCCGAGTATCGCGTGGTACTGCGACTTCCAGTCGACTACCTCGAAGTCGATCGACTCCCTCTTGAAGTTTTCGGGTGTGCCGAAGATGACATCGAGTGTGATCGTTCCCATGGGCGTGACTGCTTGCCCTGGTACTATGCCATGGAAGGTAGTCTCTGATGCTGCCAAGTCCGTCGTTGGCCTGTTTATCCTTCTGAGGGTGTCGGCAAAGATGATGTTAATGCCACTACCAGGGCGGCGTGCCCGGGTCGTGGTACTGCAGGCGGGTGATCTGCTCTGGAGAAAGTTATTGGTGTCTCTGACCCTCTCAAGTAGTCGGGTACTGCAGGTGGACAGGTGATGGCCTGGAAAACTTGGCGAGTGATGATCTTCTGGGCCCTGTTTGAGGGGCGCCCCTTCTGTATCATGTTGAATTGTCCGCATGCCGCTGGATATGCGTCCTGGATCACCGGTGGGGCATCTTGCTGCGGCTGCTGCTGCTGCTGCAGGAAGGCTCCCGCCGCCTGTGCTGGATTGGCGACTGCGGGTGCTGCCTGGATGGCTAGCTGCGCGGCTGGCTGCACTGCGGGTGCTGGAGTGACTATCTTCTGCATGGCTTCGTATATTTTGCGTGCCTTTCGACAGTCCTTCAACAGGTGGTTGGATCCCCACTTGCCCGTTTCCGGGTTCCTGAACATGTGGTGCCTGCAGGGTTGTTCCAGCTCTTCTGCTGGGCTTAGAGTGCGTTTCTGCCACTCGCGTTTATGGCCTCCGTCGCTGTGGTAGCTGTTGCCGCCGCTTCGGTTGTACTGCCCCTGGCTGTATTGGCGACTCTGGTCACCGCCGCTTCGACTGTACTGTGCATGGTTGTACTGGCGACTGCTATCGCGCGCTTCATCCTCACGGGGGGTTTGGAATCCCGCCGCTACTAGTTCGATTGATTCGTTGTCGTTGTAACGTGGCTTCTTCTTGTGGTGTCCTTCTCGCCAGTTGCTTGGTCCGGCTTCGTCCTTCGGGGAGTAGTGTGGACTATTGCGGACCGAGTCCTCTCCGTCTGCCCACTGGTTTGCTATCTTCATCACCTCGATCATGTTTTTCGGCCGGAGCCTACCAAACTCCTCGCGGAGGTCGCGGCGAGAGACGCCGTGCATGAAGGCATCCATCACTCGGTCCTCCGAGGCGGTCTCCATGGTGTTGCGGAGCAGGGTCCAACGCTGGATGTATGACCGGAGCGGCTCGTCTCGTCCTTGCTTGCATGCTTGTAGTTCGACGAACGTCGTCGGTCTCGAGTACGTCCCCAGGAAGGATTTAACGAAGGCCTCCGCGAACTCGTCCCACGTCCTGAAGGCGTTCTTGGGTTGAGTGTTGAGCCACCCGCGTGCGGAGCCCGTGAGCATCAGCTGGATGTACTGCATGGCCGTAGTCGAAGTACCGCCCTGGCAGCTGTAGGCTATGAGGTAGTCTTCTAGCCAGAGTCTCGGGTCCTGCTTCCCGTCGTACTTGACTGCTTCTGCCGTTAGCTTGAAGCCCTTGGGCATTCTTGTGTCGCGTATGTTGAAGCTGAAGCATGCGGCGCCGCACGGCTCGTAGTCGCCGTCGTTGCGGTCGTAGTCGAGGTTGGCCGTGCTGGTCGGCCGTTGGATGCGGCTGCGATCTACCGTCCTTTGTGTGATGACGTTGCGGAGGTCTTCACCTGGCTGCGGTTGTCGCAGTTTTCTTGTCGCCGGGGCTGCGAGTGCTGCAGGCTCGTGGTCGCGGCGATCTCGATCCTCTCGCGCTTTTTCTGTCGGTGCCTTGTTTACCAGTGCGTCTTCGAGTGCCTTGATAGACATGATCTGCTGCTTGTGGAGGAGAGCGCGCAAGTCGCCCTCAGGCGGCTGTGTCAGCCGCAGGTATGTTTCGACTGCCATGAGTGCAGCTCCGGGTGTCTTGGGGACGGGTATCCCGTCTGCGTCTTCTATGTATGATGACTCGAGGTTGCAGGTGACTCTAGCGCGGTCGGCCTCCGTCATCAGGGGCACGCGGGCTCTGTGGCGCCTTGCTCCTTGTGAGACCTCTGTTGAGGCAGTGAACGAGTAAGCGGCCCTCCTGGCACTTGACGTGTCAGCCTCCTCCTTGCGTCGGAGGAGCTCGGCCTTCTCTGCGCGGAGTCATTCGCCTTCCTTCCGTAGCAGGTACTGGACCGCCATAAGGTCCTCCCGGGGTGCATCCGGTGGGGGGTATGTGCCGTCCTCGACGTGCTTCAGGGCTTTGATTGCCATGTCGCGGGTGATGGTGAGTCGCGTCACCTGGTCCGGCATGACCACCTCCAGTGGGTATGCGGGTTCGTCGTCGTTGCCCTGCGGCCTCTGGCCGATCATGAAGACTTGCGCGGGGTAGATCTGGGCAGTGGGACGGGTGCTGCCACTGCTACTTCCTTCGTCCGAGCCGTGCTCGGAACTGAAAATGGGTGCGACGTGGTGGACGCCACAGTCGCCGCCGAGGCTCCTTCCCTGGAGTTTCGCGATCTTCGCCGTGGTCGTGAGGAGTGATGTCGCTGTTGTCGACGTGGGCGCGATTGGCTTGTTGACGATCTTGTAAGTGGATGGAGACGCGAGTGGCGCGGTATAGAACGACGCGACCTCCGTTGCGCGCGAGGGTGTGGTCGACGTAGTCGAAGTTGACATAGATCCTGGCCTTGCCAGCGACGCGATCGAGGTAGTCGAAGTAGACTCGATCCGCGCGGTGGTCGATGAGGTGGTCGACGTAGTCGTAGCAGATGCAATCCCCGTGGTAGCCGGAGACGCTGATGGCGCGGCCGCGTTGGGTGCGATCTCTGCCGCAGCAGAGGCGGTCGGAGTAGTCAAGGCGGACGCGATCTTCTCAGCAGTCGAAGATGCTGCCGCCGCAGTCAAAGCAGATGCGATCTCCGTAGCAGGTGGGGGCGTGGTTGGCGCAGTCGCGGCTTATGCGGGTGCCACCACCGCGGGCGGTGCGATCGCCGTGGATCTGAGTACTCCACAGCTGTCTACGAAGTAGTGCATGGTACCGAAGGTGAGGCACATACCTACATGCAGATCGGCGTACACCGAGCGGTGGGCCGGCGGGTGGAAGGTGTACTCGAAGGAGCCGAAGCAGATTGGCTCCTTGGTGATGCAGACGTCGGTCTTCAAAGTTGATGGAGCCGGTGCGACCATGGTTCCAGCGCTCGTTCTTTCCCACAGACGGCGCCAATTGACGAGGTGTGGACTCGGCAAATCCCTGGGTTAAGCATCCCGGGTTGATTGAGGGGGAGAGAGATGAGCGCTGGTGATCACGACGGCTGACAAGCAAGGCGTTTACCCAGGTTCAGGCTCCCGGAGGATAACACCCTACTTCCTGCTTGTCTGGTTATTGATGGTGAGTTGTGGCTACAATGGCGAGATGGCAATCTCGCTAGGGTTTGTGTGGCGGCTATCAGCGTACCCTAGACGAAGGACCCTCCTAGCCTTTATATGGTAGGCTAGGTCTCAGGTGAATGGTGCCGATGGCGCTTACAAGCATGGCGGGGTCGCATGACCTAGCGTCGACAATCTTGGGCCGCACGTCGTCCTCCTTAGGCCTTCCTTGGGCCCTCGTCATAAGGCTGATGGGCTTGGCGTGACCCAGGTATCCCCACCGTGGGGTAGTCGAAGAGTGACCCCACGACAAAGTCCTACTGGATTGATAACCTTGGGTAGATTTCTCAAGGGAAAACTTCTGTTATCTACATCATAACCTTCCTCTTGGGGTTCACCAACACGTAGCCATCAACGTCGAAGAACCAGCTCGGATCTTAGAGGAAAACTGGAAAAGACTCAGAAATAGAGCAATTAAGTATTGCAAAGTCCAATGGAAGCACCATCCGGAACGAGAAGCTACCTGGGAGAAAGAGGAGGACTCGAGACAAGCTTATCCTGGACTCTTCAGGTACACAAACCTTAACTTCGGGACGAAGTTTTTGTTATGGGGGAAGACTGTAATATCCCAGCGTTTAGGAACTAACGAAGGGTAGAAATAGGAATTTGTGCATCTGCATGCATGCATTTGAAAAACCCGAACAAATTTTTCGCGAACTAAAAACCCTGGAGTGATCGGAGTTCATTCATCTTCCTGAATTAGGTTTAGATCATTTTAGGTGAATGTAAGTAAATTTCGACATGACCTCTAGGTAATTTACTTGATGTGGGAATTTGGAATTCAATTTGAATATTTAAATAAATGGAATTTGTAAAGTAATTTAAATTAAATCAATAAGATATAAAGAATCAATAATTAAGTAAATAAAATTATAGTTGTTTGAATAATTTAAACCTTTACAACACATATTACAATTTATAGAATTCTTGAAAGACAAACAAATAACTTTATTGATAAAGTACAATAATACATTGTTATTACAAATTAATTTTATTTTGGGGCTTAGGGTTAGTATTACTCTCAGTTTAGCAATGTAATGCATTGCTAATCACATCATGGAGTTGTATTTTGGGGCTAAGTGTAGTATCTGTTCTTCATCAACAAGTTTAAGCCTCAGAGCAACATCATTGGTTGGACAGCAGCAAAATCCACTTGGCAAGTGAAAAAAAATGCACCATATAGGGATAAGACCAACCAGCCGAAGCACCAGGTTACTAGAACATGGAGGCACACAAGCAAGCAGCACAGTCAAAAAGGCAGTCACCCTGCTGCCAACAGCACAGCAACCTCACCGTAGAGGGATAAGTGCAAGGAAGGAGCCATAGCAGCTAGCAAAATAGAACCACTACACTCACTCAAGCAACCAGCTCGAGTTCATCAACCACAACTCATAGTTCATCACCAAACCACAAATCCATCCATTTTTCACCACTCAATCCTTGCCAAAAGCAAGAGCAAGATGGGATAGAGGAAGCAAGGAGCACTGGAGCAAGGAGGGAAAGCCAAGAGCTAGAAGGTAGCAACCTGGAGCTGGAGGAGCAGGCCAGCAAAGTGAACAAGGAAGATAACCACAAGATCTGTTGATCAAGGAAGCCGCAGATCCACAAGCACACCACACAGCCAGCACCACTATCCATCAGAAGGTGAATAACCAATATTCTCTAGCAAATGAATTGCTAGATTAAAATAAGTGGTTTAGCTGTGTATTTCCCTCAGCTAGGCATAGAGATGCTATGTTAAATCTTCACAGGGAATTAAAATCACAAGCAAGCATCTGTTCTTATTTACAAAAGGCCTCAGTCTGTGCATCATAGGCAGGGGATGTAAACCCCAAATTTGAGCAAAGGCATATAAGCAAACCTTGTTAGGAATTACTTTGGAATAGCACAGACCAGTATATGATTGCTGGACACAAATCCATCAAGGAAAAGCACCTCAAACACAAATCACATACTAGCCGTTTGTTCACCAACAAGAGCACAGGAAAGCATAAAAAGATTTCCAGAGCTAAGTTAATTAGCTAGCTTCTGTGTAACTCAATTAGAGGCATCACAGCATGCTTAGCTAAAATATTTAGCTAAAGAAATTATTTCCCATTTGCTCAGGGCTGAGCAACATCATAACAACCGAACAGATCAACACCTAAAAATCAACAACATGTCTAAATCATTGATACAGATTTAACATCACAGAGCAAGGCTCAAGGGCTAGGGGAGAGAAGAGAGGGAGGAGCAGCAGCTTACCAACGCCCATGGCCGTAACTCCACGGCGACGGGGCAGTGCCCGTGTGGCCGATGAAGGAGGACCACGGGAGGAGAGCACACATCATCACCACCATCACAGCGGCACAGTGGTTGCAGCCCTGCACCAGGCCATGGCAAAGCCCGGAGCAGCACAAGCTCGGCGAAGCCAGGAACACGACGGAACCCTAGTTTGGGTAGGGGTTGCGCACGGCCGCATCAGTCGAGGAGGAGTGAATCGCCGGGGTAGGATTGGAGAGGACGGTGGGACGCGTCGTTTGCGCCATAGCTCGGCAGCGGAGTCTGCCGGAGCTTGCCGTAATCGCACGGCGTCGGCGGCGACGACATGGGGAGAGAGGTGAGAGAAGAGCACGGGGTCGGGGAAGAGAAGAGCGTGTGAGCACGGGTGGCTCGGTCGGAATGACCGGGTCGAGCCAGACCCTGGCTTTGGGTTGGGTTCAACCCACTAGAGCCAGTGGTAAACTGGTAATTTTACCAGCAAATAAAAATAAAAATTGAATTAAATCATTAATTCAACAATAGATACAAAGACTAATATGTAAAACAAATAATTTACCTAAAAATATTTCCAAAGTTTAAAACAAAGTAATACTTAAATTAAATTCATTTACTTTGATTATTAAAATATTTTATTTACAAAATCAAATTATATTGATAGGATACTTCTAAAATTATAAAATTCAATCTACATCAAATTGAAAGTAGAAATTTACTCATTTGTATTTATCACTTATTAAAAACAAATTCTTATTATTATAAACAAATACTTCGATATTATTTAATAATTAAATATTTTCTTTTATGTCTTTAAATAATTCAAAAAGACAAATATTACTAAAAAACTCCAAATTTCATAATTCATTATGATTGTTATAACACACTAAAGAAACTTAATGCATAGCATTCTTATGCATAATAGCATCATTTGCTTCTTTAAACATTGTCCTTACCAGACAATGATGGTGTTTTTGTAGAACAAGGAAGTCAGAAGTCACGCCCAGTATCCGACTCCACTACCTTTTAGTCACAAGGCAAGTTCATTACTTGCTCATATCCGTTGAAGTATCTGTTAAGAAACTATTTGCAAACTCCTTATATATTATCATCTCTACCCGAAAGAAAAGCATAAAACCCTATCTTCACAATAATATGACTATTTGGTTATCTACTTAAGTGTGGATATCCTATTATGGCTGGCAGATGGAACCATGGAATGATGTGGTTGGTGGAGGTTCCATTTGCACGGGAAAGTATTATTTAGGACTTAATAACCAATGCCGTCAGTGTTCTTGCGCCGTAAATTACGCGTTAACCATAAGACTTGGAATAGGACGGGGAAGTCATCTGTGACCTTTTCCCTTTCGCATGTCAACGGACAGCCAGTTCCGTAGGCTGTAGATCTTGCGGGACTACATGCACATGGGTGGGATCCCTTCATTCCCACGGTTTCTGGTGTCTATGATGGATTGTAGGGGTTATCTGGAACGGTCTATCTTTTTGGTATAGGGGAGGACTTGGTCCGGATCGGTCTACCATAAGATAAAGGGGAGGACAAACCTACAAAAGGGTGGGCATGCGGGGTTGTTGGAGAAGCACGGCGAATGGCTTGGATCAACAATCGGGGCCCACACCATAGGAAGTGTGGACAGGAAAGTACGCCTGGTTGTGCAACATGATCTTGATCTCTTATGGGTAAAGCAACGCACCTCTACAGAGTGTAAAAAAGTGTGACATGTTACTCCCTGTTCCGGGAAGGAGCTGCGAACGCTGCAGGAAAGGTGGCTCCATGAAGACCTAGCACCTGTGAATGGATGACGGGCATAGTTTTCAGAATAAAAGAAACCTCTTGAAGAAATGTTTTCAAAACCACGTTGCATTAGCTTGAGACTCTTTAGAGTCTAAAGCTATAGATAGTGCATAAAATTTTCCACCATATACAGTGAACTTGTTGAGTAACGCTGGTTACTCATTCCTTCCCTTTTGACCCCCTGCTTAGACTGTGAAGAACTGGACGACACAACGCTGAATCTCATGGGAGGCCAGGAGGACATCTACTATGAAGAACCAAACCTTTCAGGCGGAATTGAAGGAGTGGATTACATCATCCGCTACGGAGCCGACAACGAGGAGGAGGAGTCCGAGTAGAGTTAGCTTGGACTAGTAACCATTACATAAGCACGGTTGAATCGAGCAGCTTGGACCTATATTGATAAGCTGTTGAGTTCCTGTGTATGCACTAATTTGCTTCTTGATCGTTGTTGTATAACACTAAGTATGAGGTGACCTCATTTTGGGATCATCTCCACGTTTGGACGACTTTGTTTTGTAATAAATGGTTGTATGTTATTTGGACCCGCAATGTTTCTGTTGTACCACTCTGATGGATGTAATATTTGCGGAACGGTGTTCTGTAAGTGTTATATCAACGACTTGCGTACTACAACATGCAGTGGTATGCTGGGTCAACGCAGCACCCCAATCCCCACGCGTCCACAACCACCCCGACCCTGTCCCCGAATTTCTTCCACCACCATCCCGCTCCACGCCCACTCGATCCATCCCCGACTCAAGAGGAAACCGATGCGGAGGAGCTCGGGAGCAGTTCCATGGCGGATGGATCCGTTCTGATCTGGCGGCTTTGCTTTTATGCGGGTCGAGTCGTCACGGACATGGTGATGGGGAAGCTCAGCTCCAGCTCCGGTAGGACGGAGGCTAGCTTCCTTTCCGCGTGCGGCCGTCACCCAGCTTTCCGCTGCGCCCACGGTTTAGGATCTCGGGAGCTGAGTCTTCATATCTCCCCAACCTCTGGCGGTGGATGGGTTATAGCTCAAGATCCGCATCGGCGTTGGTGGCGTTGCTGGCCGCCAGCGCGGTGCTGGATGGTAATTGGTGCGCGATGCAGGAGGCTAGGGGCACGGACCACGTAAGGCTGCCATTGTTTTTCCATTTGATTTTTTTGTAGTGAATTTGATCCACATGTTTTCTTTAGTCCGGATCTTGATTTCTTATTTCTCTCTCCTCTTCTTGGATTTCTTCTCTCTCCAGCTCATGAATTCCTCCGGATCGGGGGCCACTAACTGGTGCGGGACTTCAGGAACTGCACTTCGTCGGTGGGAATCGAGACGGGGTGCCGGCGGCCATCGACTTCGACGGCGACTCCTCACCGCCAGGAAATCAGCGGCCCGCGGATGCAGGTCGCCGCCGTCGTCCCATGGAAGCCGTTCGTGGTCGAGCTCTACTCAGTGCACTGACGGCATCGACGCAACGGAGTTCTCCGACAGCGTCAATTTCCCAAGGGCACGAGACAACGTCAAGGCTGCCATTCTTTTTTCCATTTGTTTTTTGTAGTGAACTGATGCACGTGTTATCTTTAGTTCAGATCTTGATTTCTTGGATTTCCTCTCCTCTTCTTTGATTTCTTCTCTCTCCAGATCTTGAATTCCAGTAATGGTGTGCTGGATGCATATGAATGAAATATTCTGAGATCCATGAATTCTCTCCTCACCCGATCCACAGCCACGAACCAGATACGTCCGCCGTCGCTGGCTCCCCATGCTCCCATGTCGCGGCGGCGAGACACTGCTCTGAACCGCCGACGGGACCTGCTTCGAGCTGGCCTCTTCCAACTCTGCCTTTTCTTCGTGGTCTTTTTTCGATCACAAACGGGCAGACACGGGTGTCCTTTTTCGTGGAGGGCAAACGGACGTGAGTGGCAGCAAACGACAGCACGAATCATTGAACCACATCTAATGGTTCTAAGAGCGTGCACAGCTGCCCACAATGGCACCGCGTCGATGTTGCACCTAGCCTAAAATACATTGTTTTGTCCCTTAACGATGTACCTGACATGTTGGCCTATATTTGTCTAATGTATACAACAATTATAAGACAAAATAAAAAAAGTTAATTGGATAGGTGTCATCGTAATTTTCGGCTATTTGAGAAGTCGCTGCAATTTTCATCTTTCAAAAAACGTCATTGCAATGTTCAGCATAATTCATATAGATGCCACTACAGTCATTTAAACACACATATTAGCCATTACACTCCCGTACTTCCCATCGTATTTACCTATGCCTATATGTGGTTAGAGTCGACCCGTCTGTCGCCATGGCGCTGAATGAGGTCGAGGCGCGAGCCTTGTTCCGTCACTGCCGAGACCCAACTATGTTGCCGCAACAGAGAGGCTAGACATGGCGCCATCGACACAACAGTAAGCCGAGCTCTACTGGTGCTGTACGCTTGGTGTAACCGGAAACGCATCAGCGATGCCCATCTACGAACACACCATAGTCTCAAACATTCATGACCTTACAATTTTGATCTATTTCTTGGACGCATGAACACATTGTTGATTGGATTGGTGTATTTTTCCATGTCAATCAAAATTCGTGTTGCGGACGGTACGATATGATGTTGATGTTCAAATAATTTGTATGTGCATAATGTCTATATTTTCTACTGACGCCCATTTATATTTGTCGTATAATTATGGTATACGGTTTTCAAATATGGGGCCACATGTCAGATTCGCCGTTAAGGGGCTAAATCGTGCAATATATTACCATCACATAATAGGGTAACTCAAGTAAGCAACTCAACATATTCACAACATCAGAAGGGAAATCAACATACATCAATAGACAACTTTCATAATAGCGGTAGGTAATTCCGTGCTCCACGCGAAGGAGTCGAGCGACTCGGGCGAGGCGGTTCTCAAATCTCCGCGCGCCTCACGAAAAGGACACTAGTGCGGCGCCTACTATAGAATTCTCCAACATTGATTGTAATAATTTACAAAAATCAATTTTTTTACGCGGAAATTTCAAAAGAAAATCTTACTTAAAATCCCTAAATTTTTGGTAGAATTACAAACAATCTTTTTTTTTTGCGAAAATTACAAACAATCTTCCTTTTCCAATCTTTTGTAAATACAAATTACTCAATATTAAGCTCGTGCATATCCGGAAAATCCACTCGCGTTTTTCCCCTGGCGTAAAAACTAGGGTTTGGTAGTCCTCGGGCGACGTGCGCGCCGCCGCGAGTTTTCTCATCGTTATCAATCGATCACACCTGCCTCTGTGCGCTAGTGATCATGGCGACGTCCTCTTCGAGTGGATCTCGCCGTAAGGAACAGATGGATCCGAGCCAGCTCCTGGAGCGATTGCATCTTGAAGAAGACGAGATGGACAATCTCGTTTGGGAAGAAGAAGTCGACGATCCGGAGGAAAGACCAAAGTGGCTTGCCCTCGCACGAGTGCTGACAGGGAAGAGCTTCAGTCAGGGGGCTTTGATCGGGGACATGCGGGGAGCATGGAACCCGACGCGTGATGTAGTTTGTAGGAGGATAAACGCAAACTTGTTCCCAATTCAGTTCAACTGCCTAGCAGATTGGAACAAAGCTGTGCATCAAGGCCCGTGGGACTTTCGTGGTTCGGCGTTGATTATTCAGGAGTATGATGGGTTCTCTAACCCGGAAAGTGTTCAGCTAGATAAGATCGAAACATGGAGCCAAATTCACAAACTTTCGGATGGTGTACTCAAGAAGAGTGCCTTTGTGGAAAATATGGCGAAAAGGATTGGGGAGGTGCAGGAAATTCAGATAACCTTGCCTAATGGTTTTGTTGGACAGTTTATCAGGGTGCGAGTTAAACTCGATGTTAATAAGAAACTTACTCGTTTTGTAAGCTTTTTCAAAAGCTGGGAAGGTTGAGTATTTTCAGATCAAGTACGAAAAGCTTCCAACCTTCTGTAATGCCTGTGGCATGTTGGGGCACTGGCATGAAGAATGCGGCGATGGGGAGCATGATACTGCTAAATTTGAATGGGGATCGTTCATTATGGCACCCGGAGAGGGAGAGGAACTGGTCGAAATTTTGGTACTGGACGTGGAACTGCTGGTGTAGATGGTACTGAGGGTGCGCCCGGCCGTGGAAGGGGTTGCACTCCAATGAGAGGCCGTGGCCATGGGGGTAGAGGATAGTGGAATACCGAATACTACAACCCAGGTTTTGACCCGGAAGAGGGGATGGATCATGATGCTACGAATAAGCTGCCTACTGAAGAGGAACCAACAGGTACTCCAACCATCCCTCGCAAACGGCTGGCCATTGATGGAGTTGCCTATGGTGGTAATCCTTCGACTGATTCAGCGATGGTACCAGCAGAAGGAACTGATGTGGAAAGCAGCGATGAGGAAGAAACAGATGTGGTTAACACTGGAAACCCAAATACACCACAGAAATCAAAGAACAAGAAGAGGTCTAAGTTACTTGACGGAACAACTCAGGACAACAACTCAGTCCAGATATCGGCGGCCTCTGTGGAGGCTGACCGGACGCAATGAAAATCCTAGCATGGAACTGTCGCGGTATGGCCAGTACTGCGGCCAGGTGCGCCCTCTTGGAGCTCCAGGTAAAATTTAGGCCGGATGTGATTTTTCTGTCTGAGTCACATTTGAACAAAGCTAAGGCAGGCAAGTTGAGAAGGAAGCTGGGAATGGACTAGCTAGCGGTCTTTGAAAGTGATGGTGCAAGCGGGGGGTTAGTCCCTTTCTGGAAAGCGCCAGTGATCATCCAAGCAATGGATGTCCAAGCAAACTACATTGACGTTGATGTCTGTAATACCCATGAACACCCATGGAGGCTTACTTGTTTCTATGGTGAACCCAAATGGGAAGACAAGCACCTGTCTTGGGAGTATCTACGTAACTTGAAGCAAAGCGCAGATATGCCCTGGACTGTAATTGGAGATTTTAATGAAATCCTATATTCTCATGAAAAAGAAGGAGGAGCAATTAGACCTATCCGCATGATGCAAGCCTTCCGGGACGCCCTGGCTGATTGTGGGCTAGATGACATGGGATATGAAGGAGACCAATTTACTTGGAGGAGAAGAAGGATTAGGGAAAGGCTTGATAGAGGAGTCTGCAATGGCGAGTTTCATGCCTACTTCCCGGGGGCAAAAGTGATTAATGTAGAGCACCACAAATCGGATCATAGACCATTGTTATTGGATACAGATGGAGATGAAAACTTTGTTTTCCAAAGAGCAGGAGGTACTAAACCTTTTGAAGCTCGCTGGTTGCATGAGAAGGATGTGCATGAAATTGAAGCACAAGCTTGGGAGAAAACTCTTGAAGGTTCTGACTTTGCTAGTCGAACAACGGAGATCAATAAAGATCTTCATCTGTGGGACCGTTTTATTCTGAAAGAGCCTAAAAACAAACTTAAGGAACTAAACAAGGAGCTAGAGGAACTCAAATCGGGCCCAATGTCAGATCATAGCTTTGACCGCCAACGGGAGGTGCAAGTGTTGATTGAGGAACTCTTGGAGAAGGAGGAGATTTATTGGGTGCAGCGGAGTCGGGCAAATTGGTTGAAACAGGGTGACAGGAATACTGGTTTCTTTCACCACTTCGCAACTGCACGAAAGAAGCGTAACGCTATTAAGAAACTGAAAAATTCAGATGGGGTCTGGGTAGAAGGCGATGACCAATTAAGCTCTCTGGCGACTAGTTACTTTACAGAGCTATTCACAGTTGAGGTGCAGGTACCTGCTGCTGCTGTTCAGGACAAGGTGAAACCAATAGTCTCTGATTACATGAATGAAGCCCTACTAGCACCGTACACTGACGAGGAAGTGAAGAAAGCTCTTTTCAATATAGGTGATCTAAAAGCACCGGGACCGGATGGTCTACATGCTATTTTCTACAAAAAAATTTGGGAGTTGCTGGGGTCGGAATTAACTAAAACTGTGTTGGCTGCGGTTACTACTGGGATAATACTGGAAGGATGGAACCTCACTACCATAGTGCTCATCCCAAAGGTTGATACCCCGGAGAGCATTACCCAATTTCGTCCTATAAGTCTCTGTAATGTCATCTACACAGTCATCTCGAAAATGTTGGCAGCGAGGCTAAAGGTCCTTCTGCCTGATATTATTAGTGAAAACCAGAGTGCTTTTGTCCCAGGAAGAATAATCACTAATAACGTGATAGTTGCCTACGAATGTATGCACAAGATGAAGAAGAAGAAAGTGGGAAAGAAAGGAGTTTGTGCAATTAAGCTAGATATGCATACAGCATATGATCGAGTGGAATGGGTGTTCCTGGAAAATATTCTTCTTCGGCCAGGCTTTGCTGCTCAGTGGGTTGATCTCATCATGGCGTGTGTAAGCTCTGTCGAGTACAAGGTCAGGATTAATTCTAATGTTTCAGAGAGTTTTGCACCATATAGGGGACTTAGGCAGGGAGATCCTCTGTCCCCTTACCTTTTTCTCCTCTGCACTGAAGGACTTTCGACACTACTAAAACATGAAGAAGAACAAGGTAATCTGAAAGGCATACACGTTTGCCGAAATGGACCTACTGTTTCAAATCTTCTGTTTGCAGATGACTCCCTGATGCTAATACAAGCGGATGCAGGCAATGCTACCGCTCTGAAAAGGGTTTTGGATATTTATTGTGCAGCCTCAGGCCAATTGGTTAGTGAAGCAAAATCATCCATCTTCTTCAGTCCGAATACGAACGTGGATGATAAAGTTGAGGTATGCCAAATTTTAAACATTATGACTGAATCTTTGTCTGATAAATACCTTGGTTTGCCGGCTATGATTGGTATGGACAGGACAGACTATTTTAGGCACATTATTGACAAAATTGCTAAACTAGTAAATGGCTGGAAAGAAAGATTGTTAAGTCTTGGAGGAAAGGAGGCGCTTCTCAAAGCGGTGATCCAAAGTATCCCAACTTATGCGATGAGTGTGTTCAAATTCTCAAAACAAATTTGCAAGAGAATCACTGACGCAATGTCTCATTTTTGGTGTGGTGACGAGGAAAACCAGAGAATGATGCATTGGTTTGCTTGGTGGAAGATGTGTGTGCCGAAAGAACAAGGTGGGATGGGATTCAGAGACATTCATTGTTTCAATTTAGCCCTTTTAGCTAAACAATGTTGGAGACTCCTTGAGCAAAGTGACTCGTTGTGTGCAAGGGTTTCGAGAGCTAAATATTACCCCGAAGGAAACCTACTCTCGGTGGGTTTGAAAAAAGGCTCTTCCTATGCTTGGCAGAGTATTTGGGCTGGAGTTCAGACGTTTAAAAAAGGATATATATGGAGAGTTGGAGATGGAAATGACATAAATATATGGGAGGATTGCTGGATCCCCGGCAGCATTGACCGGAAGATTGTTACTCGACGCAACAATATAGTTCTGACTAAAGTAAATGAGTTAATTGATCCGGTTTCTGGGAGCTGGGATGAGCAACTGATTCGGGCCAACTTTTGGCCTATTGATGTGCAGCGAATTTTTCAAATTCCCTTACCACGGCATGAGATGTCTGATTTTGTGGCATGGCAATACAACCGAAGTGGGAGGTTTTCGGTGAAATCTGCCTACCACGTTGAGTGGGAATCACAATACGGCGACAAGCTGCGAAATGAGCAAGGTCAGGGTACAGCCTACGATAACCCGGTGTGGAAGGGTTTATGGTCTTTGAACGCCCGAGCCAAAGTAATTTTTTTTGTTTGGCGCTGCATGAATGGATCAATCCCATGTTATTGTATCCTGGCTAACTGACATATGAGAACAAGTGGACAGTGCGAGGTTTGCAAATCCGGGGCTGAGGACATTAGACACATGTTATTCGACTGCAGTCGAGTTCAGAGTATATGGCGCTCTTTGGGCCTTTCTGAGATTATAGATCAGGCCCGACGCGTTGATCGGCTGGGTTCAGGCATGATTGAAGCAATCCTCTGTGATGATGAAAATCAGAAACCATACATGGAACCTGTCCTAGTGAGAGATGTATTCTCTGTTGCTTGCTGGCAAAACAAGTAACAACTAGCATGCTATAACTTAATAGTCCATTCAGACTGCCAGGCAGTGGTGGAAGCTATTAATTATGGTGTCTACTCATATTCAGTCTCTAGCCACATATTGGAGAATTGTAGTGATCTTATGAGAGATTTCGGAAGCGTTAAATTGCAGTTCTGTAATAGGGAGTCAAATGCCGTAGCACATGAGGTAGCTAAGTATGGGAGGGATAATCCATCGACTCTGTGCTGTGATGTCCCCCAAGATTTCCTCCTGCTTTCTATGGTAAACGATGTAACTGTAATCGATGGTTAAGGCAGCAGGTTGGTGACGCACTCTTTCCCTATCCAGGGTATCGAAAGGGACTGACATGATTTTAATGAGGCGGCCTACTGACCTAATATATGTGGTGGAAAATTTAAAAAAAAACTCGTGCATATCCGACGGCGTGGTAAAAACACACGCACTCCTCCCGTCCCCTCCGAACAAAAAGCACAAAAGTCCCCACAGGCAGACGGCCTAACCCTAGCTTCACCTCTTCGACCTTCACCCTCGTCACTCACGCGTGAGACCCAGCGAGATGTCGTCGTCCGGCGGCGGTGGGCAGCAGTTCCGGTACACGCAGACGCCGTCGAAGGTGCTCCACCTGCGGAACCTGCCGTGGGAGTGCACGGAGGAAGAGCTCGTCGAGCTATGCAAGCCCTTCGGCCGCATCGTCAACACCAAGTCCGGCGTCGGCGCCAACCGCAACCAGGCTTTCGTCGAGTTCGTAAGGACCTCATACCACTTCCCTCGCTACAACCTCACTTTCCCCCGTCGATCTCTGCGATCCGGCGGGGAATTCCAGCTCAGCTGCTGGTGCCTGGATACTCCTTTTAGTTTATTTGGCACGATCGTCCATGTAGTTGCAGGTGAATCATCGGATCTAGCTAGCTTGAGCTATGCAGAAGTGGAATTTCTTAACGCCGTGGATATGGATTTGTTTATTGCAGGGGGTAGAAAAGCCTCCTCAATATCCAGTCCTAGATTATATCGTACTATGATAGATCTCACCTGGTTTTGCTTTATTTGGCAATTCAAGCGTCACCTTATCTACCCCGGTGTTGGACTGCTCAATTCTCAACATATGAGTTTGTGGTAATGATTTATTGAGTTTTATGGATCAGGCATAAATAGAGGAGTTGTAGCTATCACACTACTCCTACATCTACTTGGTTTAGTTTGGTATTCTGTGGGACTGGTGAAGTGGGAGTTGCTCTAGGATTCATATGGATTGATAGGTTGGGGGCTGTGGAATATGTGCTGTATTTTAATTATGTGCTGAAATTGTTAGATCGGTTTGGAGGTGGATGATTGGATTTTCTGATTCAAGTTAAAATAGTGAATTGGATTTTCTTATTCTATAGTTATGGAGAGTTTTATTATATCAACATTGTGAATTAGTCTCTAGCGTACCATCACATTTCACCAATCATGTGCAGCTGAGATCTTTTGTGGTTGCAAGATCCCATGTGTCAATATTCTCAATGAGCTTGTGATCTTCATGGATCGCATACATTTAACTTTATTTTGTGAAATTTTGCTGTGGAATGCCGAATTACTCGATTGGATTGCAGCCTTTGTGGTATTAATGGTTTTTAGGCAAGGGGGACATAATCTAGAAACTTTCTATGGTTTAAATTAATGTATACATTTGATAAAATTTGGTTAATTATATACCACCAACTGTTTTACATGTTGAAATTGATAATACCAGGATCACTTACGCAGAGCATTTATTCTTTGCAGACCGATGTTAATCAAGCCATTTCGATGGTTTCTTATTTTGCATCATCTTCGGAACCAGCGCAAATTCGAGGAAAAACTGTTTACATTCAGTATTCAAATAGACAAGAAATAATCAACAACAAGAGCCCTGGAGAGACTGCTGGAAATGTGTTGCTTGTTACCATAGAGGGCGTTCAAGCTAATGATGTCACCATTGATGTAATTCATTTGGTGAGTTATGAATTTACTCATTTGCTTCATCTTTAAAACAATACTTTGCTGCTTGGGTCGATAACACAACAAAATTTAAGTTTTCCCGGTCCTTATTGATTGTCATTGGCTGAAGATATCCAAGGGAGTCTACCTGACCCGATCCTTGTAAATCAAAGATTTTTACATAGTTGTTCATCTCGTAGTAACGCATTCTGCATGAATCAGCAGGCCCATGTTAACACGGAGAAAATGTCGTTATCAACACCTGCAATTGGAGATACCATGTTTGTTTTGCTGCCTCTGTCTTCTAACTGTTGCATTTGAATTATGAACTCTCTCATCTTGAGGATGCCATTTTCTAATTATGCTTCATCATCACGCTTATCTCCGGTGTAGGTCACCTCCCTGTTTATCCAAGTTATTGATGAAAGGTTAAATTCCCAACCTTTAGAAGATTAGTATATCTTTGGTGCTTCTTTTCAGATCAATTTGTTAGGGTTTATTTACAGCCAGCTGTTAATAGTACAGTTTAATCTCATTCATTGGCTGTTGCGTGCATTTAAGACTTTCCCCCTTGTCTTGTGGTGGAAAGGGATGAACTTCAAGAGTTAATTACCTTTGTTTCGACATCTGGTTAATGCTCATTCATCATGGAGAATTGGAGATTTAATAATTGAGTGTATCCTGCAATTGTTTATATGACCATTGTTTACGGTAGATTGGTATCCCAATATTATTTTTCTTCCTTTACTCATATATGACCCTTTTCTCGTATTGTATTTCAGGTTTTCTCGGCCTTTGGATTTGTTCACAAAATAGCCACTTTTGAGAAGGCTGCTGGTTTTCAGGTAAGTTCGTATATCATTTTGTCTCAAGTACTTGATCATTACAAAAGACGAGGCCCTCATCTTAAATTTTCCAATAGGCATTGATCCAGTATACTGATGCACCCACTGCTTCAGCCGCAAGAGAAGCCTTAGATGGAAGGAGCATCCCAAGGTGATATGTGTTCATCTTAGCTTGTATAATGCATTGCTAAATGCTGTTTATACTATCTTGTGCCTCATGAACTGAGTTTATATGAGACTTCAATGCAATGTAGGTACCTGCTTCCGGATCATGTAGAATCCTGCCACTTGCGGATTTCTTTCTCTGCACATAAGGATTTGAATATTAAGTTCCAATCACACCGCAGCAGGTATAACTTTTAATTTAATTTCCATATGTTGATTGGTTAGCTATTTCTGATAGAGGATTTATCTCTGTATGTCATTTTGTCCCAAATCATGATCATTCACTGGTTGTTGGTGTTGCTAAATGAGTAGATTCCTAACGTCAATGAGTCAATGTCTTATCATCACTTGGTGGAACAGACTAATTGGGAAAATCAGAAAGGATAAACAATGCATGGGTGGATAGGGCGCCTCTTTTTATTCATTGAAAAGGCTGTGAAAACAATGATACTACCTACAAGTATGTTAGATCAATCGTGTTCATATTTTTACTGGCCCTTGAATAGAAATCACAAGACATTAGCTTTATTTTTCCCGTGAAAAAATAATCCTACAACATTTATGAGACTCTCACTCTATGGATATCTGGATTGGGTGGCTTACATCATAACATTGAAAAATTGAGCGTATGCTCAGGCGTGCTTACGTGGAAAATTGAGCGAGGCGGATGCCTTATGCCTTGCTTCCGCCATGAGCGTTTGATTTCACAAGACAGAGAGGGGTGAGAGGTGGCAGAACTTGCGTGCTCCTGCTAGAAGCTGGTCAAGGAGGCTGATGCAGGGAAGAAGGGGGCGAAGGTGGGGAATCTGTGGAAGAGGAGCTGCAGCAACACCATTGCGGCTGTTCGTCTGTGCCTGGAATGTAACATGTGAGAGAAAGAGATAGATGAGAATAGATGGACGGTTAAGATTAAAGAATATAGGTGCTTCAGATTGGGCTGGGCAAGCTATGGTTTCTATATGGGCCTTGCTGGGCGAATATCGCATGAAGGTTGGAGCTGATATGTTCTGAAAAATGCAACCAGCTGCCCCTCCTGCTGTGTACATACAGAACACTTAAGCGCGCCTAGGCACTGCTTAGGCGATGATTGCACTAAGCAGAGGCCTATAGCTCGCTTAGTGAATAGCACTTATTTGAACCTTGCATAGTGATAACGCTTGGCTTTCAAGTTTTATGACCCTTGGGGCTATTTTGCTGGAACAAATTTTGGGTGGTTATGTGGTTGAAACTATTGTACAAAGACAATCTATAAGTCTGAACTTATTGATGGATTCACCTTTTTTCATTTGCTCCCCCTTATCTTATTATGAGTTATTTTTCCTAGAATTGCTTAGATGATATCTTGTTGGGAACATGTTTTTGTAATGTGCTGTCGTTAAAGGTTCTTTTTTGTTTTCCTTTTGCAGAGATTATACCAATCCTTACCTTCCAGTTAACTCCTCTGCCATCGATAGTACATTGCAGGTAATCCTTCTACACATGATAACAAGCGTTATAATAAGTTACTTTATTTTGTATGCATTTTATGTGACCCTGCTATTTTTGCACGGATTTCCCTTTGGTATGTTTGGCAGCCTGCTGTTGGTGCCGATGGAAGGAGGGTGGAGGCTGAGGGCAATGTTCTTCTTGCGTCAATTGAGAATATGCAATATGCGGTTTCAGTGGATGTTCTCCATACTGTAAGTAAAATTGGGAGAATACTTGTTCGAATAGGTCGCAAGATATTATTTCCGCGTTCTTATCTTGTGCTGATTATGATTAATTTAAATTTCAGGTGTTCTCTGCATTCGGTGTAGTCCAGAAAATTGCCATTTTCGAGAAGAATGGTGGAACACAAGCTTTGATCCAGTATCCTGGTATGGGACCAAAGAATAGATCATCCTGGGTGTTAACTAGTATACTGCATCATTTTGCGCTTAACTAGTGTTTTTTCATTTTGTTGTGAACTGGAGAGGGTCTCTCTCTCTCTTCTCCATTGCTGAAGTAGTCATGTTTATGTAGTCACTAAATGGTCAAGTCCCCCATGCTGACCGATTTAAGTCAAACCCGCAAGAAAGCTTAAATCTGCGAAGTTCATCTTTATTTTCTTTTGCTTGTTCTTTCTAAGCCTTATGGTGTTTTAATATTTATTCAGTAATTTGACTTGTTCTGATTAGTAGAACACGATGTATGTTGGTGGTGGCTGTCCCCCACCCCTATTATTTTTCTGCCTCCGCTACTGTAGCAGAACATATCACATTTTTTTGCTCTTTATAGTAACACAAATATGCCAGTTCTTCTGACTGAGTTGTGAAGGGGCAACAGACCAAGTTATGTGAAATTAAACGATGCAGACATGCTTTTCCTGTACTGTAGCCTCAACCTCAAGTAGGAGGCTTTGCATACGTGTAACCCTTTTACCTGAAACTAATTAATTCATTTTCTTTGTTGGCCACACATGTTAGTTGATTCTGGTTACTTATTGCCTGATTCTTTCATCTCATCATGTTAACCATTCAGATGTAAGTACGGCTACAGTGGCGAAGGAAGCATTAGAAGGGCATTGCATCTACGATGGTGGCTATTGTAAGATTCACCTGTCATACTCTCGTCATACTGATCTCAATGTAAAGGTATAATGGGTTCATTTTGTTTAGTTGTGTGTTGGGCTTGAAAACCATTTAGAATATGACTGTCTTTGTACAACCCTCCATTACAAACTCCACCTTCATTTTTCTTGCCATGAAAACTGTTCTCTCTCTTTGTTATTCAGGCTCACAGTGACAAGAGCAGGGATTACACAATCCCAGAAGGAGGACACCAAGCAGCACCGCAGTCAGCCGGTATACCACCTACATCTGCTGGGTGGCAAGGTAATCCTCAAGCACCTGGACCATACGGACCACCTGGTGTCACTGCTCAAAACCACAGCACGAACGGACAAGTGCCAAACTGGAATCCTGGCAACTCAGGGTACCCACCAGCTCCTGGAAACTCAGGGTACCCACCAGCTCCTGGAAACTCAGGATACCCCCAGCTCCAGGCCAGTATCCTGGCCAGATGTACTCAGCCCCGCCACAGTATGCGACATCAGGGGGCTTCTCTGCCCCTCCTCCGCGCCACCTCATGAGATGCACCCTTCACAGCAGCGTGAGATGCATCCTTCACAGCAGATGCCGCCTGCGCATCAAGGAAATCAGCAGAGGCCAGCAGGTGCCCCTGGAACTGGCCAACAGCCGCCATATTACCACAATTAAGATAAATGTGCTTTCATGACCGTACATTGGGCCATTTCTGATTCAGTTATGATGTTATGTAATTCTGCAGTACGGCTATCCGGGTTATGTTTTTAACCCTTTCTGCCTTTCCATGAAACATTGTTGTCAATGTATTCTCACCCTTCTCTTGGTACACCAGAAATTGATGGAAAGCTGCTCCCTTCAAATGCAAAAAGGCCTTGACTTGCTATCAGATTATTTACATAATTTAAGTTAGGAGTAGATTATGTGATAAATGATTCACTTTCGAATTCTGGACTGTATTGCTACCAAGCAGAATAACAGAGATATGATGCTATCCGGACCATTTAAAAAAAGTAATGCATGCTTAACGCATCAATGTCGAACGCACTTGCATACCCGCATTGCAAAATCCAAATCCACCGTGCCATTCGTAACTGCTTCATCGATCAAATCTTACCCCCTATTCTGCACGTTCCACTGTTATCTCATACGGTTAAAGAAACAATTGATCAATAAATGAATAATATTGTATATTCTTCATCCTGTGCAATCTCTTCAGTTTTGGAGGATCAGGGAAAATTTAGGAGGTGAGTCCATCTGTCTCATGAAGTTGACAAGAAGAGCCTAGAGGGTAAGATCGCCCTAGGATTTGGTGGATGCAGTGGATAGAATCCTGTGACACCACCAACCATACTGATCAACCATTTGGATGGCGACATCCTATCTACCACCAAATAGAGCTAGTCAAAGGCCATTGGTATTTATTTTCTCGATAATACACTTTGTCACATCCTCTGACAAAATTTACGGCTGGATCTAGAAGAAAGTCTACCACAACATAAATCCAACTCTCAGCTTTTGGAACTGTCTATGGCCAGGGATATTTTCGTAGAATGCAAAGAAGCTGCCGTGGGAAACAATGATAGGTTCTCACTACACTGCTAGGTGCTTGTCTTTTTCTGATTATTGATCTTTTGTTGGACTGTATAACTTAATTTTGTAATCCAAGGATTCTGTGACTGGAATAATATATCGTAAAAACATCCGGCTGTAATATCATGGATAGTATAAGTGACTAGTAGCTTTTTTTAATGGATAGTAGTTAAATTTCCTTAAAGGACTTTTTTTAGATAAAGAATGTATATTAATATCGCGGAGATACAAATTACACCCAGCCTCTGCAACAACGCAATAACCAAAACTATTACGGATGCACACAGCCGAAAGACAATAAGAAGAAGAAATAAAAAGAAAAGTCCCGCTACAGAGTTACAGTCCTTGCAGCAGCCGCACAACCACCACCAAGACACCACCTGATGTCCAATTCTTCAAAAGCAGCGCCTTCAAGAAGAACAGTGCCAGGCACAACCAATTAAGGCCAGACCTTGGGTTTTCACCGTGAAGATAGTCCCCGCTCTCAAAACAATGTCTTCAGCAAGACCATTGTCAGGCACAATCAATTAAGGCCAGACATTGAGTTTTCACCCTGAAAGGTAGGATTTTGAACTTCACCTGTGATGTTGCCCCCACTAACAAACCGCTGCTCCGCCTCCTGCAACTTCAAGCAAGTTCCTCATCGCCGCAAAGCCTCTAATCACCATTTGCTAGTCCTTTAATCTCAGCTTTCATGACATTCCCCGCCTCTGACTACACCATGGATTTGCCCATGATGGCACAGAAGCAGAGCTTCACGCCGCTCCCTCCGGCGCGACTGAATCCATCCGATCCAGCAATCTCTAGGAACTAGCCCATGAAAGATCACCGGCGGAGCCTTCCGAAACTCGACACTCTTGCCAGATCAAGGTACCGGCGTCAAGCAGATCTTCATCTTGACGTGATTCGGAACCAAGGACCACCGCCTTTATTCGCAAGAACAACGGCCCCCACGCCGCCGGTCAACTCCAGCCGGACTGGATGACGGAACGGATCCGCCGATCCAGCCGCGAACCCGGCCGGCCACGTCCGGCGAAGGACAAGACCACCACCACCATGCTCGGAGCAGCTGCTCGAGGCGTCCTCGACGATGCGAAAATGGCCCCGGATAGCCTCCACACCGTCGTCGACGTAGCAGTGGAGGTGCGCGAGATCGAGGTCCGATCTAGACCCAGCGGGCCGAGATCCATCCCGTCACCCGCTCTGCCCCTGTCTACTAGCGCCGCCGCCGGCCGTCGCTTGTCCAGATCGCCGCCATTCGTGCCGCCTTCGCTGGAGAGGAAGGGCAGATTGTCGCCGCCCCGGCCCATCCGGCGATCGAGGAGACCACCGCCGCCGTCGCGCCACACGGGCCTTTGCCCAGCGACGCCTATGGCGGCGGCAGAGAGGAGGGGCGCGAGGGGAGGCTTGAAGGGCGGCGAGGAGGGGGCACCCCGGGGGCGGCGCGGCGCCGCCGCCTCGGGGGTGGGAGGGTCCTTAAAGGACTTGTCAGCGTACAAAATGTAATTTGAAGGACTTGTTGCCACCTCGCTAAACACCACGGTTTGGAAGCCATGGGCTCCTCCGTAATACAATTTTTCTCGTGGCTAGTGATGCAAAATAGGATATGGACGGCGGATAGGCTACAACGGAGAGGATGGCCTAATTGTGGTAATTGCCCTCTTTGCAGCCAAGTACATAAATCGGCGAGTCACTTGTTATACAAAGGCCGGTTCACCATGCGCATGTGGAAGGAGATCCTTAATTGGTGCCAGTGCACTGAAGTTCTTCCAGCGCTTTGTGCTAACGACGCTAATGTTGAAGAATGGTGGTCCAAACTCGTCCTCGGTCGTGGGGTGGCTAGGAAGGCGATGTCCTCCATCATAATGCTAATATCGTGGGAAATTTGTAAGGAGCGCAACGCTAGGGTCATCCGACACATAGCCTCGCCGGTTTTTGCAATGATTTCGCGGATCAAAGATGAGGCGAAGGCATGGGCCTTGGTCAGGGCCAAGTTCTTGAGCAATGTAATGCCGGGAGAGTGAGCTCCCTTTGTGAAATCCTAGGGTTTGTCCTAGGCTCCTAAACTCTAAATCTTCTTATTTAATGAAAATGGCAAATCTTTTGCCTTATTTATAAAAAAAAAATCCTTGAAGGAAAACGTACAAGAGCATGAAAGATAGAGAGTTGAGTTGGTTATCTGAGATTAAGGTTGCAGTGTCGGTCACACACGGTTGGAGCTGTTGATTTGCTTTTTGACAGGAACTAGCAGGTGCTCTAACCAGCCTTTGGAAAAACTTTACAATGACCGAAGCCAGCCTTGTTGAATCGAGAGAAAAGAGAAGAAAAGCGTAGCAAAGCTTAAACAGATTACTCGTGGTTAGCTTCCACCAACCACGCCCAGGGTGAGCGGAGACCAAGGAGACCTGCTTCGCAGAGGGATAGGAGAGAGCAAGATTGTACAGTCGGAATTCCGCTTTGGTTCTTTTTCTTGTGTGATTTACTCAAATGGAAATGCTGATAGATAGATCTCGGTTGCCTGGCACTAAATCCATGAAAACTGTATGTTAGAGCAAAAAGGTCAGCCGTAACAGTTTCGGCACGCGGTGTACCAGCTACTACTCAATTAGGAGAAGATCACAGCAGCAGATCTCAGTGGACAACTTCCAAAGATCTCAGTGCGTTGTAATGAAGCGTGTGAGTCCTCAGTTTGATCCCAACAGTACAGGATCTGAATACAGATGCGCCCATCACTCACCCCATGGGCTACGTTTCCCTGTTCCTACAAACAATGCCTGCAGATCTTGGTTTCATCCACCAATGTTGGTTGATACTCCCCCTGGTTCCAAAATATAACATGTTTTGAATATTTCAATATAGACTACATTCAGACTAAAATGAGTGAATCGGTACACCGATATGCAACTAGATACATACGAATCATGAAAAATTTAAAACATCTTATAATTCGGAACGGAAGATGTAACACAACCTTTAGCTGGAGCATACTAGTACTTCAGTCTTCAGGATGCACACTCACAAGAAGTAGCTGGCCCAAGTAGTTGTGATCTGTGGTGTGGTGGATCAAAGCTTTGTTTTGCCTTGCATGAACATTTAGTGACCCCGCGTGCGGCGTCTGCGATCTTGTTGGAGCTTGAAGGGACTTGGCATCATGGGATGTGTCACGGTGCTGGCCCTATGTACCTGCACGCAGCATTCAACGTCGTGCAACCGACAGAGTAGCAAGTAACCTTAGGCTGTCATAGATACACGTTGACGCATCAACAGATCTCATGTACTCCTATTTTGGCCAATGCTTAGAAACAACTACAGATCGACAGACAGAAACAAAGTATACCAAGGACAGAGAAGCATCGATCTTTACATGTAAAGGTTTTGCCAAGCCATTGTCAAAACTCAAAACCACCATAAAAGTTATGTTTGATCATAATTTTGTACAAAATTACTTCAACAATGAATAGTCACAGTGCACCCAAAAGTTTCTTAGACTAAATGTAAGTGTAACACCAGCTAAATTTACGCGGTGCTAGACATTACAGTGTTTTACGATAACAATAAAGCTCTTAAACAAGGTTTTGTCTATTTTATGGTCAGTCTAACCATTTTTCTGCTTTTACGATTTTTTCCCACAAGAAACATCACAGTTTGGCAATCGCATACCGAGCCTTAATCTATCGGGAATTGCATCAGTACATAAATCACCTTGAGCATTGTCATCTCCAATAAAGTGTGATATCTCACATCAATGTCAATTGTTTGATCATGAAACATCTGACCTTCGGTGTAACATGTAGCGAGTCGACTATCTTAACATCTAGTGCAAGCAATTTTCTGAAACTTCAATGGTAGATTAAGCTACAATTGCTCGCAATATTTCTTTCTATTTGACAGCACAACCAACGGTCTGCACATATAGCATGTGAGTCTCTTCATGTTGTCGACACCATCAACATAATCCGAGTAACCATAACCAATGAGTTTCTGTCTAGACCTCTGGGACGGTAAACATGCATTACGCAAAATCCATTGAACCACTTTCCAATGCTTTTATCATACACCCTAATTTTCACTAGAATTCAACATAAACAGGTTCTGAGCTCCATATGTTCAGTGACAAAGGTATGCATCGTAATTCTGTGATCTGGAACAAATGCAGTTCACAACAGTTGTTGAGGCTAGTTTGTCAGAAAAAAACTAGATGCGCCAATAGTCGACTTACCTTCTGTAGCCTTGTAACTTCAGATCATCTCCTAGAAGAGAAGACCCAGAGTTACCAAGCCAGTGTATCACCATTTCAACAGGAAATGGTCATAAATGGGACCATGCCCGTGCACTGGCTGTTCCACAGTAGCTTTGGCCCCTCACAATTGACGCAAATGTGCAACCTTGTTGCAGAGTTTACTACTTGTGCGCATGTATATGAAGGAATAATCCGTAAAAAGACAGTGAAAAAAGAGAGAGAGAGTACACCAGCAGGCGCAACAGAGTGGACAGCAATAGAGTGTCGAGTGAACAGCACTTCAAATTCACACGGTCCCAGTCATCTATATATAGCCCCCGCACTGACATGGGCTCTTCGATCAGTTCAATCGCACGTTCTGCGCACGGACAGAATGGCTTTCCCAGTGCTTCTCTTGTCGCTTGCTCTGCTCTCGCTATCCTCTTCGGCACACGGCTATGGCCCCGGCCGCTGGATCAACGCCCACGCCACCTTCTACGGCGGCGGCGACGCCTCCGGCACCATGGGTAATTAAGGATTAGCTTCTACAAGCACTATCTACGTGCACCCGTTTTTACGTTGATCGGCTAAGTGTTGCCTGCGTGTTGGTGGTGGAATGCAGGTGGCGCGTGCGGGTACGGCAACCTATATAGCCAGGGGTACGGCACCGCCACGACGGCGCTGAGCACGGCGCTGTTCGGCAGCGGGCTGAGCTGCGGCGCATGCTTCCAGCTGCGGTGCGCCGGGGCGGGAGCGTCGTGCCTGCCGGGATCCATCGTGGTGACGGCCACCAACCTCTGCCCGCCCAACTACGCGCTCCCTAACAACAACGGCGGCTGGTGCAACCCGCCGCTCCACCACTTCGACCTCTCGCAGCCGGCGTTCCTCCGCATCGGCAGGTACCAAGCCGGCATCGTCCCCGTCGCCTATCGCCGGTGAGCCAACAGCGTCTGTAACAGCCCGCTCACTCGAAATCTGCATGTTCTTCTGTTCAGATTTCAGACGACACACACCAGCTAATCTTGTCTTGACTCTGTACGATATATACATATGCAGGGTGTCGTGCAGGCGGAGAGGCGGCATTCGGTTCACCATCAGCGGCCACTCGTTCTTCAACCTCGTGCTGGTGACCAACGTCGGCGGCGCCGGTGACGTGCACGCGGTGGCCGTGAAGGGCGCCCGGACGCGGTGGCAGGCCATGTCTCAGAACTGGGGGCAGAACTGGCAGAGCGGCGCGCTCCTCGACGGCCAGGCGCTGTCCTTCATGGTGACCGCCAGCGACCGCCGTTACGTCGTGTCGCGCAACGTCGCACCGGCCGGCTGGGCCTTCGGCCAGACTTTCACCGGCGGCCAGTTCCGTTGACGTCGTTCGAGTAAGAATCAACACCAGAGCGCAGCAGACGCGACTGCTATTTGTATTGCTGAATTTGGTACAGTATATAGTAACTGTGTACTGATGACGTACGGCGCCGGCGCACATCTGCATGTGTAATAACCCGGTGTGAGCTCACGTCAGTACTAACTACTACTCCTACGTGTTTGGAACACAGTTTCATAGGAAGCACTGCAATTTGTACCGTAATAATTCTGCAAAATTCTCATATTTTCATGCTACTGCCTCAATCACTTCTTTGACTCGTGACTTATCTTGATCAGCTTCTCGTCACACGTCGTCATTGTTTTCGCGACTTTCTAACCTCACCTCGATATCAATTGTTAGAGCATCTCTCTAGCGGATCCCTTATATCGCGAAACCGTAAAATCGATATAAGGAAAACCTCAAACCCAATTTGAGGGACAGAAAACCAAACGGCAGAACAGATACCCTAAATCAAACCTTAAATTCTTTTTAAAAAACTGCGCGTGAAATTTTCGATAAACAACATTCAGTTCATCACAATCACTTCATATGCAGTACATACAGAGCATCCAAACTAGTTTTACGAAGGGAATTACTCCCTTCGTTTTTAAATATAAGATGTTTTAGCTTTTTTTTGTCACATTCACATAACATGTATCTAGACATGTTTTAGTGTCTACATTCACTCATTTTATTTCCTATCTAGACAACATGTGTAACAGCTAAAACATCTTATATTAATAAACAGAGGGAGTAGTTAACTAAGGGGCCAGATCTAGTCATGCTAACCTAATCTAACTCTAAACCTATGCAAAATGGGCTCGGGGATATCCTCACCGGGCCTGCATCCGCGGTGGCGCCGTCGACCTCTCACTCCTCGTCGGAAGAGGAGATGTCGATGAACTGACGCTGGAAGCCTCCAGCTTCCACTCCGTCAAGATGCCGTGCATGAGCATGTCGGCATTCCAGGCCTCCACCGCGGCGTTGTTGTAATGACCCATAGTTCAGAGAGTAGAAAGGGGCTAAATTAGATTTGTGCATTTGCATAGCATGCATTGGAAAATACGGGAAAATTTAAAACTTTTTCAACGAAGTCATAGAGTGTTCAACCACCACTCGAAAGGCTAGTTGAGAATGCTGTTAGTTTGACTAGTAACTAAAAACTTGGAATCCAACTTGTGAAATTTACATCGAGGTTTCGCTGATGTTGGTCGATTAGACCTAGTCATCAACATGAGTGCTATAAACTTCAAAATCTTGTCTTATCTAAATTCTCAAACATTTGGTTACAAGTGAATAATACAAGAAACTATAAATCAAATGATGAGTATTACTTACATCATTAATCGAATAAGTACATATCTTAAAGAAAAGAAAAGAAGGAGTATATGGAAGGTGGATAAAAGACTAAACTAAATCTTAATCTATATCTACTTATTCTTTCAAGACTATCTTATCTTCTTATCTTCTAATCTTCTCCAAATCATTCTACTTGAGAAGGCAACACAAGAAAGGAGGAAGATCAACAAGAAGATTATACAGAAGGATTTCTTAGATACGCATAGAAGCACTATGCCAGTCCATCACTAGTATATGGAAATTCCTATACCAAAATCTATTCTTATTAACTTCTCTACAAATAGTGTGATATTCTAAGGTTTGTGTTATATAGAAGTAGTTTGGTAACAAGCCTAATCACCTTGTTACCAAATCACTCTTGTATGCTCAAACAATTGTCATATACAAATAAACAGAAGGCCAGATAATTCAGAACATCCCAACCTTTGTAATATAAGAAGTAATTTGGTGACAAGACTGATTATCTTGTTAACAAATTCTTTTGTATGCATAAGGCAATTGGATGTCATAAGGTACATATACATTTTTCTATAGCTATCTAATAGAAAGCTTTGCTAGGATCAATCTGGATGTCTCCACCACAAGAGTTAGGCCAGCGATGTTGGATACTAGACCAGGGACTTCAAGAACTTGACTTAAGTCCTGGTAATAACTTGAGGGATCAATACCAAGTTAAAGACAACAATCGATGATCATTTGGACCATCTGGAATCATGTAGGAAACTATGAGAATCAACCATGATCCATACAAGAGGGAGCATAAAGAGGAAACACTAAACCACACATATAACTTAGGCAACATAATCAAGTACCAAATAAGATAGTGATATGGTAGTTTATGGTGTTTCTCCAAGAGTATGATTATCAGGGAGAAAGTAAAGCCAAAGCATAAAACCATATGATCATCATCCATATTTAACCATCACATGAGTTAACTCTTAAATTCATGTGAGTGGACAAGTCTCTTATGAGAGTAGACCACAAGATCATCTAGTGATGAGACCATTTGATTTGTTCAAAGTTTTATTCTCAAGAAGAGATAAATATGGACATGTGGTAAATGGAACCACATGGACTATTTAGTCGGCAGTTGTTCTGTAACAATTTGCTTCCACACACCAAAGTATGAATTCCTATCAGAGAGGAATGCATCAACCTTTGTATCTTCAGAATGAGATGTGGAACCAAGCAAGATTCTATTCTCATCATTTTATGTCGCCATAAGACCTGAACTCAGGCAGGATATCTATACTTTGTGCATCCACAGACACTTGATCATATCTTCACATGATTTAGTTGTCAGGTATCACAAGTCAAAGCCAGTAAGGCAATAGATCGTGCTTGGCATGTATTTGAATTGAAGCACTATGTATACTCTTTATAGTCATCACAATGAACAAATCATGTTTATATTGCTGGACAACCATTTGGTGCTACCCAGGAATTATTAAAGCATCCAAAAACAAGTTTGAATATTTATCTGGAGCTGAAGTCAAACAAGAAACCATCTTTAGTATTTGAAAATAATATGTGTTCACAAATAATGACCATAACAAAATAATTCAATTGTTATATGATCGCACACTAAAAATAGAGGTCATAAACTATAAATCTTATTGAAAAGTAATAAATTCAAATATGATCAAATTTATTTAAGTGGTAAATGAATGCAAAACACACAAATGATTTATAATCCAGGTTCAAAATAAACTTGTTTGTGAAAACTCTACACATTTTATAATAGGAAATAAATCTAAATATGCACAAATTCAATTCAAAGATGAAATGAGTTTAAAATACATCAAATATTCAAAGATCAAAGTTGAAATCAACATCATATTGAAATTCTACACATCCAGGGATTTTTCTGTAATTATAATCATCACAAACAGGTCCTCAAATCATTTAAAACAGGAGCCAGGGGCCTGTTAACACTATTCCTGAAATTTCTTGGAAACCTAGGGGGTTTTCTGCAAATTTACCTTTCTTTTTTTACTTTCTTCTTCCTCCGGCCAGAAGGACGACGATGTCGCCGTGTCGATTTCGCCATGCCACCTGCTCTCTGCATGCTTGCTCTTGCGGATGAGAACCCCAGAGTCGTCCCCATCTCGCTCTCTATCGCCTCACTTCTCTTTCTCTTGCTTTCTCTCAAGAAAACAAGCAGAAACCTAACCCTAGTCTAGATCTGGCCAACGCCGTCGCCGCCGTTCCTGGTCACACGAAGCCACAAAGTGTGGTTGGGAAGCTCCGCCGTACCTCTGGTGTGCTGCTCGTGGAGTTGTGCAAGCTGGGAAGCTCGGGAGGGGAAGAATTTCACCTTCTTCTCCAAGTCCGGCCGCCGATTGTCGCGGACGAGTTCGTTGCCGTCAAGCAATGTCGTACTCCGCTGAGGCTACCTTCGTGCTCGTGGTGAGCCTAGCTATCTTCCCATGCCCTTAATTCGCCCCAATTCGTGCTGGGTAATTAGTTCGCCGTGCACCATCTCCGGCCGCCGCGAAAGCTCGCCGCCGAGCTAGTTCCGACGACCATTAGGGAGCGGCGCCGCCACCAAATGGTAGCCCGCGTCGTTCTCTACCCGATGCGTGCCCGAACCCGTCCTAATTCATTCCGAATCATCGGATTGAACCCGTCCTAATTCATTCCGAATCATCGGATTCGAGCTCGGGCAGGAGCTCAGCTCCATTGCTGATGTCAGCATGACGTCAACGAGCCAATCAGATTTTTTCCTGAATTTTCTTTTGAAAAATAAATAAAATTATGACGGGTAGACCCCACTGTCGGATATTTAATTATTTAGGAAATCATTTCTGGTAATTATTAAAACTATGACAGGTGGGACCAACTTAATTTAATAAAATCCAGAAATTGTTTAAATTGAATTTAAACTTTGGAAATTCATAACTAAATCATTTTAAAATCAGAAAAATACAAACAATATACCAAAATGTTAAGAAAAATAAAATCTATTTGTTTGTGTAAATAAAATGCTTGTTTGACTAAATTTGAACCATTCTAAAATTGAAACAACAATTTGGTTATTATTTGAAATATGGAATTAATTTGAAATGCTAATTTGGATACATTTTAATTTCATGTAAAATGTTTCACATGCTTCACTTCAAATTCTAAAATGTGTCTTCACCATAATATATAATATTTTTATTTCAATAATTGATTAATTAAAATATTACTTTATTTAAGAAAATAACTAATAAGGATTATTTTCATAATTTTAAAATGAAGTTATAAGCTTATGAAATTTATTCTACTATTACTTAATAACCATTTTTTATGAATAAAAATTTAACAACACTTTAAACTACTAAGTTTCTTTTGAATAAAGATTTCACATATTTCATTTATTACTTAACTTCCTTTCACTTATATTTTGGTTAAATAAAGAAAATAGGAAACAACTTAAAAGTTCATCAACACTAATGTAGAAATGCAAAATGTTTACTCTAAAAACAAATCCTTCATCCAAAAATAAACAAAGCTAAGTATAAGTTAGTAAGTACTTGACTAAGTAAAATAAGCACCCTTATGATATATGTTGATACCAACAAATGTATATATTATTTATTTCTTCAAAAGTTATTCTTTTTGTATTCATGAATAATAATACTACACTATTTCTTCAATTAATTGAAGTCAATACATGTTCTTTACAAACATAAAGATTATAATCAACCCTAAAACAACCACTTAGTATTATGATGTTGTTTTACCTTATTCTTATGCTTAACATGGTACTTTAAAGTTAGAGTTCTAACATTCATCTTTCTTGTGAAGTAAACTTGAAGACAAAACAAAACAAATCTAAAAGTAATCACCAAATTCAAACAACCCTCAACCATCGAGAGTTAGCTACGTGGTTTAAAGCGATGCATCACATACTTATGCATAATAGCATATTGCTTCTTCAAACATTAGTCCTTACCGGACCAATGATGCTTTTTCCAGATTTTGGAGTCTTTATTGTATCGAAGACCTTGGCTGCATAATCTTGCAGTCAAAAAGGCAAGTTCACTCTTGCTCATATCCTAGTTGATTATGTTTATCAAAGTAAATGCAAAATACTATGGTTTATCATTGCATGAAAAAGTAAAACCTATTTTCGAATGATGTGAATTGCTATATATATATTGTTGCCTGGCAGATGGAACTATGGTATGATGTGGTTGGTGGAGGTTCCATTTGCACGAGAAAGTAATACCTAGGACTTAAGAACCAATGCCGTCAGTGTTCTTGCGCCGTAAATGAAGTGTTAACCATGTGACTTGGAATGGGACGGGAAAGTCATCTGTGACCTTCTCCCTTTCGCATGTCAACGGGCAGCCAGAGCCGTACGCTGTAGGTCTTGCGGGACTACATGCACATGGGTGGGGCCCCTTAATGCCCACGGACTCTGGTGCCTATGATGGTATGCAAGAGGATGCCTAGGTACCTATCGTGAGGGGTAGTGTATCAGGGGTGATTCTGCTATGCATGAATTGGGTGGGCATGCGGGGTTGTTGGAGAAGCACGGCGAATGGCTTAGATCATCGACTGGGCCCCATACCAAAGAGAGTGTGGATGGGAAAGATCGCCCGGTTGTGCAACAAGGCGTTGATCTCTTATGAGTAAAGTAACACACCTCTGCAGAGTGTAAAAAAGGGTGACATGTTACTCCCTGTTCCGGGAAGGAGCTGCGAACGCTGCAGGAAAGGTGGCTCCATGAAGCCCTAGCACCTGTGAATGGTTGACGGGCATAGTTTTCTGAAGATAAAATGAATCTTTCGCTAAAAATGTTTTACAAAGATATGCATGTTCATCCATGACCTTTTGGTATGGATGGTAGCTAGTGCATAAAACACCTTATTCCTGTTATATGAACTTGCTGAGTAACGCTCGTGTTGCTCACCCTTTCCTCCATTGACCCCCTGCTTAGATTATTGGAGACAGTAGAGGAAGGACAGGAATCCATAACGATGTTGGTGAATTCTTCAACAAGGAGTCAAATCAACCTGGTGGAGCCCGAAGGAGTCAACCTCTGCTTTGCCAAAGGAGGAGTGGCGACAACAGTGCAATGGTGGACACGATGCCAATAATGCCTATGGAGAAGACAAGAATTATAGGAAGGAGGAGCACTACTCCAGACAAAGATATTCCAGATGGATAGATAGGGCTGTGACAACAACAATAGTGAATTAGGAGTTTGAAGTGGAGCTGGTATCCAGCTTAGTGCTTCGACTTGTGTCTTTTGGGAGTTTCATTTGCACGAGACCTACTTTTGTTTGTAAAGGAGGTTCTCGAGATTTTGTATTGAATAGTGTTGTAATCCTATAGTGTTACCTTGGACTGACTATGTTTCTGTTGTACTACTCTGAAGGATTTAATATTTACGGATTGGTCCTTCTGTGAGCATTATGTCAACGACTTGTACACTACAACATGCAGTGGTGTGCTGGGTCACTACAGTTGTGGATGCGCTTCTTCTTGTTGTGCCAATTCTCCGAGCGGACTGACTTGGTGGCGACCACTTCGTAGAGGACGACCTCGTCGTTGATGACGGGAGGTCTTCGTCATCATCGTCGTTGAAGGTGGGGTCGTCGTCCTCGTCACGGGCCGGTAGCACCGGTGTAGACGAAGAGCTGGCCTCGGCATCGTGGGTGCCAACGTCGAGCGCACGCCAGGCCCACGGGTGGTGGCGCGACCAGCGGCCGCAGTTATAGCCCTGCTCCGAGCGCTGTGCGCGATGATGCTCCTCCTCGACCGGAGAGAGCGGAGCCAGGGGGTGCACAGCTGCGTCCCACCGGCGTGCGGGCCTGAATAACCGAGCGGAGCCGCAGGTGGAGTTCATGATACGTCTCAAATGTATCTATAATTTCTGATGTTCCATGTTGATATTATACCAATTGTTACATGTTTTACATACACTTCATAGCATTTTTATGCATTTTCTGGGACTAACCTATTAAAAAGATGCCACAGTGCCAGTTCCTGTTTTCTGCTGTTGTTGTATTTCAGAAAAGTTGTTCTGGAAATATTCTCGGAATTGGACGAAACCTGGACAGGACCTCCTATTTTTCCAGCACGTACACGAAGTCCGACGGAGAGATGGAGGCGACCGAGGAGGGCGCCACACCGTAGGGCGGCGTGCCCCCCTCCAACCGCGCCGTGGTGGGGTGTGGGCCCCCGGGTCGCTCCAGCCGCCTGCCCTTTCGCCTATTTATTCATCTTCACGGGAAAACCCTAGACACCCGAGCCTCCATCCACGAAAAGTTCCGTAGCCGCCGCCGTCGTCAGCCCTAGCTTAGGAGGGTTCTGAAGCTCTTCCCGGCACCCGCCGGAGAGGGCAATCATCACCGGATGGCTCTACATCACCATGCCTGCCTCCGGAGTGATGTGTGAGTAGTTCATCTTTGGACTACGGGTCCATAGCAGTAGCTAGATGGTTGTCTCTCCATTTTATGCTATCATGTTTAGATCTTGTGAGCTGCCTATCATGATCAAGATCATCTTATTGTAATGCTACATATTGTGTTTGCTGGGATCCGATGAATATTGAATACTATGTCAAGTTGATTATCAATCTATCTTATATGTTATTTATGATCTTGCACGCTTTCCGTTACTAGTAGATGCTTTGGCCAAGTAGATGCTTGTAACTCCAAGAGTTAGTATTTATGCTAGATAGTGGGTTCATGCCTCCGGTAATCTGGGAGAGTGACAACAACTTTTAAGATTGTGGATGTGCTGTTGCCACTAGGGATAAAATAACCGATGCTTAGCTTAAGGGTGCGCCGTTGGGTCTAATGTATTTGTTTACATTACGCATATTACTTAATGCGATTATCCATTGCTTGCAACTTAATACCAACGGGGAACTCGGTATGACAACCTGGAGGTGGATTATTAGTCATAGACGCTGTTGGATAACAGTCTATGTATTTAGTCGTAATGCCCACATGAATATCATAGTAATCATCATGTCATATATATGCATTGTCATGCGCTCAATATTTTGTCAATTGCCCAGCTGTAATTTGTCACCCAGCATGTTAGTTATCTTTTATGGAGAGACACCACTAGTGAACTGTGGACCCCGGTCCATTCTTTTGCACTGATAATACAACCAACTGCAATCATTGTTCCTTTTCATTCTCTGCAATTAAACACTATTTTCCACACCATACGTTTAATCCTTTGTTTTCAGCAAGCCAGGAAGATTGACACCTTCCTGTTTCGTTGGGGTAAAGTAGTTTGATTGTGTTGTGTGCAGGTTCCACGTCAACAGCCGAACTCCCTTCCACCATCAAGTATTTTGGGGTCTCCAACGAAACTTGCTGCTGCACTGCTTCATGCCTTCAGAAGTGCTTCTTACTCCTACTGGATCCGATAACCTTGGTATCTTACTGAGGGAAACTTGCTGCTGCACTGCTTCATACCTTCCTCTTGGGGTCTCCCAACGAACGTGTGTCCCACGTCATCAAGCATTTTTCTGGCGCCGTTGCGGGGAGCAAGAGGATTTCTGCAAGGGGAGTTTCACGCTTCCAATCTCTTTACTTTGTTATTGTCTTGCTTAGTTTATTTTTATCTTGTCTTGCTTTATTTATCAAAAACACAAAAAAATTAGTTGCTTATTTCGAATTGTTATTTTTCAGTCTTGTTATCATGTCTAGCCCTGTTCCTGTAGTCATGTCACCTGAGGAAGAGATTTTCACTTTCAAGCAAGGGAGTGAAGAGAGTTTTAAAGATGCTTGGTCTAGAATTTTTGAGTCCTATGCTAAAACCGAACCAAAAATGACTTTAAGCCTGCTCCTTAGTAGCTTTTATTTCGGTCTTATTCTTTGCTACAGATATGCTTTAGATGTTGTGGTAGGAGGAGATTTCCTTCGTCATGATGGGGATCAAGCTTTTAACGCTATAAAAAAATGATTACAATTTCTAGCCCTCCAATCAGTAAAATTGATTCGGCTCTCATAAGCATAAATGATAGATTAAATACTCTTGAAACAAACATATCTGGTCTAAAAGAAGGGTATAATCAGATTCGTGAACACTATGATAATGTGCCAGTAAATTTTGAACCATCGGGATGGATTCCCTCTATGAAAGTTGTTATCAATGGTGAAACCTTCCATGCTCGTTGTGATATCATGTCTGAATTTTGTTTAATGCCTAGGGAAATTTATGATTCCTTAAACCTTTGGGAGCTTTCCAAATGTGAAAATTGGATAACTTGGCTGATAATACCATTAAATTACCAAAAGGAGTAGCCGAAGGAGTATTTACAAAACTCCTGGGGATAACAATATCTATTGATTATGTTGTCATTGAATGTGCAGGAACAGGACAAATTACGCTTGGAGATCTCTGCTGAAACGCTTTGGAGCAACAATAGACATGGGCCAAGGCATTATGAATTTCGCCTCTTCACCTATGTGTAACCAAGTATTTCCTAAAGATAAGGGTAAGGGTAAGAGAGCTAAGCGTAAGATTGTTGATGCTTCTTCACTTGGAAACACTTGATTCTTACTTTCTGCGCCTAGCTGAAAGGCGTTAAAGAAAAGCGCTTATGGGAGACAACCCATTATTTTATTTCTGCAATTTTTCTTTTCTTTTTGAGTCAAGGAGTTGTTTACTTCTGTAACAATTCCTTTGTATCTTTATTTTATCGCATTGTTGTGCCAAGTAGCCTCTAATAGGAAGATGATGCTAGATTTGGATTTCTGCGCAGGAACAGATTTCTGCTGTTCACCGTTTTACTTCTGTAAAATCACAGAAAAATTATTTAAATCTGCAAATTTTTGTGCGTGATCCTCAGATATGTACGCATCTTTCGTTAGTTTTGAGTTTTTCGATCTGAGCAACGTAAGTGCCTCGAAAAAATTCGTCTTTACAGACTGTTCTGTTTAGACAGATTCTGTCTTTTATTTTTCGCATTCTCTCTTTTACTAGTGTTGAGTGGAATTCTTTTTTAGGGTGAAGAGCTTCACATAACATCAGTGGCAGTAGTTAATGTTAAAAGTAACGGTCATGTTTGTGTCCTTATAGAACATGTGAGTTTTTGATTGTGCACTAACCCTCTAATGAGAATTACTCTGAGTTTGGTGTGGCGGAAGTTTTCAAGGGTCAAGAGAGAAGGATGATATAATGTGATCAAGAAGAGTGAAGAGCTTAAGCTTGGGGATGCTCCCATGGATCACCCCAGCATATTTCAAGAAGACTCAAGCGTCTAAGCTTGGGGATGCCCAAGGCATCCCCTTCTTCATCAGCAACTTATCAGGTCATCTCTAGTGAAACTATATTTTAATTCTTTCACATCATATGTGCTTTACTTGGAGCGTCTGTGTGCTTTTATTTTCAGTATTTTATTTTTCTTATGGTCAACTTGATTGGACCCTAGCATTCTTGATTGGGAGAGAGACACGCTCCGCTTTTTCATATGAATACTCCTATTCTTCACTTATACTTGTTGAGTATTCTTATCTAGCTATTGCTATGCTTTTAGCTCCTGTTTTGCATGCATCTCTTATTCAGAGCTGTTAGTTCTTTTAAAGAAAGTACTCTCTTGCTTCACTTATAATTGTTTGGAGAGTTTATGTTGAAATAAATTGATTGGTGTTTGGTTGGAACAGAAAATGTTGCATGTGGTAGATGGTATAATGGAAAAAGCTTACATATTCTTGTAGATCACTGTATTGGATAATTTGATACTTGTCAATTGTTTTGAGTTATCAAGTAGTTCATGTTTAAGCTTTTGTATCATGTAGTTAAAACCTATTAATGAAGAACTACCGTAAAGCTCGTTGAAATTTGGTTTGCATGATTGGTATCTCTAAGGTCTAGATATTTTCTAGTAAAAGGGTTTGGTTAACAAGGAAGACAGTGTAGAGTCTTATAATGCTTGCAATATGTTTTCATATAAGTCTTGCTGTGTCGGTTGATATCCTGTGTTTGCTTCAAATAACCTTGCTAGCCTAAACTCTGTACTGAGAGGGAATGCTTCTCGTGCATCCAAAACCTTGAGCCAAAATCCATGCCATCTGTGTCCACCATAACTACCTATATGTGGTATTTCCTTGCCATTCCAAGTAAATTTTTCATGTGCTACCTTTAAACTATTAAAAATTATTACTCCTATTTTGTGTCAATGTTTACCAAGCTCATGAGGACGGGGTGGATGTCTTTATGTCAACTGTCAAACAGACTTTACCACCGGACTAGCGGCATATACATCCGCTTATCCATTAATTTTGCAAAAAGAGCTGGCAAATGGGGTGCCCAGTCCCAATTAATTACAACTTTAACCGCTTAATTCTCTTCACATTTTTGCCCTGATTTATCAGTCAAGCAATGACAAACAGTGAAATATCTGCATGTGTAAACAAAAGAGAAGAGGGATGATCTGCCTTGCTGGTAGAAATAACGTCCTTCATGGGAGCCGCTCTTAAAAGTCTGGTTGGCAGGGGTCATATTGTACTTTCCATTTTCTGATTCGTTGACAATTAACAAACACCTCCAAAACTTATTTTTACTCTCTTATGATTTCAAAAACTTAAAAAGCTCTAGCACATGATTTAATCCCTGCTTCCCTCTGCGAAGGGCCTTTCTTTTACTTTTATGTTGAGTCAGTTTTCCTACTTCTTTCTATCTCAGAAGCAAACACTAGTGTCAACTTTGGTGCAACAATTTTTATATGCTTGTATATTGCACTTATTATATTGCTTTGTGTTGACAAATATCCATGAGATATATATGTTGAAAGTTGAAAGCAATTGCTGAAGCTTAAATCTTCCTTTGTGTTGGTTAAATACCTTTTACTTAGAATCTATTGCTTTATGAGTTAACTCTTATGCAAAACTCTTTGATGCTTGTCTCGAAAGTACTATTCATGAAAAGTTTTTGCTTATATGATTCAGTTGTTTGCTCATTATCTACTTGCTAGCAAACTATAGACCATTGACCTGGATCACTTCATTCATAACATGTGCTTTACAATACTATTTGATCAAGATTATGATTGTAGCATGTCACCTCAGAAATTATTTTGTTTTTATCGTTTTACCTACTCGAGGACGAGTAGAACTAAGCTTGGGGATGCTTGATACGTCTCAAACGTATCTATAATTTCTGATGTTCCATGTTGATATTATACCAATTGTTACATGTTTTATATACACTTCATAGCATTTTTATGCATTTTCTGGGACTAACCTATTAACAAGATGCCACAGTGCCAGTTCCTGTTTTCTGCTGTTTTTGTATTCCAGAAAAGCTAGTCTGGAAATATTCTCGGAATTGGACGAAACTTGGACAGACCTCCTATTTTTCCAACACGTACACGGAGTCCAAGGAGAGACGGAGGGACCGAGGAGGGCGCCACACCAGGGCGGCGGGCCCCCCTCCGCGCCGTGGGGGGTGTGGGCCCCGGGTCGCTCCAGCCGCCGCCCTTTCGCCTATTTATTCATCTTCACGGGAAAACCCTAGACACCCGAGCCATTATCCACGAAAAGTTCCAGAGCCGCCGCCGTCAACCCTAGCTCGGGAGGGTTCAGAAGCTCTTCCCGGCACCCTGCCGGAGAGGGGAATCATCACCGGAGGGCTCTACATCACCATGCCTGCCTCCGGAGTGATGCGTGAGTAGTTCATCCTTGGACTACGGGTCCATAGCAGTAGCTAGATGGTTGTCTCTCCACTTTATGCTATCATGTTTAGATCTTGTGAGCTGCCTATCATGATCAAGATCATCTTATTGTAATGCTACATGTTGTGTTTGCTGGGATCCGATGAATATTGAATACTATGTCAAGTTGATTATCAATCTATCTTATATGTTATTTATGATCTTGCATGCTTTCCGTTACTAGTAGATGCTTGTAACTCCAAGAGTAGTATTTATGCTAGATAGTGGGTTCATGCCTCCGGTAATCTGGGAGAGTGACACAACTTCTAAGATTGTGGATGTGCTGTTGCCACTAGGGATAAAATAACCGATGCTTAGCTTAAGGGTGCGCCGTTAGGTCTAATGCATTTGTTTACATTACGCACATTACTTAATGCGATTATCCGTTGCTTGCAACTTAATACCAACGGGGAACTCGGTATGACAACCTGGAGGTGGATTATTAGTCATAGACGCTGTTGGATAACGGTCTATGTATTTTGTCGTAATGCCCACATGAATATCATAGTAATCATCATGTCATATATATGCATTGTCATGCGCTCAATATTTTGTCAATTGCCCAGCTGTAATTTGTTCACCCAGCATGTTAGTTATCTTTTATGGAGAGACACCACTAGTGAACTGTGGACCCCGGTCCATTCTTTTACACTGATAATACAACCAACTGCAATCATTGTTCCTTTTCATTCTCTGCAATTAAACACTATTTTCCACACCATACGTTTAATCCTTTGTTTTCAGCAAGCCAGGAAGATTGACACCCTTCCTGTTTCGTTGGGGCAAAATAGTTTGATTGTGTTGTGTGCAGGTTCCACGTCAACAGCCGAACTCCCTTCCACCATCAAATATTTTTCTGGCACCGTTGACAACCTTCAGAAGTGCTTCTTGCTCCTACTGGATCTGATAACCTTGGTATCATACTGAGGAAAACTTGCTGCTGCACTGCTTCATGCCTTCCTCATGGGGTCTCCCAACGAACGTGTGTCCCACGTCATCAGTTCACCGGACACATCACCGGTGTCGAGCGGTGGATCGGGGGCGTGGGTGCATGGCGGGATATGCAGGGATTTCTCGTCGGCATGGCGCGAATCGAGCGGCAGCGGCGAGAAATTGCGGCGGAGGCGATGACGGAGGGTGAGGGTTGAAACCCTCAAATCCCCTCTCGAACCTTACAGATAATGGAAATGGCGGTGTGTTTACGGTCCACCTTAAAAATTTAAGGGTCGGGCAGACTATATTCGGGCCGTGAAAACGGTCTGGTACCTTAAATCCGCCGAAATTTTAAAGAGTTACCCATATAAGGGATCTGCTAGAGATGCTTGTTTGTTACTCGGTTTTCACACCCATGTACAATGGTCTTATTTTACCAATGACACGTATGATAGTTGCTAAGTTAGACTAGAGAGAAACGGAAGAAGAGATTTGTCTTCTCTTAGCTAAGAGAGTATCTCTTGGCAACAATTGTCTCACCACATATTTAGAGATATTGGGTACTAAATGTAAGTCTAACAAAAAAACCATTATACATCATGGCTTTTGTCATATCTTTACTACGTGGAAGGTGTAAGATAAGACCGTCTTATCTTAGCAATGCGACGTAGGATAATTGCTGAGTTGGAGTAGAGAGAAAAAAAGATTTGTCTTTCTTTTAGCTAAGAAGATCATCTCTTAGCAACAATTTCTCACTGCAAATTTAGGATATATAAGAAATAACCCATTGTATATGCCTAATTAGCGGGACACTTCTTCTTAATTAATATTTTTGAGAGTTTCTTAATTAATAGATAAGATAAAACATTTTTACCTTCATTAAAAAAAACCATCTGTTACATAATCCCAGGTCCACTCATGAACACGATCCATGAGTGTCTCAGCCCACCGATCACGCCCAACTAGAATATAACACGAGCGAGTACAAAAGATTTCCTCAACTAAGGCTGGCCTGATAGGAGGAGACACTATCATCCATATAAGTCCTCTTCATGTCTTCTCACAACCGATGCGGGACTAAGCAAACAAATCTCGCCCTACACATCAGACAACGTGAGCGCGCTTAGCACCAGCATTCTAGGTCACATAGCATGACCGAGAACCACCATGAGTATACTGAGATTGTCATCCAAGAACCTCGCCATGGTCACACCCAGCAACCTCGTCGTCGTCGTCGTCGTTGTCACCAGCCTAACCATCTGCTTCCGTCACCCGCAGCGCTCCCGCCCTGCCTCGCCGCCCTGCTTGAACAGCCGCTTCAGTCGGTCTTCCACCACCCCGGGCATCCGTCTAAATCCCCCCTCTCCCGACGCTGGTGAACCCTCCCCACACCCCCAAACTAATACATCCTCACTAGCGAGCTCCCCCACTAAACTCCCTAAGATAAGATCCTTCCTCACCTCCACCTACGCCGCCTCGGCAGGCCGCGTCGTCGTGGGCTACGGTGAGGTCCATTCATCGTCTCGCCGATGTCACGGGCAACCGTGACGTCCCTGTTCTCGGTGAGGTATCCATCTTTTTCGAAGGGTCGCTACCGATTGAAACAGGCCAGGCCCACAAGGGGAGCGAGACAAGGGTAGGGGTACGCGTAGCCGCGATAACCTACACAATGAGCGTTTAATAGTATTTGCCCAAATTATTTGGTGTCATTTTAAATAGAGGAATTAACACTTTTAGTCCCACAACTTGCGTGAACGATTTAGTCCCATATCTTGCAAAGTGGACACCGGTGGTACCACAACTTGCGTTGTCAGGATAATTAGTCCTTTTAGTCCGAAACATGCCACGTCAGACGCTGACTTGACGAAAAAATTGCACTTAAGTCACGAAGAGTAGAATCTGCCCTCAATCCAATCCAGAGGAGAATTCCCAATCCCGATCCTCACGCAGCGCTCCCAACCCGAGCCAAAATCACCGCGAATCAATCCTCAGTCCGGCGGCCACGTACAACGACTCCGGCGGATCCAAGGACCCCGGCGCCGCGCCGCCGCCCTCCCCTCCCAACCCCGCCGCCGACCCTGTCGCGGATGCCGCCAATGCCAAGATCTACGTCGAGCACGACTTCCTCCAGCTCTCCGCGCCCAAGGGCGGGGATCCTCCCTACGACGAATCCTCCGTCGTCGGAGGCAAGAGCCCCACCTAGTCTCCCTCCAGCTCTCGCTCTCCCTCCCCTCCGACGGCGCCGGCCAGCCATCCTCCTAGCAGCAGCTCCCGTCCCTGCTCCCGTCGGCACCTGTGCCGGATGGAGATTTCCAGGCTGCGCCGGAATCCTACGGCGATGGCTCCACATGTCATGTTTACTGGAATCGATGGATGACTGCGATGACAAGTACAAGTCCCGGCGTTCCGGCGATGGCGACGACGACTCCCAGGTTTGGACTGAAATGCAAAAATGCCATCAAATCCTAGCTGTCGAGTGGAAGGACTCGGTACGGAAATTTATTCTACTCTGTTGGATTTAAGTGCAAATTTTTCGTCTACTCAGCGTCTCACGTGGCATGTTTCAGATTAAAAGGACTAATTAATTCTGGCAACGCAAGTTGTGGTACCATCAGTGTCCACTTTGCAAGATGTAGGACTAAATCGTTCGCACTGCGCAAGTTGTGTAAGTAAAAGTGTTAATTTCTCTTTTAAATGACTGCCAGATTTCACGGGCCAGCCAGTTTATTGGTAGGGTCAACTTTGGCTTTGATCCAAACATGCCCCTAGTTGCCACGTGCCTCGCCTGTGATTAGGAAACGGCCCATGTACCTTAACCGTTGAAAAGGAAAAAGCCCAACTCTGATCCGATCGTGCCGTCCTGCTCCTGCAATCGATCGAGTGCAATCGCTTGGAGCATCCTTTTCCCTGTTCCCGTCCTCCGACTCTTCCCGTCGCCGTCAAGCCACCGCCACCTCTCCCGTCGAGAATTCTGCCAGCGCCGCGTGGTTGCCGTCTCACCCTGGCGCTCCCGCTGTCCCGCCTCCAGAAGGCCGGCTCCCCGATTACCGTCCCTTGCCCTGCCCCTAACCGGCTAACCCTAGACGAGAGTTGGGAGGCGCAGCACTGCGGGCGTCCCGGCTCCGGCGGCGTGCAGCAGACAGCAGCAGGGCATACGCCAGAAGAAAGGCTAGCGGCTGCACAGAATTCAGCAGGCGCTCCGATCCTCCGACGGCAGCAGTCAACTGTCAGCTGACCCAGGTAGTCCAATCTTCATTTCTCCAAACTTTGCAACCTGTTCACAACTGATTCATTAGTAAGGTTTGACGTCCAGTGAATTGTATTCAAATACTCAAATGTGGAATTGATTATTGATATATTGAACATTTTGGGTGATAGATTGAACATTTTCCGCAATTAGTTTAATGAAGAGCAAGTTGAGGAATAAGATGGGTGATAATCTTTTAGATGATTGCCAAATTACATACATTGAGGAAGGAAATTTCTACAAAGTGAATGAGCATGATATAATTGGGAATTTCCATGACAAGGCGTGAGCCCGACATATAATATTCTTTGAACTTTTGAATGCATATAGGCTTCTTTTATGCAAAATACAAACTTAATTGTGAATGCTAATATGTTCGTAAGACCATAGCGCTATTGGTAAATTCTATACTAGTAGGTTGTCATGTCGTATTTGTGTTACAATTTACTTTTATGAAGGTGGGCCACCCTGCTTAAAATCCTAGATCCTCCACTCCTCTGGGCTGTGGTACGCCACGGTTGCTTCCTACGCTCTTCCCTTCTTGATCCCCTTCCTGGCCGCTGTGCCACGCGATGGCGGCGCTGCCTTACACCTCCTCCTCACCGTCCGGGGAGATCCCCGTCGAGAGATCGCCTACTGTCTTCGGCGGCAGCGACGACCATGCATCGCCCTCAAGGTATGTGCCATCTCATCTGTTTGTCTCCCCTATTCGATACAGTGATCCTTTTGCCAGTCTCTTGGTTATTTACACACTGAACTAAGCTTACAATCGACTATGCTGCACGAGTGGCTTGGTTTTATCCTGGGTTGTCTGGCCTATATCTTTGTGTGAAATTGCGGCCTTCTGTTTATAGCCTTAGAAGGCACAATTCGAGAAGCAAAATTCCGATAGGCACAACTGCCCAGAAAGAGGCAAGGTTGACTAATTAAGGGTTAAGATTTCTACTTCGACCTCAGCATAGCTATGTTCATTGTTGCATCTATTTCAGTCGGCATAGCTGTTATGCAATGCAAATGCACGATCCAGTTTTCTGAGGGCATCAGCTTAGTTAATTATATGTCTATAGCATGATCAAACTCGTGCATTTTGCTGTATGATTTTATATGGTTTGGACAGTATCCAATCTGCTATCTTGTACATGTTTCTTCTTTCAGGGCCGAATTGCTTAGCATGGTGAAGAAACATTCACATTTGATTGGGTGGACTGTCGTTGAGGCTGAAGATGATCCATCAGATGTGGAGATGGATGATAAATTCTGGCATGAAATGCTTGATCTTTTTTTTGTACGTGGTAGGGTGTCGAAGAGCAGGGAAGAGGATGACCTCGTCTTCTTTGTCAATAACATGGTACCTTATAGTCCTGCTGACTTCTCCCTTATGTACCCTGATACGGCGCAACTCCGTGCAATAGACATCTCACCATTTGATGATAGAGTGTGTTAATGCAGAAAATGCATGGCTATGGGTTCAATGATAAAATGGAAGACCCACCTCCATTTTTCGTGCGGAGATGGGCCCCTGTGGTAAATGAAGCTATACTAAATTCGCTTTACTTCAGATTGGCTAATACATGAGGCTTTTGTGCTAATAGATTCCTTAACCTTAACAAAGCCTTTTGTCCCAAACAAGTTGGGGTAGGCTAGATATGAAACCCTGTCACGAGGACTTCTCAGGAGGTCACCCATCCTGGTACTACTCTCGCCCAAATGGGTTTCATATCCATGGGACTGGCTAGTTTTTACGTTGGCTCGCCAAGCCTATCACAACCCTTAGATATGAAACCTTTCATGAGGACTTTCCAGGAGGTCACCCACCCTAGTACTACTCTCGTGGGTTTCATATCCATGGGACTGGCTAGTTTTTACGTTGGCTCGCCAAGCCTATCACAACCCTCCTCCTTTATCCGGGCTTGGGACCGGCTATGCCTAGAAGACATAGGCGGAGTTTGCTAATAGATTCAAGGAAAAAAAAATAGAAATTAAGTATTATTTCTTCACTTTTTTGCATTTATATGTCCTACACTGTTGATTTAATTCAGTTGCCTATATAAAAAGTTTACATTTTTTTACCCAGTTCTCAATTTTGTGTACTGAATATTGCCACAACCGCTTTTTTGTCTGTAATGTTTTTTTTCTTAGTTTACTTGGCTAGTGTTTTTAGTTGTTTTCCTACACTGTGCTATTACTATTATCCAGTTAAGCTAATAGTTTTTGTTCCTATGTTAAAGATAGGAGCTCTTTTGGGTTTATCCTACACAATTTTCATTTGTATAACTTTAATGAACATGCAGTACTGCAAATTTGTGAGTTGCATGACGACAATGTCAGAACCCTTACCATTATGATTCTGTATGCATATACACCCAGTGGGTGCAAATTTCTTGTTTGTGAGGTGTAATTTGCAAGAACACGGACAATGCAAATCCTTAGCACTGTTTTTTTATATCTTACTTGGTTAACATAGTGTTTGTTAGAGAACCCTTTTTAAGATGAATAAATTTCTGTCGAGGCACTGAGTTGATTATGCTCCTTTTTTTTTGCAATTACCAGCTTGAAAAGCTCATCAATGTTAATTCATCAGAGATTGACTGGGAACGTTCGTTCTATTTGAATTTAGTCGCTCACACGTCATATACTGTCACAGTTGCAATATGCAGGTATGTTTCTCTGGCAGTTCTGCTAAGATCTTACAAGCTTTTGTACACTCCGAGCAATTGACTGTAATTATGCATAACAACAACTAGAAACCTTTTTTGGTGATCTGATGAAGTATGCTCTCTATGATTGTAATACAATACTTTTGGTCTGTTGGCCATAGAGCCAGTTAAAAACTCTCGAGATTTTTGGTTCATAGTTTCTCATCCTTTGTCAAAATGTGATACATAATGATTGTCATGTCATCTATGTTCCGTGTGAAATGCTATGCCCTTTTTCAGCTATAAGGTTTAGAAATTTGTCTGGGTTAGTGGTACATTCACAGCTGTTTCATTAGCTGACTGAACAATATAGGACCACATATTTGTCTTTCAGTATGAGTTTGGGCTGGAAAGTAGGGGACTCAAAATTTTAGAGTGCCAGTTGTATCCATTCTCATGCAAAACAACTGTTACATACCTAGGTAATATTACCCAGTTATGTGCTTCTTACAATCTACTTCCACAGCATTGGGGATCTTCGCAGTCGTGCAGATAAAAGCAAGCGGTTGCCTCCAGTTTACAAGGTTTCGAAAACTGTATATGCATCGCCTAGCCGCGTAAATTTCCGTCTTGATCGAAGGAAGGTAATGTTTTCAGGCATCCTCTTTTGAGAGGGACATCCTTTAATATAAATAATCTGACATATCTGTTCAACAGGCTGTAGAAACAGTACCTGCATATCCTAACATTTGTTTCTCGGTTGATGACTTTGATGATCCTTTTGATGCGGTGGTGAGTTCTAATTTAATTCCCCCACATTATATTGTGTTCTGTTGATACTTTGCAAACATCGTAGATGTTTAATATTCCCTCTGTTTCATAATGTAAGCCTTTTTAGCTAGCTAGTTTTTTTTTTACACTAATTTTAGCTAGCTAGTTTAGCTTGCTAAAAGGCTTACATTGTGGAACAGAGGTAGTAATATGCAACTTGTATTTTCTGGAGGCCAAGGGCCAATATATATACACATGCAAGTCTATAAATATGTCGTAAACCCCTTATACAACGGGGGGAAAGCACAGCAATATATGCAAAGTATAAACTACTCTAACAGTAGATCTCTGCAGTTGCGTTACTAATGCTCCATGGTTTTCCTTTAGATGGCTTTTACCATATACTTTCTAAGTTGGCCCTAAGAGTAAAGTGATCTTCTAAATATGTGCAGGTTTTGTCAGACCCAGAGCACTGCTATTGTGTGATTCTCAATGCACATGATGGGGCAGCATTTCCTGAAGAAACTGAATCAGACAATGCCGATTCTAACATACAATCCGGGGCCAACTCTGGGAGCATTGCAAAGAACCCACCGAAGGTTTACTTTCTTTCTATATGATGATTGTTCTGTAACAGTTTTAGGTTCACCGCTTCAGATAATATTTCTATATGAACTATACACCCCGTAGTTCAGGTGGTTGTTCAGACATCTTTTCTTCAATTATAGTTCAACTATTTTTACAAAATCCAGTCATTGGACTATCCAAGCATCGTCTCAGCTCTGTTGCACGAAACAGCTCCTCAGCCTGCCAAGAGCCAACCCCCATCCACTTGTCTCTTTTCTCCTCAGTTTTCCGTCCATTTTGTTCTGACCTGCGTGGCAACCCTGCTCACGGTAAGCCCAAGGGCTGCTTATAAGCACTGGAAACATTTACCACTCCACAGCCGGCACCCTCTTCTCTTTGTTGTTTTATTAATCTATATTTGAACTACTCTCTGCACACCTGCATTACTTTCTGCTTGAAACCTAGTTATGCTTCAGAAGCTATCTGCTTCTAGGAGTAGGAGACACTTCTGATTGTATGCAGTATTCGCCTCATACGTGTCTCTTTAGGAAGAAATCCATATTACTCCATGCTTTGCCTCTCCAAAATCCAGTTTACACTTTATATTTAAACCAAAGTAGTGCATACCTCAGCCTTCTTCCTGCTGATTTGGCTCGTGGAGTTTACTAGATTTATACTGCAGAGAACTCTCTTCTCAGGCTATGTCAGCTACCAAAATGTTCGTGAAGCTTATGATGGTTAGTCTTTCATCCATTTACTCTATTTACTTTCCCATCAAGTTGTTTTCTTGCTCTGCACTAAGTATGAGGTTGGTCTTTAGTAACACTATTTCTTCGTCAACACTTTACTCACCTAGAAGGTGACTCCTGTTTAATTTTTTTATAGATTTATAATTTTCTCACGTATGCTTGTCCGAATGTTTTAGCCGGCAGATCCAAATTCAGGAGCTTCCTCTCACTTGGTCAAGACAGTACTAAACCTGATAAACTTTTCATGAGGGGCCCTGAAGGACGTGGGGAAGTTGAAGTTGCTGTTTCTGGGATTGCAGGTCTTCTATGCTCTGTCTATTCTATGCAAACTATACAACTCTTTGGTCCAATGCTAGCTTACAATTTGCATTAAAGAATTTCATTTTGAACAATTACCAACTTTATAGAATTTATAAAAATTGCAACAAAGATACTTGATGACCTACTGAATATTAGTTTCCACTCCCCAACGCTCAAATACTCCCGTGCACTTTTGTTTTGCTCTAGCTCAACTGCAAGCTGTCGACTTGTCAAACTGAATCTATTTTCCTTTTTACTAAACTAGATCAGAGCCATGAGAGATCAAAGAAAGATCCTGGAGATAACTTCCGGGTTCTTGTTCATAGGGCGGCTTCTGCTGCGTCAAAGCTAGCAAAGCATGCCTACGAGGCTGCATCTGCCAACAAACGGTTGGATGATGAGCTTCTTCCTCTAAAGTGTTGTTTGATGTCAGTATCTCTTCCTTGGGACTACATTGCCCACGACTTGCTGCACAAGGTGAGATCATAATAATTACTCCCGGATAAGGTCCAAATTGTGTTGATATTCAAAATTGTTGCAGAGTTGTCACGTCGATTTGGAACCCAGGCTCCAAGGAGCCTGGTATTTTAGGGAAAAAAGTATATAAAGGTTTCAAAAGATTATGCCTCTGGGTATGTTTGTACATATTTATATGATATACAAATCTGCAAAGTTTCGTGGAAAAATTGAAATTTTGGGTTATAAAATAAAATAAATATTAGTGGCTCTAAAAATGAAAAAAATAAGTTGTTTTGATCCTCAAATTTCTTCATGTAGATCTCGGATAATGACATATTTCTATGAAACTTGTGTCGTACATAATAGATGTGTAGATGTGCTTGTATGGTTTTGTTTTCCAGATTTTTTTGAGATATGAAAATGTGGTTTTCAGTTTTTATTTTGAAAAGGGCTCTAGTGAGCTCAAGAGCCAATAGCGATTTTCGCCATTTTGTAGCTTATTTTCCTCATACCACTAATGTATTTTATTATTACTGTTACTGAGTCGATTATTGTTTATGTTCTTGATGGAAAGGATTTGGTCACTATTGTTAATGTGATTACAAATTGGTCTATAGCTCTATACCTGTTAAAACTATCAGTGTATTACTAGAGAGCTTTATAGATGTTTCCGTAGACAGGCTTGCTCCCACTATTTCATCTTAACATGATTACTTAGGACTGTCAGAGGTACATTGTAGTGGCGTATGAATGAAATACAAGTGGAATAGTGGATTAGGTTCTGCTCATATTGGGTGTAATTCATCAATGTAATTGTTCTGGTCTAGTTAATTCAGCTCATGATGAAGCATTGAAATGTTCTGCCATTCACCAGGAAACGCCACCATTGGATTTCTAAGGCTGTAACTCCGCTGTATTGTAAAGGGGCGATTCATAAAGATTGTGCAGAAATGGGTGGCTAAATATGTTGTAGACTCAGATGGCATGTGAGAAAGGGGGATCCACCCAAGAAACCGAGAGATCGTGTACATGTACTTTACCAGACCAAACTTTTAGATTTTGAACTAGTCTCTGTGCAGACTTTATTATGTACATGTACTTTATTAGACCAAATAGAGAGAAGTAAGATTTTTTTTTAAATAATATTTTTTAAACTGAAATTCGGAAAATAGCGCGCGTTTTCCAGAAATTTGGAAAATAGCGTGGCGTCGGCAACGGCGGGGCCGAAACCTGCCTTTCGGCACGGGCCAGGCCGAAACACCATGGTTTCGGCAAGGGCCAGGCCGAAACAAGGCTGATCTGCATGCGCGCCAGGCTTTCGCGTAACGGCGGGGCCGACAGGCATGTTTCGGCTCTGGCCGTGCCGAAAGTGGCATTTTACATTTTTGTTTTTGTTTTTCCCGACTGTTGGCCCATATATTCACATTTCCCGCCACCGCTAATGTTGCCATTATTTTCCCGCTCATATTTTTCGGCTCCGAGCATATTTTGGTTCCCGCTTTATTTCTCCTGCCATTTTCCTCCGACCATTTTTTGCATTGATCGTATAAATTTGTTTCGCGGTCAATTGTTCCCGCTTTTTTTTCTCCCGCCATTTTCCTCCCGCCCTTTTGTTCCCGCCATTTTCCTCCCGCCCTTCTTTTCCCGCCATTTTTCTGCCGTGCCTAATTTTCCTGCCAAACTTGCTCCCGCCTTTTATTTTTCCGCCAGACTTGCTCCCGCATGTTTCTCCCGCCAATTGTTCTGTGCTCGTCCTATAAAAACCCCAGGAGGAGATGTCGAGTTCTTAAGCATAGTCCACTCACTCGAACATGTGGAGATACAATTCAGATGGTAGTTTCCCGGCAGGAATGTCGACACTCCTTTTGAAGTTTACGGCCGAGTTCAAGGTAGACAATAAGGAGATCCCATTCGAAGATATTGTTAGTCATCCACCTCATCTCCGTGAGCTATCAGCGAAGCTAGCTAGGCATGGGTGGCCATGGAGGAATTACAAGGAAATAGAAAAAGAACTCGTGAGGCTGCATGCTAAGTGGCAGAAGAAGAAGCTAACATATCCCACTGAAGCATATATGTTGGATGCTTTTCGTACACCGATGTTATGGGTCGAGGAGAGCGAGAATGAAGATGATATCTTCATGCCCACTGAAGCGAGCAAGAGAGCTGCAGCAGCGGCGGCGGCGTCGAAGGGCAAGGGTGCAGCGTCGTCGAAACCAAGGCTGAAGCATCGTCGAAGGGCAAGGGTGCGGCGTCGTCGAAGGGCAAGGGTGCAGCATCGTCGAAGGGGAAGAGTGACGCGGGAGGCTGTGTCGATGGTAGATGACTTTTCTTTTTCAATTTATGTTGTGTTGTCGCTACTACCACTTTTCTTGCTGTCTGTGTAAGTTGCAATGTTTGTTTAATAATATGTCTCGTACAACTTATTTTCCTCTGATATGTCTCGTACATAGATAATAATATGTCTCATACATAGATAATATGTCTCATACAAACATAAATATGAATATGTCTGTACATAGATAATATGTCTGACATAGAAATATAAATACGGATAGTAGTACCTAGATAGAAATATGTCTCACAGATAGTAGTAGATAGTAGTATCACTCATCTCTGTGAGGACGTGTCCGCGGCTGTCTACGTCGAGGCCCAGAAGGTGACAAGCGTCTCGGAGCGCGGTGGTCACGCATCCCTCGGCCTCGCAACGGCTCCTCCTCCTGTGTCTGGGTTTCCTGCGTCGGGGCGCGGTGGAGTCTGGTACATCGGGTCGTCGTACAGCTCCGTGTGTGTAGAGTCGTCACCCCCACCTGTACATGTAGATGTTACGTCAGTACTCCGTCTAGGTGGACATGATAAATAAATGAGAGTATTATAAACTACTTACGGAGGTGGACCGGAATCTGAGACATCGGCATAGCAGACGGGTTCCACACGTTATGTTGAGGTGGATGTATCCCGTAACCTTGCGACATCGCGAACTGGTAACCAGGCAGCATGCCATACCCGTACGAAGGCGGCATCCCGAGCCCGTACATAGGTGGCGGCTGCCACGTCGAACTACCAGGCTGGGTAGGATCTGGCTGCTCGTACAGAATTGGCTGTGATGGACCGGACTGGGAAGGATCTGGCTGGTGGGACGAACTACCATGCTCGTATGTAGGTCGTGGGCGAGGCTCTGTACTACTGTATGACGTGGTCGGGGGTCCTGTCGACCTGTGGAGTGACGGGAGGGTGATACCTGTGCATCCTGAATAAGTGGAGTCCGGGAGAGTGACTGGCGCGCGGGGCGCGGTGCTGGGCCGTGTGCCGCAACGTCTGCAGCGCCGGCACAAGTAAGAACAGAGTACACACGTCGTAGCTTGTCCTCCAGACGCTTGAACCAAGACACTTGTTGCGGCAGTGGGGCAAAGTCGGCAACGTCGCTCTGAATGTCTTGTATCAAGCTGCCTGTTGTAGGAAAACAAAATGTTAGTGTCGATTATTGAGACATGCATTTACCAATATTAGTGAAGTACATACCGCGTAGTATCTGCTTCCCCCAATAGCCTCAAGTGGGTACATGTCCGTAACAGAAGGAGGTGGCAACTGATCAGGCTGGGACGTGGGCACTAAGCGAAGTCGAGTGGACTGTCTGTACGTCCGCAGATATAAGTTGAAATCATGTAGCAGAAATGGCTCATCCGCGGGCCATACATTAGCCGTCGCGTTCGCCCATTCCGCTATGTACGGATTAAGTGCCTGTAGCCAAGATGCCAGAGATCTATCTCCTTGTCGCGACAATCTGAAACATGTAGGCGTAGTGTAATTAGAAAAGTACATTCCAAATTCCTTGGTGTAAACACAGTTGATTAAAAACATACTGTGGATGTGCGGAGGAAGGGCGGGAACTCTAGTGGGAGGCTCCGGCAATTGTCGCTTGCCAAACTGTCTCATGACACGTTGTTGGGCCATCTCCTCCACCGTGACATCGAAAACAATGCGGGCTCGAGTGAACCAGTAGTTTTCATCCCTCCGGCACAAGCTAGAAATCCCGCCGGGGTATCTCGCCTGCACCCTGTCAGGACGGTACGGCTCCCATATAACCTGATTGTCTTGCAATTGATCAAACTGCATCGTGAAGGACTCGTAGCAGTTTTTAACCTGCTGGCCCGCGTACCGTCTCTGCAAATAGATAAACTAGTAAGTGATGTGCAAGTTTACCAAAATAAGAAGTTTGAAAAATTAAATGATGTGCAAGTTTACCTCTCTACGCGCCCACATACTACCAATAGTAGGCAAAGCGACTAGGTTTGTCTCAACGAGCCTGTACTCCCAGGGTGTGAGCGTCGACGTCAGGCCTACCGATAGGGAACCTCTCCCAAGACCATAACTGCAACAGTAGTGGACAGCCAAGAAGCGAAGCGGAACGCTTATTCTTCGTGCATGCCGAACACATAGCTCGGTACGTGGCGGCTAAGACAGCTGACCCAAAACTCCGTGGCACTATGTCCTCAACGTGATGTGCCTCCGCAATCTCTCGCGCCATATTGATGAAGCGCGCACTAATAGTGTCGACGTGGGAGTCAATGAACATTACCTTGCCGAACAGCCACATCAGGTATGCCTCCAGACATCTAGTAATCTGCGCTTCAGTCAACGCGGCATCCGGGTATCCTAGAACTCCAATCTGCATTGATCATACAAAACGAACTGAGTAAGTACAAGTTTGTTGATAATAAAAAATAAAACTCATAATTCTAACAGTCTTACCTGAAACTTGCTCAACCATGAAACCCGAGGACCGTGTCGCTGGTACTCTAAGAGCGGGTTTTCCGGATGTATCCCTGCGAAACGTGCCTGCATTTCGTCACGCCAATTATCTGGAGCCTGTAAAGGACCTACGACCGCGCCCGCCAGTGGGAGACCCAACAGATATGACACATCCTGAAGAGTCGGTGCCATCTCTCCGCACGGGAAGTGAAAAGTGTGGGTCTCGGGCCTCCATCGATCAAGTAAGCAGCAGAGCAGTGACCTGTCTGGGTTGATGCGTCGAGATGCATCAACCTGCACATCAATATCTGGGGCCCCGAGCTGATCTGGTGGAATATGTTGCCACTCCCGCCGAGTCGCCTCAACTAGGCGCGCTATAGGTAAGAGACCAGACCAAGATAAACTGCAACAAGTTTGTTGATAATTATTCGTCAGTGACCTATCATAAATTATTCGTCATATCGTACAACATAACGAATAATCAATATATTCTCTTATACGTACCGATCAACCCAATCAGGGTGTATCATCCAGTTGTATGCTGGACCCCGCGTACGCAAGATCTTCGGTTTGTCACCACCCTCCCAAATCTTTGCACGATGTTTTCCATCGATCACCTGACTGAGCAACGCATGTGCAGCCATCTGTACAAATTAAAACATAAAAATTAACAAACATACAAATTCACGTACAAATTAAAACATAGTTCGGACACATACAAATTAAACATACAAATTCACGTACGAATTAAAACATAGTTCGGACACATACAAATTAAAACATATTCAATATGTACAAATTAAAACATAGTTCGGACACATACAAATTACAACATAGTTCGGACACATACAAATTAAACCATAGGGTTACACACATAGAAATTGGAATGTAGTGCTAGCCACGTTGGCCACGTCCTCGGTTTCCTCGGTTTCCTCGACTTCCTCGACCACGCACAGGATCAGGAATGACTGCAGGATCAGGATCAGGTCCTAGGCCGTATTTGGGACAATACTTCTCTCTATGCCCAAAAAGATTGCAAAGTAAGCACTGTCTAGTACATCCACCAGCTTCAGACTCGTCCATATCATTCCGGATTCGACGCGAGTTCCGTCTTCCTCTGCCAGTTCTCATAAGAGCAGGATCCGGAATATATTCTCGTTCCATCTCATTCACCTTGTTGAAGTTGCCAACTACTCTAAATCCTGTCATCTCCCCGGTCCAAGTTTCAACCACAGCCTCTTTCATGTAATACGGAGAGACAAAACTGATTGGGTTCATCCCCAACTGGCCAGAAACAGCAAGGACATGAGAACATGGGAGGTGAAGCAGTCTCGGTTTGTTGCACGTGCACTCGCACGTTGGGGGTGCAGTAGCACTAATTATGACCTCATGGGTTTTCAGCTCACCCGCACCAAATCTTGAGGTTGGTAAGCGTACCTCGTACCTCGCTTCTTCATTACCAATACGAATCACCGTGTGCATCCGTGCCTTCTTTATCTTCTTGTCCATGTACTGTCTTATCTTGCGGCAATAAGGTGTGTTGGGGTAATACTCAATATGCTCGACGGCTTCACGACGTCTATCTCTGAAATACGTCAATGTTCCGTGCAAAATACCCTCCACCAGTGCTGTCAGTGGCAAACTCCTATTCCCTCTGAGTACAAAATTATACACCTCAGCTAGGTTGGTAGTCATGATGCCGTACCTTGCTCCATATTGGTCGTGCAACAGAGACCACTTCACGGGAGGCTCCTTCTCTATCCACTCTTCAAATTTTTGATTCGTTTTCCCTTCTTTCTCTTCGTACCAGGAGGGTCAATTCCAGGCAAGTCACACAACCCAACAGGCTCTGAATCTGTCGTATTTGCCGCAGTACCCTGTGCCGCAGCACCCTGTGCCGCAGCAACCTGGCCGCGCTACCTGCGCCGCAGCAAGCTGTGTAGCTACCGCTTGTGCCTGCGCAGCTTTCCTTTCCTTCACTTGCTGCCCAGTGAATTCAGTCAGTCTTTCCCACAGAAACTGATACTTCCTCTCTTGATTCTGATTGCACAGTCTTTTAAACAGATTCATCAGCCTTTTACTCTTAAAGCATGAGTAAAAGTTAGCGCCGAGATGACGCATACACCAGCGGCTCTGCATGTCAGTCCATGGTGCTGGTTCATCCTCGGTGGGGTGCTGCAGTCGCTTTATAGCCTTAAGCATACCAGGATGCCTGTCGTGAAGGATGCACACATTTGGTCGAGTCTTCACAACTGCCTTTTTCAATTGCCTGAAGAACCATATCCAGCTCTCATAATTCTCACCCTCGACGAAGGCGAAGGCAATCGGGACGATCTGCCCATTGCCGTCCACACCTATTGCGGTCAGGATCTGCCCCTTGTACTTGCCTGTGAGAAACGTGCCGTCCACGCAGAGCACTGGACGACAATGGGTAAAAGCTTCGATGCAAATAGCGAATGAGAAGAACAGTCGGCCGAATACACCATATTGAGGAAATTCCGGGAACCGTTGTAATTCTACTAAAGCATATGTGCCAGGATTCCTCTCCTTCAATGTGCTAACAAGACGAATAACATTATCATAAGAGTCATAGAAAGACCCAAACCTCTCCTCTAGAGCCTTCTGCTTAGCTCTCCAGGCCTTTCCGTACTTAATGGTGGTTTTCCATCTTGCGTGAACTGTATCTATGATGTGCTTTGCTACCATGTCTTTCTTGTTCACTATCTCACTGAACAAGAGACGTGCAATGAGAGTTGACGTTAGGTTTGGGTGATCTGTCAGCAAACTATTAATTTCACATGTGTGTGGCACGACGTCTGTCACCACCCACACCACGTCATACTTCGGCAAGTGACCATGCACCCGTGACGGACAACCAATGTCAACACAGCTCATTGTCAAATATTGCCTATTTGACACGTCAGTGCGGAAAACCCTTTGCGTGGACAATGCCCACTGAATCACGGCTTCCCTTAACTGTTGCTTCGTGCTGTACTGAGCCCCGATTTGAATGTTATTCATGTGGTACTCCCAGGACGATTCATGGACATCAGGCACGGCCGTGATGGCAGAGTTGTCCTGATTCCAGTAACTGGGAATAGGCACATCTTCATCATTGTTTTCATCAGAATCATCAGAATCAATATCTTCTGCGACGCCATCCTCCTCGTCTTCCGCCAATATCTCAGCCTGTACTGTACCTTCGTGCTCATCCGCATCAGCCTCCCCAATTTGGGCAGGTCCTGCTGACAGTGCTGGTTCATAATGAAGAGGAATTTCTGACAGTGATGGTACATAGCCAACAGGAATTTGAGCATGTCCTGCTGACGGTGATGGTTCATAGCCAACAGGAATTTGAGCATGTCCTGCAGACGGTGATGGTTCATAATGACCAGGCATTTGGGCACAATGCGAACTAGTTGCTTCACTAGTCTCTCCAGTCTGAACAGCACCGCCACCTATTTCAAAATTATTCTGCTTCAGAACAAACGACACTAGGACTTCTGGTTTTGTCCCTCGGCGTTTGCATGATGCTAGCCAAGAAACCCACTGATTTGTCCGATCAAGCGGCAACAACTCCCAGCGAATATTTGACCGGGATTTGGTCCATACCGACTGAATCCTAACAGTCCAGTAATTAGGATCATACCCAAAATTCACCGTAAAATACCACTGGACACCGCTGATTTTCACTTTCTCTGGCTCTGTCAACTGAATCTCCACATTTTCAAATTCACTAAGATCAACCCCTGACTCAGATGTACGGACTGTACCGGCACCGTAGTGCACAACAACATTGACCACTTCCATTACCTAAACAAATTTATTCAATCATTAAATACTCCACACGGATATATCTAAATATTACGACCGCCGAAAATAAATATGATGACCCCCGGTAAAATAAAGACTACTCAAAATATACAATACATCTAACCGACAACATACACTAATCCTGACACATCCACCGGCAAACTATATTAACATCTAACCGACAACATATACTAATATGACCAACTAAAATATGCCGACCAACTAAAATATTACCACCACCTAAAATATGACCACTAACTAAAATATATCTACACTAATCCACACATATGTCATGCATCCACCCTTAAATTATATTAACACTTAACCTAAAAAATCTAGAGATTAGGGTTTACCCTTGACGCGTGCGTAGCTTCCGTTGCCCGGCTTCAATCTAGCACCACCACCGCCGCACCACGCCTCTGCCTTCCCCAACACCGGCACACACCACCACTATCCACCATTGTTGACCACCATTGCTCCACCTCCACTCCCCCAAGCGCCTCCACGAACAACTATCCCATCAGTAGATCGAAGATGCCCTAACCCTCCTCGTCCCTATTCTTGAGTATGTGGGCTTGTGGGAATTTTTTTTAGCAAGGATTGGTGCTCTTTTTGGGTGGAAAACAGAAGGAGAGAGAGGAAGAAGCAGCTCGGGCGAGAGGAAGGAGAAGGCCGGCCGAGAGGAGAGAGGAAGAAGCAGCTCGGGCGGGTGAGGCTATCCCGTCGCCTTTCGGCACGGGGGGTGCCGAAACCCCTGCTTTCGGCACGGGCGGTGCCAAAAGTGGCCAAAGCAGCTGGGCCGCCCCTGCTGCTGCATGTCGCGGCTCCTTTCGGCACGGGTAGCACCGAAACACGAGGTTTCGGCACGGGCAACGCCGACGCCGCGCTAGATTCCGAAATTCTTCAAACCGCGCGCTATTTTCCGAATTTCAGTTTAAAAAAATATTATTAAAAAAAACATGTAAATATTGAGTGCTTCTCTCCTTGTGAGAAAAAAAAATCATTGTTTTTTCCTGCCGCGTTTGATACAATTTACAATTTTCATCAAGGAAGAATCGTAGGTCCGGACTTGCCCACGCATGTATGCATGTATCAACGTAGATTCTTTTTTTCTCAAACTTTAAAAAGTTTTATCTTTTAAACCACAAATCGAAATTCAGATCCGTTTTCACGGTTGGCTTTATCGCGACGAGATCTTCAAAACTAGATCCCATCTTGATATGTTTTGACATTTTTTCCTGACCCTAGCTACTAGACTATAGTCACTTGGTCACCAGGTATTATCAATTTGGTCACTAGGTTAAAATGAAGTGGTTGCCTCGTTTTTGAACTTCACTCCGTAATGTAATCCATTCCATATTTAACGTGTTTATAGTGGATCGAATCCTCACTTTCTAGACATGTATATCATAAATATGACAAAAGAGTATGTAAAAATTATATAGTATGTAAAAATTATATAGTAACTATGTATTATTTGGATGACAATTGTTAACTAGTAGTATGCTAACTACACCATTATAACCTAGCAACTGGCGGAAAAAAAAAACTTCATCAAACATATTAAGATAGGGTCTGCTTTTAAAGTACTCATCAAGACGAGTCCAACAGCGAAAACGGATCATCAATTAGATTAATGGTTTAATAAATAATTCATTTTGAATTTGCGAATCATAAAAGATTCCTCACATAGTGGATGCTTGTTCTGACAACTTTATAGATAGAGATAAATGCTAATTTCGCATGCGTCGGATGGAACTGGTTGATTGGGCACGTCTTCATTATAGATTAACCGATTAAAGATCAACTGGTACACAGTTCCAAAAAAACCACTAGAGTTTCACAAGTAAAACCACGTTAATTAATGAGATTCACTTGAAGAAGGGGAACACATTGTAGCGGAAGTAGAAGTGGCAACCGATTGGGAGGTCAGCAAGGTCCAACTTGCTTCCGCTCTCGAGATCGTAGCGCAGGAGGTAGTTCAACTTCTTTAGAAGGATGAACTCGCCGCACGCGCTGGCGAAGTCTACCGGCGCCTCCGCACCGATCAGCACTAAGATCGATACTTCCACCACGACCGCCTGCACGCGACGCCACCCCGACGCCGCGTCCATAAGCCACACGCCGCGCACGGCTTCCATGTCGTCCTTGTAGCCGTCCGCTAGGATGTCGAACGCGCATAGGCGGAGCCGGCCGCCAACCGACCCCAGCGACCGGCTCACGCGGCGCTTGGCATCCTTCGCCAGCGGCGGCTCGCGCAGCACGGAGGCGTGGCAGCGGGCGGTGTCGTAGCGGAGGATGCGGCTCTGTCCACCGCCCCAGCGCCGGGTGTGCCAGTAGAAGCACGTGCCATCGTGGATACCCGGGGACTTAGCGGGCAGGCAGCGGGCGACGCCAGATGCTGCGAGCTCCATCGATGCCCACCTGGCGGTCGTGGACGAGAAGGTCTGCACGAGCACGCGGCGCCGCCTCCGACGGAGGAGAAGCACGATAGTGAATACGAGCCGCCCAGTGGATGCGTCGACGACATCGTAGTGGAGGCCGACGCTGGACGACAAGACGGTGGCCGGCGGGAGCGTGAGCCAGCGGTTGGCGGCCGGGTCGCACACGTAGTAGCGGCTCGGGCTGCGGCATAGCAGCAGACTGCCGTGCGACGCGACGACGGAGACGTTGAGCGTCTGGACTGTGCGCTCGAAGAAGACAGCATAGTCTTCCACTTTCACTTCCAACGGTGGGTGTGGGTCCGCGGCAAAGCTGATCTCCATAGCCGGATGTTGTGGGGCGAAGCGATCGTTCCCGCGGGCCGTGTACTCTGGTTTGAGAGGGATATTGACGGGAACACGCTCGGTGGGGTCAGTTGCGACGAGCATGAGGTCGGTGAATCGAACCTCGCCCAGAGGCTGCACAATGAGCGCGTACGGACGGTCGGGGAGAGCTCGCGGGGAGAGGTGACGGCAGAGGAACGTGGGCTGCCAGAGAACCGCGCGCCACTGCCGGCAGACGGCGGCGAGACGGTAGGCGGCCTTAGTGGGTAGCCGGCATAGGATCTCGGAGACGATGCCGTCGTCGAGGTGCGGCACGGCCATGGCGGCCTAGCAGGGTCGGATTGACCGATTGATTTCGGTGGCGGTTCTAGTTACGCGGCTCGTGATCTTCAGGTGTTATATGGGCAAATAAACCATGAATACGCCGTTAACCTAGTTATAGGAGACGTGCGATATAACCAAAATCCGTTCAGTAATGCAGCAAACCGTTGATCAAATTGTCATCTGTTTTCACCGCTAGGTTCCTCTCAACGAGTACCTTAATACAATACAAGATCACGTCTTAATATCTTAATATATTTCGACGAACTTTATTTTTCATTGTCAGTTGCCAGGTTAGAATATTGTAGTTGCCATATTACTACTCCCTCTATTCTAAATTAGATCCACCATATGTGGATGTATCTAGAGTAGCAAGTCATCTAATTTGCAACACAGGGAGTAGTTTACAATTATCACCCAAATAATGCCTAGTTATCAGGGTTAATTTTACATGTTTTTTTGTCATAGCCATGATCTACACGTCTAAAGAGTGAATATTTGATCCACTCTAAACACGTAAAATATGGAATTATCGTCACGAAAGGATTACGTTGATGAGAAGAGAAGTTCAAATAACCAGGCAACCATTTGATTTTAATCTGTTAACCGACTTGACAATAACGGGTGACTAAGTGACTATAATAATCTGGTAATTAGGGTCAGAAACAAACTTATCAAAACATATCAAGATGGATCTACTTTCGAAGATGATAACGGATCTGAATTTTAATTTACGGTTTAAGAGATAAATCGTTATAAAGTTTAAAAACCAAAAGAATCTACATGGCTGCATGCATGACTCGATTACCATATTCTTTCCGTACCCACGGAAAGCTAATTTGGGGCACGTGCTTTTAATACCACGATCCATGAATAAAAGAGATCAAACCAGAGGACACAATATTTTAATGTGGAAAACCCTTCCAAATAGGGAGAGAGAAAAACCTACAAGCGCCAGCTAGTAATTTTTAACTATAATCGGGTGAGGTTACAAATGCCAGCTTGCTATCCGACTCAACAACGATCAATATCGTACACGTCCGAAGTTAACCTTTAACTTTAACTTTCATTTAATCACAACAAAATAACATCACGTACGTGTAGCAGCCCAGAATCATTGATCGATTTGATTTCGGCTGTGCTGTTGAGTTACGTGGTGTTTGTGATCGCCGGCTCTGTCGTGCGCTCGTGCACGTATTATGCTCATGAGCTAGCTCAATTTGGTAGAGTGAATCCTGCCGGCCTGTGGTTGGATGATCCACCGAGTAATGTTCTTAGGTTGATGGTGGGTAATATAACTATTATTTGAGTTTTAATAAAGTTAGTCATGATGGGCTTTACCTAAAAATCCACCAAACGGATGCTTTCGGTTTTTTCTCAAAAACAAAAGAAACCAAACGGGCACCGTTAGAGATAGACTTTGTACACCCGAATATTGCTATTGTATAAAGCATATTCGGTAGAATCTTCTACGGTTAGAATCCCTAAATATCCTCCCGTAATCTTGATGTAATTATTGGCTATTGTAGCCCCTATATAACACGCAGGCGACCCGAGGCCAAGGGTATCGCTTCCTACCAGTTTCCATATGGTATCAGAGCCGATCTCTTCTGTGACATCAAAACCCTAGAACACCAAATCAACCGATCTACCAAGAACACCAAGAACCAATCATGGCCTCCTCCTCCTCTCCTGATTAGCCCCTCGACTCTCCTCCTTCAGAGAAGCTGACGCGGGCAAATCACCTGCTCTGGAAGGCTGTTGCTCTGCCAGCCCTGCGCGGTGCGCGGGCAATGGATCTGCTAGAAGGCAGGGAGAAGGCGTCGCCAGAAACCATCACCGTCAACACAGACGACAAGAAAACCAAGGTCTCCAATCCGACTTACGACAGCTGGATAGTGAATGACCAGCAGGTCTTGAGCTACCTGCTCAGATCCTTGTCGAAGGACATACTGGCCCAGACTGTTGGGCTGAACCACGCAGCAGAGGTATGGACGCTGATTACCTCCATCTTCTCGTCGCGATCCAAGTCGAACTTGGCGCATCTGCGTGGAGAACTAGCCAACACCAAGAAGGAGAACATGACCGCCGACGAGTACATCGGCAAGATGAGAGGCTTCGCCACCGAGCTGGTGGCCGCAGGCCGCACCATTGATGAAGATGAGCTGGTGGAATTCATCCTCAACGGCCTCGACGACGACTACACCTCTCTCGTGTCTGCCGTAAATGTCATGGAGACCTGCTCGGTAAGCGAACTCCATGCCATGTTATCTGCTCATGATGTTCGTCAGACTAGACTGTCAGGTGGCCACAAGGGGTATGAATCCTCGGCAAAAGCCGCGCATCGTGGCCGTGGCGGCGGCTACAACAACTACAACAACTACAAGAACAAGAACCAGCGCGGTGGCTACAACAACTACAACCGCGAGGACAACCGTGGTCAGTACTATGACCGTGGTGATGATGGTGGTCGCTGCGGTGGACGTGGTCACCGTGGCGGGCGTGGCGGCTGACGCGGCCGTGGCGGGAGTGCTCCCGCTCCTTTCAGCGACGTCACCTGCCAGATCTGCAAGAAGTACGGGCATGTTGTAGGCGCGTGCTGGTGGCGCTATGAAGACAGCAACGACACCTATGAAGACAAGGGCGCCAATGCCGCCTATGCCTATGGGGTCGATACCAACTGGTATCCAGATTCCGGAGCAACAGACCACATCACCGGCAACTTGGAGCAACTCATGATCCGCGACAAGTACCGTGGCAAGGACAAGATCCACACTGCCAATGGTGAAGGTATGCACATTAGTAACATTGGTCATTCATTTATTCAAACCTCTCATCGTGATCTTCACCTCAAAAACATTCTTCATGCCCCTAGTGCGACTAAAAACTTACTCTCTGTCCATAAACTTGTTGTTGATAATAATGCTTTCATTGAATTTCATCCTTGGTATTTTTTTATTAAGGATCAAGCAACGAGGAAAATTCTTCTTAGAGGACATTGTGAAGGCGGCCTCTATCCCATCATATCATCATTCTGTCCAAGTCAAGAATCAAGCAAGTTTGTGTTGCTATCAAGCCCACCTCTTCAAGGTGCATAGTCGCCTAGGTCATCCGTCCCATAGAATTGTTCAACATGTTCTGAATAAATTTTGTCTTCCATATTCCAAGGATTCTAGTAGTGAAACTATTTGTGATTCATGTCAAAAGCCAAAAGTCATCAACTTGCTTATCCAATCTCCACAAGTGTATCTACCGTACCTTTGCAACAAGTTTTTTTTTCCGATGTTTGGGGTCCTGCATCCACTTCCGTAGGACGTCACAATTATTATGTGAGTTTTATTGATGACATTAGCTAATTTACATGGATTTACTTGCTCAAAAAGAAATCAGATGTTTTTGATGTATTCCAAAATTTCATGAATCTTGTTGAACGAAAATTTGAGAGAAAAATTGTCACCGTGCAAACCGATTGGGGAGGAGAATATGAGAAGTTAAATCCCTTCTTTCAAAAACTTGGCATCTCACACCATGTTTCATGTCCTCATGCCTATCAACAAAATGGGTCAGCAGAAAGAAAACACCGTCATATAGTAGAAGTTGGTCTTGCCCTTCTTCCTAATGCCTCCATGCCACTCAAGTTTTGGGATGAGGCTTTTCTTACCGCTACATATCTCATTAATCTCATACCAAGTCGTCTCATCGATAAACTTAGTCCTGCAGAAAAACTCCTCGAAACTACATCAGATTACAAATCACTTCGTGTGTTTGGCTGTGCCTGTTGGCCAAACTTGCGCCCCTACAACAGTTGGAAACTGTCCTATCGTTCCAAACAATGTGTGTTCCTAGGCTATAGCCCACGACACAAAGGTGTCAAGTGCCTTGACATCTCCACATGCCGAGTTTATATCTCCAGAGATGTGGTTTTTGATGAAGAAGTGTTTCCTTTTGCCTCCCTACACCCCAATGCCGATGCTCTCCTTCAGAAGGAAATTCTTCTCCTTCCCAAACATCTTCTTCCACACACTGGGGATGCGAATAATGATGAACCTTAGACTAATGAAAACTCACCATTACCTGCTATTAGCATTTTGCAGCCTCCTGCAGAAAATTTGGAGCAGAATGATGAAGATTTGAGCCAAAACGGAGAAGAAAACGGGTATGATTCCATGCCAGAAAACGACAGCACGGGGCTCGAGGATGATAGCGAATCTAGCTGATCCCGGCTCTGACAGCGACGCCGATCCCGATGGCGATCCTGTTCCCTCTACCGGTGTATCGGCCGACGCAGAAAACGCGTCGCCCGCCTCCTCCGCATCAGGCGAATCCCGTGCCTCCACGCGGCACGGCCCTACAGGCGACCATCCATCCGGTCCCTCCACGACCGCAACCAACCAAACCAGCGGACCCCAAGGCTGCCACACGGCAGCTGCCCACTCGCCGTGGCCGTCCCCGCCGACAGCCGACACCCCAGGCGCCAGGATCCTCTACAGCGTCTGCTCCTGTAGCTCCTCCTGCAGCGAGAACTCGCCTTCAAAAAGGTATAACACAACCAAAGAAATGGACTGATGGTACTGTTCGGTACAATTTTTTGTGTACCACAGGTGAACCCAATACTCTGCGTGAAGCACTTGATCACCCTGAATGGCGCATGGCAATGGATGAAGAATTTGATGCACTTCAGAAAAACCAAACTTGGCACTTGGTTCCCTCTCACCACGGTAACAAAAATGTTATTGATTGCAAATGGGTTTACAGAATCAAGAAAAATGCTGATGGCTCCATTGATCGTTATAAAGCTCGGTTAGTAGCAAAGGGATTTAAACAACGATATGGTATTGACTATGAGGACACCTTTAGCCCTGTTGTTAAAGCTACTACCATTCGTCTTGTCCTGGCTATATCTGTTTCCAGGGGTTGGAGCCTTCGGCAACTTGATGTCAAGAATGCGTTCTTACATGGCGTTCTGGAAGAGGAAGTTTACATGAGACAACCTCCTGGGTATGAAGATGTAAATGCTCCACACCACGTTTGCAAGCTTGATAAGGTTTTGTATGGTCTCAAACAGGCACCGAGAGCATGGTATTCACGTTTGAGCACCAAACTTCAGCACTTAGGATTTACACCATCTCAGGGAGATACCTCTCTTTTCATCTACAACAAGTCAGGTATCATGGTATTTGTTCTTGTTTATGTGAATGATATTATAGTTGCTAGCTCCTCAAGTCAAGCTATCTCAACACTAGTAGATGACCTGAACAAACACTTTGCCATCAAAGACCTTGGTGATCTTCATTTCTTTTTGGGCATAGAAGTATGGAAAATTAATGATGGATTAGTTCTTACCCAAGAAAAATATGCTACTGAGTTGCTAGCTAAAGCTAGAATGAAAAACTGTAAACCGTCTGCCACACCATTATCTGCTACAGAAAAATTGTCAGCTCATGAAGGAGACCCACTTGGACCGGATGACAGTACTAGATATAGAAGCATTGTTGGTGCTTTGCAGTATTTGACATTGACACGCCTGATACGTCTCAAACGTATCTATAATTTTTGATGTTCCATGCTTATTTTATACCAATTGCTACATGTTTTGCATCTACTTTATATCACTTTTATACATTTTTTGGGACTAACCTATTAACAAGATGCTGAAGTGACAGTTCCTGTTTCCTGTTGTTTTTGTATTCCATAAAAGCTAGTCTGGAAATATTCTCGGAATTGGACGAAACTTTACGGGGATCCCTATTTTACCAGAACACACCTGAAGGACCAAAGGAGCAGCAGAGGAGAGCTACCAGGGCCCACACGCCACTAGGGCGCGGGTCCCCTGGCATGCCCTAGGGTGGTGTGGGCCCCTCAGGGGTCGTCAGCCGCCGCCCTTTCGCCTATTTATTCCCCCCGACGCGAAAACCCTAAGTGCCTGAGCCAATATCCACGAAAAGTTCCAGAGACGCCGCCGCCGTCAACCCTAGCTCGGAGGGTCCAGAACCTCTTCCCGGCACCCTGCCGGAGAGGGGAATCATCACCGGAGGCTTCTACATCGCCATGCCTGCCTCCGGAGTGATGCGTGAGTAGTTCATCCTTGGACTACGGGTCCATAGCAGTTGCTAGATGGTTGACTCTCCAATTTGTGCCATCATGTTTAGATCTTGTGAGCTGCCCTACATGATCAAGATCATATTATTGTAATGCTACATGTTGTGTTTGCTGGGATCCGATGAATATTGAATACTATGTCAAGTTGATTATCAATCTATGCCCTATGTTATTTAAGATCTTGCATGCTTTCCGTTACTCGTAGATGCTTTGGCCAAGTAGATGCTTGTAACTCCAAGAGGGAGTATTTATGCTAGATAGTGGGTTCATGCCTCCGGTAATCTGGGAGAGTGACAGCAACTTCTAAGGTTGCGGATGTGCTGTTGCTACTAGGGATAACCTAACAATGCTATGTCCACGGTCATATGTATTTGTTTACATTACGCACTTTACTTAATGCAATTATCCGTTGCTTGTAACTTAATACCAATGGGGGACTCGGATGACAACCCGGCAGTGGATTATTAGTCATAGACGTTGTTGGATGACGGTCTATGTATTATGTTGTAATGCCCAATTAAATACCATAGTAGTCATCATGTCATATATATGCATTGTCATGCGCTCACTATTTGTCAATTGCCCAGCTGTAATTTGTTCACCCAACATGTTAGTTATCTTTTATGGAGAGACACCACTAGTGAACTGTGAACCCCGGTCCATTCTTTTACACTGATTAAACCACCACAAACTGCAAACTGTTCCTTTTTCATTCTCTGCAATTTAATACTCATTTTCCACACCATACGTTTAATCCTTTGTTTTCAGCAAGCCGGTGAGATTGACAACCTCACTGTTTCGTTGGGGCAAAGTAGTTTGATTGTGTTGTGTGCAGATTCCACGTTGGTGATCATGTTGCGCCGCGCGAGCCACCAACAACCTTCTGAAGAGTTGCTGCTCCTACTGGTTCGATAACCTTGGTTTCTTTCTGAGGGAAAACTTGCTGCTGAACTGCATCATACCTTCCTCTTGGGGCCTCCCAACGAGCGTGTGATTCACGCCAGCAAGCTCTTTTTCTGGCGCCGTTGCCGGGGAAGTACTCATCATCATCCTCGAATACTCTCCCGTCAACCAGGCGCCATCATCTTTTTCTGGCGCCGTTGCCGGGGAGACATCAGTCTTCTACAAGGGGAGTTTCACGCTTCCAATCTCTTTACTTTGTTTTTGTCTTGCTTAGTTTATTTTATTTTATCTTGTTTGCTTTCAATTATCAAAAACACAAAAAATTAGTTACTTGCATCAAGTTTACTTTCAAGTTATTTTCTGTCCTGTTTTTAATTTTTCTAAAATGAGTACTCCTGAGAACACTAAGTTGTGTGATTTCACTAGCACGAACAACAATGATTTCATATGCACACCTATTGCTCCACCTGCTGCTTCAGCAGAGTTTTATGAAATTAAACCTGCACTTTTAAATCTTGTTATGAAAAAGCAATTTTCTGGTGTTAGTACTGATGATGCTGCTGTTCACCTTAATAAATTTGTTAAACTTTGTGAAATGCAAAAGCTCAAGGAAGTAGATGGTGATATTATTAAACTGAAACTTTTTCCTTTCTCCTTGAGAGGACGTGCTAAAGAATGGTTGCTATCTTTGCCTAGAAATAGTATTGATTCATGGAATAAATGCAAAGATGCTTTTATTGGAAAATATTATCCTCCTGCTAAGATTATTTCTTTGAGAAGTAGCATAATGAATTTTAAGCAATTTGATAATGAACATGTTGCTCAAGCATGGGAGAGAATGAAATCATTGGTTAAAAATTGTCCCACTCACAAACTGACTACTTGGATGATCATCCAAACCTTCTATGCAGGATTAAATTTTTCTTCAAGGAATTTATTGGATTCGGCCGCTGGAGGATCCTTTATGTCCATCACTTTGGGTGCTGCAACAAAGATTCTAGATGATATGATGATTAATTATTCTGAGTGGCACACCGAGAGAGCTCCAACTGGTAAGAAGGTAAATTCTGTTGAAGAAACCTCTTCCTTGAGTGCCAAAATTGATACTATTATGTCTATGCTTGCAAATGGTCAAACACATGTTGATCCAAATAATGTTTCTTTAGCTTCTTTGGTTGCTCAAGAAGAGCATGTTGATGTGAACTTCATTAAAAATAATAATTTCAACAACAATGCTTATAGGAATAATTTTGGTAATAGCAATTATAGGCCCTATCCTTCTAATAGTGGCAATGGTTATGGAAATTCCTATGGTAACTCCTACAACAATAATAAGAGTGTACCCTCCGATCTTGAAGTCATGCTTAAGGATTTTATTAGTACACAAACTGCTTTCAATAAAACTGTTGAGGAGAAATTTGGGAAAATTGATGTTCTTGCCTCTAAAGTTGATAGTCTTGCTCTTGATGTTGACTTGTTGAAACTAAAGAACATGCCTCATGATGTTAAAGAGAGCAAAACTCTCAATGCTATACAAGTTAAAATTGATAACAATGTGAGGATGTTAGCCGAATTGCATGCTAGATGGGAAAGTGTAGTGACCCAGCACACCACTGCATGTTTAGTGTACAAGTCGATGACATAATACTCACGGAAGGACCATTCCGTAAATATTACATCCTTCAGAGTAGTACAACAGAAACATAGCTGGTCCAAGGTAACACTATAGGATTACAACACTATTCAATACAAAATCTCGAGAACCTCCTTTACAAGCAGAAGTAGATCTCGTGCAATTAAAACTCCAGAAAGACTCACGTCGAAGGACTAAGCTGGATATCAGCTCTACCTTAACTCCTAATCCACTACTGATGTTGTCATAGCCCTATCTATCCATCTGGAATCTCCATGTCTAGAGTTGTGCTTCTCCTTCCAAGAATAGTCGTCTTGTCCATAGGCATTGTCGTTGACGTGTCCACCATTGAGGGTTGTCGCCACCCATCTGTTGGCAGACTCCACCAGGTTGATTTGACTCCTCGTAGAAGACCTCACCAACATCGTGATGGATTCCTATCCTTCCTCGGCTAACTCCAATAATCTAAGCAGGGGGTCAACGGAGAAAAGGGTGAGCAACACGAGCGTTACTCAGCAAGTTCATATAACAGGAATAAGGTGTTTTATGCACTAGCTACCATCCATACCAAAAGTTCATGGATGAACATGCATATCTTTGCAAAACATTTTTAGGAAAAAATTTATTTTATCTTCAGAAAACTATGCCCGTCATCCATTCACAGGTGCTAGGGCCTTGAGGAGCCTCCTTTCCTGTAGCGTTCGTCGTTCCTTCCTGGAACGGGGAGTAACATGTCACATTTTTACACTCTGCAGAGGTGCGTTACTTTACCCATAAGAGACCAACATCATGTTGCACAACCAGGCGTACTTTCCTGTCCACACTTCCTATGGTGTGGGGCCCGATTGTTGATCCAAGCCATTCGCTGTGCTTCTCCACCACCCCGCATGCCCACCCCCTTCATGCATAGCAGAATCACCCCTGGCTCTACCCCTCACGGTAGATACCTAGACATCCCCTTGCAGACCATCCTAGACACCAGAGTCCGTGGGCATTAAGGGGTCCCACCCATGTGCATGTAGTCGCACAAGATCTACAGTGTACGGCTCTGGCTATCCGTTGACATGCGAAAGGGAGAAGGTCACAGATGACTTTCCTGTCCCATTCCAAGTCTCATGGTTAACGCTTCATTTACGACGCAAGAACACTGACGGCATTGGTTATTAAGTCCTAGATAATACTTTCCCGTGCAAATGGAACCTCCACCAACCACATCATACCATGGTTCCATCTGCTAGCCAACAATATATATATATAGCAATTCACATCATTCGAAATCAGGTTTTACTTTTTCATGCAATGATAAACCATAGTATTTTGCATTTACTTTGATAAACATAATCAAGTAGGACATGAGCAAGAGTGAACTTGCCTTGGATAGGAATAGCTGTTCAAACCCTTCGGGGTTCTAGGGTTTGCGGTAAAACCCCGAGTTCTGAAAAAGGCAACGTAATCCCGATAAGGACTACAGAAAACTCTGGCAAGATGCTATTATGCATAGTAATGAAATGCATCGCAAATACCCAAAGATACCCCAAGCTTAAGTAAGCTTCGTCTTACGCACTAGTTCGATAACATCGTATTAACTTGACTTAAGATTATTTCATCACCTTTTGGTGATGTTATTAATGCTTAAGTTAATTATGAGTTGGGTCTAGTGATTACTTAGAATGTGATGCCTTCATGTTTTTAAGTGTGTATCACTTTTATTTATCTGATTAAGTATTATTAAATATTAAGAGCAACCACTTTTAAGTTTCTTTATTATTTAAGTTCCACACTTAAAAGAAAAGAAATAAAGTAACATCATTTTGTGATAAAATCCTTAGTTTTAGGATATGGACTTGAATGAATAAAACTATAAAACAGAATTAATCCAATGTTAATGATAAGAATAATAGTGCTCATATTTTATTAAGTAGAGATTTCATTTTTAGATTGTGTAAACATCTTTTAATAATTATTTTTCTTATAGAAAATATCATTTGAATTAACCATTTAATACACACAATGTAGGACATGAAATACTTATAACATTTTCAAATTTGGAATTTAAACATGTGAAGCATTTTTAAATGAAGTTGAAATGCATCCAAAATAGCATTTCAAATTAACTCCATATTTAAATTAATAAGTAAATTGTTATTTCAGTTTTAGAATGATCTAAATTTAGTCAAACAAGTATTTTATTTAAACAAACAGATACATTTTATTTTTCTGATCATTTCGATATATTATTTGTATTATTCTGATTTAATATGAAATAGTTATTAATTTCCAAAGTTTAAGCCATTTTAAAATATTTCTGGAATTATTTTCTTATTAATTTTTGATTTATGAAATGACAGAAATGCCCCTGGTCCAAACTGGTTGAATCAGACCAAGAACTGGCTGGGTCGGTGGTCCACCCGACCGAGCCACTCTCTCTCTCTCTCTCATCCGTTCCCCTCCTTCTCTCTCTCTCTCTCGAGAGCGGTACCTCTTTCCGCCGCCGCCGTCGCCGTCGCCGCACGATTCCGGCGAGGTCCGGTCGTCTCCGCCGCCGTACCGTGGCGCAATCGACGTGCCGCTCAACCTTCTTCTACCCCTCCGAGGCGATTTGAGTTCCTTAGCCAGATGCGGCCGTGCGCAACCCAAACCCGAACTAGGGTTCCGCCGTGTTCCTGGCTTCGCCGTGCTCGAGCTACTCCGGTTCTCCGCCATGGCTGGGTGTAGGGTGGCATCCCCTGTGCTGCCGTGGTGATGGTAGTGATGTGTGCTCCTTCCGTGTCCTCCTTCACCGGCCACACGGGCACTGCCCCGTCGCCGTGGAGTTACGGCCATGGGCGTTGGTAAGCCGCTGCTTCTCTCCTCTCTTCCTCTCTCCCTCGATCACCATGCTATGCCCTGTGTTGCTAAATAATTCCCCACATTTTTTGTTTTTCTGCGGTTTTAGGTGCTGATCTGTTCGGTTGCTAAGATGTTGCTCAACCCTGAGCAAATGGGGAGTAATTTCTTTAGCTTAATAATTTAGCTAAGCATGCTGTGATGCCTCAATTTGAGTTACACAGAAGCTAGCTAGTTAACTTAGCTCTGGAAATCTTTTTATGCTTTTCTGTTCTCATGTGGGGAATAAATGGCTAGTATTTGAGTGTGTTTGAGATGATTTGCCTTAATGGCTTTGTGTCCAGCAATCAAACACTGGTATGTGCTACCAACAGGTGCAAAACCATGCAAGTTTTCTTATATGCCTTTGCTCAATTTCTTGCTATATGTCCCTGCCTATGATGCACAGGCTGAGGCCTTTTCTTTGTAAGAACATATTCTTGCTTGATCTATTAATTTCCTATGATGTGGTAGCATAGCACTTCTATGCCCAACTGAGGAAAATACAATAGCCCTACACTTTGTGCATATATAGCGATTTCTATTGCTAAAGAAGTTTAAGGAATCAACCTCCTGATGTGTTGAGGTGATGGCTGTGTGGTGTGGCTTGTTAGCTTGTGGATTTCTTGATCAACAGGTCTTGTGGATCTCCTCCTTGTTCACTTTGCTGGCCTGCTCTCTAGCTCCAGGTTGCTACCTGAAAGGACATTGTCCGTTAATCTTGTTTTGACGTTTGATAACAACACTTGGAAGTATTTAACATACCGCTAAGTGTCCACAGGAATTGTGGATCTCTCTCTATGCAAAAAGGTAAGAAAAGTAGTTGTCGGCCGTCAAATCGTGAAGGGAGAAGGCGCTCTGCAGGCAGGCCGGCCCCCAGGCCAGCCCAGGCTGGCCTCAAGGCTGGTTGGGTCGGGTGGCTGGCCGGCCCCAGGCCGGCCCTGGCTGACCTCCAGGCTGGTTGCGTCGGGTGGCTGGCCGGCCACCAGGCCGGCCCAGGCCGGCCTCAAGGCTGGCTGCCTCGGGCTGCTGGCCGGCCCCCAGGCCGGCCCAGGCCGGCTCCCTGGCCGGTGTCGTCGCAGCCTCGGCCAGCCCAGCCACCCCCGGCCCCCAGGCCGGCCCTGCTTCCTGCGTTTCGCCACTTACCTCTTCAAACGGCCATATTTTGATGAGGCCTATATATACCTCTTCACCAACCTTTGGACAAGGAGCTTGAACACGTTGAAGAACACCATTGCTTGCAAGCTCAAGATTTGATAGATCTCCCAATCCCTCCACCCAAACTTGTTGATCTTTGGAGGATTGAAGGAGAAGGCCCCGATCTACATCTTCACCGAGCCGTTTGTCATTTCCCCCTCATTCACTTGAGGGACCATTGCTAGGGTTTCCACTAGGAAAACCTAGCCCCCTATTGTACTCACTTGATTGTCTTTGTGACAGATTGTAGCTGTTTGGGAGCCCCCAATCCTTTGTGGGTTGTGCCCCAAATCGTTGTTGTAAAGGCTCCGGACTCCGCCTCGAAGGTTTCCGATAGTTGAAGTGAACCAAACCTTTGTGGTGCGGTTCACCGGAGAAGAGGGTGAGGCCTTTGTGGCCGTTGAACCATTGTGTTGGTTCACACCTCTCCAACGAGACGTACTCCCCTAAAAAGGAGGAACTCGGGATTACATCCGTGTCTCCGCGTGCTTTGACTTCGGTTACCTCTATCCTTGTTTACCGCCTTATTATATCGTGCTTAGTTGCTAGCTTGTCATATAGGTAAATTCACCGTAGTTGCATATCTAGAGAATTTACCTTTTGTGTCAAGCCTAAATTGAAAAAGACTAAAATTGGAGTAGCACCTATTCACCCCCCCCCTCTAGGTGTCATACCGATCCTTTCAATTGGTATCAGAGCAAGGCTCTCTTGTTTTGGGTTTAACCGCCTAAGAGAAGTATGACACAAAGTGAGGATGAGGCCGATCTTGCCAAGGCCAAGAGACCATGGCATCCATGGCCGATATCAAATCGTTGGAAACAACATTGACATCGTCCATGAATGACATGAATGTCAAATTTGATGAGTTGCGTGACATGCTCATGAAACTCACAAATGCCAAGGTTTCGGAAACCATCCCACTAGAGGGCATCTCTAACTCCGATGAAGGTGATTCCGAGGAGGGTAAAAAGAAAAATGAGAAGGGGTGGAAACCACCTCCGGATCTAAACCAATCCTCCTCCTACCAAGCATGAAGATGGGAAGGAAGAGTACCATAACGTTCCGGGATGGTACCCTATCGACCCACCTATCACCACCCGCATAAACCCCATTGGTCCTCCACCTAAGCTTAATGCATTAGCCTTTGCTAGTTGGCAACGCTCAATGAAATCTCATATTAACAGTGCCTCTATCGAGCTTTGGAGGATCATTGAAGAGGGTACAAGGTTGCGGATCCAAGCAATGTGACAAGAAGAGAATTTGCCGAAAAGCAACTCAATGCCTCCGCACTCCATATGATTGAACTTTCAGTGGGTGAAAGTGACAAGCATTATGTTCTCAATGCCTCCACCGCCAAAGAAGCTTGGAATTGTCTTGAGGTTGCATTTCTTGGGAATGAAAGCATGAAGAGAAACCGATATGAGTCTTTGAGCAATGATGCCGAAGGATTCTACATGTTTGACAATGAGACTCATGAAGACATGTATGGAAGACTCAAGACTCTTGCAAAGGCCTTCTTTGATGTGGGGGCAACCTATGTGGATGATGCTTATGTCAAGAGGAAGTATGTGAATGCTCTCTTGCCTTCCGAGCCCATCGAGGTGAAGGCCATTCAAGGAAGACACAACTACAACGAAATGACATCCAATGAAGTTATGCAAGAAGTGCAAGCCTCCAAGGTTGCCACCAAGAATGCCGAAGATAGCCGTGCTAGGGCCATGGGGATGAAACAAGGCCCCTCACTTGCTTTGAAGGCCAAGGTGGTATGTCTTGATGAGGTTGAAGCGTGCCCAAGCAACATTGCTCCAAATGATCTTGAACCGGCTCTAAATGGTCATATAGCTCTTGCCACAAGAGAGTTTTGGCAAGACCCGGCAAAAGCTAAAGCCAAGGTTGATAAAGAGAACAACTCAAGTGGGAAGAAAGAGCTAGCCTCAAAGTGGAAGACGTGCTACAATTGTCATGACAAGAACCACTACATAAGAGAGTGTCCTTATGAGAACCGAGAGCAAAATGGTGGGAAGCTCATCCCCAAGGACCATTCAAAGTTGATCCAAAAGAAGCCCGCAAGACCAAGGAAGCCTTTCTTCAAGAAGGCACCAAGAATTGTGTTGGTGGCACAAGAAGAATATGCCACAAGTGATTCCGAAGATGAAGATGCACCTACTAAAGAGGTAGCCGCATTGGCTATTGTATCAACTTCATCATCTTCTCTCTTTGAATCCCCCAATGAGAACTTCTCCACCAACAATGCTCGTTGCCTCATGGCTAATGTCACCGAGGTATCATCTCCTTCTCCCAAGACTATGCATGAAATGAGTGATCAATCTAGTCTTGTGATTAAGAAAGAACTTGTTGCTTTCGATACTTTCATGACTAACTTGCAAGGTGAAGCTAAGGAACATGTTGAGTCTCTCATGAGACAACTATGTGCGGCCGAAGAACTTCTTCAAGAAAAGAGTAAGATTGAGAGAGAGGATTCTCTCACCATTGCCTCTTTGAATGCTTCCGTAGCATCCTTGAATGCCTCTCTTGATGAAGAGAGTGAAGAAAGATGTTCTCTTGAGGAAAGACTTGAGTCTCTTGATGCTAAAAATGATGATATCATTAATAAAATCATTAAGGATAGAGATCATGTTGTTGCTAAATATAAAGTGCTTAAAAAGGAGAAAGTTGAACTTGGGGTTGCTAATGCTAGACTTCTTGAGGTATGGAGAAGCTTGACAAGGCTCACAAGGCCTTGGAAACAACTCACTCCCTTTTAGTCAAGTCTCATGAGCAACTTCAAACTCAACTTTCTAAATCTAGCTCAACTAGCATATCTATTCTTCCTCGTGTTCATGAAAATGTTATTGAAGAAAATGTTAGTGCCAAGACCTCTATTCCCAAAGTAAAGATAAGGGTATTGCTTACTTATTTGAGCAAAAACCACACAAAGGGAAGGAGGGTCTTGGTTATGTAGCCGAGCCCAAGAAGAAAGTGGGCAACAACAAGAAGATCAAGACCAAGCCCGCACAAGCCGAGACTTCCATTGCGGTGGTAGTGCCACAAGGGGCAAGACCACTCGTAGTGACTTTGCGGGGCATAACAACCCCAACTATATTCTTTATGTTGATTATTATGGGGATGTTTATGCTCAATATGTTGGTCCATATGATGGTTACATTGATTACTCTATTTGGGTTCCTAAGACCCTTGTTGCTAACCAAAGAGGACCCATTGAGAAATGGGTACCTAAATCCAAGCAATGATTTCTTGTAGGACTATGCTTCCGGTGGATCTAAATGGGTGGTTGATAGTGGATGCACTAGTCATATGACCGGAAGCAAGGAGATTATGACGGACTTGAGACCAAATCTAGATTATACAATAACCGTCTCTTATGGTGATAATTCAAAAGCTGAGGTAAAGAGTCTCGGCAAGGTGGTAGTTGCAAGGGATATCACCCTTGTAAATGTCATGCTTGTTGAGTCTCTAGGTTACAATCTTATGTCCGTTCGTGCTCTTAATAAGATGAACTTTGATGTCCATTTTACTATTGATATGGTGGTACTCTTGAGGAGCAAGACTCTAAAGGTCATGTTCGTTGGGTATGTTGAAAATGAGTTGTTTGTGGTAGACTTTTCGGGGTCTACCAACACTCAAGCAATATGCCTATTCGGAAAGGCCGACGTGGGGTGGTTGTGGCATCGCCGCTTGTCCCATGTCAACATGAGAACTTTGCAAAGTCTTCACAAGGGTGGCCACATTCTTGGACTAAAAGACAATGTTTCTTTTTCTAGAGATCGTCTTTGTAGGGCTTGTGTTGAAGGAAAGATGCATGATTCTCCCCATCCGGGCAAGACCATTATTTCATCAACGAGGATTTTGGAACTTCTTCATGTTGATCTCTTTGGTGCCGTGCCTCAACCTAGTCTTGGTGGGAAGAAATATTGTTTGGTGATTGTTGATGACTATTCAAGATTTACTTGGGTTTATTTCTTCAAGACGAAGGATGAAACCCAACAAACCATCATCGACTTTTCCAATATTGTTCAACGCCAATACAATGTCCCTATTTTGGTCATTAGGAGTGATAATGGCTCCGAGTTCAAGAACTACACCTTAAATGAGTTTCTTAGTGAAGAGGGGATTCGTCATCAATATTCCGCTGCATATACCCCTCAACAAAATGGTGTAGCCGAAAGGAAGAACCGGACTCTCATGGATATGGCAAGGTCTATGTTGGCGGAGTTTAAGTCTCCGCTATTCTTATGGGCCGAGGCTATCTCCACGGCGTGTCACTCATCTAACCGGTTATTCTTTCGTGTTGGCAAGAAGTTTACATCTTATGAGATGCTCACCGGCAACAAGCCCAATGTCTCCTACTACCGAGTTTTTGGTTGTAAGTGTTTCTATAAGAACAAAAGTGTTCGTTTGTCTAAATTTGAATCTAAAGCTTTAGAGGGTGTTTTTGTTGGTTACGGTGCCGAATCTCACACCTATAGAGTCTATGACAAGACCGTTGGGAAAGTCATAGAATCTTGTGATGTGAGGTTCGATGAGAATGACGGCTCCCAAGTGGCGCAATTTCATGTTTGTGATGTAGATAATGAGGAACCTCAAGAAGCAATAAGAAGAATGGGGGTTGGTTTCCATCGCCCCATTGAAATCCATCATGAGCCTCCTCAAGCAAGTCCTAGCTCCACTCATGTGGAGAATCCATCATCACAAGTTGAAGTTGCACCTTCTATGGAAGCAAATGATGCACCTATCCAAGAACAAGTTCAAGGCCCTCCTCAAGTTGACCAAGAGGCTATTCAAGAACCAAGTTCTCCTATTGTCAACACTAGCCAAGGTCAAGACCAAGATCAACCCTCTCCTTCTTTGTTGAAGATGAGCTTCAAGATGATCAAGGTCAACATCCGGTCAAGACGGGGACTCAAATGATCAAGATGATCAAGCGAAATTCCTCGCATCAATGAGGATATCGAAACCCGTCGTATAGCAAGAGTCAAAAAGGATTGGAGAAGAAAGAGTCTTCATCTAGAAATATCATTGTTAATGTCAAGAACAAGGTCACCACAAGAAAACAATTGGCAAATTTCAATGAACATCAAGCCACATCTCTATGGTGGAACCAAAGAAAGTCTTTGAAGCTCTTGAAGATCCGGATTGGTTGGAAGCCATGCATGAAGAACTCAATAACTTCAAGCGCAACAAAGTGTGGAATCTAGTGGAGAAGCCAAAAGATTGCCTCAATGTTATAGGCACCAAGTGGATATTCAAGAATAAGCAAGATGAGCATGGAATGGTTGTGAGGAACAAGGCAAGATTGGTAGCACAAGGGTTCTCTCAAGTTGAAGGCATTGATTTTGGAGAGACCTATGCTCCCGTGGCTCGCCTTGAGTCCATCCGTATCCTTCTTGCATATGCATCACATCATAATTTCAAGTTGCAACAAATGGATGTGAAAAGTGCCTTTCTTAATGGTCCTTTAAAGGAGTTGGTATATGTTAAGCAACCTCCGGGATTTGAGGATCCACACTTCCCTAACCATGTCTACAAACTTGATAAGGCGCTCTATGGTCTCAAACAAGCACCTCGTGCTTGGTATGAGCACCTAAGAGAGCTATTGTAGACCGTGGCTTTGAAGTGGGGCAAATCGATCCCACTCTTTTTACCAAGAGGGTTAAAGGGGAGCTTTTCATATGCCAACTTTATGTTGATGATATCATATTTGGCTCTTCTAACAAAGCTTTTAATGATGAATTTTCAAAGCTTATGACCGATAGGTTCGAGATGTCCATGATGGGAGAGTTGAAGTACTTCCTTGGTTTTGAGATCAAGCAATTGAGTGGAGGGACCTTCATCTCTCAAGCCAAATATATCCAAGACATGCTCAAGAGGTTCAAGATGCAAAATGCTAAAGAGAAGAAGTTTCCTATGGACACCAAGTGTCATCTTGAACTTAATCCAAAGGGTAAAGATAAGGATGTTGATCAAAAGCTCTATCGCTCTATGATTGGTTCTTTGCTTTATCTTTGTGCATCTAGACCCGATATTGTGTTGAGTGTAGGAGTGTGTGCAAGGTACCAAGCGGCTCCCAAAGAAAGCCACCAAACGGCGGTTCTTCGAATCTTTCGATATTTGGTTCATACCCCAAGGTTTGGTTTGTGGTATCCTAAAGGCTCAATTTCTCTCTTGCCGGTTACACGGATTCGGATTGGGCCGGTTGCAAGGATGATAGGAAATCAACTTCCGGGGCTTGCCAATTCCTTGGTAGGTCCTTGGTGAGTTGGTCTTCTAAGAAGCAAAATTGCATATCTCTCTCCACCACCGAAGCCGAGTATGTGGCGGCCGCTAGTTGTTGCACTCAATTGTTGTGGATGAGGCAAACTTTAAAGGAATACGGTGTCCATTGTGACAAAGTGCCTCTTTTATGTGACAATGAAAGTGCTATCAAGATTGGCCACAACCCGGTGGAGCACTCAAGAACGAAGCATATTGAGATTCGCTATCACTTCATCCGTGATCACATCATCCGGGGTGATATTGAGCTTGGTTATATTCCCACGAAGATCCAACTTGCCGATATGTTCACGAAGCCACTTGATGAAGCAAGGTTCACTTATTTGAGGCATGAGCTAAATATCATCGATTCGGGGAGCGTCGCTTGAATATCTTGCATACACACCTATATCTTAGCTATTTGTTTGGTTTAGGTGTAGGCATGGACATAGGGGGAGTGCGGTCCTAATTCATTGGACTATCCCTCCCCCATTATGCCGACATTAAGAATTCATTTGCATCTCTATATTCGTTCTATGAATTGTGAGCTGAAATGATGAGTCGTGGCCGTGAACCCAAGATATATCTTCGCGGTGTCACACCACACACTCATATATGGTGGCCTCGGCCACCGCCCTCTTCCCTTGAAGAGGCGGTTCTTCCGTAAGATGTTTTGCATATTCGTTGTTTTGCTTCTATTGAATCATCCAATGTTGCTCATTTGGCGTTTTGATCTTTTCCATTGGATTTGTGAAGTTTTCTCCATGTTTCGCATCTCCCCGGATTACTCAAGGTTGCTCATTGGATTTTAGTGAAGACGGACTTCTCCGCAGTGGTATTCTTGAAAATGCAGGGTGTTCGGAAGCTCAAGTTCGTCAAAATCTGAAGATTGAAGTCGTCGAAGTCGTTCGGGGACGTTTCTGCGCCCTGGCCGGCCCGCCGCCCGGCCCAGGCCGGCCCCAGGGCCGGTCTCCTCGGGTCCGTGCCCAGCCTCCCGCCCGGCTTGGCCGGCTGCAAGGCTGGCCGTCTCGGGCCATCGTCCGGCCGTACGCCCGGCCTAGGCCGGCTCCAGGGCCGGACCGTTCGGGTCCTTGCCCAGCCTACCGACCGGCCGAGGCCGGCTCCAGGGCCGGCGCGTCCTTTGCTTAAATTGCGAGAAGCCCCCACTCCCGAACGGTTTTCTGCTTCTTCCTCCCGTGGTGCTCTTCTCCATGGCCGCCCCCTCTCCCACCTTGAGCTCCTCCACCTCCCCACTCCATTTGAGACCTTCCCCACACCTTCCTCTCCACAGATCTGAAGGGTTTTCCCCCGATCTTCCACCCCATCCATCTAGTTTCTCCATTGGTGGCTTGGTTGGGGAGTTCTCCTCCATTGGTGGTTCTTGAAGAGTCTCTCAAGTTTGAAGATGGACCAATGGGATGATGAGTGGGAGCCGGCGGTTCCTCAGTCTAGCAGGGCTGGCAAGAGCAAGACCTTCGATGGGCTGGATGACATTGTTGATGATTTCAATGCCGAATCCTCCTCCATGCCCAAGACCAAGAAACTCAAGAAAGTTGCCGCCAAGAAAGCTGCCAAGCCAAGAGGAGTTCCACCGCCTCCTGTGAATCCAGCGGAACCGGTACGTGAATCTTGGGCCAAGGTGAAACCTAGTGATTTCAAGAGAGATCGGTTATCTTTCAATCCATATGCCTTTGGTCAGCCCACATGTCTAGATGATAGTAGATTCTATTGCAAGATGCACCAGCAAATTTTTCATCAACGTATTGAAATTCAACTGAATGCTCATGTTCCCGTGGATTATTTCAACCTTGCTCAAGCTAGAGATACTTGGCCTGATGTGATGGCTATGATGGATCATCACAAAATCACTAAGATCATGACTGTTAGCACTCCATATTCTCCTGCTTTGCTTCAGCAATTTTATGCTACTGTTGTGTTCACTTCTGAGCATGGTCAGCGGTCTATGACATGGATGAGTGCAGATACTGTTTGTTCAGCAACTTTGGCCGAGTTTGGGGCACTGTTTAGTCTTGAGGAGTTGCCTGTTGCACCTTGCTATGTTCGTCTCCATCTCTCTAAGCTCATTCCAGCTGAGACTGGGCTTCGCCATTGTTATCCTCCTCAGAGCGGCCTTCGTGGGAAGATTCCCCACACCATTCATATGTATCCTTATTGGAGGGTTGTTCACAAAATTCTGAGAAACTGTCTTGCCATCAAGTTTGGAGAGAAGGGTTTGGTTCGTGAACGTATGGTAAATTGTCTCCATCACATCTATGATCTTTATATCAGAGGGAAGCAAATTGATGTGCTGGATTATCTTTGGAACGAGATGCAAGTTGTGATTGTCAAAGGCAAGGTTCCTTGTTATGGTCCGCTTTTGCAGACTCTCTTCAACACCAAGTTACCTGATGCCGTGGTTAGTCAGTATACGTTGTTTCATCCTGAGATGGTTGGTCTTCGTGCTATGCCCGAGGGTGATCCTGTTTGGCCACCCCCTAGTGATGCTCCTGAGGAAGGTTATGATGAAGATGATGATGATGATGAGGAGAAGAAAGGCGGCCTAGTGCAAGATCTCAAAAGGATGAACTGCTTCTTTGCTCTCAAGAGGAAATCTGAATTCAAGACTTACAAGAAGCAGAAAGCAGCCAGCCGTCACTCTCGTGCCATCATGGATAAACTCGGTGTTAAATACTCACCTAGCTCAGCTGAAGTCTCGGAGAACACCTACATGTCCCAGAACAAGTATACTTATTGGTTTGGTGATGATGCCTCCTCACTTGCTCCTTATTGGCAAGATGATCCCGGTCAGTCTAGCTCCGGTGCGGCTGCCCATGTTGCGGATGATGTTGAAGTTGACGATGAGTGATCATGGACCTTCACTTCACTTTCTCCCTTTTTGGTGTCTTGATGCCAAAGGGGGAGAGAGATCTCCGGGGATTTGCATTGCATTGCATCCATTTGCGCGTTTATGTTTCCCGCTTTCCACTTGCATCGAACTTGTTTTAAGTTTTTAAGAGAACTCTACTTGTGGTGTGTACTTTGGAACTTATGTCATGGTTATTGTAAGGTTTTTATGGACCTCCAATATGTTGTTGTAAGGACTTCCCCGGTTTATCTTCTATTAGTTTGGAGTTCGTTACAAGGTGATTGTTATTCCAAGACTATATCCATTTGAAGCCTATGGTGAGAAATGTGCTCTACTACATGATGTCTATGGTGAGAATTATCGCATATCCTTTGCTCACATAGTCTATTTTTTGTGCTTGCTTCTTGTTCCTCGTTTGAGCATATATTCTTGTATACCTTGTTGGCGTATAAGTTTAAGGGGGAGCTTCCCTCATAAACTTTGCCTTGCTTAAATGAGATATCTTTTTGCAAATCCGTGTGTTGTCATCAAACATCAAAAAGGGGGAGATTGAAAGGACATTGTCCGTTAATCTTGTTTTGACGTTTGATAACAACACTTGGAAGTATTTAACATACCGCTAAGTGTCCACAGGAATTGTGGATCTCTCTCTATGCAAAAAGGTAAGAAAAGTAGTTGTCGGCCGTCAAATCGTGAAGGGAGAAGGCGCTCTGCAGGCAGGCCGGCCCCCAGGCCAGCCCAGGCTGGCCTCAAGGCTGGTTGGGTCGGGTGGCTGGCCGGCCACCAGGCCGGCCCAGGCCGGCCTCAAGGCTGGCTGCCTCGGGCTGCTGGCCGGCCCCAGGCCGGCCCAGGCCGGCTCCCTGGCCGGTGTCGTCGCAGCCTCGGCTAGCCCAGCCACCCCCGGCCCCCAGGCCGGCCCAGGCCGGCCTCAAGGCCGGCAGCCTCGGCTGCTATGCCAGCACCCTGGCCGACCCAGGCCGGCCCCCAGGCCGGCCCTGCTTCCTGCGTTTCGCCACTTACCTCTTCAAACGGCCATATTTTGATGAGGCCTATATATACCTCTTCACCAACCTTTGGATAAGGAGCTTGAACACGTTGAAGAACACCATTGCTTGCAAGCTCAAGATTTGATAGATCTCCCAATCCCTCCACCCAAACTTGTTGATCTTTGGAGGATTGAAGGAGAAGGCCCCGATCTACATCTTCACCGAGCCGTTTGTCATTTCCCCCTCATTCACTTGAGGGACCATTGCTAGGGTTTCCACTAGGAAAACCTAGCCCCCTATTGTACTCACTTGATTGTCTTTGTGACAGATTGTAGCTGTTTGGGAGCCCCTAATCCTTTGTGGGTTGTGCCCCAAATCGTTGTTGTAAAGGCTCCGGACTCCGCCTCGAAGGTTTCCGATAGTTGAAGTGAACCAAACCTTTGTGGTGCGGTTCACCGGAGAAGAGGGTGAGGCCTTTGTGGCCGTTGAACCATTGTGTTGGTTCACACCTCTCCAACGAGACGTACTCCCCTAAAAAGGAGGAACTCGGGATTACATCCGTGTCTCCGCGTGCTTTGACTTCGGTTACCTCTATCCTTGTTTACCGCCTTATTATATCGTACTTAGTTGCTAGCTTGTCATATAGGTAAATTCACCGTAGTTGCATATCTAGAGAATTTACCTTTTGTGTCAAGCCTAAATTGAAAAAGACTAAAATTGGAGTAGCACCTATTCACCCCCCCCCTCTAGGTGTCATACCGATCCTTTCACTACCTTCTAGCTCCTGGCCTTCCCTCCTTGCTCCAGTGCTCCTTGCTTCCTCTGGCCCATCTTGCTCTTGCTTTTGGCAAGGGTTGAGTGGTGAAAAATGGATTGATGTGTGATTTGGTGATGAGCTGTGGCTGTGGTTGATGAACTCGAGCTGGTTGCTTGAGTGAGTGTTGTGGTTCTATTTTGCTAGCTCCTACGGCTGCTTCCTTGCTCTTATCCCTCTGCAGTGAGGTTGTTGTGCTGTAAGCAGCAGGGTGACTGCCTTTGTGACTGGGCTGCCTGCTAGCTTGTGTGCCTCCAGGTTCAAGCAATCTGGTACTTCGGCCAGTTGATCTTATCCCTCCTATTGTGATTATTTTTGGTTGCCAAGTGGAATTTGTTGCCTGCCTATGATGTTGTACCGAGGCTAATATATCTTGATGAAGAACAGATACTGCACTTAGCCCCAAAATACAACTCAATGATGAGATTAGCAATGCATTACATTGCTAAAACTGAGAGTAATACTAATCAGTAACCCCTCTTGGTATTATATCTTTGTTTCTTATTTGTTTTACAGGAAAACAATTTTGGAGTTGAGGTCAAATGAAGAAGAAAAGATACAAGACTTTGTAGTTTTAGAAACAATTGTAATTCTCTTTTTTGTAATTCATTTTGTTGTAGTAAATTTTGTAATGACAATGTATTATTGTACTTTATCAATAAAGTTATTTATTTGTCTTTCTTAGATTCTTTGATTTGTAATATGTATTGTATGGATTTGAAATTATTCAAACAACTATAAATTTATTTATTTAGTTATTACTTCTATACTTTATTGTTTTAATTTAATTACTTAATAAATTTAATTTATTTGAATATTCAAATTGAATTCAAAATTCCCACTACAAGTAAATTATCTAAAGGTCATGTCGAAATTTAGTACATTCACCTTAGATGAACTAAACCTAATTCAAGAAGATGAATAAACTCCGATCCCTCCAGGGTTTTTAGTTTGCGAAAAAATTATTCGGATTTTTCAAATGCATGCATACAGATGCACAAATTCCTATTTCTATCCTTCGGAAACTCCTAAATGCTGGGATATTACAGTCTTTCCCCCTTAACAAAAACTTCGTCCCGAAGTTATGACGCGTATACCTAAAGAGTCCTGGATAGACTTGCCTCAATTCCTCCCCTTTCTCCCGGGTAGCTTCTCGTTCAGGATGATGCTTCCATTGATCTTTGCACTACTTAATTGATCTATTTCTGAGTCTTTTCCAGTTTTCCGCTAAGATCCGAGTTGGTTCTTCGACGTAAGTTAAGTCTGCCTTTAATTCCAGTTCCAACATCATTTGCCTCACCCTAGTGGTGAAGACAACCAATTACTCCTTGCAAAGTTTTCTTTTAGTGAGTTATAGAAGAATGTATGTATATTTTATTCCATCAATCTGCCTTATGCATATAAAAGAATATGTTAACAAGATGATCAGTCTTGTTACCAAACAACTTTTATTTCAAGTGGCTGAGATGTACTGGATTATCTGACCTTCTGTTTGTTTGTATATGACATTCAATTGTTTGAGCATACAAAAGTGATTTGTTAACAAGGTAATTAGGCTTGTTACCAAACTACTTCTATATAACATGAACCTTGGAATATCATACTATTTCTAGAGAGATTAATAAGAATAGATTCTGGCATAAGAATTTCCAAATTCTCCCTGATGAATTGGCTTAGCATTTCTAGAATAGCCTAAAGAATCCTTCTGAAAATCTTCTTGTCGTAGTTCCTCCTTCTTGTGATTTGCTTCTCTTGCAAAATGACTTCGATAAGATTGGGAGATAAGAATATAAGATGATCTAGATAAAGTAAGAAGATCTAGATTAAGATCTAGTTTAGGCTTTTATTATCCTTCCTTAAACTTCTCGTTTATCTTTCCTTTAAGATTTGTACTTACTCCATAAATGATGGTTTTTACCTAGCTTTCAATCTAATTCCTCTTATAAATGTTGTATCTTGTTATTATTCCATTAGTTGTATCTAAAGGTACTTTAGTTGTTGAATGTTCAATTTGTTTTAGAGATGTGTAGTGCTTATGAAATAATGGCTTAAAATGATAAGTTGATAAGGTATTCTTAGGATATTAGGTTCTCATATGCTCATATACGTGCATTCTCAACTAGTCTTTTGAGTGTTGGTCGATCACTCTATGACTTCGTCGAAAAAGTTTTTATTTTCCCTGGATTTTTAGATGCATGCTATGCAAATGCACATATTAGCCCCTTTCAACTCTCTGAACTATGGGTATTACATACTCTTCCCCTTAGAATTTGCTAGGGCGCTTCTTTTCGTCTGACCTTTTGTTAGTCGATAATCATCTAGTTGTATCCATTCAGTCTCAAGTAACAACTAGATCTTTCTGTTGAATAAAGCTGCTCTCTCTATGCCCTTTGTGCTCAAACTTCCAACCTGTAAACCTATGGTTTCTCGAAGAACACCGGGTACTATCACCAGGTTGTGATTCCCGAGACATTCTCCGGTTCAGAGTTATCATTCCTACATCCAATAGCTTCCAGAAGAACAATTGGTAAGTCCACCACTGTGAACAACCAATAAGATCTCCCGGTACATTGAATATTCACTCGGACTAGCATTCCAGTTGTCTCACCTAGGGTCTTGAGAAAAGACTATTGCAAAACTAGTTGCAATTGGTGATAACTTAACTCTAATTTAGATCGAGTTGTTGGTCATCTAGTCCAAATTCGTCTGATATACAACTCTTTCATCTGTTTGTTGCTGGAACTAGTTCCTTTCTTTTGGGTGATCAGACGACGTGACTCTTCAATCTTATATTGGTTCAACCTCCATCTGAGTCCTTGGATCTTGGATGTCAATCCTATGGCAATCCATCCTTCTCTACAGCTACCCCGTATAGATGGTGACTTCACTATATCTCGACATCACATGTCTCTGTTGGCCACATTCCTAATTACTAACTCCTTGTACTATCTACAATCCATGAACTCATCTCCCATGGTTTTGGTGTGTCCTTGGGAATAACAAACCTTGAAATTGTTTTTCCTTAATCTCTTTGAATTCCGATATCTTGCCTTACTTGACATATCAGACCTTGTTATTGACCGCCAAGTATTAGATTGTTGCTTCATATTCCTCTACCATCACTTCATGGCTCTTTTAGGCATACAAGTCCTATACATCTTCTCCTCGAATTTTCTCCAAATATCAATGGTGTCTTATGTTTCTCCCAACACCATCTTCTTCCGCCAAGTTGCAACAACTACCAACAATATATAACCACCTATTGTGGCTTCTTAATCCAGCGTCTTTCAATTCCCGCTCTATATCCTTCACTCAATAATCTTCATCCTTGTATAAGTCCTTAAATTTGACTGTCCAAATCATAAATTTGTCACGACAGGACCTGTTATTTGGATCTTCTAACTTCATAATTCTCCTACTTCAGTAGAGTTTCTCATGTAGCTTTCATGTCATCATCGTTAGTTAACCTTCCTTCATCTTGTGATGATACTCTTCTTGGAACTTACGTAGTTTCTCCATCCTTCCATGTCTGATGATGTAGACCTCCGAATCCAAATATGATATGGGTTGTGGTCCATCACCACGTGTGGCTTCGTTTACTTCGATCATCCTGACTTCCTTCTCTTCATGAGCTTTCTTTGTTGTTTGAAACTTCTGAGAACACGTCTCTCCCTTACACGAATCCTATCTACCTCTAGATCAGTAACATCAAGAAAAGAACTCAATGTGACAATCATGCCATTGTACACCAAATTCTAACTTCATGTACCAACCTAGCCAATCAAAAATCCAATAAGATCCAATAAATCGCAAATGCAGTTATATATCAATCATGCAACATAAGCCCGTAAAAGAAGTAGTACATTGAGTAAAAACATCTCAAGTACTCAGGCTTAGATGCTATACACTACAAGATAGGTATATATTACCTTATAGTCCTATGCTAAAACAACTCTTTGCCTCAGTATTTACCCCAATTGCCCATTTGCAACGAAGTAATCCTAGGACAAAGTACTCAAAGAGTAGTTGTGGTATGACTTGGTTTCTTATGGAACTAGACTCCATGTTGCTTGGATCTTTCGTCTGGCTAGAACATCTATTTGCGAACATATCCAGATCCTTCATGTAGTTACTCATGGTACATCAGAAGTAGTAGTGTAGCTCCCATCATTGTTTATGCATCTCCTAATTTCCTTAACACTTTATACTATACTCATGTGAATCTCCTTTGGACTTCATCATTAGGGTATTGGCATACTTTTCATAGCTGAATGTCGATGATTCTTCACTATCAACAAACATCCCCTATCTTCCTCATCACCAACTTATGATAGGGTTCTACTTCATAGGATAAGATCATCAGTGATACCATATAGGTAACACTGACGTGGATATAATTTATTTGGTGTATCAACTGGTACAAGACAGTCTTAACTGGTCATACCAAGTTGAAAATAATTAAGGTAGATGAATATTATATCTATAGAATAGTAAATAAGAATATCTACTCCAGTTGGGTAAGGAAATGTGTATACAATTATAACCGTTTTATTCTCAAGTGAATAACCATATAATTGTAAAAACATAGAATTTAGTTAAATATAATAACTCTGTATAGTCTTACCAACCTACAAGTCTCCTAAAAGGGTTTTAATCCTAAGGTCGTTCGCTCTGATACCACCTGTAGTGACCCAGCACACCACTGCATGTTGTAGTGTACAAGTCGATGACATAATACTCACGGAAGGACCATTCCGTAAATATTACATCCTTCAGAGTAGTACAACAGAAACATAGCTGGTCCAAGGTAACACTATAGGATTACAACACTATTCAATACAAAATCTCGAGAACCTCCTTTACAAGCAGAAGTAGATCTCGTGCAATTAAAACTCCAGAAAGACTCACATCGAAGGACTAAGATGGATATCAGCTCTACCTTAACTCCTAATCCACTACTGATGTTGTCATAGCCCTATCTATCCATCTGGAATCTCCATGTCTAGAGTTGTGCTTCTCCTTCCAAGAATAGTCGTCTTGTCCGTAGGCATTGTCGTTGACGTGTCCACCATTGAGGGTTGTCGCCACCCATCCGTTGGCAGACTCCACCAGGTTGATTTGACTCCTCGTTGAAGACCTCACCAACATTGTGATGGATTCCTGTCCTTCCTCGGCTAACTCCAATAATCTAAGCAGGGGGTCAACGGAGAAAAGGGTGAGCAACACGAGCGTTACTCAGCAAGTTCATATAACAGGAATAAGGTGTTTTATGCACTAGCTACCATCCATACCAAAAGGTCATGGATGAACATGCATATCTTTGCAAAACATTTTTAGGAAAAGATTTATTTTATCTTTAGAAAACTATGCCCGTCATCCATTCACAGGTGCTAGGGCCTTGAGGAGCCTCCTTTCCTGCAGCGTTCGTCATTCCTTCCTGGAACGGGGAGTAACATGTCACATTTTTACACTCTGCAGAGGTGCGTTACTTTACCCATAAGAGACCAACATCATGTTGCACAACCAGGCGTACTTTCCCGTCCACACTTCCTATGGTGTGGGGCCCGATTGTTGATCCAAGCCATTCGCTGTGCTTCTCCACCACCCCGCATGCCCACCCCCTTCATGCATAGCAGAATCACTCCTGGCTCTACCCCTCACGGTAGATACCTAGGCATCCCCTTGCAGACCATCCTAGACACCAGAGTCCGTGGGCATTAAGGGGTCCCACCCATGTGCATGTAGTCGCACAAGATCTACAGCGTACGGCTCTGGCTGTCCGTTGACATGCGAAAGGGAGAAGGTCACATATGACTTTCCCGTCCCATTCCAAGTCTCATGGTTAACGCTTCATTTACGGCGCAAGAACACTGACGGCATTGGTTATTAAGTCCTAGATAATACTTTCCCGTGCAAATGGAACCTCCACCAACCACATCATACCATGGTTCCATCTGCCAGCCAACAATATATATATATAGCAATTCACATCATTCGAAATCAGGTTTTACTTTTTCATGCAATGATAAACCATAGTATTTTGCATTTACTTTGATAAACATAATCAAGTAGGACATGAGCAAGAGTGAACTTGCCTTGGATAGGAATAGCTGTTCAAACCCTTCGGGGTTCTAGGGTTTGCGGTAAAACCTCGAGTTCTGAAAAAGGCAACGTAATCCCGATAAGGACTACAGAAAACTCTGGCAAGATGCTATTATGCATAGTAATGAAATGCATCGCAAATACCCCAAAGATACCCCAAGCTTAAGTAAGCTTCGTCTTACGCACTAGTTCGATAACATCGTATTAACTTGACTTAAGATTATTTCATCACCTTTTGGTGATGTTATTAATGCTTAAGTTAATTATGAGTTGGGTCTAGTGATTACTTAGAATGTGATGCCTTCATGTCTTTAAGTGTGTATCACTTTTATTTATCTGATTAAGTATTATTAAATATTAAGAGCAACCACTTTTAAGTTTCTTTATTATTTAAGTTCCACACTTAAAAGAAAAGAAATAAAGTAACAACATTTTGTGACAAAATCCTTAGTTTTAGGATATGGACTTGAATGAATAAAACTATAAAACATAATTAATCCAATGTTAATGATAAGAATAATAGTGCTCATATTTTATTAAGTAGAGATTTCATTTTTAGATTATGTAAACATCTTTTAATAATTATTTTTCTTATAGAAAATATCATTTGAATTAACCATTTAATACACACAATGTAGGACATGAAATACTTATAACATTTTTAAATTTGAAATTTAAACATGTGAAGCATTTTTAAATGAAGTTGAAATGCATCCAAAATAGCATTTCAAATTAACTCCATATTTAAATTAATAAGTAAATTGTTATTTCAGTTTTAGAATGATCTAAATTTAGTCAAACAAGTATTTTATTTATACAAACAGATAAATTTTATTTTTCTGATCATTTTGATATATTATGTGTATTATTCTGATTCAATATGAAATAGTTATTAATTTCCAAAGTTTAAGCCATTTTAAAATATTTCTGGAATTATTTTCTTATTAATTTTCGATTTATGAAATGACAGAAATGCCCCTGGTCCAAACTGGTTGAATCAGACCAAGAACTGGCTGGGTCGGTGGTCAACCTGACCGAGCCACTCTCTCTCTCTCACCCGTTCCCCTCCTTCTCTCTCTCTCTCTCTCTCTCTCTCTCTCGAGAGCGGTACCTCTTTCCGCCGCCGCCGTCGCCGCACGATTCCGGCGAGGTCCGGTCGTCTCCGCCGCCGTACCATGGCGCAATCGACACGCCGCTCAACCTTCTTCTACCCCTCCGAGGCGATTTGAGTTCTTTAGCCAGATGCGGCCGTGCGCAACCCAAACCCGAACTAGGGTTCCGCCGTGTTCCTGGCTTCGCCGTGCTCGAGCTACTCCGGTTCTCCGCCATGGCTAGGTGTAGGGTGGCGTCCCCTGTGCTGCCGTGGTGATGGTAGTGGGGTGTGCTCCTTCCGTGGTCCTCCTTCACTGGCCACACGGGCACTGCCCCGTCGCCGTGGAGTTACGGCCATGGGCGTTGGTAAGCCGCTGCTTCTCTCCTCTCTCCCTCTCTCCCTCGATCACCATGCTATGCCCCGTGTTGCTAAATAATTCCCCACATTTTTTGTTGTTCTGTGGTTTTAGGTGCTGATCTGTTCGGTTGCTAAGATGTTGCTCAACCCTGAGCAAATGGGGAGTAATTTCTTTAGCTTAATAATTTAGCTAAGCATGTTGTGATGCCTCAATTTGAGTTACACAGAAGCTAGCTAGTTAACTTAGCTCTGGAAATCTTTTTATGCTTTTCTGTTCTCATGTGGTGAATAAATGGCTAGTATTTGATTGTGTTTGAGATGCTTTGCCTTAATGGCTTTGTGTCCAGCAATCAAACACTGGTCTGTGCTACCAACAGGTGCAAAACCATGCAAGTTTGCTTATATGCCTTTGCTCAATTCTTGCTATATGTCCCTGCCTATGATGCACAGGCTGAGGCCTTTTCTTTGTAAGAACAGATTCTTGCTTGATCTATTAATTTCCTATGATGTGGTAGCATAGCACTTCTATGCCCAACTGAGGAAAATACAATAGCCCTCCACTTTGTGCATATATAGCGATTTCTATTGCTAAAGAAGTTTAAGGAATCGACCTCCTGATGTGTTGAGGTGATGGCTGTGTGGTGTGGCTTGTTAGCTTGTGGATTTCTTGATCAACAGGTCTTGTGGATCTCCTCCTTGTTCACTTTGCTGGCCTGCTCTCTAGCTCCAGGTTGCTACCTTCTAGCTCATGGCCTTCCCTCCTTGCTCCAGTGCTCCTTGCTTCCTCTGGCCCATCTTGCTCTTGCTTTTGGCAAGGGTTGAGCGGTGAAAATGGATTGATGTGTGATTTGGTGATGAACTGTGGCTGTGGTTGATGAACTCGAGCTGGTTGCTTGAGTGAGTGTTGTGGTTCTATTTTGCTAGCTCCTATGGCTGTTTCCTTGCTCTTATCCCTCTGCAGTGAGGTTGCTGTGCTGTAAGCAGCAGGGTGACTGCCTTTGTGATTGTGCTGCCTGCTAGCTTGTATGCCTCCAGGTTCAAGCAATCTGGTACTTCGGCCAGTTGATCTTATCCCTCCTATTGTGATTATTTTTGGTTGCCAAGTGGAATTTATTGCCTGCCTATGATGTTGTACCGAGGCTAATATATCTTGATGAAGAACATATACTGCACTTAGCCCCAAAATACAACTCATTGATGAGATTAGCAATGCATTACATTGCTAAAACTGAGAGTAATACTAATTACTAACCCTCTTGGTATTATATTTTTGTTTCTTATTTGTTTTACATGAAAACAATTTTGGAGTTGAGGTCAAATGAAGAAGAAAACATACAAGACTTTGTAGTTTTAGAAACAATTGCAATTCTCTTTTTTGTAATTCATTTTGTTGTAGTAAATTTTGTAATGACAATGTATTATTGTACTTTATCAATAAAGTTATTTATTTGTCTTTCTTAGATTCTTTGATTTGTAATATGTATTGTATGGATTTGAAATTATTCAAACAACTATAAATTTATTTATTTAGTTATTACTTCTATACTTTATTGTTTTAATTAAATTACTTAATAAATTTAATTTATTTGAATATTCAAATTGAATTCAAAATTCCCACTACAAGTAAATTATCTAAAGGTCATGTCGAAATTTAGTACATTCACCTTAGATGAACTAAACCTAATTCAAGAAGATGAATAAACTCCGATCCCTCCAGGGTTTTTAGTTTGCGAAAAATTTATTCGGATTTTTCAAATGCATGCATACAGATGCACAAATTCCTATTTCTATCCTTCGGAAACTCCTAAATGCTGGGATATTACAGAAAGAGAGGATGAAATTGCTAGAAAGAATAATATTGCTAGAGTTTATACTATTACTACTTCTGAAAATGCTTCAAACTCAAGTGTTAGCAAACCTCCTACCATTAATGGCAAGATAATTGGTGTTGGTAATGTTTCCACTTCTATTGCAAAATGTCCTAAATTGCCTGATAACTCTGAAACTGTCCTTGATAAAGATGCTGAAATTTCTAGCAATAAGGAAGATAATAACTCCATTACTTTTGATGATAATGATTTTGATGGTTGTAATATTTCTGAAGTAATTAATTCTTGCAAAAGCTTGCTAGAAGTCCTAATGCAAGTGAGATAAACATGGCTTTTACTAAACATATTACTAATGCTCTCTACAAGTGAGGGAGGAAAAATTGAAACGTGAAGTATCCATCCCTAGGAAGTTAGAAGATGGTTGGGAGCCCATCATTAAAATGAAATTGAATGACTTTGATTGCAATGCTTTGTGTGACCTTGGTGCTAGTATTTCTGTTATGCCTAAAAGATTTATGATATGCTTGATTTAGCACCTTTGGAAAATTGTTACTTGGATGTTCACCTTGCTGATTCTACTATTAAAAAACCTTTGGGAAGAATTGATGATGTTCTTATCATGGTTAACAACAATTATGTCCCCGTTGATTTTATTGTCTTGGATATTGAATGCAATCCATCATGCCCTATTGTGCTGGGAAGACCTTTTCTTAGAACTGTAGGTGCTATTATTGATATGAAAGAAGGGAATATAAAATATCAATTTCCTCTCAAGAAAGGTATGGAACACTTTCCTAGGAAGAAGATTAAGCCACCTTATGATTCTATTGTTCGAACAAATTACAATGTTGATGCTTCTTCACTTGGTAATACTTGATGCATGCTTTGTGCCTAGCTAAAAGGCGTTAAAGAAAAGCGCTTATGGGAGGCAACCCATTATTTTTATTTCTGCAATTTTTCTTTTATTGAGTCAAGGAGGATGTTTACTTCTGTAGCAACTCCTTTGTATCTTTATTTTCTCGCATTGTTGTGCCAAGAGTAGCCTCTAATGTTAAGATGATGCTTAATTTTGATTGCTGCGCAGAAACAGATTTTTGCTGTTCACTGTACGAAATTCCTAAAATCACCAGATTGTTAATTAAATCTGAAATTTTTGTGCGTAATCTTTATGAATGTCTAAATCTTTCATTAGTTCAAGTTTTCGATCTGAGCGTCGTAAGTGCCTCGAAAAAATTCGTCTTTGCGGACTGTTCTGTTTTAGACAGATTATGCCTTTTTATTTTGCATTCTCTCTTTTACTAGTGTTGAGTGAAATTCTTTTTTGGGTGGAAGAGCTTCACATAACATCAGTGGCTGTAGCTAATGTTTAAAGTAACAATCATATTGCGTCTTTATAGAACATGTGAGTTTTTGATTATGCACTAACCCTCTAATGAGATCTACTTTGAGTTTGGTGTGACGGAAGTTTTCAAGGGTCAAGAGAGAAGGATGATATAATAGGATCAAGAAGAGTGAAGAGCTTAAGCTTGGGGAGGCTCCCATGGATCTCCCCAGCATATTTCAAGAAGACTCAAGCGTCTAAGCTTGGGGATGCCCAAGGCATCCCCTTCTTCATCGTCAAAATTATCAGGTCATCTCTAGTGAAACTATATTTTAATTCTTTCACATCATATGTGCTTTTCTTGGAGCGTCTGTGTGCTTTTATTTTCAGTATTGCACTTTTATTTTCAATAAAGCTTGACTGGACCCTAGCATTCTTGATTGGGAGAGAGACACGCTCCGCTTTTTCATGAGAATACTCCTATTCTTCACTTATATTTGTTGAGTATTCATATCTAGCGCTGTTCAGCTTTTAGCTCTTGTTTTCATGTATCTCTTGTCAGAGCTATTAGCTTTCTTTTGTAGAAAGTACTCTCTTGCTTCACTTATATTTGTTTGGAGAGTTGATTAAATAAATTGATTGGTGTTTGGTTGGTTCAGAAAATGTTGCATGTGGTAATTGGTATAAGGAAAAACTTGCTTAATCTTGTAGATCACTAATGGATAACTTGATGCTTGTCAATTGTTTTGAGTTAACAAGTAGATCATGATTAAATTGTGCATCACATGAGTTAAGCCTATTAGTGAAGAACTACCGTAAAGCTTGTTGAAAATTTGGTTTGCATCGGTGGTATCTCTAAGGTCTAGATATTTTCTAATAACAGGGTTTGGTTAACAAGGAAGACGGTATGAAGTCTTATAACGTTTGCAATATGTTTGTCATATAAAACTTGGTGTACGGGTTGATATTCTTGTTTGCTTACATAACCTTGCTAGCCTAAACTCTGTACTGAGAGGGAATGCTTCTCGTGCATCCAAATCCTTGAGCCAAAATCCATGCCATTTGTGTCCACCATAACTACCTATATGTGGTATTTCCTTGCCACTCCAAGTAAATTTTTCATGTGCTACCTTTAAATTATTCAAAATGTTATTATTCCCTTTTTGTGTCAATGTTTACTAGCTCATGAGGAATTAGTGTGGTTATTCTTTATTCTATTTGTCAATGGACTTTTACACCTGGACTAGTGGCATATACATCCGCTTATCCAATTTGCAAAAAGAGCTGGCAACGGGGTGCCCAGTCCCAATTAATTACAACTTTAACCAATTAATTCTCTTCACACTTTTGCCCTGATTCATCAGTAAGCAATGACAAACAGTGAAATACCTGAATGTGTGTAAACCAAAGAGAAAGAGGGATGATCTGCCTTGCTGGTAGAAATAACGTCCTTCATGGGAGCCGCTCTTAAAAGTCCGTTTGACAGGTAGAATACTGTTCTCACCCGCTACCATTCGTTGACAATTAACAAACACCTCTCAAAAATAGATACTCCTCCATGGTATGTGATTGATGGAAGGCACCCGAGGATTCGGTTAGCCATGGCTTGTGTTAGCAAGGTTGGGAGGAGTATCAAATATTTTATGCAATCTCTATATGCTTTCAAAAACCTAAAAGCTCTAGCACATGATTTAATCCCTGCTTCCCTCTGCGAAGGGCCTTTCTTTTACTTTTATGTTGAGTCAGTTTTCCTATTCTTTCTGTCTTCCACAAGCAAACACTAGTGTCAACTTTGTTACAACATGCGTTATATGCAATGTATTGGACTTGTTATACTACTTTGTGTTGACAATATCCATGAGATAAATATGTTGAAAGTTGAAGCAAATGCTGAAACTAATTCTTCCTTTGTGTTGATTAAATACCTTTTATTAGAAACTATTGCTTTATGAGTTAACACTTATGCAAAACTGTTTGATGCTTGTCTCGAAAGTACTATTCATGAAAACGTTTAGCTTGTGTGATTCATTGTTTACTCATTATCTATTTGGTAGCAAATTATAGACCATTGACTTGGATCACTTCATTCATTTACATGTGCCTTGCAATATTATATGATCAAGATTATGATGTAGCATGTCACCTCAAAAATTATTTTGTTTTTATCGTTTACCTACTCGAGGACGAGTAGGAACTAAGCTTGGGGATGCTGATACGTCTCAAACGTATCTATAATTTTTGATGTTCCATGCTTGTTTTATACCAATTGCTACATGTTTTGCATCTACTTTATATCACTTTTATACATTTTTTGGGACTAACCTATTAACAAGATGCCGAAGTGCCAGTTCCTGTTTTCTGCTGTTTTTGTATTCCAGAAAAGCTAGTCTGGAAATATTCTCGGAATTGGACGAAACTACACGGGGTCCCTATTTTCCAGAACACACCTGACGGAGCAAAGGAGCAGCAGAGGAGGCCACCAGGGCCCACACGCCACTAGGGCGCGGGCCCCCCTGCGCGCCCTAGGGTGGTGTGGGCCCCTCGGGGGTCGCAGCCGCCGCCCTTTCGCCTACTTATTCCCCCCGACGCGAAAACCCTAAGTACCTGAGCAAATATCCACGAAAAGTTCCAGAGACGCCGCCGCCGTCAACCCTAGCTCGGGAGGGTTCAGAACCTCTTCCCGGCACCCTGCCGGAGAGGGGAATCGTCACCGGAGGCTTCTACATCGCCATGCCTGCCTCCGGAGTGATGCGTGAGTAGTTCATCCTTGGACTACGGGTCCATAGCAGTAGCTAGATGGTTGTCTCTCCACTTTGTGCCATCATGTTTAGATCTTGTGAGCTGCCCTACATGATCAAGATCATATTATTGTAATGCTACATGTTGTGTTTGCTGGGATCCGATGAATATTGAATATTATGTCAAGTTGATTATCAATCTATCTATGTTATTTAAGATCTTGCATGCTTTCCGTTACTCGTAGATGCTTTGGCCAAGTAGATGCTTGTAACTCCAAGAGAGAGTATTTATGCTAGATAGTGGGTTCATGTCTCCGTTTAACCTGGGACAGTGACAGAAAGTTCTAAGGTTGTGGATGTGCTGTTGCCACTAGGGATAACCTAACGATGCTATGTCCACGGCATATGTGTTTGTTTACATTACGCACTTTACTTAATGCAATTATCCGTTGCTTGCAACTTAATACCAACGGGGGACTCGGATGACAACCCGGCGGTGGATTATTAGTCATAGATGCTGTTGGATAACGGTCTATGTATTATGTCGTAATGCCCAATTAAATATCATAGTAGTCATCATGTCATATATGCATTGTCATGCGCTCACTATTTGTCAATTGCCCAGCTGTAATTTGTTCACCCAACATGTTAGTTATCTTTTATGGAGAGACACCACTAGTGAACTGTGGACCCCGGTCCATTCTTTTACACTGATTAAACACCACAAACTGCAAACTGTTCCTTTTTCATTCTCTGCAATTTAATACTCATTTTCCACACCATACGTTTAATCCTTTGTTTTCAGCAAGCCGGTGAGATTGACAACCTCACTGTTTCGTTGGGGCAAAGTAGTTTGATTGTGTTGTGTGCAGATTCCACGTTGGTGATCATGTTGCGCCGCGCAGCCACCAACAACCTTCTGAAGAGTTGTTGCTCCTACTGGTTCGATAACCTTGGTTTCTTTCTGAGGGAAAACTTGCTGCTGAACTGCATCATACCTTCCTCTTGGGGTCTCCCAACGAGCATGTGATTCACGCCAGTAAGCTCTTTTTCTGGCGCCGTTGCCGGGGAAGTACTCATCATCACCATCATCATCATCCTCGAATACTCTCCCGTCAACCAGGAGCCAGCAACGCCCAGACATTTCCTTCTCTGTGAACAAGGTTTGCCAATACCATCATGCTCCCACAACTGTACACTGGACTGCAGTCAAAAGGATATTGCGCTATGTGCAAAATACTCTCACTATTGGTCTCACATTCAGAAAGTCTACCTCCACTCTTATTAGTGCTTTTTCAGATGCTGATTGGGGCGGATGTATTGATGATCGCAGATCCACTGGTGGGTTTGCAGTATTTTTTGGTCCTAATCTCATATCATGGAGTGCAAGAAAGCAAGCAACAGTATCTCGATCAAGCACAGAGGCCGAGTACAAATCTTTAGCTGATGCTACGGCTGAGGTTATTTGGGTGGAAACTCTTCTGAGAGAACTCAGCATTCAAGTTCATGAACCACCTTGTCTATAGTGTGATAATATGGGAGCAACATACCTGTCTGCTAATCCGGTCTTTCACGCTAGAACCAAACACATAGAAATTGATTTTCACTTTGTTAGAGAAAGGGTGGCTCAAAAGATGCTTGACATACGGTTTATCTCCACAAAAGACCAAGTTGCTGATGGCTTTACTAAACCCTTATCACCTAGAGGATTAGAGGATTTTAAACGTAATAGTTTTGATTAAGGGGGATGTTAGAGATAGACTTTGTACACCCGAATATTGCTATTGTATAAAGCATATTCGGTAGAATCTTCTACGGTTAGAATCCCTAAATATTCTCCTGTAATCTTGATGTAATCATTGGCTATTGTAGCCCCTATATAACACGCAGGCGACCCGAGGCCAAGGGTATCGCTTCCTACCAGTTTCCATAGGCACGACTCTTGCTCGAAAATGAAAAAAAGGAACCGACATGACTCGGATTGTCCCACATATCAGCACACAAAGTGAGTCTCCACGCAGCACATGACTCGACAACCCTTATATAAAAAACAAAAAATTACTCATATTGTCCTACTCTGCCTTTAAACATGAACATTATGTCGCTCGACACGTGTCACAAAAGAGACTTTTCATTCGATTTTACTCTATCAAGTAGAATTTATTTTTTTAGGGTTCGATTTTTAAATCAAAATATGTTTAAAAATTGTTCTTCTCACATAAGTTGTACCCATAACACATGCTGGGTATTCCGATCGGTAGTCTATTTTTTTGCCTCGAACCACAACCTTCATGTGAGAAAGCATCTGGATTTATGCAAAACAACTACACTGAAAGCCTCGCTACCCAGCATTGAGCTCGTAGCTCCACCTAAATCTTGCGCAGTATCCTCGTACGTAGCCTTGCTTCGTTGATATTTTTATGCAAAAAATGTAGCCGACGCAGGTACGTATGTGTATAATGATCAACGTCGGCGACTAGATTGGAGTTCCCAGATGGCAGTTTGGGGCATCCTAAAAAACAACAGAGACAGTCGTTATGTTTTAGCCTCTTAGTACTTTTGTTAAACTTGCTTGTCTAGTAACATAACGTTTTATTGTAATAATGAATGTTGGGTGTTGTGACATATGTTTTGGCTCGGGGCAAGAATTCTGTTTCATGGCCTCATACTAGACTGTGTCTATTCTGTTTGCTTGTCTTGTAATCTTGCACATGCTGATCAAGCGCATGTGGTCGTAGTGCGTCTGGGGGGGGGGGGGGGGGGGGGGACTGGGGCTCCGGGGAAGATGTGGATTACACTCTGGCGCTTGGCGCATGACTGTCTACCAAGTGGAGTGCAACTGTGTCGAGCCAAATCCCGCTTCGCATGCATCCACTGTCCCGTCGATGAAACTGCTGAGCATGTACTCCTGCTCTGCCAGTTTGCTCGACAAGTTTGGGACGTGATAAAGGAAATCTTTGACAACAACTTGAACCAGAAGGGGTTCAACTCTCCTAAATTGTGTCTGCTTGAGTTCCTATCCAGATGATTGAAGCACTACTGGAAAATTCATCTTTGCCGGGTGTCACAGGCTTTGCCTAGTGCCAGTGGCGGAGCTACAACATCTGGAACCAAGGGTCACGGAGGGTGTCACAACACATAAAAATATTTTTAGCGGGTGCACACATGGTGAAAAAATATGATTTTGCAAAGAAAATGTTTCTACCCGGTGTCCTGTGCACCCGGCCAGCTTGCCGTGGCTCCGCTAGTGCCTAGTGCTAAAACGCGGGACACTCGGTGAAGAAGTGATATGCCGTGTATGCACGCAAAACACTCGGCAAAGATGATACCACTCGGCGAACATACACTTTGTCTAGTCTAGCCAAGAAAAACACTCGGCAAAGATGGGACACTCGGCGAAAATGCAAAAAACACTCGGCAAAGAACACCACTCGGCAAAATTGTGGGCCCATGTTTGTTCTGACAGCCCGCCCGACGGAACCGTGATGGACACCCACCTTTGCCGAGTGCCGACACTCGGCGAACTACCAAAAAAAGATTTTCCATTTTCTAAGTGTCAAAAATGACTTTTTTGTGAAGCAAGTACAAAAAAAATATGGTGCAAAATTGCACCAATACAATTATCACACAAAGTAGTCTATATTTGATGGATAATTCAAAAAATTAGAATTTTCTCTCTTTCTATCTATTTCGCCTATTTAAATGACTTTATGCCGATTTCACGAAAGTAATTCAAATTTGAACTACAAGTATGTGATAGTTTGCTCTGATTTTTTTACAAAAATCATTTTAAGGTACACAAGATTATATCACAGAACCGTCGATGGTTTTGAAAATGTGACCCTTTCAATGAATAGCCATGGTGGCCATTTTTTTTTAAAAGTCAAATAAAATGAAAAAATACTCAAAAAAGCAATCCTTTGGCATGGAGTCCTTTTATGTGTACTAGTTGTTAGGATAAATGATAAACTTGAGTTTTGACAAATTTTTAAAAAAAATCCTTCACAAAAAAGTCTATCGTCTATAAACATGTATAGTTTTCAAGCCAAATGACCAAGTTATTGCTATTCCATGCCATAGTTTGTGATAAATTGTCCATATTTGACACATATGTGTATTTTGTTATGGGAAACAACGTTGCCAAACTGAGTTTGTAAATTCTTTTTCAAAATATCATTTTTCATTTTCTAAGTATCCAAAATGACTTTTTTTGTGAAGCAAGTACACAAAATATGATTCAAAATTGGACCAATACAATTATCACACAAAGTACACCATATTTTATGGACAATCCATAAATATTGGGATTTTTCTCACTTTGTACCTAATTTCGCCTATTTAAATGACTTTATGCTCTTTTTTCAAAAGTAATTCAAATTTGAACTGTAAGTGTGGGATAGTTTGCTCTGATTTTTCTACAAAAATAATTTTAAGATACACAAGTAGTGATTATATCACAGAACCGTCGATGGTTTTGAAAAAGCTTCGGCAACGCGACTCGGACGACAAACCGACTGGGCGACGGCGGCGCACCGTGTTGGGGGTAAGGCGGCTATCCTCTGCAGCTTCCCGGATTTGCGAGGCCCGGAAGATTGCTTCGCCGCCTCGCCCACGGCGCCTCTGCTCCAACCCCCGCACGGTCGTGCCCCTCGTCCAGGCTGGCTGCGTCGTCGACGCCACCATCGACGCCCTCTCGCGCCCTACCTCGACGGCGGCGACATCATCGTCGACGGCGGCAACGAGCGATACCAGAACACAGAGCTCTGCATCGACGCCGCTGCCTACCGCGGCATGTTCGCCGTCGCCGTTCTCCGGTGCCGGCGGGCATTTTTTTTAATTCCATTTTAACCTGTTTGCCGAGTGTCAAGCCTTAGGCTCGACAAAGATGTAACAGCCGTTTGCGAACGGGATGGCCGTGATCACCTTTTCTTTGCTGGGTAAATGAAAAGGTACTCGGCGAATTCTTCGCCGTGTCCCCCGACAAAAAGCACTCGCCGAAGATTCTTCGCCGAGGCAAATTTTGCCGAGTGTGTGTCGCCGAGTGCCACACTCGGCGACGCCTTCGCCGAGTTGGATTCCGGCCTTCGCCGAGTGTTTTGACCACCCGTATTTTCCAGTAGTGAAGCTAGTAGGTGATGTGCTAACAGTGACCTGTTGGCATTTGTGGGACTCGGAAGAAGATTCATGAAGGAGCTACTATACATCCATCCATCATTGCCACTAAGATCAAGGCTTACATTGAGATGATTTGTATGCAGTTTGGCAACAACAGATCCAAACGCAGGCGTGGGACTTCTCCTATATATAGTTTCCTGGTCTACGCTGCCGGAAGGTATGTTGTGTGATCATTATTGATGCAACCTTCTTTGCGTCCTCTTGTTGCATGAGTACTCGGATAGGTGATCGTGACCATGCGGGAGGATTTATGAGCTCCTATATGGCGATTAGATATCACATGCCCCAAACTTGTCCAAGCAATAGCAATCCGACGGGCTCTTTCTTTTGAATTTCATTATAACATTTGATTGTCTATCAACGCTAAGGCAAGTGACCACTCGAGTTGTGGCTTTGTGATTCAAGACGTCAAGATCCTCGTGGCCTCCTTTACGGCGTGTTCTATTCGTCATGTTAGTCGTTTGCACAACACATTATTAGTTAGCTCGTTCCTTTGAATTTTCTAGTAGGTCGGTGTGGTGTGGCCCTGGCGTGTATTCGGGAGACTATTTGTATTGACATTATGCTTGGTTGATTAATAAAGGGCACGCGTTCTTCTCTCAAAAAATAATAATATTCCAACGTGTTAATTTGTTACTTACAAATCTCCCGACGTTAATGTAGGGAAACACCGGGCGCGTACGTAAATTCTATCCTAGCTAGCGTGCTGCTGTCACAGGAAGATCGCGACAATTAGTGCGTGCAACCCAGAGAAGATTTGGTTCCCAATTATAGGGGACGAGCGTTAACGGGCAAAATCTTGGCGGCATCCCATTCGCACTTGCCGCATCTGAGCCAGGAGATCCTGTTGGAGGTATATATGGCAGACTGCGAATTCCTGTGTGCGTATCGTGATCGATCGCTCCAGCGTCAATGCTGAGATAACAACAGCTCACTTTCCGATCAGGGTTTTGCATGCCGTGCGCCTCCGTTTAAATACGAGCGCCCGCTCGCGTGCGGACGTCGGTATGTGTTGTAGATCGAGGGAGGATCGATCGGCCATGGCGACTGGCGGCGGGGAAGGGCTGGCGGCGGGGAAGAAGAGGAAGGCCGTCGATGCGACATGCCGCCGGCGAAACGGGAGCCGAGGCGGGGGCTCGGCGTGGCGGCGCTGGAGAGTATCAGGGCGCAGCTCGAAACGGTGGAGAATTTCTACGTGTTCCCGTCGTTCTCGGCGCCGCCTCCACCGCCGCCGCCGACGCCGCTGCCTGCGTCCCTGCTGGTCCCCGGCGTGCGATTCAATCCATATGTATGTGCCTGGTGCTGCCGCATTCACCTGCTTAATCGCCCGGTTTACTCGTAGTTTCGGATACGCGCGTGTACGCACCGACATTCATCTTCTTCCTTTGTTGTGGGATTTCAGAGAAATATTTCTTACTCAAGGAGTACATTATAGCTACCCAAGGAGGACGAACACATTAGTACTTCGATATCCTGTTGAAATCTGTTACCAGGGAACTAATTAACCAGCTGGCGTACTTACATTTACAGGTCGGAAATGGAGCCGTGCCAAGAGATTACTATCCTCACTATTACGCTCTGGCCAGCAGGTACACACACATCAGACTGTTAATCATCACGTGATTGACACCCATGCATCCTCTCGATCGTCGAGAGATGGAGATTTTCCCCTTTTTCACTCATGCATCCTCTCGATCGTCGCTGTGTATGTCATCAGCAGGTACCTGCAGCAGCTACAGGCATCGAACGGCCACGCCGTGCCACGCCATCAGAACCATCAGGCTGACCAGAATGCAGCGGCCCCTGTCCTCGAGAAGGATCACCGCCGTCGAGCGCAGGCGCACGGCCAGATGAAGAGGAGACCTAAGGTTGCGTTTGTGGACCTCCTCGACTCCGACGACGAAGAAGATGACGACCCAGTGCCAAAGAAGAACTGGACCTCGAACTCAAGCTCTAGTTACAAACTTAGGACACGATCTTGATCTTTTTGTTTCCTGGTTATTTAATTTGCTGCTCACGTCCCAATTGAATCTTTGTTCTTTTTGCATAGAAGCTGCAGCTGTGCTGCGGAGCCATGTGGTATGTAGTACTAAGCACCTGTCAGTCTCGATTGGTTCAAGGGAATGCACGTCCAAGTTCTTACATTATTACTACATATATGAAAGACATGCAAATCGCCTGAGAGCCACCCTCGCACTGTAGATTTTTAACAGACGCAGGAATCGGAGCTCCCACAGCGCGCACTGTAGCTACAGTGTTAGGTGATGTTCACGGTTTCACTTTGCAAAGTTTTTAATCTTTTCTTTTTCACGCTCACATTTTCGACACAACTTTTAAACCTTTTAGTCTCTTTTCCGCGCTCACACTTTTGACACAACTTTCAAACAAATTTTCCGGTAATAGTTCCTTCTTTAAAGTTAGGACAACGGAAATGCCGGCCTGAGAGCCCCCCGCGGTACTGTAGCACAGTAGCTAACACTGTAGTTAATCTGCAAAAACACACGCGCATCCCCCCCTCTCCCTTCTCTCTCCCCGCGCGAGCCGAGCTCGCCGGCGATGCCGACGCGGCGCACCGCCGCTCCGCTCTTCCGCACTCAAATCGACGGGCACGACGGGATTCGCCGTCACCTCTTCTCTCCCCTCGCCGAAAGCCGCGTGCCGAAACGATGCGCAGTCGCCGGAATCGCCGCTGCCGTGCGACTGCTCCCTCCGCCGCGTCTGCACTCCGCCACAGCTGTTTCGGTGACGCAGAAGAGACGGCGCCGCCGTCCGCAGGAAGCCAGCGTCCTCGCCCTGCTCGCTGGGCCATTGCTGACGTCGCAACGGCGTCAGCGTGGGCCCGGCATGTCTTTTTTTCTGCCGGATTCCCTAAAAAATATGCAGAAAAATAATGAAAATTCCAAAATCAGCAACTTTAAACTACACACGAGAAAAAAAATTATATATCAAAATAATCACAAAAAAAATATTCTTTTTAATTTGAATAATTTAAAAAAACACAACAATTTTTGAATATAACCATTCCATATTTAATTTTTTTATTAAAATATACCCATCCGAAAAAACGTGAAAAACATATCAAAATAGCCACACACAAAAAAATGCTAGCTATTTACGACATAAGCTAAAATTCCAAATTTGAACATTCCAAAATCTTAAATGTCTTCCGAATCTAAGCAATTTACAAACATGAATAACAAATCAAAACTGAATAAATTCTAAATTTGACAGATTTTTGAAATCCAAAAAAAATTAAACGCAAACTTTTCTTTAATTTCACTAATTTTGAAATCCAAACAACTTCTAAACATGGACATTTCCAAATTTTCATTTTCACCACATGGGCGCAGCATGCTGACTACTCACTGCATACGATCAAATTTCAAATTTGGATATTTTAAACTTTTAAATGCCTTCCAAATCTGATCATTTTACAAACGAAAAAGGATATCGAATCTGAAAAACTTCCCAATTTAAACGAATTTCGAAATCTGAGCATTTTTTACCACAAGCTTTGTTTGTATTTGAACAATTTCCAAATCTACACACTTCTAAAACATGGACATTTTCCAAATTCCAATTTTACCGCTATAACACAGCAAATAAAATTGAATATTCCAAAATTTCAGCTGCATTTCAAATCTAACCTTTTTACTAACGTGAAAAAAAAACAACTCTAAATAACTTTCCAATTAGACTAACTTTCAAAATCTAAACAACTTTCAAACATAACCTCTCTTTGCATTCCAACAATGTTCAAATCTACACAAATTTTAATTGTAGACATTTTCAAATTCTAATTTTATCACACGAGTGCGGCGTGACGCCGCACCAAATTTACCTAGTAGTTACATAATTCAGTTATGTGAAACATGTTTACTCTGCTGAAATACGTAAACTAACATTACGCCTTCACCTCCGCCTTCGAAGCACCAGCCCGTCCTCCTGTCCTATATAGACGACACTCCCACGCAATTTGAAAAAAGTCACAATGTAAAAAACTAAATAAATAAATAAGTAAATAAAATTCGTCGTCGCCACCTCTCTCGCCGTCGACGACTAGTCACGGCGGCGGCGTCGGTGGCAGGCGGCGGACACCCCGTCCGTCCGCGTCACATCATGCCGGAACCCACCAAACCCCCCTCCCCGCGCCCACGCCGCGGCCGCTGCCGCCTCTGCGGCCTCTGCCTTGCCTCCGCCCTCCTCGCCATCTCGTCTCCGCACTCGTCCACCTCCTCTCCTCCCCAACGCATCCCGCCCCTCCCCGCGCTTCTCCGTAATCATAGACGGCGGCAGCACCGGCACCCGGGCACATGTCTTCGCCGTGGGACCCGACGGCCGGCCGGATCTGGCGCGCTCCGCCGTGATGCGCGTCTCCCCGGGGCTCTCCTCCTTCGCCGCCGACACGAATCGCGCCGGGGAATCGTTGCACCCGCTGTTGGAGTTCGCAAGGGAGAAGGTAGGGGGCGAGGGAGGCGCTGCGGCAACGGAGGTGCGGCTGATGGCCACCGCCGGGCTGAGGCTGCTGGAGGAGCGCGTCCAGGAGGCGATATTGGCGTCCTGCAGGGACGTGCTCCGGGCCTCTGGCTTCCGGTTTGAGGACTCATGGGCCAAGGTGATCCAGGTACTGTCAATTTCTGCCCTTTTTATTTTAGACTCGACCCAAGTTATCCCGTTCCAGTTCCATGGGTGTCTGACCGAAATAACCTGCATTTTGATCTGATGATGAATCGGAAATGTTGCATGTTGATATGATTTCACGCCAGATGCAATGACAGCACCGGTTGTTGTTTGCTTGTTAACCTGATGGATGGATGGATGTGGTCCGGTGAATCCGGAAATTACTTGTTTAAATTTCTGATGGATATGCAGCTAGCAGCTTGATGTGGTACATTTGTTGCCTTTATAGATGAGTTGCGAATAACTTTACTGTTGAGTCTTCTGTTCTGCTCTGAGAATATCCTTTGGTTCCAAGACAATATTTGTTTTGGTTTAGTAAGAGCATTTCCAGTAGGTTATTTCATAGTACCTTGTTACTTAAGAGGACAGAAAACCAAACCTTCTGCAAAGAAACAAGCTCTCCAGTTATTTGTTTCTTCACTTTCTTACTAAGGCACTAACTCATCTGTGCTTGATGACGATTGGACTTCAGTATTTTGAAGGAAACAAGTAAGCCTCTAACAGCATGATCAGTTCTTACTCGTTGTGGTACTAGCAACATGATCATTTCTGCCCCAAGAAACGACTTTACTCTCCCACCTCCCGATGTCTCCTCTGCATCACCAAAATACTGATGTAGCAAACCCCTAAGAAGTTGCTGACATCGACTGTTGGAGATGCTCTAAGATATCATCAACAAACTAAATAATTTGGCTGTGTGGAACTGTGAATCAGTTGACGGTTATTGTGTCATTACGTGGAATGTTTTCAAATCGGGTTCTTACTTCTGCCGCTACCTTTCTTATAGGTTCTGACGAAGGCGTCTATGCTTGGGTTGCGGCAAACTATGCTCTGGGCACACTTGGAGGGGATCCTCACAAAACAATTGGAATAATTGAACTTGGGGGCGCTTCAGCTCAGGTTCTCAGATGAACACACACACAGATTTTGTTTTCCTTTTCCCTTGTGTTGGACTTGTTTAATTTAACCTTGATGCATGCTAATATGTAATAACAATATTTTAGTTGCACCTAACATCTGAAAATAGTCACTTTGTCACTTACTTGATATGGTGTAAATGGCTTCAGGGCCTCTTTGGTTCGTAAGATTTCCAAAACAGAGGAATAGGAAATATGTAGGATTATGATATCATGACATGTTGAATCCCACAGGATTTGGAAACACACGATGTGCAATAGATGTTGTTTGGTTGCGCCGCAGGAAAAACACATGACTTTTCTGAAGGATTGTGTATACACCACGGTTGTCATTGAAACAAGAAAAAAAATCCCTTAGGTTGAACTCGATGGAAAATTTCATTTATAATTGCATACAGTAGACCATAGGAACATACCTATGGGTTCTAATCCTGCAAACCAAACAAGCTACATAGGAAAAATTCCTGAGGAAAAAATCCTACAAAATTCCTTTGAACCATAAGGAAGAGCTCTGTAGGTAAAATTCCTAAAGAATAGAATATATATACACGTAATGGGTTATGTTCTGGTTGTATTACAAGAAATTGCAGTTTCCTGCTAATGTAATTCCTGCTGTTTTGTTTCAGCTGACATTTGTTTCCGATGAAGTACTTCCTCCGGAACTATCAACTAATTTTACTTTTGGTGAAACAGCATACACACTTTTTACCAACAGCTTTCTGAACTTTGGACAAGTGAGTTATTTGTATCCATTGAATCCTCCTCTTTCTGGTCAATCTTGGTAGAGAGTGAATTTAGTTCCCAGGGGTCTACATGTCACCCATATCACTGCGTGACTCTGAGATTCGTTCCAACAGCAACCAACCACATTTTGTTTCACTAAGAGAAAGCTACAGTTTATTATTGACACTGATAACTACCAGGTTGTCTTTCATATCTGGAGCACGGGTAAATGTAAACTCATCAAATAGCATCCCCACAGATGAATCAAGTATGCTCATAACACTTAAGTAAATATGAGAGTCATGCTTCATGCCTAAAGTCTCATCCTCCGGAACTCGGATATAGAGTTTCAGATTTCCTATCTCAAGCTTAATGGAGGTTTCAAGTTTTAAAAGCAATTTTCCAAGTCTCAAATTTTAAAGAGTTCCTTAAGAGTTCTAAATTTTGAAAACCAAAGTTTCAGAAACATGTTTTAGTGCATTGGTATTAAGCTTGATTTTTTTTTGAACATGCATCTTAATGTGTGTCGTTTTGCATTAAAAATGCCAAGGCAGAAAGGACAACACAACAAACAAGGCTGCGAGCCTGCAACAAAAAACCAAACATCTGTACAGAGAACAAGAAACAAAGCCAAAGAACTGCAACTATCCTAACAAAGTGGCAAGAGAAAATAAAAAAGATTAAAAACAAAGAGGGTCAACTGCAGCAATCGGTTGTCGAATGCCGGGAGGACGAGCATGCCATGGCAGCTTCGTGAGCTCCTTAGCTTCAGCCAGCCGCCAAAGTGCTGCCTCATTAAGCTTAAAGTTTCCAAGGCAGTCTTGAACAAGTTTCGATAAGTCTCAGATTTTCAAAAGAATGTCTATGCAGCGTGGGAAGTTTTTAAAAGAAACATCTATCACAATATCTGCCAGTTCATTTAGTGAGATATAAGTAGATTGGAGCTGCATGCTCAATGCTTTTATTTGCACCTCAATTAATTCACCTGCCAAAAATGTTATGAACTAAAGTTTCTTATTTCTTTTTTATGCTAACGGTGAGCATTTAATGCGAACACATACCAAGTATCCTAGCACTATAATAGAGATCTGCAATAAGGCGATGGCAGGACCCTGGACACTAATGTATTTCTGATCTTGTGATATCGTGCAACTGATTTAGATTGACATTCGGACATTTATTTCACAGAATGCAGCACAAGACTTATTCGTGAAATAGTGAGGTCAAGAGGTATTTGTACTTTCTTTTCCTGTCAATATGAAAGCAGTCAATCTAGATATTTTCCACCCTGCAATAATAACTGGGCAATGCAGTATCTGATGGATATGAGCACATAAAGTCCCTGAAAATATATCCTGCAGATCGGATATTAAACACAGAATCCTTACTTAGTCCATAGAATGCCAATAACTAATACTTACTGTAGCTAGGGTTTGCTACCAAGGTACAAGTGTCCCAGGATTTTAGTTCAAAGCAAAAGTTTTTTTATGGTGTTCTATCCTTTGTTATCTTATTCTTACTATGAGCGAAATCAGATGGGATTAACAGATGTTTTTTTAATTCCTCTGATCAGGTTTAAAAAATATATAATACAGTACTCTCTTGCAAGTACAAGTACTGTAGTTTTTCATTATGATTTGCGCGATTGCAGGATCTTCCAAAAACGGTACGCTTGTTGATCCTTGTGCTCCTAAAGGATATTCTCACAAAAGAAAAGTAACGGGGAAGACAAATGGTGCTTCACGATCAAATTTAGAAAATCAATATGTTGATAATGGAAGCGGAAACTTTAAAGAATGTAGATCTTCTTCATTGATGATGATGCAAGAAGGAAAGGGTAAGAAATGCATGCGGACACTTAGACCCCTTTTCTTTATCAGTGTTTATGGTTATTTAGTTGTATATATATTTTTTTTTTTTACTGTTCCTGTGCTTAAAAGTACCACCAGCTGAAGATAGAAAAATTAGCACCGTCATGCTGAACTGAAAGTTATAGTTGAGAATAAGGGGATTTCCCTGTAACTGATTGATGTCAAGATAGATGGAGGTTATTAGCTCCAGTAACCTCATATTCTTTTGCAGATCTTGGCACATTGAATACTTTGCTCAGCTTGTTCTTTATCCTGACTTTATAAGAAAGTCAATTAAACCTGGCCGGTTTGTAGTTAGCACCACTTTTGTCTGAAAGCTAGATTTCCCTGCCACGTATTTACATTCTATAGCCATATTGAGTTGTATACCCTAAACTTCTGTGTCCTAAATGCAGAAAAGTGCCAGTATCAGCAATGCCACCTGGGCTCTACTTTTGTACCTGAGCTGCGCGGACATTTCCTGGCAACTGAAAATTTCTATTTTACATCAAAGGTCCACAGCATGTTCTCCTCTTTCATCTCTTGCACATACCATCATATTCTTAGGACATGTCTGACTTGTATACATTGAATCTGCTAGTTCTTTGGACTAGAGCAGTCTTCATCACTATCTGATTTTGCGCTCGCTGGAGAGCAACTTTGCAACACGGACTTGTCAACACTGAGACAAGAGTATCTCAATCATTCAGATGAAGATTTTTCACGGTATTGCTTCTCGGCGGCATACATCGTAGCTCTACTTCACGACGGTCTTGGTATACCACTGGATGACAAGAGGCAAGCATATCAAGGACACCATCATTCTTCTTCAGTGAAATTTACCCTTGACTAATCTTATACACCTGGTACTTAAATTTTTGTCTGAGCAGGATCGAGTATTCAAATCAGGTAGGAGACACTCAGGTTGAATGGGCCCTAGGAGCTTTCATTACAAACACGAAAAGTACAATTCTAGGGCCATCAGGTGCCGCCGCAAGAAGGGTACATAACCATACGCCCTGCTTGCCGTGCTGGGAGCGTTCTTTGCGTGCGGAGTATTTTTCGTGTTGAGATGGAGGAAGCCCAAGACAAAGATTATATATGATTTAGAGAAAGGCCGATACATTATAACACGCATCAGCTGACGCTGGCTTTTGTGCAGAGGAGCCATAAATATAGTAATGTTCGACAGGAATAGATGTTGTTCTGTACCAGAATGTACAAGTTCGATTCTTTGTATTCTTGCTCTTAGGTAAGAGAGCTGGGTCTGTGTGGGTAGAACACATGTATGTAGCATGTATAGGAACACTGTAGAACATTTTATTTATTTATTTATCATCATATCTGCTTGATAATGAAGTACTCCCTCCGTTCATAATTATAAGATATTTTAGACATTTCAATTGTGGACTATATACGGACAAAATGAGTGAATCTAGACGCTGAAACGTGTCCAAATACATGCGTTTGAGAGAAAAGGTGAAACATTTTATAACTGTGAATACAGGGAGTCTCTCCTCTTTTTTTTTTTTTTTATCTAAAAGAAAAGTTCGGTTCCTTAGTCTGCCACTACGTTTCGTCCACCATATTTTATGTTTTCGATTATATCCTCAGAAGTTGGTAAATATTTCATCTTCTGCCACCGCCAAGTGAAAAGAAAAATAGATCGATCCCCTACCCTGCCACAGCTTCTGCCATCGCGCTGCCCTCCCACATCCAGCCGCCTCCCTGCAACGGCGCCGCCAAGGCAGTCCCGGTGAAGAAACCGATTCCGATCCACTTTTTCCGGGTGGAACAATCTCGCCTAGAAGATCCACCGGCGCCTAGCAGGAAGACGATGCGCAGCCGCCCGAGCTTCCATTGGAGGATCGTGCTTCTCATCCCCGTCCCCCATGTGCGGGCGCCGCGCTTGGCAATCTTGGTAGACCTAGCTGCGAGACGGCGGCGCATGTACTCTTTCTTCGGCGATGGGACGGCGTCGCAGCCTTCCTTCCCGACGCTCTCCACCCAGAGCCCTCCCCGCGTCTCTCACCTATGTCTTCTCTCTGCAGATACGGGCCCTCCACCGAGCAGAGGACAGAGACGAACACCACCCAAGCCTTCGGCGACCGGCTCTGGTACGGCACTGCCGCACATCACCTCCCCATCCTTGTCGTCTCTCTCTGCTAGGTGTATCTTCTCTCTCAATCTCACTTCTCTCTGCAGCTACGTGCGGCGAGGACCATGACTGGGGTGACCTCGAATCCAGCCTCCGGTGTACAGCACAGGTACAGCACCGGCACCGCCGCCCACCGCCATCCCTTCTCCCCTATCTGCCGCCGGAGCCTTAAAAGGAATAAAAGAGCACCCGCCGCTGTTCGCTTAAAAAACAAGAGTCACTGAGGAGGAATGTCCAGGAGATAATTAAGATGACACCATGAATTTGATCGGTGCAAATCTGATGCAACAGTTAAGTTTCATGTGGAGGCTTCATATTCTGTCAGTCAAGGAGTTCATGTGCCATTACCTGAAGATCGAGGCGAAGTTGACCCTTCACGGTCTTTTACAGGTAGCTTTTGTAGCTGTACTCTCTTTTCCTTTTGTCGGTCAATCTGGAATAAGAATGACCGCTAAGCTTCTGACTTTCGTTTTGTTTTATTTCGTTCAGTACTCTGTCCTTGCACTCACGCTGAAGAAATAGGTAGTGTTTCAAGATAATAACACAGAGCTTATACCTGTGACCTTTTTTTTTGTCACGTTTACCTTGCCCCAACTCCTCTTGCTCTTCTCTTTGGCCAATTCCGAAAAATATAGATGTCTTGCTTCTGGAGCTTTTTAATTCTTTCACAGGTGAATATGTATACTTTGCATTTCAGGTGTGTTATGCTTCCACGCAAAAGGAGATGTTTTTTATGCTTGACAACTTCATATTAGTTTCAGTAGGTCTAAGTCACTGTTGTATATATAACTATCTGCCTTTTGATAATTGTTATATCCCAACCAGATCAGAGTATTGGATTGTTTACAAAATTCATGATTAAACACTCTCAGCTATCTGATCTGATATGGTGAATGTATCTTATATTCTTATTTCAGATGACCAAACACTGCGGACTCTAGAGCTGAACTCGTGGTAAATCTTAAGATTGCTACAAGAACAGAGACCCGCATTCTGCTTCAGGTGAGCTTATGGTCCTTATGTCAGGTAAATTTAGTAACCTATTGGAGAGATGGCAGGCAATTTATTTTCAATATCGTAAGTAAATCAAACTTAGTGCAGACCAGCTAATGGGTTGGCGCATATCGATTCTGAAGCGCAGTCTCCCGGTGCAACCCCTGAAGGCATCGTCCACATCCGAGACAGAGGAAGACATGGTCGGGCTGCTCAGGCATATCATTGCTCCTTTCGCTCCAGCCCTAATTATTGAATTTTCCGTTTTGCCCCACATGGTTCCAAATAAGGTTAACACGAGAAGCTAGATAGATGTGTTCTTGAAATGCTATCCTGGTAAATCAATTCACCGATTGTGCATACATTCGGATCACATAGCTTACTCAATATTAGAATCTTTGAGGCGGTCTATAAAGTTTTAAACAGGAGAAGCTAGACAGATGTGCTCTTGAAATGTTATCCTGGTAAATCAGTTCAATCCACGTAGGAGGATAGTCTTATTGCTGCAGTTCTGACCGATTGTGCATGCATTCAGATCACATAGCTTACTCAATATTAGATTCTTTGAGGCGGTCTATAATGTTTTTAATCTAATCTCCTGTCCATAATCCTTTGCTCCATCCTTTCTATTCTTCTGAGAATTAAGCGGCGACAAGTATGCAATGTATCATCGATAGGAGCAGCTACCAATTGAGCTGCATATTTGTGTGTCCTATCGATCACTTCCTTACCGCTATGACTGACGGAGACTGCTTAGGGTTGGGCCAATGAAGGTAAAGCAGCTTCAGTTCTCCATGAAGGTAATGCTTTATCACATGTTTTGATGAAAATAAGGTACATTAAATAGGACCACATATTAAATAGTCTACTGCAAGAATATGCAGATCCAAGTATTTATCTATGCCGCATAGGTGTCTGTATTTAATTAACATAGGCTTTTGGTATTATTTACTAATAAAAGGTTGTTATGTGCAATTTCAGCATTTTCAGGAGTCTTATCTTTGATCAGGTACTATTATACCAGCCAATTTCTTATCTTTTATATACATGAAAAGAAGCCATAGGCTATGTGCTTTCTTGATGCCATTCCCATAACTAAAAATAAAAGCAACTTCAATCTACAACTCTTCCATAAGATTTTGTTTATCAATTTTTTCCTAGAAGATTAGTTGAGGTGAGATGCTTCCCAACAAGTGGTTCTTCCTTCTACACACTGGTTTTTTGTCAATATTTATATTGTTAATAAAGCCTTGCAATTTTTCATTTCAGGTTAACAAATAGTTTTTCTGACCATTGGCGAACCCTTCATCAAGAGCACCAATTTGTTCCAAGATTTCTCAAGCAGAATCAACACCCGGTCGATGCCAAGTTCACCACGACAGTGGCAGGATTGCAAGATTCGAGCAGGTGACCAGCCCCATGCAGAGGAGCTTCTGTAAGTATGTAGCGAGCTCTTCAGTGATGGTTTTGGATGCAAGTGCTCGGGCGACATCGTCGTTGAGCCGCCAGGGTGCTGGGGGCAGCAAGGAAGAGTAGGAGTGATGGAGCCGTGAGAGAGGTTTGAACGTTTAGGATTATGGATCGACCGAAGAGCTTTCATCCCAAGGGGGAGAAGTAATCATGTGTAAACAGTTGTGCATTTCTTTGAGTTGTGTATGCTCAAAGAAACATTTTGATTCAAACTGGATGCTTTAAGATGTCCTCAGTAGCAATGCACTTAATGTCTTTGTAATATCTGTAAGTAGGAATATATGTTAATTTTGTGCGCAGTGAAGGTTAAATATCTCGTAAGATGTACTCTTAAATTTTTCTCTCCCGAAAAGATGTACTCTTAAATTTGAAATACTTATTTCGTGTCAACCATATCGAGTTCACCTCAATAACAATTTTATTGATATGATCTAGATTTTTGTATCTGACGCCTGATCGATTTTATGGGAGTTGCATGGTGTCTGTCGGTGAGGCTTGGGCGTCGTCGGTGTTGGAGCGGATGATCGAACATAGGTCGCATATCTACATTGACTCCTCCCCAATGATATTTGTCTGTCTTTCTCTGCTTTATCTAGTCCCCACCATGAAGGTAGATGAATGCCTTGCGAGCGTCACATATCTACATTTTAGACTCCTCGCCTGATGATTTATTTGTCTTCATTTGCTTCCTCTACTTCCCGACCACAAAGATGGCGACATATGTTCTATTAGCGCACTGGCAGATTTTTGTGACAGTCGCGGGTGTATGAATGAGAACTTATCTCACAAGTCACACAATGCAATTTTTTCTCACCGTTGCAGCGCACGGACATATGTCCTAGTATATAATAATCTTCGTTTACGCTGTGTTTTTGCGTCCATCTCGTGCATGAGTAAGAATGTATGGCTTCCGTGTCCCCTACCTCTAGCGGGCATGAAACCCGAGCTAACCTGCTTGGCCCTTTGGTGTGCCACCGTGATGCATGGCGTTTGCTACTGTCGTCGAATCACCGCTAGCAACTTCGTACATGCTGCCGGGGGAGTGGTATTTCCAAGTTCTAATGGCCATTGGCATAATTGGCTTCACGACCGCCATGGTCGATGGTGAGTTGGTGATGCCGAGCCGAAGAGAATGATTGAAACCAGTAGCTCACCCACGGTCCCACCAGCAGACCCAGTGGGGCAGCTTGTATATGGTTAAATCAATATACGTTGCATGTTTCGTTATTAGTCAAGATGGCCGAGTTGGTCTAAGGCGCCAGTTTCAGGTACTGGTCCGAAAGGGCGTGGGTTCAAATCCCACTCTTGACACAATATTTTTAGAGCATCGCAATACCCTTCTTTTTGTAGCACCCACTGTTAAATTTCCAAAGAAAACACGAACAACAAAATCCATTCTGTTATTTCATGGTATAAGATCCATTTTTGACATATCTGATTTTCATTATATTGTATTTATGTTTATGACAATGACAAGCGTGTGCAATATCAACGCCACACAGACACGCGTGCGCTAAAGGACTTGGTAAGGTCATAATGATACGAAATCGAGTAGCAATATGGATGACGTCAGCAGTAATGCATTCTCGAACAATAAAATCCAATTTGGTATTTCATGGAATATAAGATCCATTTTGACATCTCTGATTTTCATTATATTGTATTTATCTTTATAACAATGACGAGCATGTGCAATATCAACACCACACACACATACACACGCGCGTCTAAGGACCTTGACACAATATTTTTAGAGCATCGCAATACCCTTCTTTTTGTAGCACCCACTGTTAAATTTCCAAAGAAAACACGAACAACAAAATCCATTCTGTTATTTCATGGTATAAGATCCATTTTTGACATATCTGATTTTCATTATATTGTATTTATGTTTATGACAATGACAAGCGTGTGCAATATCAACGCACACAGACACGCGTGCGCTAAAGGACTTGGTAAGGTCATAATGATACGAAATCGAGTAGCAATATGGATGACGTCAGCAGTAATGCATTCTCGAACAATAAAATCCAATTTGGTATTTCATGGAATATAAGATCCATTTTTGACATCTCTGATTTTCATTATATTGTATTTATCTTTATAACAATGACGAGCATGTGCAATATCAACACCACACACACACATACACACGCGCGTCTAAGGACTTGGTATGATCATAATGATACGAAATGGAGTAGCAATATGGACGATGTTGGCAGCAATGCATTCTCTAACACCGACTGTAAAATCTTCCAAAGTTGCGTATTATGTTAGGCGTATGAAGACCTCTACCAGCGTCTAACACGAAGGAAGACGAAAGAGACATCTATAAGATGGCGAAGACGAGAGAAAGGAAGACGAGGGATGTCAACCAAGTAAAATGCATAAAGGACGGAGCGGATCAACTCCTCGTGAAGGACGAAGAGATCAAGCGTAGATGGCGAGAGTACTTCGACGACCTGTTCAATGGAGAGAATGAGAGCTCTACCATTGAGCTAGACGATTCCTCGATGATACCAGCCGACGCTTTGTGCGGCGTATTCAGGAGGTTGAGGTTAGGGAGACTTTGAAGAGGATGAAAAGAGGCAAGGCAATGGGCCCTGATGGTATCCCCATCGAGGTGTGGAGAGGCCTTGAAGACATAGCGATAGTATGGCTAACTAAACTTTTCAACCTCATTTTTCGGTCAAACAAGATGCCCGAAGAATGGAGACGGAGTACATTAGTGCCAATCTTCAAGAACAAGGGGGATGTTCAAAGTTGCACTAATTACCGTGGAATCAAGTTAATGAGCCATACAATGAAGCTATGGAGAGAGTCATTGAGCACCGTTTAAGAAGATTGACAAGCGTGAACAAAAATCAATTTGGTTTCATGCCTGGGAGGTCTACCATGGAAGCCATCTTCTTAGTACGACAACTTATGGAGAGATACAGGGAGAAGAAGGATCTTCATATGGTGTTCATTGACTTGGAGAATGCGTATGATAAGATACCACGGAATGTCATGTGGTGGGCCTTGGAGAAACACAAAGTCCCAACAAAGTACATTACCCTCATTAAGGATATGTATGATAATGTTGTGACAAGTGTTCGAACAAGTGATGGCGACACCGATGACTTTCCAATTAAAATAGGACTGCACCAGGGGTCAGCTTTGAGCCCTTATCTCTTTACTTTGGTGATGGATGAGGTCACAGGGGATATACAAGGAGATATCCCATGGTGTATGCTCTTTGCGGATGATGTGGTGCTAATTGACGATAGTCGGGCGGGGGTTAATAGAAAGTTAGAGCTGTGGAGGCGGACTCTAGAATCGAAAGGTTTTAGTCTTAGTAGAACCAAAACTGAGTACATGAGGTGCAGTTTCAGTACTACTAGGCACGAGGAGGAAGAGGTTAGGCTTGATGGACAGGTGGTACCTGAGAAAGACACCTTCCGATATTTGGGGTCTATGCTCCAGAAGGATGGTGATATCGATGAAGATGTGAGTCATCGAATCAAACCTGGTTGGATGAAGTGGCGCCAAGCTTCTGGCGTCCTCTGTGATATGAAAGTGCCACAAAAGCTAAAAGGCAAGTTCTATAGGACGGCGATTCGACCTGCGATGTTGTATGCCGCAGAATGTTGGCCGACCAAGAGACGACATATCCAACAGTTAGGTGTAGCGGAGATGCGCATGTTGAGATGGATATGTGGCCACACAAGAAAGGACCGGGTTAGGAATGATGATATACGTGAGAGAGTTGGGGTAGCACCAATTGAAGAGAAGGTTGTCCAACACCGTCTAAGATGGTTTGGTCATATAGAACATAGGCCTCCGGAAGCGCCATTGCATACCGGACGGATAAAGCGGGATGAGAATGTTAAAAGGGGTCGTGGTAGGCCAAACTTGACATGGGAGGAGTCTATTAAGAGAGATCTGAAGGATTGGAATATCACCAAAGAACTAGCCATGGATAGGGATGCGTGGAAGTTAGCTATCCATGTGCCAGAACCATGACCTAGTTTCGAGATCTTATGGGTTTCAACTCTAACCTACCCCAACTTGTTTGGGAAAAAAGTCTTTGTTGTTGTTGTTGTATATGTATGCCTATAAATTTGCAAGCATGTGTAAGAAGTCTATATATGACGAAAGATCGATAACAGGGGCGAAGCTAGCCAAAATATTTGATGGGTTCATCTTGATATAGTCCATGGATTCATTACTATTTTTTCTTTCATAACCAACGATTTACTAGAGCATTTGCAAAATTTCTTGGGTTCAGCTGAACCCAACTCCATAGTGCTGGCCACTGCTCGATAAGATAACAAATATATGAAGTCTAGCATCATTACAAATACTTGTGTTGGATGATTTTACTTTTTTTTTCGTTCATGATATTTTTACCTTACCGTGTATTGTGCACTCTCACCAGTCACCGGCTTAAGATTCATCATGTACTCGATGATCCTATGACCAATCAAGGCAAAGCAATAGTATAAACCTAGGTGTTTGGAAATTAGTAACATAAGGGCAGTCTGTGACGTGTTTATATAGCCAAAGCTGCCAAGGGAATTACAACCGATACACACCAGCTAGGATTGATATGATCTTTATAGTACATATCAGGTCATTGTACAACTTGATGTTCACGTTTGTAACAAACACACTTTTTTTGGGACTAACAAACACATACCTGATACTTACGCTAAGTTGGTAACACCCCTCCTCAATTGCGACCTTATTGAGATTGAGATTGTGTGTGGATTCTTCAAGTTGTGGAGCAGCCAAAGCTTTGGTGTAATGTAACCCTATACCCACTGGTCTTTAGAAGAATGAATTGTAACTCCAAAATCTTGTTTCTCTGTCTCTCTCCCTCTCAAAGTTTGGCTCTTGCATGGAATACAAGATTGGCAAGATATATGTGGCTCCCATATTATCACACCCCAAGTTCAGTTACCAAGTCTATCCAGATTATCTCTGTGGCATGGCCTTGTTCTTAACCCGAGACTGTTGCTTGTTTTCTAGTGGAAATTAGACCCAAAATAAATTGCAAAGCCTCATCAACACAAGCTACCCAATCATCATATGAGAAGGCACTTACTAGGGTAAAAGATTATCTTCAAAAGTTAAACCAAGATTTACATACCCTTGATATACATCAATATTTTCTTCACCGCTGTCCAATGAGTGGTGGTAGGAGCATGTAGGTATTGGCATATCTTGTTAACTGAGAAGGCAACATATAGCCTCACAAGAGTCATGTATTGAAGCGCTCCAACAATATTACTACTCCCTCCGATCCAAAAAAACTGTCGCCAGTTGTACTACCAATTGAACTACCTCGGCTCTTTTCTAGCGACAGATAATACGGATCGGATGGAGCATATATTGTACCATCTTCTGGACATAGAGATCTCATTCTGTAGCTGAAGCTTTTTCGAAGCAAATAATGGAGTTGGCACGGGGTTGGACATCATCATAACAACCTTGGTTAACAAATTTGAAGCATACTTTTCTTGGGTTAGCGGTGTACCCTCTTTGAACTTTTTAACCACATTTCCCATGGCGCACCACACATGCAGTGGCAGGCGGGAGGAGCTTTGAGAAGCAACAGAAAATGCTGAAACGGAACGTGCTGCTGCTGCAGACGTTGTACTTCGCCGACCGGAGAAGACGGAGGCGGTGATCTGTTGGCTGCCGTCAGACTGAACTACATATGCCGGAACGAGCAGCAGAAGAAGGCGCTGCTGGACTGCGTGAGCAGCGTTCATTTCGACTACTGTATGGACTATGGAGTGGCAACAACTTAGAATGTCAGGTTACTGCTTTATCCGTTTCTTCCATGTGTACAAGTATTGTGATAAAGGTGCATTTTTTTATTTCTTCCTCTTTTGTGCATGGGTTCAGATGAAATCATCCATCTATTAATAGATGAATGGATGAAATATCTTAGGAAGCTAAAGATACCCTTAAATATTAAAAATAAAAAGGTGGTTCCTTCATATGAAGGTATTATTCACTAAAGATAATTTGGCTAAGCTAAGGTGGACAGGTTCGAAAAAATGTTGTTTTTGTGATTTAGAGGAATCTATTGAACATCTGTTTTATCTTGTCCTTTTGCTAAGATGGTGTGGCGCATTGTTCAGTTTACTTTTATTTTACCTCCTCCAACCAATATCACTAATTGACAAAAAAAACAAGGCTAGAATCCGAATTGGGGTGTCAGCTTTGTGTTGGGCTATGTGGACCTGCAGTAACAATCTTGTTTTTAACAAAGTTGGCAATGCTAATTTCCTGCATGTTTTTCATATGGCAAACCTTCTACCACCAGACCAGAGGAACTTCATGGCGTCTGGATGCAGACGGGATGGTCGCTCAGGATTCTATCATCCAGGCTGGGTGGCGGCACACTAACAGACTCGACAATGGCTAGATAGTTTTGTTCTGCTCTATTCATTTAGTTGATTTATGTGTTGACCTTATGTGCTCCGTGATTGTAATACTGTGCACTGCTGAAACCTTTAATAAAAGGTTGTGTGCATTCGGTTGATGCAGAGGCGGGGCTTCGCTCCCTTTCAAAAAAAAAGATGAATGGATGAATATAAGGCCGCCTAATGGATGCTCGGTCCAATGGAAATATGTCCAACCTAACTACATAAAAAACAGTACTCCATAGTAAATTTGAATCTGGTTCTGTTATGTGTGGCCTTAGAGCGAGAGTGAAAAGATGAAATTGTCCACACTATCAACAAAAAAAGGAGAAGGTGAAGTCAAAAAGTTAGTTACTTGTACAATGTTTAGTTAGCTACCGCAAATTTATAGGATATGGAATGTTGAGACCTGAGACCTGTGAATCCAGTGCCGCTGTCATTCTTTTAATCAGCGTGGCTTTTTACCTGAAGTGGTTCTGAATTCAGTCCAGCGCTCCATTGGTTGATTCATGTTATATCAACATGAATTGCAGATTTTGAAGTTCATTAATTTGCCATGTGTGTTGTTGTCAACTCCCCCTTGGAACTTGCTGAAGATCAGAAACTTTTCTGTCATCTGCTTCCTATGGATATCAACGACAAGGGCGGCAGTGTTGTTAAATCAGTTGTTGCCCACAAAGAGCTCGATTGGCATATGGTTGACGCGGCCAAAATTAATTATAGGAGGACTTGGTTGGTGTTTATATCGATTTCAGGTGGTGGTGCGTAGTACGTGTTGATTTGGGGTATTAGTCTCTGTTAGGAATGTGGATCAGATGATTATGTCGTGCAATCTGCCGTTTAAGAAGAAGAAGATTTCCTTCTTCTTGACATGGACATAGTCAGTCTCGCTTTTTTTCCTGTACATGTCATCTAATAAAGTGCAAGTAGGTGGTTAACTTTGTCATGTTTAGGGCGTCCAATTTGCCAAAACCTTCACCTAAGCATCTTTGTCCAAGTATTATTCTCAAACAATAATTATTACCAAGAGAAAATAATTATTGTTATCATCATGTTGAAGGACTTGGTGTGCTTATTTGGGCACTCCAAAGAAATGGGCTTATTTGGGACCAGCAGAAAAGAGCTTATTCGTTTTTCAACTGCCTATTTTCTTCTTTATACACTAGACTCGTTCTACAACTGACCGCAATTTTTTTTTTCAGAAAACTGACCATATAGTTTGGTGGGTTCTCGGGTGAAAAGTTGAATTCTTCTGCAAAATTACCATTTTTTTAAAGCTAATTCTTCTATATCACGTAAGTATCTTTGTCCAAGTATTATTCTAAAAAAATGATCATTACCAAGAGGAAATGATGAGCCGTCTTCAGTCCAGGTACATGGAACTCTTTGAGGCTCAATGATGCCTATCTATGACATGTGAGTTTATTTATAGTCAAAAGTATACCATAGAATTAAAATAAGGTGATCAAAATGTCCGTACCATTACCAAGGAGCTGAGAAATTTCATTCTAAAGGAGGAACCTGTCGTCTGTATCACCTCGTTTTTCCCCAAGTGGATTGTCCCAAAGAAAAACAGAAAATTATTGTGATTTTATCATATCAGAATCAGCCATGTGCTTTGGATCCTACAATGGGACCTGAACTGGAAAAAATACTCTAGCAACCACTTGCGTTGCATGGATAAAAGAATCGGCACCAAATTTGGGCATTTGACCATGATGTCTAGATACAGGTTATTCACATTTGGTTATTGATGAACAGCTCTGGAGAGTTGCCAGATGTTTTTACAGCATAATTCTGAAATCTAAGACTTCATAGTATACTTATGCAAGTATACTTATGCAAGTTCTTTTCCCTAATCTTTCTTTCTAGAAGATAAAACTGAAAAGGTCAACACTGTCTACAGCCTCTGCATACTTGTGAGTTTTGTACTTCTTTCTTTCAACAAGATGGGAAGTCAGCATCAATAGTATAGTACCTACTTTTTGCATTCACTGAATTCATCCCATCCATATCACAAGTGCAGCTACCAAATCTAAGACTACCCTTGAGTGATTCACCTCGTAAATGATCAATAATCTAAAAGAGGGTTTACAAATGATTATGACTAAAAATCTAACCTTTTGATCTCTTCAAAATCTCCCACCTTCTTTCAACCAAAGGAACCAAGCAGCAAAAAGTGGGCTGTTTTCATCTTCCTGTACATTTCCTTTTGTGCGCATGTTTTGTGATCAGTATGGACCTAACCTGGCATAATAATCTAGTAGCCAAGTGACTGGAGAGAAACGAGAACCGTCGGGCTCGTTCAGTTGTGCTGAAGGACTCTATACAGTTCATCGCCCAGAGCCGCTAGAGTGACGGTTTCTGGAGCAGGCCGTTTATTCCCGACCGCTGGCACCGGTCCCGGACATTGTCGTCGGCGCTCGCGCGAGGGCAACGATTAGCGGCGGCCAACTGTTGCTCCTGAACTTCCGGATCGCGAGAGCTACCTCGAACCCGTCCATCGTGTGCATGGTGAGGTCAAGGATCACCAACTGGAAGGATGACTCGCCGCCGGCGAAGGAGGTCATGCATTGCATGCCAGAACTGACTGAGAAGACTCGGCAACCGAGCTTCTCCAGGAGCTTGTGAGTGACGGCTCGGTTGGTGTCGTCACCGTCCACAAGAAGGACGTGGAGTCCGTTAAAGTTGGGGATTGCTGATGATCGGTAGAGGTCTGAGGATGCTCCAGAGACGGGTGTCACGTGTTGCACTTGGAACTGGAGAGCGAGCATCACAGTTTCTCTGAGGCCTTCTGGATCTGAGACTGACCAAATATTACCATTCATCATCTGCGGCAGAACAAAAAGGTTCACATCAGCGAAAAGAATTATTTAGGTTACGCATCAAGCAAAAAACAATGGTAACTTGCATGATTGATTAACATAGTGTTGATAGCCCAGTGTTACCATTTGATTTGTTTAAGAATTCGATTCACAAGCTCAATAATATTTATTTATAGAGAACATGCATCGCAAGCCTGCAGCAATCGCATCAACTAAGAGTTCAAACCACACAAACAAGTAGCACAAGATGATTTTTACTAAAGCATCACTGCAACGAAAATAATTTTTTCCCAGTTCGAACCATTGTGAGGTGCTGAAGATTTCATAGCATTGCACATAAAGTGGCTGGTAAAAATGCTGAGCGATTCAAAGTTTCATACATGCTAGCTTGAATGGTTAACAACTGTATGAACCAATACAAAATATTTTTGTCGGTATAGAGAAAACAATTGTGAGCAATGTAAAGAATAATGTAAACGCAGTTTGCTTCCTATCAGATAAAGAATGATCAGGACTTTTTCCACATACCTGCACAATCTTCTTGCACATGTTAAAGCTAAGGCCCATCTCTGAACTGTTAGCATTCGGCCCTTGACTTATTTGGCTGGATGATGAACCCAAAAGACTGTCCTGGATTTTCTAATCCTAATCTCAAACTTCACACATACATAGCCGGCAGATAAGTTTGCTTTGCGCAGCATCCAATCCTGATTATGCCTCTCTTCCATCTCGTTGTAACTATTCACATACAAAGAGAGGCAGCCTGCACTACACTGGTGTATTAGAGTACCTACCATGTGCAAGACAATATGGAAAACCCTCTTCTCGTCACCAACGACCCTTTCGGGCAAAGAATTCTCAACTGAAATTCAAAATCAACTCCTTGGAACCAGATAGACATCTTACAACACTGACTGCTTCCTTAATCAAGGAATGGAGGCTGAATGGCCTCCTTACCAAAGATAAATGCTCACGTCCATCGTCGATGTCTGCATGACATCATTCATCAACGTTGAGGCAACACTAGTCGTCTTGACAATGGCATCCATCACAAGCCTTTGCTCCGGATTCATACTCTCTTGTTGCATCATTGAGACAAGCCCAAGGACTGAGTGCATTGGTCTACGCATTCCGTCATACATGGCACTCTGAAAGGAATTCCTAGCTTCAGTCGCCATCACGTTTCATGCTTTGCCCTCAGTAAGTCCCTATGTTGCTGAGCAAGCTTCTCCCGCATCAACTGAGACTCCTCCAGAACTGCGCGTGCGAAAGCGCGACGCCACTTGATCAGCAACCACTTCAACAATCTCCAATTCCTGCTCGCCCCACCCTCGGTAAACCATCTTGAGGTAAACCAGAACTAGAATCGCATAGCTTGTTTTCATCATTTCTGGAGTGCCTCCTTTGAAATTGGACACACTTAACATTGGCATCCGTACCGCAGCTACAGCAGCCCCTGCTTCAGCAGGATTGCACCTGCTTGCGATCCCGAGCGCCGACTCCTCCCCAAGAACCTTGGCGCCCCTCGTCGCCTTGATTTCCACCACGTCCGGGTCACCGATATCAATGGAGCCACTGTGCGACTGGGTGATCTCCCTTTCTCTCAAATGATGCGTCAGGATCATCTCAGTCCTGCCCTCGTTGGGCATCCACACGGCGCAGTTCTGCAGGTCCAGCGTCTTGGCGAGCTCGACCATGGTGGTGTACAGGACGGTGTGCCTGTCGAGCGACTTGCGGATCTCCTGCGTGAGCATCCGCACATGCCAGCCCGCCTCCTCCCGCCTCTTCATCTTCCCCACCTCTCGGTCCAGCTCCCGGGCCTTGATCCTCAGAAAGTCCTCCCTCACCTTCACCCTCAGCAGCTGCGGGATCAGCGTCAGCAGCGTGATGGCCGTGGCGAAGGAGACGAGCGCGGTCAGGAACTTGCCGACGGTGAGCGCGAGGACGACGTGGAAGGAGTGCGGCCCGTAGGTGAAGACGTTGACGAGGTGCGTCAGGCCGCAGAGCACGATGAAGGCGCCGAACTGCAGCACGATCCATTTGAGCGGGAAGAGGTCGGAGCAGGTGGCGAAGTAGAGCAGCTCCAGCGGGATGGAGAAGTAGGCCGTGGCGATCAGGAAGTCGCTGGCCTTTTGGCACTGTAGGATGTTCTCCGTGCTCCACAGGCTGCCGTCGGCGCCGTCGTCGCAGCCGCCGCAGTGGCTGAAATCGGCCGATGATGACAGCGGCAGCAGCAGCGAGAGGAGGAACAGGAGGATCCACAGGAAGGGGATCCTCGGCTGCGCTGCTCTACCATTGGCGATTTCTGCAGGGTTCATTCATTCAGAGCCCTACAATCAGCACATCGATTTGCCCTGCCTGCAAACAAAATGCAACAAGCAGTTAATATCGTCGCAATTCTTCTCCAAGAAACGAAATTCAAGATCTGTGTGTACAGGTACAAATCCCCCTCCCAGAGAGGAGATGAAAACTTTTCAGCAAATCGATCCAGTGTGTAATTGGAAAGCAAATACCTACTGTCTTGATAGGATATTCCAAAATTTCACCAAGGGACAGAGCAAGAAACTGTTCTCACCTGTGCCGTCCTACCATAGCAAGCATCCTGCAGCGGTGACCATCAAGGGGAAGAAGACGAGAAGGTCTCACAGGGCCAAACGAGCAGAGGAATCTCCGGCCTCTACGACACGAGCGCCGCCAAGTTGCGCGCTTGCACAGTGCTCGTGGATCCAATCCGGGCAGCTCGCCGGCATTGCTAGGAGCCCAGGACCGCGCCGATCCGTACAGGCGAGAAGAGAAGAGAGAGGCGATCCCTTTCCTCTCCTCCTTTCCCACCAGCGGGTGGAGGAAAGCGAGGAGGCGGCCGGGCTGGTGAGCTAGAAGAGCAGCAGCAGGAGGAGGAGCAGAGTTACGACGAGTGCGAGGTGAGGAGGACAGAAGGTGGGAGATGAGAGATGTTTGGAGGAGCAGAGACTTCGGTTTGGAACAGAGCAATCGGTTTGGTTCAGCTCACGCCTTTGAGCCGCCGGCCGGAATTCCAACAAAACCGCTGCCGAATTTGTGGTTTATCAAGATTGGAACTGACTGCATACTCTTCTGTCATAGCTGGGTCTTCTGATTTTGCACCTAAAAAGAGGTTCTCTCTCCATCTCGGTTTATAAGGCACATCTCCAAAACTAAAAAATCTTAAGAATATGACGCAATTAGCATTAATGATCCTTCTGTGACACCCCTCCCTGGCACATATCACCAGAGAGGCAGTCGTCCCGTGCGCCATCCCAAGATAACTGGCCGCATGTCACAACAGTGTAACATAATGGAAATCATTACACAATCAGGCACATCAGTGCTACAAATGGTTTACAAGGCCATCAAGGAATGACAAAATATCAATCCCAGCATGGCACGATACAGAGTTTTAACTGGCAGCGGAAGACATGTGAGAGGCTACGGCTTGGAGCGGCTCCACTCCACAGGTTCTGGCTGGGCTACTGATCCTAGCACGCTCTTGCTTCAAATCCTTACTAAGGTGGAAGATGAATCCTCGACAAAACCTGGCCACAATCACAAGGCCGTGAGTACATTAATATGCACTCAGCAAGAATCACCACTCACCACAAACAATCCAACAATCATGCAACAAGATATACATTGGAAATAAAATCCTACAACAGGTCAAGGTGTACTCTAGATACATGACATAAAAGTAGCATGGCATTGACAACCAAACATGTCATAAGCAAGCAACGGGGGTATCACCAGTACAGAGTCCAAGCCAGGTGGGGTTGGATCGTGTACCAGCAATCATACAAAGGGCTTACCTGTGACGAGTAAACGAGTGTACCGGTTGGTACCAAGTAACAGAACAATACCTGTCATCAACTAGGCCCAACGGCCTTGCTACATCTGTCAACTGCTAGGCCCACTGGCCTCATCCTTTCACTTGGGCATGCACGGTTGATGTGGGCTCTGGCCTAACTATAGGCTCCCCAACGCATCACACCGCCATCCCTAAACCTGGTTCACAATCACATCTCGAGTAACATTCCCTGCATCAACTTATTGTTCACTTAGTGAAATCAGGTTGTTCATCTTTCTTTCAAACAGAACTTATGTTTAACCTCCTGACTCGACAAAGACAATAGTGTGACCGACACTGAACTGTTGTTCCATAACCTTGGAACTAGGCGAGACATCCAGATTTGACACTCTCGAGAGGTTGCAATTACCACCCACCTAAGTGCACCACACTCAGCCGGTACTTTAGGATATCATCCTTAAGGCGAACTCAGCAAGATACACTCACCTGACCGTTCACGCTACCAAGACACTCCCTATATAGCCACCGACATAACTATATGCCTTATGCAGAAGTGAATCCGGCACGTCCCCAACCCATGAGCGACGCCTAGCTCCGGAACCTTCGCAAGACTAGCCCCGACCAACTATGGTAACCGACTAGACTTGCCAAAAGGGTGGCATCAAAGGAGGCTCAATAGGATTACGTAGGTCAAGGCCCGCCCATGTGAGCGACAGTGGTAGTGCTTTCGATGTTCAGATTAGTGGCACTATGGACTGACCCTATCGAAGTTTGGAGGGTGTTTCATTTAATCAAGTTTCATCATAACAAGTCCAAACAACAGAGGATTAGTCCAGCATAATAATCCCGATATCACTATCATATACCATCAAACAACAAGGCATTAGCGACATACAGTAAGCACATAACAACAACATCACTTGAATAACCATAACACTTGCAGGTATAGATATTAACGTAACAATAATAACAATGCCCGGGTGACTGTGGCGGGAGACCCGGCCGGTGTCACTCGGGGGTTAGTGTTCACAGAATAATAGCATAATGTTTCAAACGGATGACGGTGGCGGGAGACCCGGCCGGTGTCACCGTAAAAGAATGAACCGAAAAGCACTCATAAGAATGAGAGAGCATCCATTCCACTCGAGGGTTATCTCGACGTGGTGTCAGCAATCTCGGCAAAAAGAACCAAATGGAAAGTCAGCTCCCAAGCGTCGCAGTCCGGGTGGTCTATGCCAACCATATTTGACGGAGGGACAAGGCAAATAACTCTTTTGGCAAATGCCCCCAACTCCGAGGATCATAAGACGACATTCGTCCGCTCCTCACCTCGGCGAAGAAGAAAGAAGCAAACAAAGCCCCGCAAGCGCGAGACGCACAGTTGTAATAATTCCCCCATTCCTTTGACTGAGGCGGTACCACCGGCCATTGTCTCGGGAATGTGAGTGATGCACAGATAAGTAGTTATGAAGTAGTACAATAATTTAAATGCAATATGGCATACATACAACAATACAAGGTGCATATAAAATATGGACAACAAACAGACATGCAATACAATAGCAGACAGCCTAACAATAGAACAGGAAACAGACATAACACCCGGCATGGTATTAAGCAATCAAACAGACAAGCATTGCGGGATGGCTCATAGCAAGGGGTTAGCTTGCCTCCGAAGACGGGGATCCTTTGGGCTTGGAGGGGTCGGGTTGGTTCCGCGGCGTAGGGCAGCGATAGCCCCGTTCCACGGACTCCGGAATGCACGTATAAAAGGGCACCCCATAGAACTATTTTGGAATGATGTGAAATCAGTACCTCCGGATCGGGCCCGACAAAACAAGAATTTAGAGACTTGAATCACCTCGATCGGAGTTGCGGATCACAAGATATGGACGAGCGACAGATAGCTATCTGCCGCACGGCGCAGCAGATAACCGGATTCTGAACTGGTGGCGTATTTACAGGAATGCGCTTTCTCCTCAGGAAAGCGTAAAACGGAAAATACGCTTTGTTCTTCTCCATCGAACGGCTCGGTCTTCGTCTTCCTCGACGCGGGAGCACGGGCGGCTCGGGCGCCTCGCCGGCGCCGGAGCTGGAGGGGCCAGGGCCTCGGCCAGCGGCGGGGATGGGCCGGAGGTGGCCTTCCGCGGCCGGGTAAGGGAAAACCGGCGGCGGGACGGTCAACTTCTTCTTCTCTCTAGCACGCACGGCGCGTACGGGGAGGCGTCGGAGGTCGACGGCCGCCGGCGATGCGCGGCCCGGCGGAGCCAGCAGAGGACGGTGGGGAGGCCGTGGAGCAGCACCGCGCCCGGGGAAGGGAGCTCGGCGGCAGGGGGAGGGCAGGGGCGGCGCCACGAGTCTCGGCCGTGGCTCGGCCATGGCGGCCGCACGGGTAGAGCTCGCCGGTGCTCCGCACGCCTGGGCGCCGGCTGGTGGCGGGGACAGAACCGTGGAGCACCACCGCACTCAGAGAAGCACTCAGGGAAGGAGGAGAGAAGGCCAGGGCGCCGGGCTGCCGTGCTTGCGAGCTTCGCCGACCTTGGCAATGGAGGAGGCCCGGGTTCTTCTCCTCTGCTGGTTCCAGGGTACAGAGGGAAAGAGGGTCGAGAGGAGTGAGGAGAGGGAGTGTGTGGCAGTGGAGAGGGCTCGGTCTTGCTTGAAGCTAGAGAGGGAGGGCAAATGGGAAGGAGGGGGGTGAGACACGGGAGGAAGGGTTTTGAGGGCACCGTCGGTGCACTTGCACCAACTTCTCTCCAAGAAGTAAAGGGAGGGGATAAGAAGGGCTGCTGTGGGTACAGGGTAGCACGAGTGTGCACTGCAGCATGCGGATTAGGCACCGTCCAAAACAGTAAGCGGAAACTAGGTCTTCCCTAAACGCGTGTCCCGGACGTCCGGAGCACGACACGGCGACATCGTTGCGTTCCCGATGACTCGGGGGTCCAAACGCGATGGGGTTTTCACCACGGCATGCCAACGATAAAACTCTACAACTTCGGCGACTAAAGTTTTCACGAATTCGAAACTTCGTGCGACTAGAATTTTTGAAAAACGGACTACATTCTGCCTAGGGGTCATCCCCTAATTTTTGTAGAATTTTTGGAAACATCAAAATAGGGGTTCCGTTGGAATTTGCGAATAGGCATGAAAAGAGCACTACAAAGGAAGTGGTCTAAATATTGCTCAAATGGGTTTGTCTCCGAAAGATGAAATGCAGGAAATGCCAAAATGTGCATCCCCTGAATTTATCAGAATTATTGGAGGTGCCTAGCTTGGTTAAAACATTTCTGGACTAGAAATGGCAGTTTTGAAATTATTGGCTATCTTGGAAATATTGCATTGGAGTATGCAATATTTTTGCATGGGTTGTCTTTATATGGACATGGGGTCCTCTGGTATTTTTGGTGGAATTTTTAGATCTATGGAAATGGGCTTTCCTTCTGCAGGTGGAAGAAAATAATTAAAAGGTTCCGATAATTAGGGCTAGGGTTTTCGAGAGAAAACCGGAGCACAAAAATTATCAGGGGTGATGGAGTGGTTTGTGGGCTCATGGGAAATTTCGAGAAAGCAATTTCCAAGTCAATTCATCTTCAAAAGTTTTGGAAAAATATTTATAATGAGAGGAAAAAGTTTTTCAGGTGTCGGAAAACACCACTAAAATTTGGGTTAAATTTTCGGGGTGTTACACCTTCCAACCACTTCCTCTCCCCAATCGGCACGCAGTTTAGCCAATGCTCCATTAATTAGGCTAATGCATGCTCTTCCTATTGTATCTTGTTGGCCCTATCACTAAACGCTTAGGTCCAGAGAATTGCTAATTATGCCTTATAAACCGAGATGGAGGGAGTACGTATTTCGACTTTATCTCTTTGTTGTTAAATTCAGAATATAAGTCATGCAATCACTTCAAAGGCGCGCCCACTTTAAATATATAAAAAAAGACTTTATCAGAGGATAGTAGGGTGTACTCAACACTCATTTACGTAACATGTCTCCAGTGCCACGAATTGTTCTGTTAGAGCGCATCTCCGGTAGTCACCCACAAAAAAATTAGGTCACTTTTTCGGGTCTATATTTATGGACAACCAAACTTCTGGATTTTGATCGGGTCGAAAGAATATTTTTTCCAAAAGGGAAGCAAAGCCTAAGTGGAGTGTTTCGTAGCCTAGGCTATGTAGTCCTTTATCTTGAAATTTTTGAAACCAATATTTTAAAATTTTCTAAAAATCTGTTTTTTTTTCTAAATGTAGACAATGATGTATTCTATCAATATGCAAAATTTTAATTCGAAATACACTGTATTCTAGCTTGTGTAAAAAGATGAAGTGTAGATTTTCAGTAGTGAACAGTACAATAATAGGACCATACCAGATTTTTTTTTGTGAGGCTCAAAATACAAAGTGTTTCGAACTGAGATTTTGAATGTTGAAAGAATACATCAGTATCATTATCTAGAAAAAAAATCAGATTTTAGAAACTTGAAAAATGATGTTTTTAATTTTTTAAAAGATAGGCTACATGTAGCCCGCGCTATGTTTGGACTCTCCGAGCAAAGCCCGGCCTCTGTATCAGAGTGATGCACAAATATTTTTAAAATTGCCTAGTTCAAAATTTGAGAAAATTGTACAAGGATTAGCCAAAATGGCTACATGTATGTACCAGCCACGGAAAAACAACTAGAGCAACAAATCTAAACATGTTGTAATCTCTAGCATGTTGTTGGCTATCCTGGTTGAATATAGACCGAACGACTGTCATCAACCAAGTGCATCCACAATTCATAAGAGTTCGTTGATCCACAGTGAGGAGCAAGGACCACATGTTGATCGAGTAAGTAGTTATGTGGACAACGAGCAAAAGTGAGCAATTCTAACATTGTTAAAAACAACATCATTCTAGAGGGATAACCTACTGGAAACTGTTGTTTCTCATCTTTTGAGCTCCATCCTCACACGTACCAAATGAAAACTAAAAGATGTTGGCACTCTCAACAATTAATTTGTTATGAGTTCTGTCCAGGAGCCTTTCCTTTAGGGTAACCTCTAACAATTTTTACGGGTTCTAGAGATAAGCCTTATCTATAGTGCAAGCTGAATTTCGATCTCATCTGAATCCAACAATTTATAAAATCATTCGATGCCATTAAGAAAATTAAACATGCACGGTAGATACAACCTCAACAAACTGCGATCTAATGCAGAAACAAAGTCTAATGTTTGCGTTGCAAGTAATTATAATATTATCAGGCACACATCATATGCGGTCATTCTTATCAAGCATGCATCTCATTAGTTTTCTAGACATATGATCTCACTAATGGTTAATCCATCACAAAGAATGCTTCAGACTTTTTTCACTATGATAAAACAACCATGAACCTGATTCCAAGTGCATAAGCAGCGCAACACAAGCCTTTTAGATTATACACTTAAATGAAAATAAAAACCTTGTTAATCTGAAATTGAATATAGGATACTTAAATTAGTGAAGCAACTGAATTGCATCTGTCTCCATCACGTCAAATACTTTTAGAGCTTGCATGGGATGAAAATTACCACAAAACCCCTATATTTTTGGTGCAAATTGCGTCTAAATTCATAATTTGCATGCTATTTTTGGCAAAACTTATTTTAGTTAAACACGTAGCTATTTTAGAGATTCATGAAAACTTTCGCAAGATTATATCCCTAGCTAAGAACGGGCATGCCCGCTGTTTTGAATGTATTATGAAATCGGTATGAAATTCAAAAAGGAATCAGAAAATGTAAAACATTCGCGTTGTGCCATTAAACGTGAGCTAGTTACCCGAAAAAATAATAAACTTGGAAGAACACAAACGTGGATTTTTATATCTACCAAATATTTATTGCAAAACTGGACCACAACATTTTTCAAAAGTATTATACCACATTTAATGTCCAATTAACCAAATAGTTGCGTGTCAGATTATTTCCATTCACCCCTCATCAAATCGAAAAGCTTCTGCCGATTCAGTAGAAAGTGGGTCAAATTTGAAATACAGCTAATAAATAGTTTGCTCGTTATTTTTGGTAAAAATCCTTTTCAGATTATGCTTCTATTGAGATGAGCCAAATTGATTTTGGGATCATCTCGATCCAAGGTCATATGCAATTTGACAGGAAAATTACATTTTAGACTTTTCTAGAAAATAACTTCCTCGATTTATGTGGACTCAAACTTACACAGAGCCAACATCTTCCACCTAAATACACATTCTAGTGCCCTACGGGCCGTTGGCCCACTCGGCCGGACCGAATGTTAAAGAAAAAAAAGAATAGAATGGGAGGCTCGCACCACCTATGGGCCGTTGGCAAATTCCGCGTAAATGGCACAAGTCTGGTAGATTAACACGAAACCGGTGGTTGCGTGGTTGTAGAGGCCAGCCTTGATTTTCGTAGGGTATCGTGTCCGAATGTCGAAACCCATGTGCTCTTATCTAAAGAGGTAAACCGGGAGACCCCAAGGAGGCTCCTCAGAGCTCAGCGCACCGCGACCGTCCGATCGTCTCCTCACAGCGAATCTAGATCGTTCGTTTTTTCACCGCGCGATATAAAACCGCATCGCTAGCGGTAGAAAACCCTAGCCGCCATCCCGCTCCCGCGCCCCTTTCCTCTTCGCACCATTTCTCCTCCTCCACGCTTCCCTCACGCCGCCGCTGCTCGAGCGCTCTCTCCCTCTCCCTCTCGCATCAGCAGCAGGCGCCGGAGTGCGGGACGATGATGCGGGACCTGGCCCCGCGCCTTCTCCTCTCCCTCTGTGCAGAAGTCTGACAGGAACGGCTGGTGCCTCGCACTGTCGCGCACCGTGCCATCACTGGGAGGAGCGGCTGGTGGCCGGCCGGAGCTGCCCAACCAGCCACTCGCACCGCCACCATGCCCCGTCTCTCGCTGGGAGGAGCGGCTGGTGGAGCTCCGACCTTCTTGCACGTCCCTGGTTCGTTGTGCTGGATTGCCTTCCTCTACTGCCTCTTCATTGTCACCGAGGACCCCGGCCAGCAGCGCAGCAACATGCCCTACCCTTCCGACGCCTCTTCATCGAAGGAGACCTACAGGTTCTTCCTTCAATCTCTCTCTCCCTCTCTCTCTCTCTCCATCCTCAACAATATCTAGATCCATTGTAGAAGCGAGTCATGAAGTGACCGGGTATGGATGCATCCAGATTCGAAGTTTTTTTTGTGTGTTCTGTTCATGGAAGTGAACACTTCAGCATGTTGGTTTCTTGCATTTTTTTCGTTGGAACTAATCCAGATCGGACGCCTGTTATTCAGATTGGTACTGAGAAGGGGATTTTTTTGATTCCAGACTACGCCGGTTCGGGAGGAGTGTGCCCCTGCCACCAGATGTTGCTCCGCCGCAAGGAGCACGGTCACCATCAGTAGTAGGCTATCCTAGCATCCACAATTATCATGTCAGCGGCGTGAGTTTTGTGTAGGTTCTAGGGCTATGCTTCTCCTTGTGTGTTGGTCATTTTTTTATATTGCTGGTTAAGATTCATGAGCCAGTAAATTATTCTTGCATCATTATACTGAGTATACATTTGACCATTTACATCTATTTGATTATTTGGTGAAATTTGTTGTTATGCCTGCAGATTAGTGGCCTATAACGAAAAATGTATGTATCATGCATCTGGGCATGGAAGGAAAAGTACAGCGGCGACTCGTGGGAGGTTGCAGAATTTGAAACTTACTTGCCGAGCCTTCTTCCTATACTTCAGAACCCATTTGGAATGTTTGCATTAAATAGTTGTGAGTCTCTGAATTCTAAATTGAATACAGAATATTGGCACATTTATGTTCTTCACAGTAGTAAAAGATCAAATAAAAAATTCCATGTCTTGCTACATTTTAATTTCAGGCACCACTATAGTTTTGCAGGTGATACATAAGTTTGACTTTTCAAGTATACACGAGATTCTAAATTGTTACTTTCATTTCTAATAAATAGAAGGTATTTTTTATTTCCTTTCCTCCCAAATGTTATTGTACTACATCTGTCTTTCTAAACTTATTTTCTAAAATATTTGGCTCTGTTGTTTATTAATAATGTGTTCTTCAAATCTAGCTGTTATTCCTTGGTATTTTTAGGTGAGGTGCTTAAGCCTAGGTTTATATTGCTCAGCCGCTAAAGTATATTGGACCCCACTTGAAACATATATAAGATGAGCAAATTAGTTTCAGTAGTGCAATTATATTGTAAACTAGATAATTTAGTAGTACTTTTATTATCCAGGCATGGTTATGTGTTGCTTAGGAGATTTGCAAGCAACTTCATAACTAATTCGTTGTTGTGTTCCCATGTTGATATAAATACTGCATACAAAATAATAAATTTATAACTTATGTAATCGTTCATTTGACCTATTAGAATACAAGTAGAGATTTCATTATTCCTCTTGATTGATTAATATTCGATCTAATGCTTATATTTTTCTACTTCCATATACAAGAGGTTGGTGTACATGAAAAAATCGATGTAGTATTTGATAATGACATTTTTAATTTTGCTTGAGCTCTTGGTTTGCATAGGGGCTTTGTTATGATAGTTATTCAGTCATGCAAGCTCTGTCGTTATTTTCTTTCCAATACATTTCTTCTTTGAACTGAGTCGTCCCACTACACATCACAACCCAGTCTTATTTCTCAGTTTTCCTTCATGTGCATTTGATCCTTGAATTGGTTACATATTTGCGATTCTCCGTGCTGTTGGTGACTTATTTTTCTGGTCGCCACTAGGTGTTTCTATTTACTCTGTTTTTTGGTGGCGAGCTTTGATTCGCTTCCCTGCATTTTAGTAGCTTCAAGCTAAAATATTTTCCTGTTGTGTTTCAGGATTGTAGACTTATCATGAGTTGTAGAGTGGTGAACCACTCTGTAACAAAGATGTTCCTAATCAAAATTGATTATTAAATAAACTCAAAGATGTTCCTTATCATACGAAGGTGATTATTATTACATTCGTATTTTAAATCTTTTTTATAGCATGAATCAGGTTTCATTTTCCATCGAGTTAATATGGACTTACATATATTTATGTTGGATACCTTATTGCCATTTTTTGATATTCCTTTAAGTAGGAACCATGAATTTAAATAATGGAGACAATAACAGAGCGCGGGAAAACTTCGAGCACTGCTTTTTATTTTACTTTTGTTTCCCCATAACATATTGTTTCAGTTTTCAATTGTCTGTGTATTTCAGGTCTTGGGTGAGCTGAAACAATAACATGAAGATAAGTGTTCTTATCAGGTGCTCTGAACTTTTTCTAGCTGTCTAAGGTATTGGGTGGGTTGAATGAGTTACACGGAGAGATAGTCCTCTCCACTAGGTGATTCGAACTTACTATTTAGTTTTTTTCCTCTTCCTCCCTCTTGATATATATATGCCTTGATGAGTTTTGATGCCAAATAGACTGCTTCGTTTCATACCCTTAAGAGTTCCTATTTAGACTAAATAGGAACTATTCCAAATTTGGGAACCAACCCGACCCGGCCCACTAAACCCACCCACCATGCTCGTTGAGGCGTTGACCCCATCCACTCTGAGCGCCTCCACTACGCGCCGCCGACGGCCACCCTGCCAGCGCGCCGCCGCCAGCCGCCCTCCCTCCACCTCGAGCGCCCCCACGGCGCGCCGCCGTCGGACATCCTCCTTCCACCCCGAGCACCTCCACTGCGCGCCGCCGCCGGCCACCCTCCCAGTGCGCCGCGGGATGCCTTCCCTCCACCTCGAGCGGCGCGCCACCGCCGACCACCCTCCCAGCGCGCCACCGCCGCCCATCCTCCCTCCACCTCGAGTCGGCACGCCCCCGGTCACCTCCTGCCTGACCGGGCCCCTCCACCTCCTGCCCGGCGGGCCTCCCTACCTCCAGCCCAGCGCGGAGCGTCCCCGGCTACCTCCTATCGGCGCGGCTCCCCAGCTACCGCGCCAACGACCACCGTGCGCCGCCCCTGCCGGCAACCACCGTGCGCCGGCCCCGACGGAGACCTCTCGCCTCCACGCACCGTCCCAACCTCCCACTGCGCAGGCCCTAGCCTCCCAGCGCGCCACCCTCCGACCGTGCCGCCATCCGGCTCCCACCGCGTCACCCTCTGGCCTCCCACCGGGCCGCTGTCCAGAGTGGCCCACGCGCCTCTTGGACCCTCGCCCCCGGCCGCTCGTCGGAGTGCCCCACGTTGGATCACTGCCGCTCGCCGGAGTGCCCCGGCGTGCCTCCTGGATCTCCGCCGACCGCCGGACTGCCCCGCGCGCCTCCTGTATCCGTTGACCTCCGTTCCAGCCATCCACCATCGCGCGTCACCATGGGCACCGGGAACGGCCACGGGAAGCTCGTATGTTGCCTGCTATAGTGCCCCGAAAAGAAGTTCAGAGACTTGAATTTTTTGTGTGAAGAAAAAAAGATCAGTTATTGCTGCAGTTTTTGAAATTTTTGAAAATTTCTGGGCAAAGTTCATTTTGCCTAGAAACATAGTTCACTTCACCCACAGACGTAATCTCCCAATCTAAACTGTTTTTCTTTCTTTTTCTTACATTGGATCTGAGCTAGTATGTCAACTACGTTTTTTATTCTGAAGTTTGTAAAGATTAAATGAAGGTTCACTTGATAAAATTTTGAAGTTCATGACTATTTTTTAAAGTTCACTTCATCAGTGATAATCCCCTAAAAAAGTTCACTCCGTTAAAAAAAGGTTCACTTCATTCATAAAAAAGGTTCACTTGGTACAGAAAAAAAGTTCACGTGCAATTGCCAAAAAAAAGTTCACCTCGTTCCAAAAAAATGTTCAGGAAAAAAGTTCAATTCATGTTCCGTCTGAAGGTTCACATGTCATGCTCGAGAAGGTTCACTTGGTACAGAAAAAAAAGTTCATGTGTAATTGCAAAAAAAGTTCACCTCGTTCCGAAAAAATGTTCAGGAAAAAGTTCACTTCATGTTTCGTCTGAAGGTTCACATGTCATGCGCGAGAAGGTTCACTTGGTACAGAAAAAAAGTTCATGTGCAATTGCGAAAAAAAGTTCACCTCATTCCGAAAAAATGTTCAGGAAAAAAGTTCACTTCATGTTCCGTCTGAAGGTTCACATGTCATGCGCGAGAAGGTTCACTTGGTACAGAAAAAAAGTTCATGTGCAATTGCGAAAAAAAGTTCACCTCGTTCCGAAAAAATGTTCAGGAAAAAAGTTCACTTCATGTTCCGTCTAAAGGTTCACATGTCATGCGCGAGAAGGTTCACTTGGTACAGAAAAAAAGTTCATTTGCAATTGCGAAAAAAAGTTCACCTTGTTCCGAAAAAATGTTCAGAAAAAAGTTCACTTCATGTTCCGTCTGAAGGTTCACATGTCATGCGCGAGAAGGTTCACTTGGTACAGAAAAAAAGTTCATGTGCAATTGCGAAAAAAAGTTCACCTCGTTCCGAAAAAATGTTCAGGAAAAAAGTTCACTTCATGTTCCGTCTGAAGGTTCACATGTCATGTGCGAGAAGGTTCACTTAGCACTCACGAGAAAGTTCAGAAAGTTCCTGTTTAGCTTAAACAGGAATAGGTTCCTTTTAGTTGAGTTATATATATATATATATATATATATATATATATATATATAGATTTTACTCTTTCCGCGTGAGTTACATATTGGCAACACTTGGTATATACATGGCTATGATTTGTGTTCATTATATTCGACATTAGAAGCTTCAGCTGGTGCGTATTTGGTTGCTGCTATGAGCACATGCTATGATTATGCTTAGGCTGACTAGATTGTTTATAAAGGTTGTGCATATAGGAATTTATACACAAATGGTCTCTAAGTTGAACTGCGTACTTCCATGTGCTTAAGACTAACTAAACTATACAATATTTATGGAGGTGCACCACAAAACATGAGTGACCAAAGTGATTCTTATACAACCCATATGAGTAATCTAAAAGTAGAGGTACTGAGGTTTTAAGGAATTAGGACTAAAAAATGCCACCTCTTTCTTAGTATTGTATTTTTCAAAAATCTTTCGTCAGAATTAACTTTTGCACTCGAACAAAATTCAGTAGAGTAACAGGTCCTCAAGACTCTCAAAGAAGAGTAGGAGGTTAAGTTATGACATGGAAATTGTTGCTTTCACATGTTCTGATGCATTCTATTGGTACATTTATCTTCGGTTTCATCAACCGCCGCATTCAACCTGCTTGCATGTTTTACTCCAAGAGCTAATCAAGCAACTTCAGTGCCTGACACTGCTTTACAAATCAATTAACCTGACGAGTCGATGCACCCAATTTGATGGTCCAATTCCTGTACACAGTGTTCAATTCATTGTGAAAGAAACTGCTGGCTCAATTCCTGTATACAGTTAATCAAGAATAGTGCCCAATTTGACGAACTCTTCATTGCCTTCACCAACACCGCATTCATATACCTTAGAAAAAGGCTCCAATATATCTAAACGTTCGAACTGCCAGAGCATTTACTACCGAATCTGTGCAGGGTCCTTTGTTTGGTTACGACACCAGTTATTCCTATCATATCATTGTTATAGTTTTGAGCAGATCTTTTCTGGGAAGTAGTTCAGATATCTCACCCTTGCAGGAAATTCATGTTGTACTTATCCATAAGAGAGACCACCCCTGATTGGACCTTAGTTGTTCTTATTTAGTAAGCGTTTACTATATAGGTAGACATTGATCGGCGTGTATGATATGTTTCCCAGTTTACTGTGCACTCATGATATTGCCTATGCCATGTTATTACCATAGTAATTTATTGGTTTCGTGTGTGAGGTTTATTGTTGTCAAATTCAGCTGCCTTTGAAAACACATGATGTAGCAGTTTCGATCTACAAAATTCTCAGTGCGGTGAGTCGTCCATCAAGACAGTAATATATTATGGTGCTAAGCCCAAGTCTTACGTTTACCTTTCATTTTGGTTGGTGTTTTCCTTGCGTGATATAGTTATTGGCCTTGGTTATCGTATACTGAAAGTTGGTCAGATGCCTCTTGCATGTAAGTTGGTCAATTGTTATTTCTGCATATCGCAATAAGCGGAAACCTAAGATGAAATTTGTTGCTCTTTTATTGATGTGTTATCTTTTCCTTTTTAAATCTGCTGCCATTTTGGCTGTCCATTCATGCATGTCCAAGTGCTACTTCAGGTACTTGATATGTGAGTTTTCAGCATACAGTACTAGGCATTGTAATTAATCATTCCTTTGAATGTAAGATGCATTGCCTGGTTATATGAGGTACCACATTAAGTTTGTTTTGTAATTTGTAAACCATGTCATACTTTTATTTCTTGACATCTTGTGTTTTACTCCTCCTTTATACTTTCCCTCCTTTGTATTGCTGGAGAAACTTGCTTTGAGATGCCCATCTGGACAACGACTATTCAGGGGTCCCTTCCCCAAGCTTGGTCCTGCCGGATAATTCGGGTAATTGCTTGGCTGACACTTTTCTTCATGGATATTTGAGCTCAGTCTGCTTATTCTTTATGGTTTGCTTAATTCTCAGGCCAACCAGTTTCATCTGTGACCGAGAATCTGAAGGAACCAGAACCACCCACAACATCTAGCAGTCTTCAGTGGATAAGAGGTATCATCTCCTTATATGGGAAAGCACTTCAAGTATACAAGCCCCAACAATGTATCTACATGTCCCTTCGCAAAACCAGGTTTTATTGGGAATGCTTCCGACGCAGGTAACCAATGCAACAAGATGTGATTGATGACTCGAACAAGACCTAGCCTACCTATCTTTGTGTTAGTTTGTCATGTTGTAATGAAAGTCCTATATCTGTCCTGAAGAAGGAAATCTATCCTGAAATCTTACGCGTGTGAAATGTTTGTAAGAAAGAGCACCATGATTTGCTTTGAAATTATACTGCTATTACTATAGTAATCGTTGGGTGACATGTCATATAATGATGCTTCTTTCAACTTTTATTTACATTATGATTCACATGGGGTTTTACCCACTGATTACCATTGTAAACAATCAATGCTTCCTGAAGTCACATATGTTCTCATGGTGGCGTAGCCCATCGAGTTATACTACTATGGAACTAAGACAATGATCTCTAAGTGCTAGAACTGGTGACAATATATTTTATGTATGTTATGTTTGCTATAGTCTGTTTTATCTGATATTGTGTGCATGTTGATCCTTGGATTATACATTTTTACCTCTTTTGTGATTCATATCTTATATATATATAGGTAAATTAGTATATATATATATATAGGGTGGGACTATTCTACAACCCCCTCTTAAGAGTTGTAGAATAGTTATTCTACAGCCCACCCCACCAAAAAGACTTTCTAAACCCGCACCGGAAAAACCATCTGGCAAACCGCACCCCGACCACCTTCCCCCATCGCGAACCCCACCTACCCACCTCCTTCCTCATCGCGAACCCCCCACCCACATCACGTTGACCACCTTCTCTTCTCCACATCTCCGGCCAGACCTACACCCACGCGCGCCGCCGGCCAGACCTCTACCCGCGCGTCGCCCCTCATCGCCTCGTGCTTCCCCGCCGCCGGCCGGGATCCCTCTGGCCTCCTTCTTCCTCGTCGCCGGCCGGAATCCCTAGGCTCCCACGCGGCTCTCGTCGCCGGCCGGAATCCCGCGACCTCCAAGATCCCTCGCGCCGCCCCGTCGCCATCCTCGCGACCTGCCCACGTCGCCTTCCCCGCGCGATGCCCGCTCCTCCGCGGCGAGCCGTCCTGCTCCTCCCCGTTCCAGCGCCCCCCCGCGCTCCTCCTCGGCGAGACGCCCCCGCGCTCCTCCCCGGCGAGGCACCCCCGCTCCACCTCCCACTGTCCATGGACTCCCGGGTACGCCGCCATGGACTTCACGGCGAGCCGGCCATGGACTCCCGAGCTCCAATCACGCTCCAGTGACCTCGACCCATGAACCCCGGCGACCTACCAGGGTGCGCCACCTGGGAGACCTCTAGCCGAGCACCTTCGGCGACCTCACACCATGGCTCACCCCTCCCCTCCGGCTGGACTCCGGCCACCCCTACTCGACCCACACGCAACTCCTCCCAACCCCCTGCTCGACCTCCCTCTCTCCTTCCTGCTCCACTGCGGAAGAGCTCGTGGACCTGTTCGCCGGAGATGGAGTTCACTGTGAGTCCACGAACGGAGCGCGCTGAAGTTAACCAGGCCACGAAGCGATGTTCACATTTTAGCCACACGACATTTGCTTCTTTTATGTGACATGCGTGAAGTTTCAGTACCTTTTCCTCTGAAGTTAACTTCAAAATGAGTTTATTTGCGAAATTTTTCTAAGGTTCACTTATGGGACAGACGAAGTTAACTTTATGTGAAGAACGAAGTTCAGAAAAACCCGAAGTTCACTTACGTGAAGTTCCGAAGTTCACACTGGACGGGCGAAGTTCAGGAAAAAAATTGTCAGCAAAAAATTCATTTGTAAATTTTTTGTGAAGTTCACTTGAAAAAACCCGAAGTTCACTTACGTGAAGTTCCGAAGTTCACACTGGACGGGCGAAGTTCAGGAAAAAAAATTGTCAGCAAAAAATTCATTTGTAAAATTTTTGTGAAGTTCACTTGAAAAAACCCGAAGTTCACTTACGTGAAGTTCCGAAGTTCACATCGGACGGGTGAAGTTCAGGAAAAAAAATTGTCAGCGAAAAAATTCATTTGTAAAAAATTTCTGAAATTCACTTGAAAAAATCCGAAGTTCACTTACGTGAAGTTCCGAAGTTCACATCGGACGAGCGAAGTTTAGGAAAAAAATGGTCAGCCGAGAAATTCATTTTGTGAAATTTTTGTGAAGTTCACTTAAGAAAACCCGAAGTTAACATAAGTGTTTTGCCGAAGTTCACAAAGGGTTGTAGAATAGTTATTCTACAAGTGGTTGTAGAATAGCTGATATGTATATATATATATCCTAGGTGCCCAGGCTCCTAGCTCAACAACCGTTTGATTCATTTGATCATGATCATTAGGGCAGGAACCAATTCGGGTATGTGAGGTCTAGAATACCCGTTTTGCATGTTTGAAATTTTGAACCGTGGTGCTATTTCCTAATTAAATCAACCAGCCATTAATAGCAGGTTTGAAATTTTGAGCTGCTTGATTGTGCGCTCCTTGATTCATGCTGAATTATTGGAAGCATACCCGGATTCCTACCAAAAAAACAAGGTATCAAACATATCTTATTTATATGTGCCTTAATTGCTCCACAATCACAGCTTCACCAGATTCAAACGAATTGTCTCTCGCCCTCACGTCATGAGCTAGTTGGAGGTGAAGCTGGCTGATTTTGTCTATTCTTTCAATCGATTTGTGGCTTCAGGTATGTACGTGCTCCCACCAGCCTTCATTCCTAAATGATCTTTTTATGCACAATTTTGGAACTCGTCACCGTCGGGCTTACTTAGCGTCGTTGCATGTCATGGCCGCCACCACCGTCAGCGAGGCCATTGGGGACCCGTGCTCAAACGATCAGCACTTGTTCGTGTACAGGATTTGTACGAATCATCAGTTTGTAGATTGCATTAGTACAATATTGGGTACTCATCTTGTTGCATATTTTTTGTCTGATACTCATATTCCAATAGAAATTTGAGTATTTACTTTGTTGCAGCTAATACTTTCAAACATCCCTGATAGTTTAGTTTTTTCATCACAAGTTTGGTTTATGTTCTTACTACTAAACTTCATTCTCATGTTTGGTTTATTTTAATTGTAGGTATCTAAATGCCCAGGCCTCCGTCGATTTTGTGTCTTGAGGTATGTACTTCTTCATAACGTAAATTCTTGATGATATTTTCCTGCACATCGTGCCCCCCCCCCCCCCGCCTCCGTCGCCTTATATTGATATGTATTGCACTGATCTGTTTGTTCTGGCCCCGCCACCGTCGTCTTGCACTGAACTGTAGTGTTCTGCACTATTTTTTTCATGCACATCGTGGCCCCGCCACCGTGAGCTGATCGTTTGGGAACCTCCGTGTTGAAATGAACAGAACGTTGTATGTGTACAGAACTTGTACGAATGATTAGTTTATAGATTGGATTTTTCCTCCCCCTCAATCCAGATGTGGCTTATCTTGTGGATAGAATCATGACTTGATTTGATCAACTCTTAGTTTAGATGGAGCTGGATTAGAGCGTAGTTTTTTATAATTAGAAATGATGCATGCATGTAGGGGCATACGCAAAAATGAGTGTTTTGTTGCAGCTAGTACTTCCTACTCCATCACAGGTTTGGTCTATTTTTCTACTACTGTACTTCATACTTGATCAGGAATTTGGGTAATCTTGTTGCATCTGGTACTTTATACTCGATCAGGAACGTGGGTATTATTTTGTTGCAACTAGTACTCGATCAGGAATCTGGTACTTCATACTCGTCAGAATTTTTCTGTATTTTCAGTAACTCTGCCAATATGTTACTGAAAGTATTTTTGCACATTCATGCAATACCTTTTCGTACTAGACTATATACCTGAATACCCACATACTCCCTTTGGTTACTCTCTTTTTCTGCTTGTCCACACACAGGTTTGCATGGATAATGTCAGAACCGAGATTATGATGGACATTCTTACATTAAAAGATGATGATGCTTCGTCCCCTGATTCGTGCAAGGATTGATGAGACAATACACATTGCGATACATATGAGGCGACACAACTATGGACATAGTTAGAACTGAGATTATGCTGGCTACAATTATCTTCCATATTAAAAAATGTCTATGTAATAATTTCAATGTTTTTCTTTTGGAACAATGCACTCTACTAAGAGAGAGTGTTATGTAATAAGTCCAATAAGTTTTCTTCTAATTTTTTTGGTCTAGTCGTAAGTACAATAAGGTATGTAAGAACTGATTATGTGACATAACCATACCCAAAACACTTTGTTCCTACTGTTTACTCGAACTAAATTTTAAGTTAAAGTGGGTATATCATATGATATGAGTATGCAATCGACAACCCACAGAATCTTCTCGGCGGTAATGGCCGCACACACCCCACTTGGCCAGTGTTACTCCGGTATGAATACTCGGTGGCTTCGAGATGTGACATCGAAAACTAGCCTGTGAAATACTACTCAAATACAAGAGACGATATCGCCCGATCGGCTGCCAAAGCGTTTGCGGGTATCGCATACCCATCATGTAACATCGCTTGCGTGATATCGTTAAATCCCGTACCATATAACGAGTATGCTATACTCAATACCTCATTTAATTGGGTATCGCATACCCTGGGTATCGTATACTTAGCATGTGATGACGACGACTTGATATCGCTAACCGTGAACCACATAATGAGTATGCGCTAATCCATACCTTATTTACTTAGGTATGATACATTGATACCTCGGGTACCATATATTGTGTATGAGATACTCTATTATTTGCGCGAGATACTTAAAACCTCGTTGGATGGACGAGTGAACATGGAACGGTGTCTGTCGCCCAAACGTCACTAGGATCCGCGCCGCCAGATGTTGACGTTGGGGTCTTCCCGTGTCGAGGTCGTTGACGATGTCGACACGCTTCGTCCCTCACTCGTGTCGCCTCACCTCTTGCCGACGTGAATGAGGAGCCCGCCAAAACGCTACTCTTAGAGGTTGGGGGAGGGTAACGTATCCAGACATACCCAAAATTTTGTATACCTAGTACTCATTTAAACTGCCCACATACCTAGCCCATAAATTAATCTTACACATTCATCAAAAAATAATTTGGCACAAACAATCACCATTACGTAGGAAAAAGAGATGCCAAATGTGCATGGCGCGTCCATGATTTCTGGGCTATAAAATATCAAGTGAAAATTACTACTAATAAATCAGACTGTTCAAATGCTAGAATTATTACAGCAATATGGATCTAACAAAAAATACTCATCACGTAGACAAAAACTGGGTATCATGTACCATCGATCGTATACCTTAAATAGGAATCAATCCGACCATTACTAATAGAGAGCTCGTCTAAGCTTTTATGGGTATGCAACTGAAGACAATAATTACTCCACCGATTTAGTCAAGGTCTCCACCAGCAAAATCATCATTTAATCACTGCCGTCAACTCACATTTAATTCTCCGAAACATACTCCAAAGCTCATACGTAGAATTGATTGCGGTTTACAAGGAAAACACGAGTATCCTCCCGTAGCTGCTTAACCAAGGCAACATAATAATTCTGATTGCCAGATTACATACTCTCTCCTCACGACTACTTAATGCACAATTTTCGTTTCAATAGCTACTAGTGCTAACGGGTCGACCCGGCAGACTAGAATCCACAATCAAATGCTTAATCAACATACCTGATCTGACGGTTAAGATGCATGGTGCCCAGGCTCCTAGGTGCCCCAATTAAGCTTCCTATATAGGTAAATTAGTATATATATATATATATATATATATATATATATATATATATATATATATAGGTGTGAGCTATTCTATAATCGGTTGTAGAATAAGGATCTACAACCGAAGTTGTATTGCCCTTCTGTTCTACATGTACTGCTCATGTGATCGAGAAGTACAAGTTCCGTATTTTTGACGTAGTTTTCTAACCGTTTGTCCGAATTTAGCAAATAATATACCATTGAAAAGCTAATGAAATTTCGCATCTTATTCATCTCCCGAATTTTTCAAATTCGTTACGGTTTAAGATTAATTTTCAAACTATTCAAATCTGAAAATAGCACAGCGAACGTATTTATCAAATATTTTCTCAACCACTTATCGGAATGATGCAAATAATATGCCGTTGGAAAGATATTGAAATTCCGCAACTTTTATGCTTTTACAGTTTTTCCAAATTCTAAACCGATTAAAAGTAATTTGTAAAATATACTAATCTGGAACGTGTCCTATACGGGCGGACAGTATTTTGTCCGGCGTTTCTCAACCGATTGTCGGAATAATGCAAATGATATGCCGTTGGAAAGCTATTGAAATTCCGCAACTTTTATGCTTTTACGGTTTTTCCAAATTCTGCACCGACTGAAAGTAATTTAAAAAATACACTAATATGTAAGTGTCCTATACGGGCGGACAGTATTTTATCCGGTGTTTCTCAACCGCTTGTCGGAATGATGCAAATGATATGTCGTTGGCAAGATACCGGCGATACGCAACTTTTTCGTGTTGACCGATTTTTCAAATCTATTATATAATTAAAGTAGAAGATAATGGATGGTGGAGATTTAGCAAACCAAAGTTAGCGCTAATCAATGGTATAGATTTATCTCTCGGTGTATACACGATTTGGAAATAAAAGAAGAGAACGTACTCTACACAAACACCGCATGTTAAAGGAAAGAGAAGTTGTAATCAAACTACAGGGGGCACACGCCAGGAGCCAGGAGGAGATGCGATTGCTCTCCGGGCAGTATGGCTAGCATCAAGAAAAGCAAGATGGACTGCAACAATGAGCATGGTGGCCATCAAGAGCATGCAGACATCTGAATCGAGGAGATGGATTGTACTACAACTTTGAGCCATGTTGCCGGGCGGCCGGCGGCCTCGCTACGCCATATCCGGAAGACCGGAACCAGTCAATTCTCCACGCCACGCATCAGAATCAATTTTTCTCATGTACGTACTTCTATGGGGGAGATGCTCGGAGGATGTGCGATTGTTCTCCAGGAAATCTTGCTAGCATCAAAAAAAGCAAGATCGAACGGCCAGCGGCCTCGCTCGGCCACATCGGGAACCAGTCAGCCCTTCACCCAAGTCTAGATCATGGCCATCAGGATCTGCGTGTCAGCAACACAAGAATATGCGGACTTCCGACTCGATGGCGATATAGATTGGACTGCAACAATGAGCCATGTAGACCACGAGTGTGGGGCACCGTTGTTAGCCTGCAACCCACTATGTTGTACTTTCACGAGCTCAAGAATTGGTAGTCCAGTTGTTGCATGCCTGATGCAAGGAACGATTCTGAGGTAATAAGCTGTACCAATTTAAATCTGAGTACTCATATTATGGTGCCCTGACCACGAAAATAATTGCAATGGACATTTTTTTTGCAGGATGAATACGTATCTTGAACTGAATTTATAATGCTTATTATTTGTCTCTCCCGGTTTCTAAGCTGTTGCGTTCCTGTACTCATATTATGGTGCCCTGACCATGAAAATAATTGCAATGGACATTTTTTTGCAGGATGAATACGTATCTTGAACTGAATTTATAATGCTTATTATTTGTCTCTCACGGTTTCTAAGCTGTTGCGTTCCTGCCAACAAGATTGGTCCATTGCAATTGATGCCATTATATTTTGTAATTATCATATTTATAATGCTTATTATTTAATATCAATCCACTATTGATGCTATTATATTTTGTAATTATCGTATTTTCTCGGTATTTTTCTCGGTATGGCACTTCTAAAGAAGTAATATCTCGACCATTTGCTTATGAACAAGAGTTTTCCTTCATTTGTTAGCACAATCAAGTTGTATGCCAAGTATCATGAAAATCCCGCACTCTGTTGAAGTCCAGACACAATCCGGACAGGTATATACCTGCTTCCTCTACAAATGAGCACATAAGTTTGTTCCTCAGAAATATCATACTATAGTTATATTTTTCTCTACAAAATTTGGGGAACAAAGCTTGAGCTCTAATCTGAAAATATTTGTAATTTTTTCAGTGAATTCCCAATTGTCATTACATTGTCTCTCATTTACGATATAACCCGGAAGAATCTTCCAAGTACCCACAATTTTGTTTCCTACAGTATACAATCACGCGTGATATGGATATTATGTATTTTTTCGTTATGCATTCTCAGATCTAACCAGAATTCAACTAATATGATGTAGGAAGAAGAGGATGTATGTTTAGATACAAGTCATCAATACTTAAGACTAGAACTTTGTGGAGATATAGGCAGCAGTGGATGAGTACATGGCAGCGTGAAAGCTAGAAAGCAATACGATGTTTACCCTGACACACTAACTACAGTGCCGACAGACTTTTTGTTCTCAATACCATGGTCCTTAAGAGTAACCTAATACAATTTTAAGAGAATAATCCACGAAATCCATTAAATTTTCCTAATTTATGAATTGGAAAAATAACATATTATCACTAATGCAGCTAACAAGGAATTTAACGAGTTGAGAATTTGTGTGGGCAAATAAATAGATAGAGTCAAGGTTTATTTGGATGCAGTATATTCATTTTTTGCATATGCCATCTTCGAACAAAATCTTTGGGCCTCAATTTTAGCATTTACCAAAAAACATAATGTTAGTACGGAATGTAAAAAGTGAATGTTATAAGTAGATAAATTAATCAATCTAGCCGCGCAAATGCGCGGGTTACCCTGCTAGTTCCTTACAGTTAAAAAGTAATTTTAAAACTACTTAACTCATGACACCGGTGTTTCACGGTAGGTGCGAGATTTAATTGACGAATTTAGAACTTTAATTCGTAATGAAATGCACTACTTATTATAATTAAACTCATATTACACCATATGAATCATTTGCTACTGACATTTGAGGAGTAAAAAACTCAAATCGACGAGATTACTATGATATATTTCCGCCCGAAGAACAGAGTACTTGAACTTCTCTCGACACATACCGGAACTTCTCTGTTGATTCGTGTGTACTGCCAACATAGTTTTCATGATTAGTGTTTACTAAAACAGCGATAATTTTCTCATACGATTTTCGTTTCAGCTCTATGACCACTGAAAATGCTCGTAATGAAAAGGTGCATCTATTAAATTTACCGGTATAACCGGTAACGAAAATCTCAAAAATCAATTTTTAACTGGGGTTTTTTTGCAGTCAAAGCTCGGTCAAACCTATTTTACCCGTTTGATAAATTATTTGTTAACCCATCCGATATTGAAATTGAGTGATTCTTATTGCGCTGGAAAGATGAAGTCAGGGACTATCTACTAAAGAATGAAAATAAAAATAAAAAATATATTTATAGCGGAATTACGAGTATTATTCAGAAAAACATGTTTATGCCACACTTGTACTTCCCGGAAGTGGGATATGTACTTCCCAAGTTACTTATGTGTACTTCTAGGCGGGATATTTTACTGTTTCACTAAACCTCCCGGTGGTATGTGAAATTCTCTAACAAAATACCTGGACTTCCCTAAAAACATTCTTGAACTTCTCGGTTTATGCGTGTGTACTGCTGACGGGGTATTTTCACGATAAGTGTTCAGTAAATCAGTGACAACTTTCTCATACAGTGTCCATTTTAGGTGTATGACCACTAAAATATTCAGCCGAAGAATACACATCTATTAAATTTACCGGTAGAACCGGTAACGAAAATCTCAAAAAACGATTTCTAAGTGGTTTTTTTTGCGATCAAAGTTCGGTCAAACCTTATTCATACCACACTTGTACTTGTCGAAAGTTAGTTTTTTTTACTTCCCGGGTTATTTATGTGTAGTGTTTCGTTAAACTTTCCGGTGGGATGTGAAATTCACAAAACAAAATACTTGTATTTTCCTAAAAACATACTTGAACTTCTCTATTGATTCGTTTGTACTGCCATTTTTGCAACCCTGTACTGCCTTGTTTTGTGTCGTCTTTTGTTTTTCTAGAACAATATAGCGGGCTCGGCTGAGTCATCGTCGACGCGAAGGTAATAACAAGAAGTTTGATTTATTATTATTTTTAATATAATATTATGTCATGTACATGTACTTCATGTGCTTAAAGTTTGTACTGTCTACGTTGGCAATACTGTACTGCCCTTTTTTTGTGAGTCTAACTTGTGATTATTTTTTTGTGACTCCTGTTGGTTTTGTGCATCGCCCATATGTGAAGGTAACTAATTCACATGTTTTATATTTCACCAACTAATGGAAGAAATGTCTAACCCATGGTGCGTTAGCGAAGGCGTTAGGGTTTGGAGGTTTCGTCGCCGTCAACGCGATAGCGTTGACGGGCGATGAAACCTCTGAACCCTAACGACACCGAGGCTGAGTCCGCCCGTACGCCGCGGAAGCGGCGACGGGCGACGAAGCCGAGCCGTTGGATCAACAAAATCCTGTAATGTGTATTCATTGTGACTTATGGTTGGGGGTGGGGTGTAGTAATCCCAATTTATATATCTTTACAAAGGAGAGATTTAAATCTAATTATTTTGTAGAATTAGGTTTATCGAGGCTGAGACATCGTTATCATCGTTATTAGTATTAGTTTCGATGAGTGTGCTACCTCGATGTTTTTATTTAGAACGACAAATCATTTCATTACTTAACAATCAACAAATAAATGCACTTCCCTTATGGTTGTACTGCTCGAAGAACATGAGTTTACTACTTTAAAAATGTAACTCGATTCTCAAAGACAAATCAATAGCAATACACCTCGTCTACGCGACGACGGGGTATTTTCGCGATTAGTGTTCAGTAATTCAGCGATAACTTTTTCATACGGTGCCCGTTTGAGATGTATGACCACTCGAAATGTTTAGTCGGAGAAGACACATGTATTAAAAGTTACCGGTAAAACCGGTAACGAAAATCTTCTAAGCGGGGTTTTTTGGCGGTCAAAGTTTGGTCAAACCATTTTTACACGTCTGATAAATTATTTAGCAACCCATCCGACCTCGGAATTGAATGCATGTTCATACCATACTTGTACTTCCCGAAAGTGAGTTTTGTACTTCCCAGATTATTTATTTGTACTGCTCCGAATCGATGTGTTGTGCTGCCAAAAATAATGTGTCATCCTTAATTAGCCATCTTAGTTGGGTGCATAAAACACATATATCTACTCATTCATTCAGCGATAACTTTCTTATACGGTGCCCGTTTCAGGTGTATGACAACTCGAAATGTTATGTCGGAGAAGACACATCTATTAAATTTACCGATAAAACCGGTAACGAAAATCTCAAAAATCAATTTTAAGTGGGATTTTTTGTGGTCAAAGTTCGGTCAAACCTTTTTTACTCGTTTGATGAATTATTTGCCAACCCATCCAACTTCATAAGTGAGTGATTCTTACTTCGTTAGAAAGATGAACTCAAGGACTATATACTAGAAAATAAAAATAAAAACGTATGCATAACAAAATTACGAGTATTATTCACTAAGACATGTTCATGGCACACTTGTACTTCCCGAAAGTGAGTCATGTACTTACTAAATTACGTATTTGTACTTCTAGCCGAGATATTTATTGTTTCGCTAAACCACCCGGTGGTATGTGAAATTCACTAACAAAATATATGGACTTTCCTATAAACATATTTGAACTTCTTAGTTGATTCGTATGTACAGCCGACGGGTATTTCATGATGAGTGTTCAGTAATTTAGTGATAACTTTCTTATACTGTGCATGTTTCAGGTGTATGACCACTTGAAATATTTTGTCGGAGAAAACACATCTATTAAATCACTTAAATCACTTGTACTTCTCGGATGTTAAGTTTGTACTTCTCGACTGTGCTATTTGCACTTCCTGATACTTCTGAGAGACGCACACTGGGGACACTACTGCAGAATTCGCAAAAAATATAAAACACACACACACACAAGTGACCATGCCCGTGGCCAAGGGAGGCTGCACAAGTCGAAAAGCTGATATTTTTACTCATACGGAAGCTGCCTTTGACTATGCCCGAGCGAATGCCATATTTTTCTTGCATCCGTATTCAGCAGTGCATCTTTGAAAGCGTACAGTTCCTATTATTTTTTTTTTCGAGAGTACACAATTGCGTACCTTATTTTTATAGAAGTTCCTATTTTTCAATGATGTGTAGTTGTGTACTACAGGGCCAACAGTTTGCTGATTGGTATTTTGCACTGCCGTGCTAAACCAGCCACTGTTGACATGGATATTTTTTCACTGCTGTTGAAATCATGCACTTACTTGCCTGAACGTGTGTTTTTCTTGTCAACCAATAGATTAATCTCAAACTTGATTAAACTTAGATCTAGGCAAACATATATGTGGTGGAGGCTGGGTCTAAATATATATGTCGTTGATTGATAAACTTAAAATCTAGAAGTTTTTTTTTGTTAAATAATGACAGAACTAGCTATTCATTACATTCACGTAACAAAAGCTATCCATAAAATTAAAAAATAGCAATTATTTCACCACGCACAACCCAGATTTTACGCATTGCAGGTCCGCATGTGCTCTGTATTGCCTAACAAAATACAGTAAACACCGTCCAAGCACAGCATTATTTGTTTCATGTGTACTGTTCCATAAACTAATATGTGCTGTTACCTTTTACAATCTGTACTGCTCCTGAAGCTATATGTGCTCTGCTGAGGCACGTTATTGATTACTAAAAAGCATAATCAACCCAGACACTAGCAGTGCACTGTGCACAGGCGAGATGCTAATGATTTGGTCGAGGCGTTCTTGTCCGCACGGCGCGCTGCGCTTCCCAGCTCGATGGGCCCGTAGTGAAAGGGCGAAGAACGAAATTCCAGGGAGGAGTTGCAGGAGCTACCCAGCTTAGCCGGAGGCTTAAAGCTGGTGGCAGCGCGCGGCCCAATCGCGGCAGTAACCTGGCAGCAGCGGCGCTGAAGCACGGGGCCAGCGCCATGTCTCCGATTCGACGATGAACTGCGAGCCGGGCTGGCGGCGTTGCAGGCAGACCGGCCGCATCGGACGGAGCTGGTGGCGCGGGTCGCCGGTCGCCGGCGTAGGTTACCAGGAGGATGCGGGCAGGGGACGCGCGGTCCATCCGGTGCTGGTAGGTCCTGTTTGCTTAGGCTCCGGCGGGAGTTTTCCCCTGGCTCCGTCGACGCCATGGTATCCATCGCGGGCGCCAACGAGAGGATGCCGATGCGAGCTGTAGCACCGGGCCCCGGCGGCGAGCTGGGAAATCCAGGGAGCTGCGCGTGCGGAGCCGGTGGCGCGGGGAACCGGCGGCGTTCGTGGATGGATCTCACGGAATGACCAGTGGCGCATGGGCCTAGCCTACGGCACTGGCTGACGGGACTCGTGGGCGTCGCACGCAGATCTCGCCAGCGGGGCTCGTGGGCTTGTGCAGGATGCGCGTGGTGGAGCTCCGGTGGCAGAGGCAGGACGGCCGGCGGCGGCGCCGGCCTTGGTGGTTGCACCCCGCACCGAACCGGAAGAAGGTGGGCAGGGGTTGGCTCTGGCCGCACCGTGAGGAAGAAGGTGAGGAGGATTTGGGTGGTTTTCCAGCGCGCATCGCGCCCTCATAGGAAGCGGCCGGTTGTAGACACTTAGGGTGTGTTTGGTTGAGCCGTGGATTCCTGAAAATCAACTGTGGGGAATCTGCTGTGAGAAAGCTGCTGTGAGCTGACAACTGTGGGAAAGCTGGAAGCTGTTTGGTTGTAACAACTGCCAACTGTGGATTCGACAGGAAATGTCTGTAATGCCCTGTGAGACTGTTTGTGGTTATTTATATGATTTTTGATCGCAGAACAATGACTTGACAATCACGGACATGCAAATAGCCGTTTCGGAAAGTAATTTTCAAGTTCGGAATATTTACATACATACAATAGAATGTTATGCCATAAGAGTACTGCAAAAGGCATCGATTACACAAAAGAAACATAGTTCCGGACCTGGGTCGCCATCCACATAGCTATCCTAGGTCGCTCGCGCAAGAAACAAAGCATTCGCAATCCTATCACGAATGGTATTCATGGTAACCTCGTTCTCCTCCTCTAGAACTTCATCTCCTTGTGGTGGTGCCGTCGTTGCTTGTTGGGTTGCTCCGGGCATATAATCTTCATCTTCATCACACTTATCAAACTCCTCATCTCTCAATTTGCTATCACGGATAAAGTTGTGGAGTGCCATGCAAGCAATAATGATATGCTTCTGTGTACGGACTGGGAAACTTGGCATAGCCTTGAGTATGCGCCACTTTTGCTTCAAGACTCCGAATGCACGCTCTATGACATTGCGTAGGGAGGAATGCAGAAAATTGAAGATCTCAAACTTCCCTTGAGGTGCACGCTCACGTCGAAGACGGAATTCTGGTAGATGATACGTACTTCCCTTGAAAGGAGCGAGGTATCCAATTCTGTTTGGATAACCGGAATCCACAAGATAGTATTTGTCTAAAAAACACAAGTTAGCACCAACAAAATTATACAAATGCAACATGGAACATTTTGCATAAATAAAACAAGTTTGTACCTTTAGGAGGCACCGGAAAATGATCTGCAAATTCAGTTAACGCGTGGTTGAGAACTCGAGTGTCATGTGCAGAGCCCGGCCAACCAGCAACCACAAAGGTAAACCTCATGTCAAAGTCACATACAGCAAGCACATTTTGAGATGTATAACCATGACGACATGTGTGGTTAACCACCTCCTCTGCGGGCACCGAAACTGGGACATGTGACCCATCAATAGCACCAATAGCACCTTTAAAATGAGGCCAGAAACGCTTATCTTTCACCTTTGCATGCTCCGAACTGAAAGTAGGATCTCTCGGTTTGATGTTATCTTTTGCTAATTTCCGCAAACATAGCAGCACTTCCTTAAACTTCATATGAACTGTCCACAATGACCTAGTGAAGATGATCTCGACCTGCGCGAATGATTGAGGGCCTCCAACTATCCATAGAAACATGGCAAGCGACTCGACAGATGAAACATTGCTGGTTGACTTCAAACCATAGTTAGAGACAAGCAAATCATGTAGCTCCATGAAAACCTTCGGGGTCATCCTAAACATCTTATAAAAGTATCTAGGACGACCTAAGCACTCTGTGACCCACTGAATTCCAGTTTGCTGAGCCTCTCGGTAAGCACCTTTTTCATAGTACCGCTCAGTGTAGAGGTTACCTAAATGACCAAGTGTAGCAGCCTGTTTGGATAAGTCAGCTAGAAGGAGTAGTGCATCCTGCGCCTTTTTGGCCACTTCTTCCATGTGTGAGTCCATCTACACAATGCAACAAGGTGGTTAGTGTCAGTTAGATAGCAATATATATGGCAGCAAGTAAATAAGAGCAATATATATGACAGTACGTAAATGGCAGCAAGTAAATAAGAGCAATATATATGACAGTATGTAAATGGCAGCAACATATGCCAACATTATATGGCAGCAACATATGCCAACATTATATGGCAGCAATACATGGCAGCAACATATGCCAACAATTTATGGCAGCAATACATGGCAGCAATATATATGGCAGGAAGTAAATAACAAGCAAATATGGTTCATCTTACACAAGCAAATTTGGTTCATCTTACACAAGCAAAATATGGTTCACATACAACATGACAGCCAACAAATTTCTGTCATAGTACACAAGCAAATATGGTTCACATACAACATGACAGCCAACAAATTCTACATCATCTTCCTCATTTCCTTTTCATGTTCCTTCTGTAGCAAATGGAACCTTCCTTTTTCTGTTTGAAGCAAGCTGAAAACTTCTCGAAATTCAGGCTTCATTATCAAAAAGGTGGATGTATGCATGAGATCAGTTCCTTCTTCCACCCCACAATCCTTCACCATCTTCAATGCATCAGCCATGCTTGGAACAAGGCTGTTTTGAGAAGGAGTTGAGGAAGCTTCAAAACTTGACGCTATTTTGTCCGCCGCTGACTCTATCTTGCCACAAGTACCCTTGAATACCTTTAAGAAAGGGCTTTTCCCTTCCTTTTGGTCAGCAATAATTTCGGCTGCCTTGCGCTTCTTTTCCTTTTTTTTCTTCAAAGCGGCCAACTTCAGCTCTCCAATGTCATCACTCTTCTCTTCTACAACTACTTCATCATCACTAGATTCAGACAAAACTGCAGGTATGGAAGCGGTCGACCCATTGACATGGGCACTCTCAAACATGACCTCCAACGCCTCCAAGTTATCCGGTCCACGCTTCTTGAACTGCACATGCTTGCATTTCCTTCCATTGCTTGGGTCATTGCACCTCTGAAATTCAATGTTCAATATTAGGCACTATCAACAAATCAATAAGAAAAATAAATGATCTTTAATTTACAATAGGCCACTTACTTCCAGATGTTCTTTCCACCATCCCTCATCACACTCCACAGTCTTCGCTGCATCATCCCATCCTAGTCCAGTGGCTGCATGTTTCAACTCCATAAAGCATGTATAACTCCTTTTCAAACTGTCCCATTTGTTCTTCAATTGCAAATGCTCCAACTTCCTACCAGATTTTTCTGCAAACTGTTCTTCAAGGTTCTTCCATCCTACTTTATTCAAATGACCTAAGGGCCTGTGCCCAGCACGAACTTGAGCGGCCGAAATTTCACAAAAATGCCTTTTGTTTGCCTTATCCCATACCGCCTTTTCAGCCATACTAGTATCAACAAAATTTTATACTTCAGTTGCTATACATCACAGATTAATTGCACAATATTCGTTGCTATACATTACAGATTAATTGCAAGATAAGGAAATCAACATATCCATATCACATCTGCCTAATCTACGGGAATACCACATCTGCCTAGTACGGGTCATGTGAGAGAGGAGGAAGATGGGAAGGAGGGAGAGGAAGAGGGGGATTACCTGCAGCTGTCGACGATGGTCTCCGGCCGCCGGCGGTGGCTAGGTTCCTGCTGGTGGCGGCGCGACGACGGGATCTGGGAGGCGGCGGCTGGCTCGATCTGGAGAGGCGGGATCTGCGCGACGACCTAGAGCTGCGTGTACGACCGGGAGAGGCGGGGATGAGGACCGGCGGACTCGGCGCCGTCGATTCCCGCCGGCGCGCCGCCGGAGGACGTCGGGTCGGGCCGGCAACGAGGAACCCTAGGCGCTGCCGCTCTCCTTCCGTATGCGCGCGTGGGGGAAAAGTGACGGGAAACCAGGAGGCGGGCTGGTGGGTTGGGGGTAGCGCGACCCCGAGTCGGCCAGTTTCTGACTTCCCAGTGGCAGTGGGTAAATACCCAGGTTTTCTCGTTCGCTGTAACGCATAGGAATCTGGGGTGCGCACCGATTCGAGATTGCACTACGGAAATCTGCCGCTTCGGCGAATCTGCGTTGCGCTGGGAACCCCTTTGGTTGGGATTATGGATTTCAGAACGTGAATCTGGCCCAAAAAGCTGAACCAAACACAGCCTTAATCTACAACTGGTTTTAGAATATACTCGCCATATATATATATATATATATATATATATATATATGTGGACGCGGATTTCCTAACAAGGGTGATAGTAATGCATGTTATCGTTACCATTGGATATCATGCTCACATGGATGCTGTACATCCGGACTAGTTAGATCTGTCAGCTCACCGTTAGGCATTTTCTTTAGTTGTTGTTGTTTCCGTCTTTGACGCAGACGGCGTGGATGTCTGATGCGTGTTCGATGTGGTATAGAAGGTTTTTTCAACGACGTCCGGTGTGGATGGATGAGTTTTCTTGTACCACTAGATGTTTTTCCTTCTCCGTCTGCCCGGGGGAGCAGTGTGATAGATGAAGCAAGATCGGGGCATTGCAGAAAAATCACCCCGCGCAATTAATGTTATTCGCGAAAATCGGATCATGCACTAACAAGCATTTTGCATCAAAAAACGTACATGTTCATGTACCAAGAAACAAAATTCCATCGTGTACTACGAAATAAATTCCTATCAACATTACAGATAAAAAAATGTAAGTATATTACAATAGTTTCTCACAAATGCATCCATCATGGAAAATTTCAGCCACTAACAAACAATTTTTTTTGGATCCACTTTTCCTAATTATTTAGGCAGCACGTTCTATTTGGATCCATGCATTACGAGAAACCTCGGATCCATGGATTTTAACAAAAAAAAAAGGCAAATCGTGGATCATACAATACATGCACCAAATCTGGAAGCAAAATTTTCCAGAAACACAAAAGAAAATTAAAGATCTGGAGAGATAAAATTACGGAAATAACTTGCAGTACTCATACATTACTCCATTTCGGATCTTAATGAACCTGATTACACCGTACCCATTCCTTTGGATCGAAGAACATAAGAAGAAAAAATCGAATCTAGAAGATGAACAGGAAAAAATTCATCCAATAATCCAAGAATCTAGAGAGAAATTCATTTCACAAATTAATGAACCTTCCTCCCCCGCCGGCCACATCAGAGGCGCCGGGCCGCCGGTGCCGCAGATCCGATGGCCGCCATGACCACGGATCGTAGGAGGTTGCACACCGTCGCTCTGTAGGTTGGAGGTGGAGGCCGGCTTGATGGAGCCGGATCCGGCGCCGCCATGGCCAGATTCGAAGGCCTCCGCGCATCCCTTCTCGCCGGCGACGCGGCGTCCCTCCCCAGCGGTGGGAGGCGGCATGGTGGAGCCCGAACCATCCCTTCCGCAGCGGCAGCAGCCCCATCGGCAGGGGCGACCACGGGCCCCAGATCCGGCGAGGAAATACCCACGGGCCTGCTCGCCCGTCATCACCGCACCTCCATACCCGCCGTCCGAGTCAACCCCTCCACTGCTTCCAGCCTGCATCGACCTCCGGCGACGGAGCTTCGCCGCGGCATGGTGGTGGCCTGGTGGGGAATGGGGTGGTGTGAGAGAAGGAGAGAGAGGCGTGCGGTGAGCTGGGTTTGGTTGGGAGGAATAAAAAAGTGGCCGGTGGGTTAATATTCCTTTTTTTTTAACGTGCTCTTGTTCTGACGCCGTTTTGTTTGGTGCGTGCTGCGGCGTTAGTATTTTCTGCTCTTGTGTTACTATAATCTGTACTCTCTATACAGAATCAACGGATGGATGTAACGTGCGTAGCTACCATTCATGTTAGCCCACTATTTCCCATATATATATATATAGTTGTCAGCGGTTGTAGATTAAGGATCTACAACCGAACATGTACTTCCCTTCTGTTCTATCTGTATTGCTCGCATGATCGGAGAAGTACAGGTGTATTTTTCTTCTTTTAATCGGTGATTGCGGCTGCGATTCTTATGTTTTAGTTAATTAAAGGCCTGCAATTGTTGTAGTTTCCGCTGAACAATCCCGAATCGATCCGCTCACGAATTTGTTCGTCTCGGACGAACGATTCCATTAGAACGAGATTTATCCAGTACGCACGACAGAATCCCAACTTGTCCTCCATTCCACGACCGATCCGTCCCAGGTTCTTCCCCGCGCTGGCCGGGCTCCCGCAGCCGGCCACGAGCTCGTCGTGCCGCCGGCACCGCCGGCGAGGCGGCGACATGCTGCGCCCTCCTGCTCCCCACATCGTTGTTTCCCGCGATGAACCGCCGTTTTCCCTCGCCGCAGCCCAGCTTTGTCGCTGGCGCGGCCTGCCAAGCTCCTTTTCCGGCGTCGGCGGATCCCGTGCCAAGGCATACGCGCCACCCTTGATACTGGGCGCCCCCACCTTCCCGAACCTCTACCCCGTTCTTCCGCCGCCGATCTTTGTGCTCACTGCCGGCAGCGAGCTCGGGCCCTTCGGCTACATCGCGAAATCAGCCGCCCAAGCTCCCGCCGGACCTCCCGCCGCTGGCCTGGATACATAGCCCACCAGAGCTCCTGTTGCTGGCCTGGATTACCTGTCCGCGCCCAAGCTGCAGCCTCACGACCCCCTCCCCTCGTTGCTGCTGCTCTGTAGTCCGCGGGAGAGAGCTCAGCTGCGATCCGACATCACCACGGCCTGATTCGATCAGCTAATTGGAGTGTCGCCCTTGCAAGAACTTCCGCAGTGGCTGCGCAACGGCCGGCCGCGCCTGGCTCCTCACCTCAACAGCTTCCCGTCCGGCGGCCAGACGACTGACGGCTCCCGGCTTCGCTGCGTCGTGGCCATCATTTTCTCCCGAGAGGATCGTCCCGAATGGGCTATGTTTCTCCGATTTGCTGCATCGCCTGTACTCCGATTTGCTGCCGCTCCGCTCTAATCTGTTCTGTTCTGAATAATTTGGACAAAAACACGAGGAAGTACAACTTTCTCATCGTTGACAGTACAGCACATTGTTAGTTGCAGTACAAGTTCTTTGTTTTCGGAAATTGTAAGTAGGCAGTACAGGTGCTCTGCCCATCCGTCGTCCGCGCCGCGTCTCTGTTCTTGCCAACGTGTTTCAACTGCTTCAGAAGTTCGGAGATTCAGAGTTTGCGCGCAGTTTGCACAAGGAAGTGGACATCGACAGTTAGGCTGGACTGAATACGTTGTCCTGGTGTTGCTCTGCTACCGGAAGTAGAGTTTACATGCAGTTTGACTCCTCTCTCTGCCAGTTTCTCTTGGTACTGAAGGTCTCAGAGCAATTCATTTGTCTATAAGCAAAAAATAAATACACTTTTCTGGCACAACCGCACAAGAGTACATGCATGAATTTAGATGGACGATCCTTGCCTGTGTTGTTCCTCACCGGCCGGCCAGAGGACTGAGGCTCTGGTGCTCCTCCTAGGCGGCTTCCCGCAGGTGAGCTAGACGACACCCGTCCTCGTCACAGGTTGGAAGCTATCTTTTATTTATTTTTTGCAAAATCGTGTGCCTCTCCAGTCTAGAGGAAGTACAATATCATGATATTTGTAGTATAGGTATATTTTCCTTTTCCAGGAAGTCCATGAGCTTGCGCTGATCGTCCAATTGTACTTCTCTCGACCCATAGATGAACTTCTTTGTTGATTCGATTGTACTGCCCAATTAATTTTTATGATTAGTGTTTAGTAAAATAGTGATAACTTTCTCATACAGTGTCCGTTTTAGATCTATGACCACTCAAAATACTCAGACTGAAAAGATGCATCTATTAAAGTTATAAAGTTAACGAAAATCTCAAAATTTTTTAAGTGGGGTTTTTTTGCGGTCAAAGTTCGGTCAAACCTATTTTACTCGTTTGATAAATTATTTGACAACCCATCCGACCTTGGAATTTAGTGATTCTTGTTGCGTCGAAAAGATGAAGTCAGATCTAAATGAAAATGAAAACTAAAATATATGTATAATAGAATTGCGAGTTTTATTCACTAAAACATATTCATACATCACTTGTACTTCCCAGAAGTGAGTTCTGTACTTCTTAAATTACTTATGTGTACTTCTAGGCGGGATATTTTACGGTTTCACTAAAACTCCGGTGGTATGTGAAATTCCCTAACAAAATATCTGGACTTCCCTGGAAACGTACTTGAACTTCTCTCGACACATACCTGAACTTCTCTGTTAATTCGATTGTACTGCCCAAGTAGTTTTCGTAATTAGTGTTTAGTAATTCAGCGATAACTTTCTCATACGGTGTCCGTTCAGATATATGACCACTCAAAATGCTCAGACTGAAAAGACGCATCTATTAAAAATACCGGTTTTATCTAGGCTGAGGAGTCGTCGACCTGTACTTCCCACTTGTTCAACCTGTACTGCCATTGTAACCTATCCTGTACTTCCTCTTGTCTTTTAGTATAAACACAATTTTTTATACGGAAGGCAGATTGACAATCTTGCCGCATCGGTGGCATTTGGAACGGCTCCGGGAAGCCCGATATGGAAAATGCACAGATGAATGACTACTTCCCATGAGTAAACAACTGTAGTGCACACACTCGCATGAATGCATTCCCGTGCATGAACTTCCCAAATAAAAATCTTGCACTTCTTCGAGCCAACAGTTGTACTGCCCTGAATTTGAAATTAATTTTTACTTCCAACAATTCTCACTACGAAAGACTAGTTTATCCCATAAATAAAAACCCTAAATAATGTTAGAGGCATAACATCAAACATGTCGAGCACCTGCAGTCCAAAAAATATGGGGTCCACACACTCCCGATTTGAATTTTTTGGCCTGTAGTCAGTATTCGCTTTCGCTCCGTGGGCGTCCAACTCAGCTGCTCTATCATGCACTGGGCACCATGGGTCGGACAGAATACCTGAGACGACAAATAGATTTGCCGAATAAACAACTGCACTTTCCGTAGACAGACATTGTACTGCCTCATGTCTTGTTAGTAATAACATAACAGCAACGCGACATTGGAGAATGATAAATGTCTTCCTATTTGGTTATGCAGAAACGTTCACTGAATGAAATCTGTTTTCATCAGTATACTAGCATCGATCTGGGGTTTGCAACTCTGAAAATGGTACTGGTTTGAAGCAAGCATAGAGCGTTTACGGTGTTCTGCACAACCATCTGCTTTGTCAGTAACTAAATAACATTTGAACATAGACAGATTCAACAAA